>CM053582.1:37436019-37501962 GCA_028627135.1 Pseudochirops cupreus | reverse complement strand
GGGCGGGGGAAAGACGGGGAGAAAATATGTAACTCAAAAAAAATTTAATAAAATAAATTTAAAAAAATTATTTCAGAAAAAAAAATAAAAAAAGAAAGAGATCCCAGTCAATTATGCCAGGATGATACCACATGTGAGAGGAGGACGAAGAGGAAGAGGAGTTGGAGGAAGAAGAGGATGAGAAGAAGGAGACCTAGAACAACAGGACATGACCTAACTGTGGAGTGTGGATCTCTTCCTTCTCCTCTAGCTCTTTCTTCCTCCTCTAAATGGTAAACCAGTCTAAGTGGAACTAGGTGGCCTCCAATGCTGTGACTCTGTAAGCTCAGCCATTAGAGTCCTCAGGTCAAAGTAGGGAGTGTCACTGGAGTGAGCCAATGATTTACTCATCCCAAGTGTGGCTTCTATTCCACTCCACTGCACTGGCTCCCAAGTCTACTGTGGCCATGTAGACAGATCAGTATGATAACCTACACATAGTAACGAGGGGAGAGATTCCAGTGCATTAGGCAAGGGAGATATCCTCTAAGCATGGAGGAGGAAGAGGAGGAGGAGGCCAAAAAAAACCAGACATGGCCAAACTCTGAATGGTGGATCTCCCCTTCCTCCTCCATTTCCTCCTCCTCCTCCTCCAAATGGTCATCCAGTCTAAGTGGGCCTGGGTGGCTTCCAATGCTGTGATTCTGTAAAATTAGCCTTTATAGTTTTCAGTTCAAGGGAGGGAGAGTTACCAGAGTTAGCCAAGAACTTAATCATTCCAAGTCTGCCTTCTATTACACTCTACTGCACTGCCTCCCAAATATACTGAGGACTTGTTGTAAGATGAGTATCATGCAGATGAAGTTGTAATGAGGGGGGAGATCCCATTATATTAAGTCAGGAGGATATTCCCTAACAATGGAGGAGGAATAGGAGCAGGAAGAGGAGGTTGAAGAGAAAGAGGAGGACGAGAAGGAGATGGAGGAGGAGGAAGCCAAAGAGAATTAGATAAGGTCAAACTCTGGATGGTGGATCTCCTCCTCCTCCTCCATTTCCTCCTTCTCCAAATGGTCAACATGTCAAAGTGGGCCTGGGTGGCCTTCAATGCTGTGATTCTGTAAACTTAACCTTTAAAGTCCTCAGTTCAAGGGAGGGAGAGTTACCAGAGTTAGCCAAGGACTTAAGCATTCCAAGTCTACCTTCTATTACACTCTACTGCACTGCTTCCCAAATCTACTGAGGCCTTGTTGTCAGATGAGTATCATACACAACAGGTAGTAATGAGGGGAGAGATCCCAGTGTATTAGGCCAGGAGGATATTCCCTAAGAATGGAGGAGGAAGATTATGAGGAAGAAGAGGAGGATGAGGATGCCAAAAAGAACTAGATAAGATCAAACTCTGGATGGTGGATCTCCTCCTCCTCCTCCTCCTCCTCCCTCAAATGGTCAATCTGTCTAAGTGGGACTGGGTGGCCTCTAATGCTGTGCTTCTGTAAACTCAGCCATTAGAGTCCTCAGGTCAAAGCACAGAGAACTACTGGGCCTAGCCAAGGATTTCTTCATTGCAAATCTGGCTTCTATTTCACTCTACTGCACTGTTTCTCAAGTCTACTGGGGCCATGTCGACAGATGAGTATGATATCCAGTAGGGAGTAATGAGGGGAGAGGTCTTAGTGCATAAGGCCAGGTTGATTTCCCTAGAACAATTGGACTTGGTCAAACTGTGGATGGCCGACACTTCTCTTCAGACAAGACCATTGCACAGGCATGTTAAAGAATGAGCGTCTGTAGGCTAGATATTTCAAAGAAGTAGTCACACACACCTTAGGAATTGGGTCCTGGTGTTCTGCACTCTTCTTGGAGGAAGTGACCAACATCTCATGTTGGAGATCTACTCAGGAGGAGGAAGAAGAAGAGACCTAGAACAACTCGACATGGCCATGTGGATGATGGTGGTCCTCCTCCTCCTCTTCTTCCTCCTCCATTTCTAATGGCTAACCATTTGAAAGTACAATAATCTTGAACACTCATGGTTGAATTTTGTCTGTGCTTTCAACACAGTCAGGTTCCACTGAACGGTTTCTAGTGAGGTAGCCTGTTGTATAAAAAATTGTGCTGAACTGGAAAGCAGGAAATATGAGTTCAAATCCTACTTCAAAAGTTTAACAACCAAGGGCAAATCTATCTTCTTTGAGTCTATTTTTTCCTCTGTAAAATGGAGAGGGTCATCAATGCACTGTCTCCCTTCCAAATTAACTTTGGAAGAAAGTATATTGCAAATATTAATGGGCCAAGAGGAATGGGAGTAATTATTTTTCCAAGCTCCCATCAGGCAGCTACAAGGCTTTGCACAGTAAAAAGGCAAACAAAATCCCTGGCTGGGGTTCCAGAGACTTCATGTCCAGGCTTGGATCCTCCATTAACCTGCAGAGTGGCTTTGGAAAAGTCACTTAACCTCTCTATCCTTGCTTTTGTCCATCTGTAAAATGAGGGATTGCACCAGGTGATCTCTGAGGTCTTTTCCAGCTTTGCCATTCTCTGATTTCTATGATGCCAGCACCTGAGGGTGGTGGAAAAGATCAGGAAAATGGTGATGGCTTCTAGGTGGAAAACTTTGCTTTTTCTAACAGACCATTCCCTATTTATAGGAAGGGATCAGGAGAGTCCATTCTTCGCCAGGAGTATAGATTCCTGTAGAGTATCAGCTCCCTGAGGTCAGGGACTACTTCTCCTTCATGTCCTTATTTCTCCAGAACATAGGACAGTGCCTGGCACGTAGTAGGCACTGACTGATGCTTGTTGAAAGGAATGAAATAGAACTGAGTGATGATGAGCTAAGGGACTGCTCACTGTTTGCTCCCCCTCCCCCCCGAACATACCTGGTGAGCAAAGGACTCTGCTCAGTTGAGGGCTGATTTGCGGAGCTGGCTGGCTCCTGTGAAGAGCTGCATCCACTCCAGGAATGACTCCTTCCAAAACAGGCCTAGAGACAGCAAGCAGGCAGGCAGTCAGCCAGCAAGTCACTCCTAGCCCCTTTGGTCCTGGCCTCAACCAACACTGAGGCCAATGTAGGTCATGGGACCCTCTGGGACTCCCCGAAAGTACAGGAGGAAGTGGTGACTCAAGCAGTTTGCTGTAAACAAAACTGACGGTCAAGTCCAGCTGGCGGGGGAAGGCACTAAATAAATGCTTATTAATATTGTGTAAGATGATATATTTTATACAGCTATATATCTGCAAGGAGAAATACCATTAATTATAGATCTGATGGGATCTCAAGAGATCATCTGGCCTAGACAGATGGTGATCTATTTCATTTTTAAATCTCCTTTGGTTGGGGCCCAGAATTTCATCATCCTAAGAGTCAAAAAGTTCAACTGTATGCCTAGCCAGGGTCCTTGGGTGCAACTTACATCATCATAGGATGTCCAAGTTGGAAGAGACCACAGAGGCCAAGTCCAGTTTTTACCTGAGCAAGGTTCCCTTCCATAGCATTCCTGGTCACCTAGGGTTCACCTACAGTGATGGGGAGCTCACTACCAGACAGTGCGGTCTATTCCCCATTGGGAGAGCCCTAGTTGATAGGAATACTATTAGTTCATCCCTCCAGACTATGTCTATGCATTTTTGTTGTTTTTAGATTTCAAGGGATTTGGGAGAACTTTTTCAGGATGACAGTGTAGACTTCAAGATGATTATTCCTTTCCCTTCTCTCCCAGGCCTTGTCTTTCCCAGGCTAAATGCCCTAACTTCACTAACCTTTCTTCCATGAAACTTTTTTTTATCATGTTTGTAACTGATTTGCATTATACCTCTCTAGATTCCCCTTCTTAAAGACAAAAGCAATACACAAGAATTCTGTTTCCATTACTGACTCCCAGACTCTCCCAACAGTACCCCCCCACCCCTGTGTTTCTCCTCTCCTTTGTGCTGCACATATCTCTTGTCTCAGGTGGTGCTAGGAGACTAGATAGTAGATAGTCTTGCTTTTCCATTCGCTGCTGCATGGCCCTAGGTGGGAGGGGTGAGATCGGCAAATAGCTTGGGAATCATATTGCCTTTCAGGGAAGAAGTTTTGTCTTTTTGCACCTTCACTTGCCCCACTCCAAGATTTTCTCAAACCAGCTGGAATCCTAGGTGTCCTTGTGGCATACTGGGCTTATGGGGAACCTCCTAAATTACTGGGGAATGTCTGGGCCCAGAGTAGCAACTCCTGGGGATGGCTGTGGCAAGGGAAGGCTCTCTCATTCCTTCAAAGGTTCATCTCATGGCTCTGGGCTAGACCTAGTATCATACCAAATGGGATTTGGGAGTTTGAGACCAAAGGGCAAGGTAGGGGAATCCCATTTCTCTTGATGCAGATTTTCAAGACTTCCCAAGTTTTCTAGCAAACATGGCCATTCTCCATCCTCCTGGATTTTCCCAGAATCACTCTTTAGGGGGATGGATCTGGTTGTACAGTAGGCACACTGTCCTTTGAGAGACAAGGCTTGGCAAGAGAGGGATTTCTTTGGGTTGGCTCACGTGGCTGGTGTCCCTTCCCAAAGACAGGCTGTGACTGCTGGCCAGCATTCAGGATGTAGTCGTGGGAATCAGACTGGCTTGCTCAGCACTCTGGTGGCCTGCTAAGAA
The DNA here is from genome assembly GCA_028627135.1 of Pseudochirops cupreus. Taxonomy (NCBI): domain Eukaryota; kingdom Metazoa; phylum Chordata; class Mammalia; order Diprotodontia; family Pseudocheiridae; genus Pseudochirops; species Pseudochirops cupreus. Next base: position 37,497,351 of record CM053582.1, on the reverse strand, counting down.
AGAACACAACTATCAATAAGTGCTAAAAGCCTCCCTAGGCCAAGGCAAACAGCTCTTAAATGGTGGTGCCATGCTTTCTCTCTCCTCTCTGCCCCAGACACTGTCACTGAAGTCAAGACGGACATCTACGTGACCAGTTTTGGCCCTGTCTCCGACACAGACATGGTGAGTACCGTTTCCTGTCCAGGGAAGGTCCAGAGGGGAAATAAACATAGCAACTTGGGATAGAAGTTGTGCTGAAGAGATCTTATCTCTCAGGCAATGTACTTGGCTCTTTGCTGGTGCCGTCTACCTTTCCCTAAGCCTTTGGACATACCACATTCCTCACTATCTCCCTGAAATTGCCTGGCATAGTGGAAAGAACATTAGACTTGAGACTGTTAGGAACTGACTCTGCTACTTCCTAGCTATGTCACTGGGGGCAAGTTACTTCCTCACTCAGCCTCAGTGTTTTTTTTTTTCCTGTAAAATGAAAGGGTCGGATTAATGGATTTCTGAAGTCCCTTTCCAAACCAAATTCCTATGATCCTATCTGGATGAACATCTATAATACATGTGGGATATTGGTGAACCTATGATCATACCCAATACCCATATTTTCTCTAGGAAAAAACTAAGCTATCATTTGAGTATGTATACATGGATTTATGTTCAATAGCATTTATCCCAAGTTTCCAGAAATCCTGATATTTGGTAAAACAACAACATTAAGCCATTTTTTCATGCCTATTCTCATAGAAAACCGGCCTTTGATCATTTTAGGATGATCAGCATTAATTGATCATGGTATCATAGATAGATATCTTTAAAGTATGCCAGTCTAACACTCTTACTTCCCAGATGAGAAACTAAGGCCTAAAGGGGATAGTTGAGATTTCAGCTCAATCCATCAATCTTTCCACTGTACCACATATGTAGGTACGGGGTGAGAATAGGATGCTATGTTACAATCTGATGTGTTCAGTGAGAATATCCTTTAACCTCTAATTTTGAACATTATATGTAAACAAAATTATTGTTTGTTGAAACCCATTTGGAAAAACTACCTTAAAAATGTTGTTTTGTTTTCATAGTCATCATTAATGTTGGTTTTACATTTGCTCTTGCCCTGCCTGTCCCCCTCCACATTACCAGGTCTTAGCTATCCTTTAATGTCCAGCCCAGGTACCAAGGGCCCCTTGAATGCTCTAGTCCCCTCGGAATTTCTTCTTTCTCCAAAGACTTCCAGAACCTTGTACTTATTACCCACTGCTTCAGATTACTCTGCCATCATCTGTTTCATAGTTGTTTGTGAATCTTCTCTTCCAAACTCTTCTTTTCCAGACCCATGTCCTAAGCTTCTCTATAGTCTCCTGGCATTATATTGGGCATATCAGAGAAACTCACTCAATACGTGTGTTTCAATACTTTCCCTTTCTATGCCCAGAGACTCCTGATGTATAAATGACTAAGGAATAGACAGCAAGCAACTGACTTGCCTCTTCTTCTTAACTCCTCTGTTTTTAGGGAGCACCCCATCATTCTCCCAGGCTCCCAAGCTCCTAACCTTGGGATCCTCTTTGATCCTTCCCTCTCCTTCACTCCCCACATCCAATTAGTTGCCAAGATATCAATTCTAATCCACAGTATCTCACCAAGCTATGCCCTCCCCCTGCTCCCTCAGACTTCCGGCCCTTGTCACCTCTCCAAACAATTATGACAGCCTCCTAATTGGCTTCCGTCTCTCCAGTTCACCCTCCTCAAGCTACTAAATTAATATTCCAAAGGCACCCTATCAGTTCATTGTTCAGCAATCTTTGCCTGTTACTTAATCCCTCTGATGCCTGGGTCCAGCCTACCTTTCCAGACCTATTTGACATTCTTTTCCTCATTTTCCCTCCACACCAGCCATTTCTCAAACTCAACATATGTCTTCCACTTTACCTTCTCCTCTCAGTCCTCTCTCTGAGCCTCAGTTCAGGAGCCATCTCCTCTCCCAAACCTCCTTTGATGTGTCCAGCAGAAAGGATTCTTCTCTTTGCCATTTTCCTTGGTCTGCATCTCTCCTTTGCTCCCACCACACTGTACCTTGTTTGATGCTTACCTGTTTATGTGACACTGGGGCGTCTTTTTCCACCTCCATGGAATAAGGATAGGGGCTGTTTCATTTTGTGTCTTTGTATTTCCAACACCTAAGCACAATGCCTGTGATGCAGCATGTATTTACTAAGTGCTCTTTCAATCATTGGATTGGGATCATTGTGTGCTTCCTTGGTGCCTGGCACAATATGAGGTGTTTGGAAGATCTGTCCAGAGTACCAGACACTATCCTTCCCTTCTAAGATGTTGCTACCTTACTGGTAGGAAGCTTTCTGTAAGGAAGCCTGCTTACTTTCTGCTGGGAGTCCTATCACCTGTACTCTTGTCTAACCATTTGTAAGGACTTAAAGTTTTGCCAGGCATACTGACCCCCACCAATCTGAAGGAGATTTCCACAATTTTCTAGCCTCCAAGGGGGGAGGAGCTTCTCTTGGGCCATGTAGCTCAGAAAAGGCTGAGGGACTTCTTTTGACTTCCAGACTAGTTGCTATGAATGGGTGGCAGAGTTCATCATGAGGAAGAAACTAAGGCTACCCTTGGCATGGCATCCACAAACACCTTGGGGAATCTAGACGGCTGACTCTGATTGCCAGACAATTTTCCTGATGACAGTTCATTGCTCCCATTGTCTTTCTTGTCTTTGCTACTCATGATTGAGCTAAGGCTACATGCTCACTCTTACAAATTGGAGGCTATACTCTGGACAAAGAACTCTCTAGAGTTATTTTTGGCTCCTCTGCAGTCTTACAATATCTCTGAGGAACTGGGGAAACTCTAGCTGGAGGGAAAGTAGAAAACACACTTTTTGTAGGCTTGGGTTGGGGCTTTTTTTGCTTCCTTCCTAATTTGCTATTTGGGGGCTGTAGGAGGACACTCCAAGCTCATTGATGCTCCAGAGAAGAATAACTCTTGAACTAAACTGCACTTCTCTTGCTGGAATCCCTTGTTCTACATGGAGAAGGTCTCTCCTGGATCTCAAAGGGATGTCTGGTCCCCACAAAGGCAGGAGGCAATGGAAGCTGAGTGGGAACCTGCCCCACTGCCATCCATCTAGAAGGCTGTGACTTGGAGGTCCTTGAAGAAAGTAGACACAAGTATTTGACAATTAAGCAGGAGAGTTTGTGGGATCAGTTTGGACCTTAAGGCACACAACTGGCTGACTGAAAGTTGTATAGAAAGAGGCAAAGAATGTGGAAGGAACCTGAGAGGTGACCTAGTATAACCCATGTATCAGTAGGAATTTCTTCCACTGAATTCATGGTAAATGGACATCTAGGATCTACTTGACCAACCTTCAGTGAGGATGAACTCACTCCATGCAGTCATAGAATCACCAACTAAAAAACCAATTTCCTCTTACATAATTCTCTACAACTAGGCATTCAAGGCCAACACTGAAGGCCAACAGTGAGGGATACCTACTTCTTCCTCAGGCAACCTTTTCCACTTTGGGGTAGCTCTAAGTATTAGGAAAATTTTCCTTATATTCAAGGCCAAATCTACCTCTCTGCAGCTTCCTCCTTCCTCCCAATTTAGCCATCTAGGGCTAAGAAGAACAAATTTACAATCTCTGTTCCATATAAATACTTGAAGACAGGTCTTATCCATCTCCTCTTCACCAATTCTGTCAGTGGATCTTTGTACACTGTCTTAGGTGCTCTTTTCTTGATGCTTTTGAACTATCAATATATTGAGAGAAGGTAGAAAGACCCCTTGCTTTCTCTCCTAGATAAGACTAGTGCTCCTTGGGAATGACTTACCTAGAAGACCTAAGTGCCTGTTACTCAATCCCAAGGATTTTCCTTCTCCTTTTCATCCCAGTTCCCATTCCCATCAGGGGCTCAAATACTTGATTGAAATGAAAAAAAGAGCTGACAAAAAATCTGAAGGAAACACTGTCAGGAAAGTCAGGGGAAGAGTAAGCAGGGAAGAGCTGTGGAACATTGTAGGATCCTGTCCCCTAGGGGACTTGTACCACTCAAACATCTGTTAGGTAGAAAATGCCTTTTGACAGTGATCCACAGAGAGCCTCCTGGGTTACATAGGGCACCAAAGTGATGCTCTAAGTCCACAATCCAATTAGAAGCCCAACCATCTTGTTTAACAAGGAAAAATAAAATGGAGGCCTGGGAAATTAGGAGGTATTAGAAACATTACCAGAGTCATTCTAGAGAACAGTCGGATGATATCCATTTTCATCTGACAGTGGCTTATAAAATGTTATGCAAAGTACCTGAGGACTGGAAAGGGGGGAAAATGATGCTAATTAAAAACAAGTTAGCACCATGGCCAGCGGCCATGCCAGGGTGCATTTCCTGGTGTCCCTGGGCTTGACACTGATGAGATGGCTGCCTCGTGACTATTGGAGGGAAGCTGGCTTGTCAATTTCAAGCCGTCCTCTGCTCTAGGGAGAAAAAGGAAAGGGGAGGGCTTGGCTCCCTGGGGAACCTCTTTGCTACTACTTTCCTTCCCTTTTTCTTTTGTTCCAATCTCTGGCACCTTGATTTAGAAGGAGGCACATGTCTTCAGAGTTCAGAGTGGGGTTGTCCATACCTCACAATACGGCATGGACAGAGCCCCACAAGCCATGCCAGTGGGGGTGCTCTAGGGGGCTATCCACCCTGACCCCTCCAACCTATTTCCTATTGACAGCATGACATCATAGATAGGGAGCTGTTGCTGGAATGAGGAAGACTAGAGATGAACTCCATATGGCCCTAGGCAAGCCATGTAAACCTCTTAGACTGAGCCTCAGTTCCTACTGCACAGGGTTGTTGTGAGGATCAAATGCATGGCAGTATTGGGCAAACCTTAAACCATTACTGTGATTACTGTCATTGCTATTATTTCCTCAGCTTTCAAATGGAGGTAATATTCCCTGCCTTGCTGCCCACCAAGAGTTGATTTTGGGAACAAAGGAAGGTGTGTGTGTGTGTGTGTGTGTGTGTGTGTGTGTGTGTGTGTGTGTGCTTTGAAATCCATATGTATGTACCTAGAGATATTTGAATCATCACGAAAAAATCAGAAATGAGATTTACAAATAAGGGACCCAGGAATGCTGGGGTAGGGGGGAGGCAGGGCCAACAGCAGTACATAAAAACAGGCTCTCAGATGCTGGGGCACCAGACGGTGTTGGAGCTGAAGCAGCACTATAATGAAGCTGGCATAGCAGAGTATCTGCAATCCTTTTCCCCCAGGAGGGAGGCTGCAGAGGTCTCTTTTATGCAGTGCCGAAGCTTGAAACATCCTGAGAAGGTACCCAAGACACCGTAGACTTGCATTTGCTCTCCATCCTTTTGGTGGGCCTATTTTGGTTTCTAACTGCTCAGAAAGTAGTCTTACCTCTCTGTCCACCCATGGGAGCAGGGGCTGGTTTACAGAGCCAACTTTCAAGGTTGGACTTCTGTCCAATTCTCTACCCCTCCCATCTCAAGATAAGGTTGCCTTTGTCACCCAGCAGAATAAGGAAGGTATCCTCAGGGTCTTACAATGGCCCTATGCTTATCCATGTCACACATAAATTGAATTTCCCTAAAACAAATCCAACAAAACTTTTTATATTCAAGAATGTTTGTTCTGGATTTAGAAGATTTATCATTGTAGGAAAATCCATATTTCATCATGGTCCATTGTATGCACTAAGTCAACTGTCAAGTATCTATGTAGACATTTTCTGCTTTGCACATCACTGAACCCAGTACTCAGGCAGTGCCTCCTCCAGGAAGCCTCCCCTGCTGTTTACTAGTTGTGTGACCTTTAGGGAATCTCTTCCCCATTCTGGTCCTCCCTTTCCACATCTGTAAGATGAGGAAGTAAGACTAGATACCTCATAAAGTCCTCCTCCCTCCATCCTAGATGTGTGATTCCTCCTGCTAGACAATTGGCATGTGAAGAGCCTCTCACCTCTAGGTGAATGCCTTTTGGAATCCCCAGCTTCCTCCAAGGCATAGCTCTGAGCCATCTCCTCCAGAAGGCCTTTCCTGATCACACCCAATGGTTAGTGCTCTCTTTCTTATGAAGGAACTTGGTACTTACTTACTTATGTACCTTTTGTGCTTTCCAGTACAATGTAACCTTCTTGAGGGCAGGGACTGGCCAAAGCCAGTCTTTGTTTTTGGACCTCTTGGCACAAAGCCTTGTAGTAGGAATACCATAGTAGATGCTTGTTGGATTGAATTTTAATCTCTGTACCCCCAACCTCAATGTCCTGAGCAGAGTAGGCATCTGATCAATGTAAGTGAAACTGAATTTGTGAATTGTTTTCATTGCCCAAGCTCTCCAGCACTCTACTCAGCAGATGAGCCCTTATCTGTCACCAGAATAACAATGAGTGTTTATTTAGCACTTAATGGGTTCAGGCACCGGGCTAGGAATCAGAAATACAGAGATAAAAACCAAATAGTCCATTCCCTCTAGGGAGTTTAAGATCAATGAGGGAAGGAGGAAGGGAAGCATGAGACAGGTACACAAGTAAGTAAAGAGAAAATACCTATAAGGTAATATGGGAGGCACTAGCCACTGCGCAGATCCAGAGCTGGAGGTGGCGGGTGAACTGAGTGCCCTTGAAGGGAGCAATTGCAGGCATTGGCCATAGGAGATGGGTGGAGCTAAAAGGGGTTGGGCATATCTTAATAAAAATCGCAATGTAGGTAGTATTTATATAGGGCATTTAGGGTTTGAGAAGTGTTTTACTCCTGTTGATGTGGATACAAACGGTGCCCTAAGGGTTAAAAGGAATATTGAGTTACTTTCCCAGGCCCCTGAGGGGTTTGAGGCTCAATCTGTAGCCCAGCCTCTAACTTGAGGATGTCTTAATGCCCTTCCCCCCTTATCTTGAAATACCATCCAACTAGAACCAAAAGGACTGCTTTTGTCCCCTTTATCCTGTGTTCCCTATCCTGTCACTCATCCTTCCTCATCCTGTGTCATGACAGGTTTTTCTTATCTTGCAACCACCCTCCTCACCTTGCTTGTACTTATCCTGTCACTAAATCTCCAAGCCCCATCAGAAACCCTAAAAATTACCTCATCATCCTGAACCTCTCTCTATAAGCAGAACTTCCCAAATCACCAGGGTCTCTTTTGGCTTTCTTGCTAAGGAGACCCATGATGCTTTTTCATGCAAAATAAAAAGCTCCCATTGGCTAAAAGAGTCCTTCACATCTGAACCAGCTCTCCCAACTGGCACCTCCAAAGTGCTATCACACTCGATCCTCCTGCTGATTCTGAGATGTAGATACTGTTATTACCCCCATTTTACATATGAAGAAACTGAGGCAAACAGAGATTGTCACTTGCCCAGGGTCACACAGCTAGCAAGTTTCTGAGGCTGGATTTGAACACAAGTCTTTAAGTCTAGTGCTCTCTCCACTGCACTACCTAGTTTCCAGAAAGGGTAAGGCTGAGTCAAAGTGCCCATAATCTGGGACAAATCTGAGCTGTTCCCATTTGAAAAGCCATAAAGAACCCCAGAAACTAATCCTATAGATTAGTGCTGACCTGAGATAAGCAGAAGGGACAGGCATCAGTTGGAATTCATGAATGAGAAATCACAAATGCTAATGAGAACTCAGCTTTCCTTTGCCTCCTTCTTTCCTTCCTAGGAATACACCATCGATGTGTTCTTCCGGCAGACCTGGCATGATGAGCGTCTCAAATTTGATGGTCCCATGAAGATCCTCCCACTCAACAATCTCCTGGCCAGTAAGATCTGGACCCCAGATACCTTCTTCCACAATGGCAAGAAGTCTGTGGCCCATAACATGACCACACCCAATAAGCTGCTGAGGCTGGTGGACAATGGGACTCTTCTCTACACAATGAGGTTAGTGGATGCTGGGCAGAGGGTGACTCTCAGTACTTCTTCCTCCCCAAGCCTTCAGAGACTGATACTTGGAGAAGTAGAGGAAACTTTGGGTATGGGACATAGGAAGGTTTAAGCTTATGCAAAGAACCCTCCTGCTGAATCAGAACAAGAGCTGATAAGCATGACAATTGAATTCAACTCAACAAACATTTCTCAAGCACCTAATGTGTGCTGGGACTCCTGCAAACTGACAGGAATACAAAGACAAAAAATACAAATAGTTCTTACCCTCAAGAAGCTTACATTCCCCAGGAGGGAGAAAGTAGACACACAACTAAGGACATAGAAAGTATACAGGAGATTGTACAAAGTAATATCAAGAGGAAGAGGATATTAACAACTGAGGAGGGGCAGAAAACACATAGGAGGTAGAAGACAGCCCCTGACTAATGTGTATCTTGAAGGAAGTTAGGCATTCTGTGAGGTCCAGGTGAGGGAGAAGCAAATTCTAAGCATTTTCTTTCTATACAAAAGCTTGGAGGCTGGAGATGCGATTTTTTTTTAATGAGGAACAGCTGGCAGGCCAGTTTGACTGGAAGAATGTGTGAATAGCTCATTTCGAAAAGCCCTTCTAGTTCTAACACCCATAACTGGTAGAGGGGAAATAAGACTGCTTTCTGTGGCTTTTTGTGCCCTTCCAGTGATCCTAAGGAAGGAATTTAACTTGCAGGAAGCCCTAGCTTTCCTGGACCCTTCAACTATGTCATCCTGAAAGAAACCTGACTCTTCAGACAGCAGATACTTCATGGGGAAGGGGGAAAATGAAAGAGAAAGAATGGAAGAAAGGGAGATGAAAAAGGGGGGGGAGGGAGGAAAGAAAGGGAGAGACAGAGAACAAGAGACTTATTCTATTTCTGTCCTTGCAACTGAGTCACTTTGTGACCTTTTGCAAGTCACTTAACCTATCTCTGCTTCCTCCTGGGCCTGATTCTGTGAAATGGGGATAATAACAATGCCTGCCTTTCAACATAGTTGGAAGCCCAAATTGGATAAGCCAGCAGAGGGCTTTGAACCCTTCAGAAAGAGACACTCTGCAATATTGGACACAGCCTCACTAGCATTATTCTGCCCTTCAGTAGCCTGATCCAAGCTTCCTGGGGAGGACTGACAGCCTTCCAGTGAGGAAGCTGGGGGTGGGGGCCTGGCTCACACATTACTTCACCAAGAGAGCCACTGGAACAGCCCAATTTAATCACTTGGGGTCTTAGGGCTTAAAGTGGTTGGGGAAAAGCACTTGCAGTCCTCAATGTTGCCTCAATGGTCATTCTTGGTCAGGACTCAATAAATGCTTGTTGTGTTGGCTCTCCATTGTTTTGTTGTAGAGGGATTTTGTTGAAAGGAGCAAGGGACCAGGAAGCCCTTTCCCAGCACCACCTCCATGGTAGGGCCTCCATGGTAGGGCCTCTGTGGTAGGGCCTCTGTGGTAGGGCCTCAGTAAGAGCTTGTTGAAGGACAAAGAAGCTTCAGGATTGGAAATGAACACCAACGTGTACTTAGCCTGTCAGAGTGTACATTAGCAAGAGAAGTAGATGTATTTAGCATCTAATAACCCCATCCCTGCCTCCTTTCCTAGAGGCTGGGTCTATCTATCTGGGTGGATGCTTTGAACATTTGTATCCTATGAGATGGAAGGAGTGAGCAAAGCCCAAGGGTCAACTTGGCTTGGTGACAAGACAAGAAGAGTCCCGGGAGGTGCTTGACTGTTCTCCCTTCTCTGCTCCCCATGAAAACAGCAAACAATTGAGCTCTTTCATTATCAAGGACTATTAAATGGAGGGGACCAGAGAAAGGGCTTCGATGAGATGACTTGTAATCAGCTTTCCCTATTATGGAACTCTTCCTTGTAATGGGATTTGCTACAATGGGATTTTACCTGAGTTTCTTGTTCATTACCTTTAACGTCCCCACAGTCCAAACCTAGCAGGCTTCATCCTTACAGGCTGAGACAAGAGTGCAGGAGAAAGTATGCTGCTCATTGTTTGGGAGGAGGCAGTCCCTAGGATTTTCTTGTTTCTGCTGTTGGGATGGGGTCCTATAGAATTCCCACTAGCTCCCTCCTCCCCATTCCACAGCAGCAGCCACAATCTTGCCCATTTTGTAGAGTAGGACCAGACTTCTGCATACCCAGCGACTGGCTCCACCTGCCCCTTTGAAGGAACACTCTCAAACCAGGTGAAAAGGTCACCCAGGTGGCCACAGTCAGCAGGGCTGCTGGCCAAGACATGAAGTGGCTGGCAGAGCAGAAGCCCAGCACCAGGGGTTTTCCTGAACCAGCTAAAATGGAGCTGTCCAAGCTGGCTATTTCCCAGCACTACCTTCAGTGTTGGCTCCAGACTGAATGCTCAGTGGGCACAGGGAAGGACATGAGCATTTATTAAGTGCTATGTTCCAAGCACTGTGCTAAGCATTTTACAGATTTATCTCATTTGATCCTCATAGCAACTCTGCAAGGTAGGTATTATTATACCCATTTTACAGATGAGGAACCTGATGGAGAGAGAGAAGTTAAGTGGCTTACCCAAGATCTCAGAGCTGGAAAGTGTGTGAGGCTAGATTTGAACTAGGATCTTCCTGACTCCAGCCTAGGGCTCTATTGTGCCACCAGCCTAAGGAGAGAGACATGAATAAGACAGTTCTGTGGCCCTGAAAACTGCCTGACAATCCCAGCCTGCACATGCCACATGTTTTCCACCAGGCAGAGGGAACACTGAAAGTCAATGTGATCTGGTGGAACAGAGCACTGGATCTTGAGTTGGGGGATCTGAGTTCAAATTTGGCATTAGCACTTTCTGGTTGTGTGGCCTTGGGCAAGTCACTTCAGCTCTAGATGTCTCAATTCTCTTATCTCTAAATTAAGGGGGCGAGACTCTTCCCAGCCTTGTTCTGTTCCCAAGATACCAAGTAAGTGCAACAAGGGATGATCTAACAAATACAGACAAAAATGAAACTGTCCCTGCCTATAAGGAGCTTATATTTGGGGGTGGTGGGGGGTGGTGGGGCTGTATGACATGAACAAAGTAAATAGAGATTCTTTGAGGCAGAGGGAAGCAGAGCAGGCATTCTAGGCATTAAAGACTGGGGCCATTGGACTAACCCAGCTGGGCTTAGTGCCTCCTTAGTAGTGCCTCTTCCCAGATGCTGCAGTCCTACTTGTGATTCTTGAATCACCAGCCAGGACAACTTCCTTTATGACTGATCAGTGCTGAAGAGGCAGTAGAAAACAAGTCTGGATTTGGAGTCAGAGGAACAAGGTCCAAAACCTGCCTCCAACCACTTCAAGCCCATATGCCAAGGTGGAGCCAGCAGAGTTCTGATGGCTCTTGTAGCCCACAAATGAAAGATCCTCTCCTTGTAAGAGATCAGGGGACCACCAGTGGTACCTCCTCCCTCTCCAGGGCCCAGCTGCTCAAGTATGGGAAGGAAGGGCAGCACCGGCTTGTCCCTCATCCCTATCTGAGGCTCTCTTTAGGGTATCAGGACAGGAAAGAAAGGGGTTTCTGTAGATGAATGTGGTACTTGGTTTGGCCCTTCAGGCTCATATTTCAAGTGACTCATCCTCTACAGATAATAGCTGTTAGTGATTTACTGCTCTTTATTCCCAGTAAAGTACAAAGACAGCTATAGTGGGACAAAGCGCCCTTCACAGGATGACTACAGTGATTCTACAACCTGACATCATTTACCAAAACTCCTTGGCTGACCAGGGGAGGAGGGACTCTTTTGGCCCTTGCCATTCAATCCAACTCCACCAACCATCAATGAGTATCTACTGTGAGCTCTGCTAGGCAATGAGAATACCAAGACAAAATGGAAGCATTCCCAACTAGACCTTACATTCCATTGGCTGGGGAAGAGGGGAGTAGTTTGATTTGACATGAATACAAGTAACTAAACAGGAAGTAATGCCAATTCAAGAAGGAGAGAGTGGAGTGGAAATCAGGAAAGGTCTCATGGAAGAGGTGGTATTAGTTGCTCTGCCTAGAGGGAAGCTTGAGATTTCATACTGGAGGCCAATGGCTCTCCACATTCCTCATTCTTAGCTGTTCCTTGATACCCCACTAGCAGAAATGCCAACTGTCTCTCCCCCAAAGACAAGGCTCCCAGCTCTCAATCATCCAACAAGGATTGAATCTGGCCATCCCAGGCCTAGTGCTGTTGGACATACAAAGATCATCTGGCCATAGCTCCTGCCCTCTAGGAGTTTTTAATCTAGCTGGGGAAATGATCCCAATCCACAAGGAGAAACCAAAGAAGACCAGGAGAACTTTCAAACATGGCCCTTTGTGGCAGAGATAGGAAGTGATAAAGGAGTTGGGGTGGGGCAGGAGGGAAAGTTAATGTGCTTTGTTTCTGAAGGTCAAGTCTGATCACATCACTCCTTTGTTGGAGAAGCTTCAGTGGCTTCCTATTATCCCTAGGACAAAGTGCAAAGTCCTTAGTCTGACCTTTAAAGGCCTTCCGGTTCTAAGTCCCAGTTACCTCTTTAGTCTTGATCAGATACCACTCCACCTCACTCTACATCAGGTACTCTGTATTCCAAGCATGCTGGAGTACTAGCTGTTGCCCATTCATGCCATTCCACCTTCTAGACCTTTGCCCAAGCTCTTTCTCCTTGTCTAGAATGCACTTCTCTTCGCCTTCTAGAATCTCTAGATTCCTTTAAAATCAGGCTTAGATGTCACTGTATACCACTGTATATGCTTTGCATTTTTTTCTCTGCATACACATTGAACGTACCTCATGTAATGGAAGCTTCTTGAGGGCAGAGATTATTGTGCTTTTTATCTTTCCTGGGACCTAGCATAAAAGTATACAATTGATGAATTGAATACAATGATTGCAGGAGACAGAGGGGGCTTCCCAGAGGCAATGGGACTTCAGTTGGGCCTTGAAGGACAGAGAGCTTATAGAGAAGGTCACAAGGCATTCCAGAAGGGAGGAACAAAAGAAGCCAAAGGTGGCTCCGTGCAGAAAATGTGCTCTAGAATAAGTCCTGGGCATTTGCCCCAGGCCAGGGGCAAGTAGAGTCTCTGACAGAGAAGACCATCTGGTTAGGTTCTGGCATCTCAGGGAATCCAAGGAACCTGCTCACTTTCTTGCCTAGCTCCTTCCAGCCAGGTTTTCCCAGATTCATCAAACTGGAAAGGACCTCAGAGACCATCTAGTCCAGGTCTTCATGTACCCCCTGGCAGTCTGGGGAAGCTGATATTCATCTATACACACCCATTCCTAGAAGCAGGTTTTTCAATGCATAAAATCAAATTCTTGATGTTAGAAAGGAAGCCAGTTATATTGAAATACTGTTATCAGAATATTTTTTTAAAAACCGTTTATAGACTCCAAGTTAAGAACACTTAACCTGGGTTTTGTAGAAGAAGCTAAGGCTCAGAAAGAGGAAGGTATTTACCCAAGGATGTGCTGGGACCAGGCTTTGACCGCAGGCCCTTTGATGCCAAATGTAGTGCTTTTTCCACCAATCCGTGCTGTTGCTGTCATGCAGTAGTCAGGAAGAAGGATTTTGTCCTCTTGTGATTTCTGACTTCTTAGCCTCATTGCTTCTGGAGTTCAAGATCATGGCTTCTTCATCTTGAAGACAATACAAACCACTGGATTCCTTAGGGAGTGTCAAGATTCCCCTGCTTCTTCCTAAACAGGGACTTCTACATCATAGAGGGGTTATCATCTGGCTTAGTAGAGAGAATGCCCAGGCTGATGAAGTCACAAGTTCTTGAAATGAAAGAAGGACCCTCAGGCACTGGGACTTTGATCATAAAATATTACAAACCAAGAGAGAGGTCTTCAAACTCTAGTATTACAATTAATCTTTAAAAAAATCTTCTTGTAATGCTAATACCCCAGTGGATTTGTGAGCTCAACAGCCTGGATCTTTCCTCCAATGAAGTAGCAACACCTATCCATGCCTCCTAACAAGTGTGACTCAACTTTAATATAATATACTGCAAAAAGAGAAAACGGACTCATGATTCCTTTTGCCCACTGGCTAACATTTTCACTGGTATTTTGAGATTTTTATCTGCCCCTCAGTCAACAAACATTTTAAAGTGTATGACAAAAACCATGTGAGGCATCGAGCACACAAAGTGAAAACAAATGAAATGGCCCCTGTCCTCCAGGAGTTGGTGTTCTTTTGAGAGGAACCATTAGAGTATTGGTACCCTTCCCTTACATATCTAGGAATATAGAAAATGTATACAATGGAAACTCGAGGTGATTGGAGGAAGATATCAAGAAAGACCTCATGTAGAAGGCTGTAAAGAAAACTAGGGATTCTGAAAGGTGGAGATGAGGAGGAATGGCATTCCTAGCATAGGGTACAGCCTGTGCAAAGACATGGGGATGGAGGATGGAATGGCACTTGTGAGGAATAAGAAAACCAGTTTAGTCACACCATGGAATAGGAGTTCTTGCCCTTTTTTGAGTCTTGGACCCTTTTACCCATCTAGTGAAAGCTACAGAGCCTTCCCAGAATAATGCTTGTAAAATCATGAAAGAAAATACATAGGATTACAAAGGAAATGAATTCTATTAAAATAGTTTTCAGAGTATTAATGACAAAACAAGTTCATGGAGCTGAAGTTAAGAACCTCTGCATAGAGTATATGAGGAGGGATGATGGGCTGTGATCAGAGCTGGGTCTTGCCACTTTAGCAGATGTATGGAGGATTGATTGGAATAGGGAGAGATGAGTTAAGGCAACCAATTAACAAGCTTTTGCAATACTTTCTTTTACACTTTACAAAGCAAACTGCTTATATTGATTACAGATATCAGAATATTAAAAAAACCAAGTTCACAAGACTCTAAGTTAAAAATCTCTGACCCTTATTTTAGAGAAAAAGAAGCTGAACCCCACATAAAAGGTAATGACTGTCTGACAAATCTCGAGGTAAGCAAAGAAATGGGACATCGTTTATGTTGGAAGGACTTTGTCTTCCTAACCCAGGGGTGGGGAACCTGTGGCCTCAAGGTCCTCAAGTACAACCTTTTGATTGAGCCCAAGTTTTCCAGAACAAATCCTTTTATTAAGGGGATTTGTTCTGTGAAGTTTGGATTCAGTCAAAGGGACGTACTCGAGGTCCTAGAGTGCCACATGTGGACTCAAGGCCACAGGTTCTTCACCTCCATCCTAACCCTGTCCATAGGTCCTCAGTGTTCAGTCATTACTTAGCCACTTACATGAGTGAGGATAGGATCAATGGTGGAACCAGGGCAAAGGAGGTCACTAACACTCAAGTACACTCACCTCTGGGCCCCCAGGACTATAAAATGGGAAACCTCTTGTCTCGGAGAAGAACCCCAACTTAATCACTTCTTTCCCACTATAATGTTTCTATGCACATGGGAGCCTTGAACCACCCACTTTGTGTGTCTGTTGAACGATATAGCTCTGCAGGCACTGAAAGTAATGAAGGAGAAGAGGTGAGATCTAGAGTGGGAGAAGAACCTGGAAAAGGCTGACTGAAGACTTTCTGATGAGAACGGCTGGTTACTCTTCTAGTCCCCTCAAGGGGGCACTTTGAGAAGCCAAGACGAGTGAATCAAGCTTCATATTCTTATAACCTATTTATTTGAGCATATCAATTTAAGTTTGGATTGGAGCCTGGGCTTTAAGAGGAGCTAGTATATTCTGTGCACAGTTTCTCATGTGGTTTCTAACGTTATTAACACCTTTGTTTTAATCCCACATCTCTTGGGAAGCAGCCGGCACTCTTTCCAGGGAAGCCATCTGCATTTATAGATACATAATGACAATTTCCAGTGGCTGTCCATGGTGCTGAGTTATTTCTGAGATAAGTGATCCTAAATGGAAAACAACAACAGCGCCAGCACAACTGTTTATGAGTTACTATAAACCTTAGTTGCAGCACATTAGAAGGAAGTTTCCTAGTCTTCCAATCACTAGAGAGTGAGAATACTCCTTGAGGATGATGTATTCTTAGTAGACCAGTGATAGACACTCCCAAGTATCTCCTTAAAGCTGCAGGTACAGAAATGATATGCGTTTGCTCCTGGCACTTCCAGGTTGCTAGCATTTTCCACAGAGAGTGCCTGCTCTATGCACATGGTCACACAAACCCCAGGAAGAACAGGGAGGGCTTGAAATTGTACAAATCTAGAGCTGAAAAGAACCTTAAAGAGTCTGACTCTCTAAGGAAAACAGGGAAAACAAAAGTCCAGAGATAGATGAAGTAGCCTTTTCAAGGTTACACAGCTGGTTTGTGGTAGAGACAAGATGAGAACCCAGGTTTTCTGACTCCCAAGCCAAAGTTCTCTCCATTGTACCACGCTTCCTCTCAAGACCCTGACTGCGCAGCCCTTCCCATACATCATTCAATGAATCCACAGACACACAAAGTCATAATTCAGCTTTCTGCCTTTGATAGGTGAAGGAGCAAGTACCAGTGACCTTGCTTTAACTCAGGAGAACTCAGGAGTCAAATCAAGGTCTTTGAAAGCTGGGATTGGGGAGTGAAGGGTGGGTGTGCCTAGCTGTGCTGCTAGCAGCCACCCTTCAGCTGGCCCAATTGGCCAACACTTCCAATCTGGGCAGAAATACACACAGTCTTTGGAAAAAAAATTGCAGTTGAACATATGGATTTATGACAACCTTCCAAAAGTAAGCAAATGAACAGTTTCCACTCAGAGTAACAGTATTGGTGAACGCTCCAGTCTAAGTTGCTGCTAGATGTGCTTGTGGGCCCCCCCCGGCATGCTCTATTAGGCCCAGGGTAACTAGAGTCTTCATTCCGTCATCTCCCCATCCTTTAGGGTACACAACGAGTTTTGCACATTGAAGGTATATGAACAGACCCTTGGCAGTTTGCAGGTTCAGGAGAAGTGAGTTTTGCTGACACATTGGCTTCTTGTGTAAGATATTACTTATTGAAAGGATTCCAGAAAGGTTTAATAAAGAAAATTGAGTTCCCTCCCTCAATGTATATGAATATTTGGAAAATTCAGCCTCTTCAAAGTAATGGCAAGGAGAAATTACATTGCCAGCTACTTTGCTGCCCAAAGGACATTGAGAATAATGTATGGGTAGACAGATGAGCTTTGCGGGCTGCCCAGTGCATACTGAGTATCCAGTTGGGAGAAATGTTGATTGAAAATCACTCCCCTGAGAGGCGTATCTGGCTTTGAGTTCCAACCCTGCCACTTAGTAGTAGTGTGACCTTGGGTAAGTTCCTCCCAGTTGTTAACCCTCAGTTTTCTTTTCTATAAAATGGGGTTTAGAACAGTGCTTCTTAAACTGTGGGTTGTGCCCTCAAATGGAGTCGCAAACTATTGGGTGACATAAAAGGTTTTTGAATGCACAATGACCAAAATTAATTAAAAATCAAATGTGGAATGAATCCTAGGTGTTTCTGGCAGTGCAACTTCACTGCAGCCTTGGTTGTGAACACAAGGCATGTGCATTTTGCACTGAGCATGTCCTAAGGCCACTCAGCACCAAGGAAAGCTGCCAAAAACAATGGGAAAAAGGGTCTTGGAAAGGGGTCATGAGTGGAAAAAGCTTAAGAAGCCCTGGCTTTGGGGTGGCTGGGTGGTGCAGTGGATAGAGCACCCGCCCTGGAGTCAGGAGGACCTGGGTTCAAATCCGGCCTCAGACACTTAACACTTACTAGCTGTGTGGCCTTGGCCAAGTCACTTAACCCCAACTGCCCTGCTCTCCCCCCTCCAAAAAAAAGCAAAAAAAAAGGAACCCTGGCTTAGAAGATGTCTACTACCTTGCCTCATCTGTAAGTCCTTTGCAAACCACAAGATGCTACAGATGTGAGGGCTATTTTTTAGGTGAGCCATTCCCTCCCTATCTGCTTCTGGTCTAGTCAATAAGCATTAATTAAGCACCTACTGTAAGCCAGGAATTTTCTTATCTAGATCCTGGGGATGCAAAGACAAAAAAAGTTGCTGCCTTCAAGGAGAATTCAGATGGAGTAGACCATGTGCACATATGGAAGGAGCTGTGAAACATACAGGGCAGATACAATGAAACCTTGCAAGGTTGTGGGGGCACTAGTGCCTGGGGGAGGGGGGCTAGGAAAGATCTCATGCTGAAGGTGGCTCTTGAAGGGAACTAGAGATTCCAATATGCAATGGTGAGAAGTGAGAACATCTTACAGACAATGCAGAGGCATGGAGATGGGAGAAGATGTGTTAAGTTGGACTATTGAGTACAGCTATACCTTAGATGGTATGGGAGAGGAGTAATATATAACAAAACAAGAAAGGTAGGCTGGGGCTAGGCTAGGAGGAGTTTTAAATGTCAAACAAAAGTGACTATATCTGATCTAAGAATTAAGAGGGAGCCACTGGAGAGAAGTGACATGATCAAATCTGTGCTTTACAGACATCATTTTGGCATCTGTGGGGAGGATGGTTTGGAATGAGGAGAGGTTTGAGGCAGGGAGACCCATGAGAAAGCTATTGCAATGGTCCAGGTTAGAGGTAATGAGATTATAGAGATTATAGTCCAAACAATGGCAGCTGGTAAGGTCAGAAAGTGAGAGCAGGTCAAGAGAAAGGAGAATAGGACCCAGGACAGAGCCTCTGGGGTCATATGCATAGTTAGCATTGATGAGGATCCAGAAAAGGAGACTCATCTACCCTAACCCAGACTAGGTCAAGCTGGCCAGATGTTGGGCTTTGTAGGTCTTGCCCTTGGGTATAGAAGGCATTTTACACTCCCCTCACCAGTTACCCAACTTTTTAGTCTTCTTACCTTCGTTCATATTATCCTTCCCCCTTCTTGATCTAGTCAAGTCTTAGCTAACCTCCAAATCCCACCCCTCTCTGGTTACTCCAAGCCGCATTGATCCCTCCCTCCTCAGAGCTAGCAGACTGTCTGTATAATCATAGGAAGAAGAATGAGAACAGTAAAAATCCTGAAATCTGACATTTATGGAACTCTTTCAGGTTGACCAAGTTCTTTCCTCCTAATAGCCCCAAGAAATGAGCAGTGTGAGTATTGTTGAGTCAATTATAGAGATGAGAAGACAGAGTCAGAGAGTCTAAATTTGGCATTTAGTGAACATGGTCTTATACTAGTGGTGTATGTGTGTTCTCTCTCTATCTCTAAGCTCCTTGAGGGGAGGAACCACATTTTATTCACTTTATAGTTCCCTTAACATGTAGTACTAGGCATTTGGTACCAAGTATTTCAGGATCACTGGATCTGGAACTAGAAGGGGCCTTACAGATCAACTTAGTCCAACATTTTCATTTTACAAATGATGGATGAAATGACTTGTCCAAAGTCACACAGATGAGTAAATAGCAAAGCTAGGATTGCACCTGAAGTCTCCTGTCTCCAAATGTAATGCTTTTCCCACTCCATTAGCACTCCTGAATTATCAATAGTTCAGTAGCTGTCCCCAGCATTGCCCTCAAGCTTTACAATTTTCTGGCCAGCTTCTCGGCCCCTTAGCCCCCAGGGCACCTTTGCCATCTCTGTAGAACTTTCTCCCAAAGTCCCCAAAGGATGAGGTCCACCATGGCAGCACTAGACTTGGCCCAGGTTGCCAGGAAACTTGCAAGTGGAGCTCCTTGTGGCCTGATCCCTGCTCTGCACGTAGAACTGTATGTACAGCATGTTGATTATTTATTACAATAACACATCACTTTTCACTTGATCTGCCTCAGTAATTGCCTGGGAAGTGAGACATATTCCTTTTGGCCTGACATCTTGATGTTTCATTAGGCAAGATTCCTGGTCCCAAGGAATCCTTGGGCCATGCATGGAAATGAATGGCAGGGAGGGGGTCTATGTGGGGTTAAGAGTGGCAAGGGGGGTGGAAGTGGTGCCAGGATTGATGGCTTGGCTATCATCTCATTAGAGCTTAGGAAGGATGACATGAACAAATATTTAGGACCCATAGGGCTGACTGGGAATTGCTTAACATAGCCAGAGTTGTGTGCCTTTCTGCTGTGTTGGTACCATTTCAGTCTTGGGGCCTGCTATCTAGGCCAAGGAAAGTTGGGTCTGGAAGGAAAATTAGAGAGGAGCACTCATGAATCATGGCTCTTCTGATGGCACACATTCCCCTTTCCTTTACCCATTTCATTCAGCCCATGTAGGGAGGGCTCTCCACCTTGTTTCAATATTATAATGAATCCATTGGTCCATTAGTATGCATCACCAGAGCCATAACTAGTCACTTGTGCACTGGTGACAAATATTTTAAAAAGTCACCACAAACCAACTTTAAAAAAATAAAACCCACTGATAGAGGACGGGGCTGAGCACATATGGCAGAACAACAACAGGGAGAGGGATAGGCGAACCAGGGAGGTAAGGCCTTGGGAATTTTCTATTTCAATTAAGTATTCTTGCTAACTAGGAAATAAGCTCAGCTATGTCTTTGCTCCTGGAAGATTCAGAAATTCTATCCCCTGCCCTCTGAATTTCAGTGAGATGAGGAAAAAGCTTCTGTTGCCCTAGCCTGGTTCCAGCTCTGCAGATCACAAGCCCTCCACACCTTCTTTAATTCTTGTCTATGTATTCCCACGCATCTTCCCAAAGTGGGATTTACCCAATGTGCTGGAGGCCATCCTCCCTTTTTAAAAAATATATTCCTGACACCAATGCACCTCCTTTATATGTGCCACAACCATATACTCCATACCAGTGGACCACTATGCCTTGAGAATAACAGATTAGGCTGTGCGTGCTGAAAAGGTATGATTTTGTGCTTCTTCAGAATAAGTGACTCAGTGATTTTTCTTACAGTCTGGCTCAATGACCCCCCTAGAGGCCCATCACAATTCTGTAAGATGTGACATTTAGAATTCCAACCAGGGGGGAGCTCTACCAGTGTCATAGAGAAATGAGAAATTGACTTTGGCGTCAAAAGGGTGTTTGGTGTCTAACTCTCAGATGGGAAGTGATCTTTTGGTCCAGGGATCATGAGGGGAGACAAAGAAAATTGATGTGGAAAGCCTCAGAGAGAAGGACTGCCTCCAGAGCAAGCCCCTTGCAAGTTTCCAAGGGAGGGAAAGAGGCCTGCATAATTTTCCACTCCCCCCCCTCACCTCACTCCTCTATGGCATCCTCCTGTGGGAGCTCAAGGCCCCATATGTTGCTCCTTTCTTCTCTTCCCTAGTACAGTATCCTAAGCAGCTCTGGGAGGCCAGGCAAGCTCTGAACAGATGCTCGATTCTGGTTAGAGCCAAGAGAAGGAGAGGAGGGACAGGGAGAGCTGGAGAGATGGAAACAATACGCAGAAGAGCATTAGACCAGGAGAGCACACCAGCCCAAAGGCCCTCCGAGCTAGTGTCTTTGGGGCCAAACTTCCTGTAAATCTGCTTCTTGCTGTAAATCACATCTGGTAGCAAATGATTTCCAAAGAACCATTTCTACCACAGCCCTCCCTTGCTTAGGAACCAGCAGTGGCTGTCCATGGCCTATAGGAGAATATCCAAATTGCTCAGCTTACATTCAAGGATTCCATAACCTAACTCCAACCTCCAGCTCCCACCTTACCCCTGGCTCCTCTCAAATATGCCCCTTCCAGTCAAGCCAGCCCCGTTTCTTTGCATGTGCCATATGTGATCTCTTCTCTCTGCCTTTGGTCAGTCTGTTCTACTGTCTGGAATTCTATTCTTCCTCTTCTATGCTTATCCCAATCCAGGCCATCCTTCAAGGCCTGGGTCACATCTCACCTCTGCTGTGAAGCCCTCTTAAATCATCTCTGATCTGGCTCTGATGAATCAGTTAGAGATTAGCTGAGCCATGAGCTCCTGTCCAGCTCAAAAGCCTCTGTTGCCATGATTCTTCTGATAATATAGTACCTATTCCCTGGAACATCCTTTCAGTAACATTTGATGTCTTACATGTTTAATTAGGAGCAGCTAAGTGGCAGTGCAGTGCACAGAGCACCAGACCTGGAGTCAGGAAGATTCATTTTCCTGAGTTCAAATCCAGCCTCAGATACTTCCTAGCTGTGTGACCCTGGGCAAGTCACTTCATCCTGTTTGCCTCAGTTTCCTCATCTGTAAAATGAGCTGGGGAAGGAAATGGCAAACCAGTTCCAGTATCTTTGCCAAGAAAACCCCAAATGGGGTGACTAAGAGTCGAAAATGACTGAACAACAAAAATGTTTCATTATCTTTTTGAGTGTGTGAGTCTTCTCTCTACAACTAGACTGTAAGCTCTTTGTGGACAGAAACCTGGTTCACTATTTCTTGGTGTCCTCTGATGGCTGGGATCATACTTTGCATAGAGTCAATACTCAAATGGTTGTTGATGGACTGACTGACTGAAACTCAACAAGCAGGTTTGCAGAAGGACCCCACTCTGGATCAATAGTGAAATGACTGAATCGAGTCACAGAAATAGTTGGTTAGAACAGCCAAGGAAATGAATCAAGTGGGAAATGTATGTTTGTGGCATGAATACCCTTAGCCCTTTTATGAAGAATGTAGCAGATGTGGTATTCTGATCCTGGGCTTGTCTTTCATCAGAGTCATAACTAGAGTGGGACAATCAGGGCTTGTCCCTTGGTGGTGGAATTCATGGGGGGTTCTGATAGCACCTTTGGTCTTAGAAGAGCAAAGAAACTGAGCTTAGTGCCTAGTTAGGGAGAATAATTAATTAAAATTGGTAGAGACCAAATGATAGCTTTCTCCTGCACTGCCAATCTTGTTTCCAATTCTTTGCTACTACCATGAGCTGCTATGCATATTTGGGTATAAATAGGACCTTTCTTTGTGTCTTTGCCCTCTTGGGGGTAGACATCTAGCTGTGGGATGTCTGGGTCAAAGAATATGGACATTTTCAAGCATATTTTCAAATTGCTTTTCAGAATGGTTGGAACACATCACAGCTCCACTAATAGTATATTAGCGTGCCTGTCATTCTTCAGCCCCTTCAACATGGACTAATTACATCTCTTGTCATCTTTGCCAATCTGATAGGTGTGAGGTGAAGCCTCGGAGTTGTTTTGATTTGCATTTCTCTTATTATAAGTGTTTTGGAGCCATCTTTCATATGGTTGTTGACAATTTACAATTCGTTTCTTTAAATAAATTTTGTTGTTATCACTTGTTTTTAGATTGCTTATATTCCCCACTATATTCCTCCTCTTCCCAGAAAACTATTCATTATAATGAAGGATGAAAAAGGAAGAAAGAAACATTCCACAAAATTAAAGAGAAAAGCCTGACACATGCACATTCCCCCCACCCCCAAAGGTCCCCCAATTCTGCGAGAGGGAGACTCATATCACTTCCTTGGGACTGAGCTTGGTGACACCATTCAGTTAGGACAGTTTTGTCATATTTAGTTTTTCCAAGTGCAGCGCTGTAGTCATTACATATGTAACTGTAATATACGTCCTAAATATTACTCTGTAGTCATTGCGTATATCACTTTTCTGGTTCTACTCACTTTACTTCCTTTCATTCATCATGCTCACCATTTCTTCCAGCGCAGTAATATCCCATTACATTCATGTACCATAATTTATTTAGCCATTATAGATAGCTAGGCTACAAATTGGATGAACTCTGGGCCTAGAGTCAAGAACACCTGAGTTCAAATTCAACTCTGAATACTCATTAGTTGTTTGACCCTGAGCAAGTCACTTCACTTCTGACTGCTTCCATTTCCTCATCTGTACAATGGGAATAATAGTAGCACCTGCCTCTCAGGATTGCTGTCAAGATCAAATGAGATAATATTTGTAAAGTGCTTATAGAACAGCAAATGACACATGGTAGGGCACTTGAAAAATACTTGTTCCCTTCCTTCCATTTTCCAATTAACAGACTTTTACTTCATTTTCAATTCTTTGCTGCCACAAAGAGAGCTTCAGTGAATATTCAGTGTATGTGGGACTCATCTATCTACCTTTAACATCCTTGATTTGAATTTCTCTTATTATTAGAAATTTGGAGCAGTCTTCCTTATGATTGTTAATCATTTAAAATTCCTTTTTTTTGAAAGATGTTTTTCATATCTTTTGCTCACTTATCTGTTGGACAAATTACACTTAGTCTCATATTTTTGTGTTAATTCCCTATATATCTTTCAATCAGACCCTGATCAGATATATTTCTTTGTATCCCCGGCAATTAGGGGTAGCTAGGTGGCACAGCAAATAGAGTTCCAGGCCTGGAGACCTGAGACAAAATTCATCCTCAGACATTTACTAGCTGTGTCACCCTGGACAAGTCACTTAACCCTGTTCACCTCAGCTTCCTCATCTGCTAAATGAGCCAGAGGAGGAACTAGCCAGTCATTTCAGTATCTTTGCCAAGAAATCCCCAAATGGGGTCAAAGTGTTCAGTACACGACTGAAACAACCAAACAACAGCAATTAGCTCAGTGCCTGGTTCATGTGCTTAATAAAGGCTTAGTGATTTCCTCAGAATTTTTCCCTATTTGATAGCTTCCCTCTTATTGATGTTATCAGTATTTTGCATCATTACTTGTTATTAGTAATTGTTTTATTAGCTTATTGCATCATTAGTTTTATTAGTACATTGCAGTAGTGGTTGCTTTGATTTTATTAGTACAAAAGCTTTTCAATGTCATGTGATGGAAATGATGTCTTTTCTTTTTTTGACAACCTCTAATGCCAGTCTGAAAGGTATCTGATCTCATTCTCTGTTAATTTTCTTATTGTATGACCTTTATCATTTAGATCATGTATTCTCTCTGTACTTGGTGTGAATATATGATATGAGGCACCATCCTAAGCCTCCCTTCTGCCAAACTACTTTCCAGGCCTCAATGCATTGGGAACCACTTGCCTCAGGCACAAAAATTGCTAGTCATGACTCTGAGCTTTTTTCATTATAGACTTTTAAATTCTCTATGCTGCATTTATGATTGAAACTCCATAGGTCTTTTAGGACAATTTACATTCCCCTGATGAAACCCTGATGTCTAGTGGCATTTCTCCTGAAGAACTTAAATTTTCAGGAATTGGTTCCCGTCACCCCAGGTGTGTGTGTGTGTGTGTGTGTGTGTGTGTGTGTGTGTGTGTGTGTAGTTCATTTTTTAAAGAAAGGAAGCTACTGAACCATTCCAAAGGAATCCTTCCTTACCTTTCTGTGCTTGGAGGAATCCTGGGGCTTTAACAAGGAAGAAGCTTGTGGGGAGGGCAAGACTGAAGATAAATAGAAAATGTATGATCACCGACCACTTAGTACATCTAGCTCAAACTTCTGTTTGACCCCCAAAGTTCCACCATCTCTAGACAACCTTATTTTCCACAACTGTTGATTTTGTTGAGTCCCATGAACAATTAATTCACTTTGTTTCCTGCTGCCCCATTTCCTGTATGATGAAGCATTTGGAGGGTTGCAATATACTAGCAAGGAAAGCAATTTGATGTGGACTCAGAAAACCTGGGTGCAAGGCCTGACTCCACCATTGTATAATGCTAGGTGAGTCACTCCTCCTCAGTGTCCTCATCGGTGATACGAGACAATAATTAGCTGTGCGATTATTTTGCCTTCCATTATTTGCTATTGCTTCCTGTGGATGGGTCTTTAAAGGAGCCCTTCTCTGGGTACTCCAGATAGCAGTTCTTGATTTTCAAAGCCTATCCTGGGAGAAAACAAGCTCTGCTAGGTCCTACCAAGCTGGGAAGGCTTTGAATACAAGCCTACTGATGGACTGTGTATCTGTCGTCCAAGGACCAACCTACTTATGTATGAAGAGGCTCAGCACCAGGCAGCTGGTCAGATGCATTTGGGGAGAGGGAAGAGCATAGCAACTCATGAGAACCATCTTGTTGAGGCACTGATGAGTTTTGACCCATTGTGATGAAATCATGATTTGTTGGATCAGAAGATCACAAATTTAGAGGGAACTGTGAGACCAATTAGCCCAACTCCCTCATTTTACAGATAAGGAAACTGAGGCCCAGGGAGTGAATGCAATGTTCCACAGATAGGAAGTAGCAGAGCCTGAGATTTCAGCTGAATTTGGGGACAGTCAAAGTCATAACCTTAAGTGCATTCCTGCTCTGGGGCAACAATGTGGTATGATGGAAGGAGTGCTGACTTGAGGGACAGGGAATCTGCATGTCTTTTCCTACATGGCCTTCTTCAAGTTACAACCTCTTGGACCTTAGTGTCCTCATCTGGGACCTCAAAGGTCGTTTCCAGCTCCAGATCCGTGTGATCTCATAAATCTGGGGGCCCACATTAGATGGCCACTCATGGCACCAGGACCATGGAAGGGACATTAGTAATCATTGGGCCCAATTTGACAGAAGAGGAACCCTAATGCCCAGAGATTAGAAGTCATTTGCCCAAGGTCATACAAAATAGCCAAACTCAGAGTCAAACTCCTGACATTTGGCTCCAAATTTAGGGCTCTCTCTAGCACAGGTTTCTGGAGCTCAAGGTCCCCTCTATTCCCAGTTACTATGTAGCATCACATTTTCTTGCCAACCCCTTTCTTCTCCCAGCACACACACAGGCACCATTCATCTATAGTCTCCAAGAACAGTGGCTCTTCTCCCTCCCATGGAGCAGCCAGTTGCTGTGGGCAGTAGCACATTCCCATAAGAAGCATCTTAAGTGATCTTTCATTATCAGAGTAAAGATATTCATCCCTTAAAATCCCTCTCCCTCTCCCTACCCCTATCATTAATTAGTTAACTCACCAGACAGCCTGCTGAGAAGGATCAGTGTTATTAGCCCCATTTTGGAAAGAACTAAACTGAGCAGGAAGGTGGTGAGTCACTGGCCTGCTGCACTAGGCCAGCCAGGAAGTTTGCTCCCAGCTTGCTCTGCACTTGCTAAGGGAGGGAACCCAAGAAGAGCTTCATGTTTTTGTTTTCTTTTAAATAAATTTTGTTGGTGCCCTTTGTTTTTAGTACAGTCATTTCCAGCTTCCCCTCTTTGCTTGATATCGAATCTACCCTTCTAGCAAAGAAAACCAAGCAAAAACACCCAGTCCAGTTACTGTGTCTGGCAATGGATGAAGCATTCTGCTTTAAAACATCTCTCACTTCTCTTCCTAGAGGAGGAAGGTCCCATATGTTTTCCCATTTACTCAGAGTCTGGCTTCTTTTTAGTAGTCTTTTCATTTGCATGGCTGTGGACTGTGTGCATTCTTTCCAAGCTGGCAGGGTGAGGGTCAAGTCTGCATTATAAAAGCAGAAGATGGCAAGGGCCCTTGGAGAAGTCACCCATTCTACTGCCCTTCCATAAGGTACATTGTCAACAATGAGAACTTCCTATTTAGAGCTCTCCAGAGATGGAGCTGGGGAGCTAGTTTGAGTATCTAACAAACTTCCTTATAAGAGTCCTCTTTTGCAGATAACCTAAATCCTGGGTCCTGAAGCTTAAGTAGGTCACTACCTTGTTTTGTGTCTTCCAGGTTGACCATTCATGCTGAATGTCCCATGCACTTGGAAGACTTTCCCATGGATGTGCATGCCTGCCCACTGAAGTTTGGAAGCTGTAAGTCTGCTCTTGTTCATTGGTCCTGTGGCCTCCTCAGTGGGAGCCAACAACCCCAGAGACTGAGCCCCAGGGTTTATCTCAAGCACTTTTGCTCATTGTTTAACATGTACCCACAGGTAACTGTTACAGCAGGGAAAGGGGGCATGGTGGGGTACTGACTGGTTAGGAACTAAAGAATCAGTTTTAAGCTCAATTCTTTCCGGGTCTCCTAGTATGCAAAATCTTGGCAGAAAACCAGAATCTCTTCATTTCTATTTATTCCTGTGTAGACGGAAAAGACCAGGGGAGTAGAATTCAAGTGCTGGGTGGGGGGTGAGCCCATAGAAGAGGAGTGGGGATCTTCTTGGGAAGGGACTGGGCCTGTACACCTGGACTGGGACCCACTCAATGGTTTGGGCTCAAAGGTCAAGGTCAAGCTCCACTTCTTATCAACCAACCAGAGCAGATAGTAAGTGCTTCCCTTTCCTGGTGCCCTTCTCCAGTGGTTATTAGCTTAGGCTTTTGGCATGGTTCTACATGAAAGGATCCAGTGGCCTGGCTCATGGAAGCAAGAGCTTTGGAGCTGGAATGGACCTTGGAGATCAAATAAAAGAGATTAACTGGATGACCTCTGAAGTCCCTTCCAGTCAGGATCCTGCGTGGTCCAACTCATTGATTTGACAGATGAAGAGTTGGAGCCACTTCCTCCATTTCTCCTCAGGCATGAGGCCCTCATACTCTTCCCATGGATAACAATGATACCTTGGGGAAAATCCAAACACTGGAAAAGAAGAGTGTCTCAGATAGCATGTCTCCCCTTCCTGCTCTTTCCTGTGCTCCCCCCCCCCCCCCCAGGTCGCTGAGTAATATAGAGCCAAGGTCTCCTGACTCTAAAATCTGGGTTTTCTCTACTATATATCCTGTTGCCCACATGGTATCCACATATACCCTAGAGAGTAAGGCAAGCACTGCCCTGTGGGATGGCAGAGAGAGAAAAGTTAACTGGGGAGGCCTAAACTTAGAGGTACACAGCGCAAAAATTATTCTCCCATTTTACAGATGGGAAAAGTAAAGGTGAATAACTTGGCTAAGATTGTACAGTAAATAAGCAGTAGAGTTAGTTAGGAATTGGATTTGGGTTTTTGGAGTCCACTTCACACCCACTTTCCTGGACACCATGCAGCCTTACTTCATATAAGGTGAGATGAAAGCTTTTGCCAAACTTGTCCCTGTTTGTAGTTTGGAAGGTTCCAAATTTGGTCAGGGTGATGTAGGCAAGTTCCTTTAAGACATGAGAAGTCCAGAATAATTCAAGGCACATTAGTTATTGATACTGAACAGTGAGGGGGGACAGAACTGAAGAAAGGAGAGCCTGGACTTTGAAGAGAAAAAGTAATACCAAGTAATTCAGGGGATCAAAAGGTTAGCAAGTAGGGATATCAGGGAAATACTTGGGGAGAACTAAACCTGTGTTTAGAAGGAAGATTAGGTATTCCAAGAAAAAGAAGAGAAGAGTTCATTCTAGACTTGGGGGACCACTTATACAAAGGCATGGAAGTGGGAAATAGAATGTTGCATATGGCAAATGGGAGGCACCAACTGGCAAGGATAGTAATAGCCATATGACGGAAGGAAGGAAGGAAATAAGTATTTATATAGCACCTTCTATGTGTTGGGCACTGCAAAAAACACTTTATAAATTTGGTCCTTGCAACAACACTTTAACTACTAGTTTAATTTAAGCATGGGCATTAAAAGACAGCAGAAAATGAAAGGGGTACCACTGGGTTGGAGGGGAGCAATTATGCCATTTTTTAAAGGGATATAATAGAATCCACCAACTGTAGGCCAGTGAACTTAACCTGGATTCTTGGCCAAATTGTAGGCTGTGTAATCTCCATCTAGAAAAGGAGGCAGTCATCCCAGAGAATCAGCATCATTTCTTCTAGAGCAAGTCATACCATCCTACTTATAGTTCCTTCTTTGACATGATCACTCTTCTAGCATATGGATCTTCCTTCTAAACACAGGTCAAGTGTCAAGTCCTCCCCAAGTGTTTCCCTGATAACTCTACTTGCTGACTTTTCTATTCAATGTCCTTCATTCTTCAGTGCTCCTCTCCTTGGATTCCTGGTGATGCTTCATCCCCAAGTCCACATCTCAAAGGACAGATCTTCTTGATGAAGCCATTTTGTGAGACCACTATGATCACTGCTTCCTTTTCTAAATGTTTACTTACCATCCCTTTAATAACATGGTCTCAAATTTTGCAGGGATCCAAGATGAGTTCTCCTGCCGGTATTCTGCACTCTTCGCTATTTTCCTATTTTTCAAAATTAGGACAGAATTGAGCAAAAATGGCCAGTGGGGAAGTGGATAGCTAATGTAAACAGGAAGATAGTAAGAGAGCTTCTACCTTTCCTTGACAAGTTTGGGTCACCAGTCCCAAGTAAACTAAAACCTTGGATATTGAAAGAACTGGCAGGTATGATTGCTGAGTCATTTTAAGTGATCTCTAAGAGATACTGGAAATTGGCAGAGGTAGAGTACTATTGGCAAAGGGCAGATATCCCAATTATCCAAAAAGGGAGCTAGTTGAATTTACAAACTATAAGCCTATGAGTTTGACTTCTATTTCTGGGAAATTGTAAAAAAATCAAGAGATGGTAAATGAAAAAAGGAAGTAGTGATCACAGGAGTGAGTAACATGTCTTCAAAATCAGGTGATGCCAGACTAACCTCATTTCCTCCTTTGATAGGGTTACTAGACTAGATTGGGGTGCTCTAGACATAGTTTACCTGGATTTTAGGAAATCATTGGAAAAATACTCTAATGTTGTTTGTGTGGAAATATGGAGAAAAATATTTACTTGTTACCATATTTATTTATTAGGTAAATTTGGAACTGGTCAAATGGCTACCTCAGAAGGAAGTATCTATTAGAGAGCCCTAAGTATCTGTGTTTGGTTCTGTTGTTGAATATTTTCATCAGTCACTTGGATAAAGGCATGATACATAGAAATGCTTATCCAATTTTCAGGTGATAGAAAATTGTGAGGGGTAGCTAACATGTCGGAAGATTCTAGCAGGTCTAGAACATTGGGGGTGAATTTAGTGGTATGAAATTCAATAGAGTTAAAGGTAACTCTATTGAACCCTTTGGTTCAAAAAAATCAACTTCACAAATCCAAGAGGGAAAGAGTAACTAGACGGCAGTTCATGTGAAAAAATATGGGACTTTTGTTGCATTGTAGGTTCAGTATGAATCAGCATCATATGTAAGCTATAAAAGCTATGTCTGCAATAAGATAGTCATAATGCCTAGGGCAAGGGAGGAAATATTCCTTCCCTTATCTGTCCCTGTCAGACTGCATCTAGAGGGTATTGTATTCAGTTCTAAGTGTTACATTTTACAAATGACATGGATAAGTTGGAAAGTGAGAGGAGGCTGACCAGGATGGTGAAAGGTCTAGGGATCTTGGTATGTAGAAAGCAATTAATGGTACTAGAGATGTTTAGCATGGAGAAGAGAAGAGCCAGGGAGGACACGGTCTTTAAGGATTTGAAGGGCTTTCCTATGGGAGAGGAATTCTGCTTTTTGTGTCCAACCCCAGAGGGCAGCAGCAGCAGCAGCAGCAGCAGCAGCAAATGGATGGAAGTCACAGGCAAAATTAGACTTGATATAAAGAAAAACTTCCTAACAAGTAGAGTTATCCTTGAGTAAAATGAGCTGCCTTGGTAGGTGGTAGCTTCTCTCTCACTGGAGATCATGAAGGAGATATGGATGACTTATTTGTCAGGGATATTGTTTAGGCACAGCTTGGGTTAGGTGGCCCCTGAGGTCCCTTCCAGCTCTGACATTTCTGAGCTTCTTTGAGCAAGCTTCCGGTAGGACCAAGCATTGTAGAACAATCAAGGTCCAGACTAGACCTACCTGCATGGGTAGCTCATATAGGGCTAGGATGTACAGAAAATCTGGAAAGAGATTCCCTGACTAGGAAATGGGGGCCACTCCCTCGCTCTCCTCAGCTGTCATTGCCATATTCTCTCCTTGGTGTATGCAGCCCAGGCTTTGGAACAGAAGGGCAAACTTGTAGTGCTGAGCTTAGAGACACTGATCAATGATCAGAAAGCTGGGGTTTTCTGGGAGAAGGGGTCAATACTTCCTTCCTCTGGCACCCAAGAAAAGGAAGAACTTAAACTTCTGGTGGCTGGCCAGATGTGAATGCTGACAGTTGGAGACTGAAGAAATGTCCAGAGCCTCCTTGGGTAGGAGAGATTAAATGGTAATTATGCCTTAGCCTCCTCTCTCTTATGGTTAAAGGGTGACTCTTTTGCTTTTCCTCAGCTGCTTCATCTTTTCCTTCCTCCCCTTCTCCAGATGCCTACACAAAGGCTGAAGTGATCTATTCCTGGACTCTTGGAAAAAACAAATCTGTCGAAGTGGCACAGGATGGCTCTCGCCTGAACCAGTATGACCTTCTGGGCCATGTCGTTGGAACTGAGATTATCAGATCTAGTACAGGTACCAGGGGGTGGTGGTTCCAGCCAGACTCCTAGATGGCAACAGAGGCCACAGTACACTGTATTGGGAAGAAGGAAACTGGGTGGTGGTTCTAAAGGATGAAGAAGCTATTTGCATGACTCTGCCAAGGCTGAGGATGCCTATCCATTAATTCTGGCATGCTGTGCCAGAAGGTAAACTGGAATAGAGGGCATGACTGAGATACACCATCAGATTGACTTGCTTTGGTATCCACAGAAGGGTTCGTTTAAATGCAGTATTAGCTACTTTACAGATACTAGCCTGTCCAGCAATGCCCATTTGCTCTGGCTAAAGTGCCTTCATTCTCTGTCCAATATATTGAGAAACAAAAATATCAGCTTTTAAAAATGGCACCAAGTCTAACCACTATAGTAAGAAACTATGGCGAGCTTTAGGCCCTCTTATATATATGCTCAGGGAGGGCATGGCAACGTACAGCATTTGAGAACTCATGTCACTTTACCAGTGTAACTGAAGAGGAGGCAGCCCATTCATTAGCCTCCCATTCTGGTTGGGTTGGGTTGGTTTGGGTGTAGTATTTTCTGAAGCCTTCCTCCATCCCTGAGCTCCCACAGCTGCAGATGTTGTCCTGACCTTAGGACACTGAGAGGTTAAAGGATTTGCTTGCCTGAGGTCATTCTAGTATTTTTGTTGAATCTACTTCAGCTAATTATGCCAGTTACCAAAAACATGTCTCTAGCCAATATTTTCTGATTTAATGAATATTGATTATTTTTTCCATCTGCAGTGCTTCATTTTTCCTAGTTGCCGATGTTGTAGGGAGCTCCAAGGGTTCTTTGTTCCTCTCCCTTCTCTCCCCTCCCTTTCTCCATAGCTCTTCTATATTCATTCTTCTTCCCTTCTCTCTTCCTCATTAAATTTCAAGAATATTTTACCCCTGGACAGACACCAGGGAGCTCTCCCCTCACTGTGGAGTGTTTTCCCTCCAGTGTGCTTGATGTTAATAGACCCTGCCTTTAACAACCCGTATCTTCTCCTTAACTAGCCCCCAAGGGCACATGGGGAGTCCAAGAATTCAATGTCAGAATGTCTGATCTAGGTCTATTTCTCCAGAGAAGAACTAGCAAGCAAGAAAGAAACAAACTTTTATTTTATTATATGCATGAGTATGAAGGTAGTGAAAGGAATTCAATTCAAGAAGTGTTCCTTAAGTCTTTCCTATGTGCCAGGTGCCATGACATGTTGTGAGGATGCAAAGACAAAGGCTCTGTCCCCAGGTAGCTTATAAGCTATTGAGGTGTGTGTGTGTGTGTGTGTGTGTGTGTGTGTGTGTATGTGAAGATGGACAATACGTACGCAAATGAGTAAATACAATGATTTCATATTTAACAAGTCATTTCAAGAGAGAGAAGACATTAATAACGGGGGGAGGGTAGAAATCTGAAAACCCCTCATGGATGAATGGATGGATGGATATTTGTCTATCACACAGAGGATGTGAAATATAATGTGTTCTTTGAAGGAAGCTAGGGATTCAAAGAAGCTGAGGTGAAGAGCATTCCAGACATGGAAGTTCACCTGGGCAAAGACATGAAGGTGAGAGATGGAATATCATGCATAGGGAACAGCTAGCAGATCAGTTTGACTGGAACAGATAATTTGAAAGGAAGTAATAGAAAGCAAGTCTAGAGAGGTAGGTAGGAAATAGATTCAATGCCAGGTTGAGGAATTTGGATTTTATCCAAGAGCCAATAGAGAGCCACTGAAGATTTGAGTGATCTCATGATCTCATAATCAGTACTTTAGGGATATTACATTGGCTGCTCTGTGTGGATTGGAGGGGACTGGAGAAGAGGAGAGAGAGCCTAGGGCAGTGGTTCTCAACCTTCCTAATGCAGTACAACCCTCTAATACTGGTATGTGGGCATATCTGCATGTGGGTGGACCCACCTGGAGACAGATAGAGGAGCGGTATCTCAGTTCCTAAGACCATGGGAAATATGTATTTTCCAATGGTCTTAGGCAACCCCTGTGACCCCTGTGAAAGGGTCATTTGACCCCCAAAGGGGTTGTGACCCACAGGTTGAGAACCACTGGCCTAGGGGTAGAGAGGCTAATGGCCTGAACTAGAGCAATAGCATAAGAGGAGAGAGAAGGGGATATTGCTAGAGATGTTGGGAATGTCAAATCGATAACTTAGCAATTGATTCAATGGCAGAGGAAGGAGCTAAGGATGACTCTGATGTTGCATACTTGGATGATTGAAAGAATGCTGGGTCCCTCAACAGAAATGGGGAAATTTAGAAGAATGGGATTGGGAGGGAAATAAGATGGCTTCTGTTTGGACTTAGATATGGATGTGCTCATGCAACTAAATGAAGAGCCCTAAAAACTATCCAGTGATCCACAGCAGAAACTGATTACTTTTCTAGATCATTTGTTACAGGGTATAACTACAGGCTGCTCGTCTACATGAGAGTCAAGTGTTCACTGGGTTGCACTGTTCTTGGTACTCAGTGATTTAATTATTGATTCCTTCCCTGTCCCTTTATTTTGACAGATTGAATTTTATTTTGCAAAGAGCTTTTGCTTTAGTTACTTCATTTCCTTCTCACAATGCCAAGACAGGGTGGTTAGTGCAAGTATAATTACATTCATTTTATAGATAAGAAAACAAGAGAAGTACAGCGACTTGTTCAAAGACAGCCAGAAAACAGACACCAGATATCTTGACACCTTCTATCATTCTATTTCCTCCCAAATCCATCCCTTTTCTAAACTTCTCCATTTCTGTTGACAGCACCATTTTCATTCCAGTCTGGTTCACAACCTCAGAGCCATTCAGAACTCTGCCCTCTCTCCCTCATCCTCTATTTCTTATTAGTTTACAAGTTCTTTCCCAGATATAGTTCCTCATCACCTCAGTCCCATCCCCCAGGAATTCTATAGCCCCTCTGCATCAATTTAAATGACTACTTGGCAGACAGTCACTATTCATTGGAGCAAAAAGAAATCCATTAATGGTTAACAATGTGTATAGGTGTGTGAGGGAGAGGTTGGAAATTTCATACCAGGTGATAAGGCCTGGAGTGCTCAGCTACTTGAGCTAGCTGGGTCTGGCCTCCATGGTGATGTCAACAGTGTTGCTGTTTTCTGCCTAATCTCCAGGAGAATATGTCGTCATGACAACCTACTTCCACCTTAAACGCAAGATCGGTTACTTTGTGATACAGACCTATCTACCTTGCATCATGACTGTCATCCTGTCTCAGGTTTCTTTCTGGCTTAACCGGGAATCTGTCCCTGCCCGTACAGTCTTTGGTGAGTGTTGAACAAGAGTGGAAGTATTCCCTGTGGAGGGCACTGTGCTCCCAGGCATGGCCCCTAGGCAAAGCAATTATTAGTAAAAGGTAGAACCCAGGTATTGGGGGTCCTCACCTATGAGGCTACAATTTAGCTTTCTGCATATAGCCTTAGGCTCCCTAATCATTTGGTTGGAGTCCATTCAGGATTCCATTCCTTCCAATCCTGTCTGATGACCCATCTCAGAGAGGGAGCATTTTGGGTGCCAGAAAGGAGGTAAAGGGTTGCTGGGCCATCCCACCAAATAAGCAAAAAGTCATAGGGACAGAGATTTTAGACATGAGAGAGACCTAGGAAGTCATGTGGTTCAACTGCCTCTTTTTCACAGATCTGGAAACTACAGTCCAAAGAAAAGAAGTGACTTGCTCTGAGTTACATGTCTAGTTTATAAAAGAGCTAGGCTTGAACAGAGGCCCCTCAATTCATTTGTCTGGCTTCCATGTCCTACCAAGGAACCAATTGCTCAATCCTTGTTGCCAATCAACAAGTATTTTTTGGGTTAATCCAAGTAAACAGACATTTGTTAAGCTCCTGTCTGTCAGACACTGTGATAAGGACTGAGGTACAGAGAAAGGCAAATTACAGTTCCTGCTCTCAAGGAGTTTATGACTAATGGGGGGGGGGCAGAGACAATAGGCAAATAACTACATATGAATCAGATATAGGTAGGATAGATTGGAGGTAATCTCAGAAGGAAGTCACTAGCACTAAAAGGGGCTGGTAAAGGATTCTTGGAGAATGTGGAATTCTAGATGGAACTTGAAGAAAATCAGGGAATCCAGAGTTGAGGAGAGAGAAAGACTTTCAGGTATGGGAGAACAGCCAGTAAAAATGCATGGAGTCAGGAGATAGTAGAGTGTCATGCATGAGGGGACAGTAGAGAGGCCATTGTCAATGGATTGAAGGTTATAGGGAGGAAAGTAAGGTGAAGAAGACTAGAAAAGTAGGAAGGGCTTTAAAAATGAAACAGAAGATTTTCTATTTGAACCTGGAGGTCACATGGAATCACTAGAGGTTATTGAATGGGGGTGTGGGACATGGTTAAATTTGCACTTGAAGAAGACAAATTGGTCAACTTAGTGAAGAATAGACTGGAGTGGGGAGAAACTTGAGGCAGGAAGACCAGACAGCAGGATATTGCAATAGTCTGGATATGAGGTGAGGAGGGCCTGAGGCATATGGGAGAGATTTTGTGAAGGTGGAATCTACAAGAGTTTGCCACGGATTGGATATGGGGTGTGAACAAGACAGAGGAGTCCACAATGTCACCTCATTTGTGAGCCTGGGTGACAGCAAGAGGGAAGTTTGGGAGTGGGGAGGCGTTTTAGGAAAATATAATGAGTTCAGTTTTGGAGATGTTGAACTTAAGATTTCTATGGACCATCCAGTTTAGGCAATTGGACGTGAGTGGCTAAAGGTCAGGAGAAAGAATTGGGTTGGATAAATAGATCTGAGAATCATCTGCAGGAACTGATGAGATTGTATGGAAGTAAAATCATATGGAGGAAGAAAAGAAAGGCCAGGATTTGTCTTGAGGTACACCCACAATTAGCAGGCATGACCTGGATAAAGATGGGTATGACCTGGGTGAAGATTCAGCAAAGAGGACTAACATAAAGCAGTCAGATAAGTAGGAGGAGAATGAGGAGAGGTCAGTGTCACGAAACCCTAAGAAGAGAGAATCAAGGAGAAGATGATTAGTGACAGTGTCAAAGGCTGCAGAAAGGTCAAGAAGGGTGAAGATTGAGGAAAAGCCATTCAATTTGACAGTAAAGAAATCATCCTTAACTTTGGAGAGGGCTGTTTCAATTAAATGATGAGGTGGGAAGCCAGACTGCAGAAGATAAAGGAGAGACAGGAAAGGAAGTGTAGATGTAGATCGCAGATGTCTTTCTCAAAGAGTTTTCTGGAAAGGGATGAGGATGATAGCTAGTGAGGATAGAAGTGATGATCTTTTTGAGAATGAGACCTGGGGTATGTCTGTAGGCAGCAGGGAAGCAACCAGTAGACAGGGAGAGATTAAAGATAAGTGAAAGAATGAGAATGGTAATGGCACCAATATGCTGGAGAAGGAATAGGATTTGCTTGTATATAGAGAGGTTTGCCTTGTCAAGGAGAAGCATCACCTCCTCAGGTTAGATGGAGTGAAGGAGGAGATAGCAGGAGGAGACATCTAAGTGATGGTAGAAGAGGAGCAGGGGAGAAGAGGGAGCTCTTGGTGAATGGCATTCAGTTTGTGTGGAGTCCTCTGCTCAGGGATGCCAAGAAGCAGTATCCTTGGACCATCTTGGAGCTTGCTCTGGAATTGGGGTGACCAATCAGACATGCAAAACCTGACCCAGCCTTGGCAATGGGAAGCAAAGTGAAGCAAAGTGAGAGAAAATTCCCCAGGTTAAGTGTCAGCAGACCTAGTTTGAAGTTCTGGCTGTCCCATTAACACTTTCTATTGACTTTGGAAATATCATTTTCCCCTCTTGGTAATTTAGGTTTCCCCATCTGTAAAATGAGGGGGTTGGACCAGGCAATTCTGACAGAACTTTGTGGCCAAGATGTTCTCCATTGCAGACCCATATCATCCCTTGTTCTTCAATGGATAGCTGTGTGTTTGGAGGCTTTGCCACTCTGATGTCCTCTCTTGTGTGAAGGGGGAGAAGACCTCTCCCAGGGGGGGGGGAGCTCATTTGTCCTTTCCTGCCCCCAGCCCTAGTGCTTTGTACCAACCCTTCATTGTTTTTCCAGGTGACCGTTAACCAGGAGGGCTCACTCAACATGGCAGCTCTCCCCAAACCTCTCAACCCCCAGAAGAGAAGGTTACTCAGGATATTTCCCTGACAGGCCCAGAAAATATGCACCCTCTCAAAAAGAACACTGTGCCTGTCTGTGGTGGGCAGAGGGTTGCTGAACAATTTGGCCCATTATCTTAGCTTGCCGAGCTACAAATTCAGTTAGTGTGTTAATTAGTCGCTAGCAATATTATTAATTTATTGGGCTGATTCCTGTCATGGCTCAAAATTTGTCTCTGCTAATCAGCTCCCTTGATGACGTCCTGCTCGATTTGGAGCTGCACACGGGTAGTCTTGGATTGTTAACCCTTGGTGGAAATAGAAGAACCTGTTCTATGCAATCACCATCCATCCCCACCTTCTACTTCCTCCTCCCCCCAAGCTCTGGCTGGTGCTCCAGTGCCCCCGAGAAGCACCCCGTGGTTGAAGAGGTTGGGGAATAAAAGATTCACTGAGTTCTAGTTCTTGCCTCCTTCCCTCTGTCCCCAAAGCACCCCATCTCCTGGTACTCCAACCATACCTTCCACTTCCTCCATCCCTAAATATTTGCCCTGCATTACACTTCTCAGCTGTACCTCAGTTACTGAACTCTTTAACCCTCCCAGCTCCCAATTCACATTTCCCTATGTGGAGAACAATGCTCCCTTCCATATGGAAGGTGGTGATAGTTTCCAAAGCAGCTTCTTCATTCTCTCACTGAATGCCAATTACCCATTTTGGAATTCATGCCCACTTTACAGATGAAGAAATTAGTTTCATCATAGAGGCTAATGAGGGCTTTGAAAAGAACACACGACTGGAGTTTAGGAGACCTGTTTCAGTAAATGACAGTAGAGATTTGAAGCCAAATCTCCTGATTCCACCTCACCATAGTTGCCTCTAAGATCTATTGGTGCTCATCTATTTGATTTCTATATCTACATACCCAGAATCTCAGTATCAGAGGGGGTTTTGTCTAGTCCAACCCACATGTGAAGAGAAATCACTTTAACAAGTGGCTATTCAGCCTCTGCTTGGAGACTTCCCTTGGTGGAAAACTCCTTCCACTTTGGCTAGCTCTGTCTCTTAGAGAGTTTGTCCATATATTGCTGATCTATTTGTCTGCACGTTAGGATCCTAGATACAGAACCAGAAGGGGACTCTAATCCAGCCTCATTTTACAGCTAAGGAGACTGAGGCCCAGAACAACGAAGTGACTTGTCCAAAGTCATCTATTACTCCTGGGTCTAGTAAAGCAAATCTAATTCCTCTTCCATTTTGAAAATATCTTAACATGGCTATTGTGTCCTTCTTGAGTCTTTTCTGCTCCAGAATATAAAGTTCCCTGGTTCCTTCAACTGCTCCTTGTAGGGTGCCATCTCTGGCCCCAAGGCCAGCCTTATTGCTCTCTTCTGGATGCTCTCTGGCTTATCAAGGACTTTCCTAAAACATGGCACCAAGACCAAACCCAGTGCTCCAGAGATGGTCTGCTGAGGGCAGAGGACAGCAGAGACCAATCCCTCCCTTGGTCCTGGCCTCATGCCTTTGGTAACACAGCTTGACTGGCTGCCATGTCATATTATTGACTCATATGGAACTTGCCATCCACCAGAGAATCAAACTGATAGCACATTGGGCCCAAATTAAAGAGATTAAATTTAATAGGGATAAAGGTAAAGTCAGCTACTTGGGTTTTTTAAAGATAAAATCAGCTGCAGAAACACAGAAGTGGGGAAGGGGAATAGATTATATGATAGTAATTCATATGAAAAAGGCTTCAAGGGCAATATGAGTCAACAGTGTCGTGTGGCTACCAACCAAGGTACTGCAGACCTGGCAAGATGGAAGGAGCATCTAGCATGTGGGAGGCATGTCACAGCCCTGGGACATTCTGCTTTGGTCATACCACATGTCTAACAGGATGGTGAGTTCTGGAAGGCTAATGACAAGATGATATGTGTCCAGGGGATAGGGAACAGGACACTAACATATGAGGAACAGTTCAAGGAATGGGTGATGCTGAGCCCTCTTAGGAAAGAGAAGACTTATCATGGGGAGGGGAACAAATGTGACAGTTACTCATCCCATGGAGCAGAGAGTAGAGTAGAAATGTGTTGTAATGGAAAAGGCATCAGATTGGGATGTGAGAAAACTGGATTCTAGTCCTGACTTGGCACTATAACTATGTGACCTACTGCAAACCACAGCCCACCCCCACTCTGGCCCTCAGTCTCCTTTGTAAAATGAAGTGTGTAGCTTAGACCTCTAATATCCCCCCTGGCTCATAATTTCTTATCTTATGACTTTTCTTTGGGGCCTCAGGGGGCAGGGGGAAAACTGTGACCAAAGTAGCAAGGAGGCAGACCTACTTGATGAAAAGAAGAACTTTTTAATGATGGAAACTGCCCAACAATAGTCTGCTCTCTCATGAAATGATGAACTTCCTGGCACTAGAAATATTTGAGCAGTGGCTGGGTGGTATTTGTTTGGAGAGGGCTTCTTGGGCTGGGTAGAAGGTTGGGCAATATGGCTTTTGAGATCTCTTCCAGCTCTGTGATGCTCTCTGGTTTAGATGACTTCCTTTGAAATGGCCCCTCTTTCCCCAGGTAAAACTGGTGAGCCCTTTTATCAGACTTAGCATTCCCTGATGGCAGTGGATTCTTCCCTTTTCTTCCCCCAGGGGTCACCACTGTCCTCACCATGACCACCCTGAGCATCAGCGCCAGAAACTCTTTACCTAAGGTGGCGTATGCGACGGCCATGGACTGGTTCATAGCCGTCTGTTATGCCTTTGTGTTTTCTGCGCTGATTGAATTTGCCACTGTTAACTACTTCACAAAACGAAGCTGGGCTTGGGATGGCAAGAAGGTGATAGAGTCTCAGGAACAGAAGGTGAGTGGCTATGGGAAGAGGGCAGAGGGAGGGGCTAAGAAGCAACCCATGAGCGAGCTGCATTGGGACCAGGAGTGGGCAGCATGCAGCCTGTTGCCATTGGATGAGGCTGTGTTCTACTCACTGGGGTCATCAATCCAGATCTTGACTGGTGTGCTTCTTGGCAGCTAGGAGGGAGGGTGGGAGGGAGGAAGCAAAGACTGGAGCAAGGTTGGGGGAACCACTGAGCTGGTGGGCAGGACTATGAATCCCCAGCATATACCAGTCATGTTGGGGGAAATACACAAAGGATGAATGGATGACAGAAAGAAGATAGAATGGCTCAACTTTGATTTTGCTTCCATTTTCTCTGTCCAACATAATGACTTTCCATTCAGAAGGGGTAGAATAAATCTGCTTAAGTGGGGATTGAATCCCAAAACAGGCAAGGAGATAGTAAGGAAGCAACTGGTCACTAAATGAGTTCTAGCCCAGATGAATTACATCTCAGGGAACTCAAGCAATGTGCAGTTCTCATCACCTCAAGACCAATGTCAATCATCTTGGAGAAATCATGGTCAGAGGCCAGAAGACTGGAAACAGGTAAATTTCCCAATGTTCAAAAAAGGGAAAAAAAACATGAATTTCAGAATTCACTAAACTAAACTTTGACACCAGTCCTTGACAAATTCTTATTATGGATTACTATATCAATTGGTTTGTGGGCCTTTGGAAGAAACCAGAAATACTAGGAGCCAATATAGGTTTACTAAGACTAAGTCACACTAACTAACCACATTTCCTTTATTTAACAGGATTACTAGAGTGGTAAATCTATAGGAATGCTATCAACATGGTGTATCTTGATTTCCACAAGGCATTTGACTGAGTCTCTCATATCCCCATGACCAGATGGAGAAATTGGGGCTAGGTTATAGTAGAGTTAGGCGTATTCATAGCCGGCTGAGCAACAACTATGAATGGTGATTAAGGGATTGATACTGCCCTGGAAGGGAGTCTTTAATGGTGCACTGTATGGCTCTGTCCTTGGTCCTATCTGGTTCAAGTTTTATTAATACCTTCAACAAAGACATGGAAGGCATGTCTACCAAACTTATAGATGCCATGACATGAAGCTGGGAGGGAAAACAATCAGGATTCTACCATTTATTAGCAGACTAGAATGATAGGCTGAAACACACACAAAAATCACTTTAAGGAAGATAAAGTCTTACATTTGTGCCCAAAAATATATTGCACAAATACAGGATGGAGGAGATGTGGCTTAGCAACAGTTCACTTGGAAAAACAAAAGAAACCTGGGATTTTTAGTGGACTGCAAGCAAATGAATCAATAGTGTGGGATAGAAGCCCCAAAAGCTAATGCAATCACAGGCTGCAATAATAGAAACATGGTTTCCAGAAAAAGGTTTCCAGTACTCTGTACTTGTCAAATATCATCTGAAGTATTGTGCTCACTTCTGGGTACCACATATTAAGAGAAGCATTGATGAGAGTGTTCAGGGCTGGAGTGCTGGGAAGGTGAATGGTCTGGTGACCATACCATATGAAGAACTCATGAAAAAACTAAGGAAGGTCAGCCTGGAGAAGAGAAGACTTGGGGAAGGGGAGAATAGGGGAGGGGACATGATAGCCACTTTCAAATAGCTGAAGATTTGTCATGTGAAAAAGGAAATACAAGTGTGGAGTGTAGCTCCAGAGGTCAGAACTAGGAGCAGGTGGGAGGCAGATTTCAATTCAGTAGAAGGAATTTAACATGTAGCTCTGTTCAAAACTGAACTGGGTTCCCCTGTGAGGTAATGAGCTCCACATCACTGCAGGTGTTCAAGTGGAGACTAAATCACTACCACAAGGGGACATTGTTATGAGCATTCTTGAATTGAGGTAGGAGGAGACTAGAGCCAAGAACCTCCAAAATCCCTTCCAACTCTACTACTCACCACTAAACCCATCCTCCTAACTCATTGGGCCTTCCTCTTTGCCCATATGCTCTCTACCCTCTCAGCTACATGGATTCTCCCCCACTCCCACACCCTCCCAACCCTCCACTGATTCTGACCAGCTCTTATAGTGACAGAAGAGAAGAGCCAGAGTAGCTTCATGCCCTCTTGCCACACTTCAAGGGCTGCCTGTGACCAATATATCTTGGGTGCTGGGTGGAGGTTTCTCTGTGGCCAACTGGTGCCACAAGAGAGGAGGGAGAGGGAAGGATGCCTTGCTATTCCTTAGCCCCTCCTCTAATAATGCATCAATGGAAGAATGAAAGATCTTAAAGGATGGAAA
Source organism: Pseudochirops cupreus (assembly GCA_028627135.1). Classification (NCBI taxonomy): domain Eukaryota; kingdom Metazoa; phylum Chordata; class Mammalia; order Diprotodontia; family Pseudocheiridae; genus Pseudochirops; species Pseudochirops cupreus. Next base: position 37,454,174 of record CM053582.1, on the reverse strand, counting down.
GAGCCTTCAGAGGCTCCTGGCAAGACTATGACCAGAGTGGCTCAGATGCCAACTTGTTTATGCTTCAAGCCCTTCCAGGCTGCAGATTTCATAAACTGAAGAGGTCATTAGTTTCAAAAGTTAACTACCTTTCACTTTAAGATCTTGGCGTCTACCCTGTTAGCTCCCTTGCCCTAACTTGACCTTGAGATCATGGTTTTAAAGCAGGAAGAGACCTTAAATATCAAGTACAAGTACCTTGTTTTTGACAGATGAAGCAACTGAGGCAAGAAAGGGAACATGGCCTGTTCAGAGTCACACAGGGAGAAAGTGCCCGGGATGAAGATTAAAACCCAGGTCATCCATTGACTATCAATCCAGTCCTCATCATCTGGAGAGATCAACAGTCTCTGAATAAGTCTGTATCCATTTGAAACCTTTGTATTCTCTTCAGAGGCTGGGTAGGTGGCCATGCTGAATATATGACTTGGCTCCCTAGAATGTCATGACACATCAGAGTTCACCCTTTAGACTCTGAGGAAAATTCCCTGAGCAGGGAACTAGGACCAGCTTGGGGAAAGGTTTGGTGTCGTCCTTCCTGGGCATTGGCTTTCCCCATAGTAACTCCTAATTTCTGCACAGATAACAGTCAGACAGCTCCTCCATCACCCCACCCCTCAGCCAATCTCTATTCCAACCCCGTATGCTTACCAAAAGTGCTTACTCTAGCACGACCAGTTCCGTCTTTTTATTAGTGAATCAATTCTGAAATCAAGCTTTGTCCTTGACATTCATTCTGCAGGCTGGGCTTGGGGGATGGCAGTGGGGCTGAGAAGGGAAGAAATTCATCAGAATGTGCTTTGTAGGTCAGATAGGGAAAGGGAAAGGAGGGGAGGGAGATTCTTACCAAAGCAAGGGGCTCTCTCAGCCCTAGGGGCAAATGCCAGGAGCTGAGCCCATTGAAGCAAGGGCCCTAGATCAGTAGCTTGAATATTAGAGGTCATTTAGTCCATCATCTGCTACTAGCACCTAGTAGGACCCTACTACTTATTTGTTGAACTGAACAAAGACACTGGTGCCCAAATTATCTGTGAAATTTGCCCAAGGTCATCCAATTAGCGGCAAGTCGGTGGATTTGAAAGTTAAGTCCCAGAGAGGGCAGATGGCTGGACCTACGAGTTGGGGCTGCATTTCCTCTGTATTTCTATAGGATATGTAGGGGACCTTTTTCCATCAAGGGCCATTGAGTCACAGAGGAAAAAATAATCAATCTCATCATATAAATGAAAGGCAAATTAATTTTGTCTTTTTAGGAAAACTGTAAAACATGGCCCCATCCACTTTTTAAATTAAGAAAAAGGGGCATAAAATGCTATCCAATAAATAGAACACCTAATTAAAAACATATACTTTTTCTACATCACGGCCAGTTAATGGACAGAGAGATAGGGAAGCAAAAGAGACCAGGATAAAGGGAGAGAAGCAGAGGCAGCTTTCTTGTTTGCCAAAGGGGTTTTCTGTCCATTTTTTATTTTCAATGGGGAAAAAAACCCACTAACTTCCTTCTTTTGAAATTGGGAGACAGTCACATCCCATGTAACAGAGAAAAAATATGTTTTCACTGAATAACATGCCTGTCTTGTAGGCATGGTCAGTGAGTCAGTCAAGAAGCTTTTATTAAGTATTGGTTCTGTGCCAAGCATTGTGCCAGGTGCTGGGGACTGGATGAAATTAAGCCCAGGGATGGCTTTATCCCAACGGCTGGAGCTTCAGAACCCCTGCTCTGCAGCAAATGTCAATGGAAGGCACCTTGCTTTGACACGAATCTTCAAGGGATTTGGAAGGGACCAGGGAAGATCAGGTGGCTTGATTACACCAATCACTGAGGTGCTTGGCACCTTGAGCCACCAGGTTGATAATTGAGCAACTGTCTCGCTTGTCTCTTCTGGGACAGGAGGATTTCTTTGCTGAGCTTGTATCATATTAGGAACAAGTCACACGTCATGCTGACCAAGCCTAGCATTCAAGGTGATTTGAGGCATCCTGTGCCATTGGGTCATTTAGATGTCTGGTTTAGACATTAGAAGACAGGTGAACTGGACCCTTGGCTATGATCCCACCCAGTTTACATAATTTGACTTTTGCTATGTTCTCCATGCTTTTCCTTGACACTTCCCACCCTGCCTCAAAAAGTGCCAGTGTCCACTCTGGGGAAGGAGCATCCTGGGAGTTTTGAGGGTGAACTGAGAATAGCATCAGTTTTCATTTAGAAGTTCCAGATTCTTCCAAGAGGTTGGTTCACGACACTACCTATACATAACCAGAATTCTTTGCAGAACCCTAAAGTAGTGTATCCTTCATTCCCAATTGTAGGAGGCCCCTTTCCTGAGCCCACAATGGGAGTTGCTAGGAATGTCTTCTCCCAGAAGCCTCTAGGCTGCCCAAATCCCTGGCCCCTCCAGAGAAGCTGGATAGCTTTAGGGGATTGGGACTGGGACTCTCTCCCATGTTTGCCTGGCATTTTGAGTCATAGGCCATGTTGTTTTGGTGCCGTCTGGCATGACAGTTCACTACTGATTCTGTCTCAACCTTTAATTAGCTCTACTCAAAACAACTGTCAGGAGGAGAGCTAAAGAACAGATTGTGGATGGACAGGGAATGGCTCTGGGCTGCATTTCCAAAGTACTCTTCTTAGTGGTTAGTGTGCACATGCCCCACCCACACTCAGCCTTCCTGGGGCAAGAATAAATCTCCCTGTGGGATTAAAAGGCTCTTGTTTTGTCATGAGTGTTAGGGAAGGACAGTAGTAATTATAGTTAGCATTTCTACAGCACCTGAAGGTTTTACAAGTGTTTTATGTCATTGGATCCTCACAACAGCCCTGTGAGGTAGGTTAAGTCATTGTCCTTCAGTCACTCAGTTGGGTCTGACCCTTTGTTAGCACCCCAGGCCCTTCTGACCTGAGGGGCTCATCTTCCAATGGCATCTCTTTTAGCATTTGAATACTTGGGGTTTTCTTGGTAAGAATACTGGAGTGATCTGCTGCTTCCTTCTCCAGTAGATCACTTTTCATCAGAACTCTCCACTATGACCTGTCCATTTTGGGTAACCCTGCCCAGCAGAGCTCATAGCTTCATTGAGCTTATGCAAGCCCCTCTGCCACAACAAGGCAGTGATCCAGGAGGAAAGGTCATTTTATGGATGAGGACACTGAGGCAGAGAGAAGTTCAGTGACTTATCCAGGGTCACACAGCTAGAGTTTGAGGAAGGATTTAAATTCAAATCCTTTTGACTCAAGGTCCATTGTTCTTTTCACTGGAGTTACCAAGCTGCATTACTGGATCCCCATTTCTACGTCTTTAGAAGCCATAGCTTACTAGGAGTCTAGGCCAGTGGAAGCTTTCTCTATATAGCTCTGTATATTGGGTGACCAGGAGTCCCCGACTGATGTGATCTTTGAATACAGGAGGTGTTCAAAGAAGATTTATTGAATTGGAACAAGATTAAGGCCATACAGGAAACTTTAGCATAAAGAACACTGGCCTAGGAAGCAGGAGACCTGGGTTCTAGAGCCCACTCCATCACCCAACTTCCTGAATAACCTTGGGAAAATCTGCTACCCTCTCTGGCCCTCAGTTTCCCCTATTTGAAATGAGGGTATTGGATTAGATGGTCTATTAGTTCCCCTACCCAACTCTAATGCTTATAGACTCTCTGGATTGTCTCTTACGATAGGGGGTGGGGTCCAAATGAGGTGGTGCAGAAGAGCTGGGACCAGAGAATTCTCACTCTGCAGTCCAGAGAGTGTCCTTGGATTTCCCTAAATTTGTCATGGAACCAGGGAACAAGGCTTCAGTTTATACACTCTGCTCCCTGCTGGCTCTTTGGGGCTCACTTCTTAGGGGAGCATCATTGCCACAAAGGTGGGGACCTGATTTTTTTCTGTAGTTCTTCCCTTGGGCCTGAGAGCTGTTTGCAGTCTGCAAGAGGGGCCAGTCAGGCCAAGCTCAAGCAGATCTGCCCTGTTATTGCCCAGGGCTGCTGGACAGCTCCTTAGGTTTGAAGCTTCCAATATTTCTGACCATCACTCTTCCAAACAGAATTGTAGTTTCCTGTGCCACTAGCTCAAAAATCAATCCCTTGGACACCCAGCTTGGGAGAGGCATTCTCAGGATCTTCAGTTGACAGTGTTGGTCTTTGCACTATACAAAGTGGCTTAACCACATTTGCTATTTCTCCAGCTTCCATTCTGAACTGAGTAGCATCAAGCAGGGGGAGGAAAACAACAATACTGGTCCTAGAGAAGCAATGGGTGTACCAGGCAAACCACATGATCCAATCTCTCCTATGACATTTACTAGCTAGGAGACTCTAAGCAAGTCATTGCCTGATTCAGTTTCATTTTCCTCATCCTTAAAATGGAGATAATAGTATCTGCATTTCCTAGCTTACAGGTATTTTGTGGAGCTCAAATGAGATAATACATGGAAAGTGCTTTGCCAATTTCCAAGGCTATAGAAATGTTAGAGATTATTGGCCCCAGCTCCTCCCAGAGACCTCTATGCCTCACTTCCTTCTTTTAAGAAAGTTAGACAAATAACCTTGTAAAAATAAAGTGAGGTCCTGAGAGAGAATATTCAGACAGTTTAAACCAGATGATTAGGAGCCAGGAAACTATGTCATTCAAAGGAGATGATGTGGTGCAGCTGTAAGCAATGGGTCTTGCAGCAGAAGTCCTACATATGAACTCTGCCTTGGCCACTTGTTACATTTGTAATTATCTACTGACCACTTCATCTCCCTGGGACTCAGTTTCTTCATCTGTAAAATGAAGGGGGTGGACCAGATGACTTCTGATGTCCCTTCCAGCTCTAGATTTATGGAATTAGGGGTATTAAGTTTGGAGTAGAGAAGAATTCTGGGTCAGGGTTGGGGGTGGGGTGGGCAGACTATCTTCAAACCTAACAACTTCCTAACAATTAGGGCTATCCAAAGTAGGAATGGGCTGCCTTGGCAGGGAGTGAGTAGCTTGAAGACTGGAGGTCTTCGAGCAGAGTCTGAATGACCACTTGTGGGTTTTATGGAGAAGATTCTTGTCTAGGTGTGGGCTATGCTGGATGATTGCATGTCTCCCAACTTTGAGATTCAGAGGGTCGTAGTGATTCCTCTACTAGGGTGGAAGACATGAGTTTTGGCAGTGACCCTCAAAGGACATAGGCTAATTTGTCTCAGAATTGTTCTAATGGGTATATGTGGAGGAGGAAAGGACTCTCTGCTGTTCTGATGGAACATCATTCTACCTCATGGCACTCACAGCATTCTCCCAAAGAGTGCAGGTGGCCACTTGTCTCTTTCCTTCTCAGGAAAGGTACATCCCATGCACCGGAATTTGTAAAACCTTAGGTAGTGATCCCCAAAAAGCTCAGTTCTGCTTATTTGTTAGGGTCACAACTCATTTCCTGCTAGATTTTCAAACTCCAAAACATCCCAAGTGACAACATTTACACTTTCAGAAATCAAACTGCAGTAGGAAAGAAAAAATGAATTTTGGAGGGGTTTGGCATTGGTTTTGCTACCGTTTCCTTCTACCTCCTTCCTCCTCTGTCACTGATAGTGTAGTGAGGCCAGGATACTGGCAACAGATTTGTCCCTGCCTATCCCTACCAACTCTCCTCACCCTTCTCCCTCCATATCTGCCTCCTCGAAGGGTCTTAGCAATCAATAGACAATGTTTCCGAGGGCTTGGAACCCTGAATGAGGGGTGGGGAGAAGAGACAGAAACATAGCTGAGATTGAGAATGAGGTGTACACTGTGCCTGGGACTGCTCCATGGTTATAGAATTGTCTTTTCTAGTCAAACCTGATCATGATGAACTTGGAAATATGCCATCACTGGAACTTGGGGACATTCCGACAGAATCATAGAGTGTTAGAGTTGGAAGGAACCTTAGAGATCATTCTGGCCACTCTCACTCTAATTTTACACATGGGGAAATAAAGGCTTTAGAGCAGAAACTTCCCTAACTTCCAGCACAGTACTCTTTATACTACAACATTCAAGAAGTTATCTATCTTGAGGAAAGATAGAGTTACCAGGCTTAGGAATGATTTCACTTCCCCAAACAGAGCCAAGCTTTTGCCAAAAGCCCACCAACTTCAATTTGGCATAGAGCCGTACCATCTTAATATACACAAGGGACAAGAGCCTGTTTACATGATGTTGGAATGGTATTTATATGGGTGCCAATAGTCATCACACATCAATGAGACCAAAGAACCTGACTGAGACTGCTGGAGAACTAGTTTCAGGAGCTGCTCCAAGTGTCCTCTGAAGAAACTAGAGGTGGAATTTTCCATCTGTGGCCCAATACCTGGAGCCAAGGATAGGGGCCTAGGAAAACCCAGCTGTTGGACAGTGGGGTTCCAGATGTTTGTCTTTCAATGAGTGTTAGTGTCTTGTGGCAATAAAAGGATGAAATTGGACATGTTTTCTCTGGATCATAAGAAGGTAACACAAGGTAGAGATAGTAGAACACAGTAACAGTAATGGCTGGCATGCATGTAGGCCTTTGAGGTTTATAAGGAGTTTTACATGCATTATCTCACTTTATCGTCAAAACAATCCTGCAAGGTTGGGACTATAGGTATTATCATATCCCAGTTTACAAATGAGGAAACTGAAGCTCAGAGGGTCTTGCCCATGATGGTGAGTTAGAGGTGAGATATGAATCCAAGTCCCTTGCTCTTTTTAATATTACATGCTACCTCTCAGAGAGAGTTAAAGAAGAAATGAGAAAAACTGTAAAAAACTTCAGTATGGCTATGTAAAAGTAATATGAATTAGAATCAGTGAAGTCTGGCTCCTGTGGCACACAATATCTATCAGGCATAACACTAAATGTTAAGCCTGGAAAAAGAAAGACTTGGCAGCAAGAGGAAGAGAATGGGGAAAATGACAGCTGCCTTTGAATGTTTGAGGAGTCCTGTCAAGTTGAAGAGGAACAGAGCCATTCTTCTTAGCCCCAGAGGGGCCATGAGTGCCCTGGGATGAGTGGCACTTTCAGAGAGGCAGACTGTGGCTTATTTTCAGGAAAACTTCCTAATAATTAGCACTGCACCAAAGTGGCACAGGCTCCCTCTACAGGTAGAGGGTTCCCACTTACTGGAGCTTCTTCAAACAACTCTTGGGTGCCCAGTTGTCACAGATTATATATAGAGATGCTTATTTTGGGTACAGGTTGGATTAGATGGTCTTTAGGGACCCTTCTACTTCTGAGATGCTCCAAGTTTTGTTTGGTTATTATTGCACTACATATAATGCTGTCTTCATTGTAGCTGTCTGCTCAGAACTTTAAAAAAAAGCCTGACCCTGTTTTTAATCACACATAGAAATCTTCTTGAATTAGGGCTGGGTAACTCTCATTATGAGTACATTCTAGTAGCTGTTAAATGAAATTCAAAATCTGCCATGGAAAGTATCCTCACCATCCACCTCTCAGTTTTAAAAAAATAACTTGCATTTGACTCATTCATTCATTCACTCACTCATTCATTCAATCAATCATTTGTTCATGCAGCTGACATCTACTGAGCACCTACAGGTGTATAAGGATCAGTGTGTGGCTTGTGGACCACTTGGAGAATCTCAAAGTTTCCTTCTCCCTGGCATCTGGTCCTTTGGCCAGTGTGTGTTTCTTTAGTTCTTGGGAGAGCAGACAAAGAGCAAAGGGGGAACTTTGACTACACTTCCTTAAGCCAAATGAACTCTGTACCTCCCTACCCCCATCAAGCACACTCATCAGTATCTGGTTCCATGTGAGATATGGGTTCTGTTGCCTTTTGACTTGACCAGAGTCACCAGAGAGCTTGACTGTTCCCCAAGCCTTTCACTATTCGAATAGAAATGTACATATGGTGAAATATTACGTGAGTCAACTACGTGAAATCCAAAGTCTCAAAGCTATGAATGACATGCCTAGGAATTCCAGGCTGCTGGAGATAACTTAGGTTTACTTTCCCAGTTGTGACATTGCTGCTGTCTTTTCCCATATAAGCTCAGTCTCAGAGTAATTCATGGGCAGCATCAATGGTAGCTTCTGAGAAGTAACCTACTGGGGCACCCATGCTCTCTCAGGCTGAAAGCCTGGGGAAAGGTAGGTCATTCTTGGACCAGACCAAGCCCTTCTTGTTCCTCCAGACTGTCAGTCACCTAGGAAGGTCAACCCATGTGCTTCCGTGTATTGCTTTGCAGCATGATTTCATCCTCTCTGTTTTCCAGGACCATCGCCCTGGACAGCTCCATGACATGGAAAACAATGAATCCATGGACCCAGTAGCTTCTTCCTCACTTGGCTGCTGCCCCTCCCTTCCTGCCCCTGCTCCTGAGCTGAGGGCAAGTGCCTGGGTCTTCCTCCCAGATAGCCCTGAGCTCTCATCATATTCTTTTTCTACTGTCCCCAAGTCAGCTGCCCTAGCCACCTTGCTCCACTTCTTGTTACAAGTCATGGCAACAATGTTTTGCTGACCAGGAGAGCCAGGGTTCTCTTTCCACCTGACCTGCAGAACTCACTTATCTGAGCCTGTGGGTACTGCATAATATAATCATATTGATGAGTGATGTATGGTAAATGTGCCTTAAATCGATAGTCCAAGTAGCATCAGCCCCATTTTATAGCTGAGGAAACTGAGGCTTAGAGAGAATAACTTGTTCATTGTAACATAACTTGAAAATGGCCAAACAAGAACTTGAATCCAGGTCCTCCTGATTCCAAGTCCAGTGCTTTTTTTTTTTTTTTTGCTATATCATGTTTATAGACCTTAAACATAGAAACCTGGGAAAAACACTAGACTTGGAAACCAAAATTCAGAACTTGATTCAAATACTGACTCCGCTACATGCTGCCTGTGAGACCTTGGGCAAATTCTCCCATCCTGGCTTCAGTTTCTTCCTCCTTAAAAAGAGAGGTTTGTACCTCTGTTTAAGGTAGATAACTTTTCCTAACTAAAATGTGTCCTTGTTTCTGTAATCCAGACTGATGTGCCCTGACTCCTGGATGACATTGCATTTGGTATCAGTACATTGCTTCCCATCATGAGTCACCATCCCTAACTGTAACCCTGGTCCCTCACTACCATTGGCTCCATGACTCCAGTATCCTACCTTCCCCTTCTCTCCCCAGCCCTCCATATTGGTTTATACAATGGAAGTAATCAGTCTTTGTTTTGTTCCCCCTCCCCTGTTTTCCCACCCACCCACCCACTTTCATAGAAAAAAGAGCCGATGACCTTGGCCAAGAAAGCAAACAACACCTACAACATCGTGGGGACCACCTATGCCCTCAACATTGCCAAGGACCCTGGCCTCTCCACCATCTCGAAGAGTGCTGCAGCCAGTGCTACTGCATCAGGGGCAGCTGTCTCCCCACCCAAGACACCCCATGTGGTAGAGAGTCCCCCTGAAACCAAGAAGACCTACAACAGTGTCAGCAAGGTGGATAAGATCTCCCGCATCATCTTTCCTGTGCTCTTTGCCATCTTTAATCTGGTCTACTGGGCCACATACGTCAACCGGGAGTCAGCCATCAAGGGCATGATCCGGAAACAGTAAAGCCACAGTTCCACACACTTCATTGCCAAGAAGCATCCCAGGAGAAAATGCCCACGGGTCTGCTCTTATTTCCTTCTGAACATAAATGGCTTTGCTTTAACCATTATCCAAGTTGTGACTCTTTCATTTGGCTCACTTTGGGTTGTCAACTTCAAAAAATGTCAATAAGGAAATATGCCTCTAACATTGAGAGTCTGCCCTCCATCAGTACCGTTTGCTGCTACTGGTCTTTTGGTTCACTAGCTTCCCCATTTTGCCCACTCCCCTTGGCCCTGCCAGTCCTCAAAAGAAAGTCAGTGTGTGCATACCCATAATTCCATACTAACATCCACCAGTGAATATCCTCTATGAGTATTCCCCTCTCCCCATACCTAGTCACCATCTAGTCACCATGGTGTACTTTGGCTGTTCTTGGTACTCCAAGGTGATGAGGCAGCACTTGATGGCCTAGGCCAGACTCATCAGCCTCATGGGTGTATTTAACTGAGATTCCATAATGGGAATGAACAACAGCTGGATTCCCATACTATCCCATCTCATGTTGCTTCTTGTCAAGCTTCCCTTGATGCCACAGAGGTCATTGTAGGCTACCAGAGTTCTTGGGTTGTGGAAAAAGGAGGACAAGATTATCTGAAGAACAGAATCACCAACTCCTGGGGCCCTGGACATGCTCCCTTTGTTTTTCTGGCAACACCATCTCACCCTGGCTGCCCTAAGTATGACCTGCATGTAGAGAAGTACCTGGACCCACCTGGCTGTCCTCCCCCCTTCTGCATATCCTCAAGAAGTACACTGGGCACTCCTAGGAAGACTTATCTCCCTGGGAGCACTGGTAGGATCCTTCCTTTGTTTGCCCTGCAGCTGCACAGAGGCACTGATTTGTCTGACCTTGTTGGCACCTGCAAAGATTTTTCCTCCCCAAATTCTCTCTTGCAGATTCTTCAGAAAGAAAATCAAGTATTTTTTTTCTTGAAGAAAACAAAACCAAGAAAACCACCAAGGAAAAGACACTCTCCCAAGACAAAAGAAATTTTAAAATGAAACTCTGCCCAGACAAGGAGCCAGAAGCTCGGGGTGGGCTAAGATGGCGATCAGATCACTAGTAGGGCTCTGAAAGGTTCTTCTGTCTCAGGCTGCTCTTCTCTAAGATGTCAATTGACCCACTCCTCATCAATCATACTCTCCATAAAGACAAGAAGCCAGAAGCCAAGGGGATTTGTGTAACTTGGAGAGGGCAACCAGCTAGATGACAGGGCTCCCCTGAGTTCTGCCTCGGGTTGCTAAAGCCTCCACCTTCTCCAGTTTCTCTAACCTACCCATGCCAAATCAAACTGCCTGCCAAGACAAGAAGCCAGTAGCTGAGGGGGCAGAGAGTTGTAGCTTTGAGAAGTCACCCATGCAGTGGGCAACCAGCTAAGTGGGGTAGGACTGGACGAAGTCCTACTTGCTCTCCCAGCTTGCCAAAGGCTCAACCTTCTTTCTAGCCAGCAACACCCACACAGACTCTCTGTGAAGACTAGAAGCCAGAAACAAAGGGGCCTGTTGGCATCTGGGGAGGATTCCTGTGGAGATGGATAAACAGCATGACCCCATGGAATGCTGCTGTCCCAGGCTGCTGAAGCCTCTTCCAGCTCCATGCTGAGGGTCTCTGACATTGTCATCAAGAGTGCCCCCAAATGAAGCCTCCCCCCAAGACCCCTCATTTCACTCCATTGCCCTTAAATGGTTAGTTTGCATGTTCTTTAGACTGGGAGATCCCAGAATGTAGTTTCTGAGTTCTGTCTTTTTCTTCCTTGCCCTCCCCATCCCTTATCTCTAGGACCCTGGGATCACCCAGATGAAAGACTGACTTTTCCTTTTTCCCAAGTTAGGGCATCATGGAGGTCAGAAATCCCAAGAGGAATAAAAGACTGGTAGGGACAGAAGGAAACCCTAAAAAACCTGGGGTGCTTGGTGGAAGATGTAATGAGAATAAAAACAGTCTTCTTGAAAGTCTTCCTAGACTCCAGGCCCTCCCACACTGATTTGAGATGACTCTGGGCCTCATTTTAGCCACCCCTCTCTGCCTCTTTCTTTGTGACCAGATTGGGGACAATTTCTTCCTCTTCTCCCTGCCCCCCAGCACCCCACTTCTCTCCAGTGAAGCCTATCAGCCTAGGGCACCTTCTCTCCATTGCAATCTCAAGGTCTTTCTCTAAATGAGCAGTCACCTGCCCTGCATGACTGGCTGGGATGTGACCTTTTCTTTTCCTCCACATTTATCATAGAGGGTCAGCTCCTCATTTGGTTAAATGCCATTGTCTTGCATCCTGTGCATACTGATGTGTCCACAGCCTGCAGGAGACAAGATCCACCAGTATTCCAAGAGAATGGAGGACTCAGACTGGGAAAGCATCAGGAACAAGTGTATGCAAGGGGAGGGAGGAACGCTAGGTGGGCAGAAAGAGCAGGAGCCTTCTTACTCTCTCTCAAACATCAATAAAATGAGCAAAAGGGGAACTACCAGAGGGACCTCCCTAGATGTTAAAATCAGAAGCAGAACCATCCTGAGCAGCACATCATTACTCCCTCCCTCTCTGAGTCCTTCTATCAGGAATTCTATCATTGGCTCCATGGAGCTTGCAGGGTTAAAGAATCTTTTGCTTTTAGATCAGGAATAGTTATTGGTCCACTTTGAAAGGTGCCTTTGCTCATGACTAAGGAAGAGAAGTTGGTTTTGGCAGGAGACATGATTCAGACGGTGGCCAGGAAAATTCAAGGAGGAGAGGAAGGAGTGAAAAAGAAAGGGAGAGGCACATATATGGGAATCCACCTAAAGAAACAGTGCTCGCGGTTCTCATCCAGCCAATAGAACATTCATAACTTAGATTTCTGTTAACCTGGCTGATTATTTGAATAGACTCATTGGACAAGCATTTATTACGAAACTACTCTTTGCTAGGTACTGTGCTAGGTACAAAGGATCCTTAACCCAGCACATACATAGGAAGAGGTTCTGCTTGGCTAAGATCACCAGGGACCATGGAAGGTTTTTTAATTTGCCAGAGATATTCGATTTTCAGAACAAGGAGCCAGGCCCAGCCAATATACTCTTTGGTACCTGGGAATCTTGAAAAATAGTGTTAACTCAAGGTAAAGGTCTTATTTAATCCACCCTATAATCAAGGCATAAGGTCTTACTTGAACTAACAAATGATTATCCTCTCCAACAGAATCATAAACAAAGCTGTAATCCTCTATTCTGTCTAATGGTTCTTCCCAGCAGAGAACATTAGCCTTATTTGTAACATATGTATGGTGCGTGTGTGTGTGTGTGTGTGCGTGTGCGTGCGTGTGTGAGACATGCACACCTTCAGAGACTAATGTTCTCGATAGGGTAGAACCCATAGAAAATTTGTCAGAATTTCTTTTTGGTTGTGAAGATAGTTACTTGCTTGATCAAAACAGATCTTGATTAATAGGAAATCTTTCCAAATTCAAAGGGATTCTTTTTTTACTATAAACATTTTAATGAAAGGAGTTAAAATAAACCAATGTTAGAGTTGAGATGAAAGGTGTAAACAGGAATTTATATGATGAATTAATTAATTGGCCATCTCGGCCATATCTGTTGGAGACAGCCCAAGGCTTTAGCCAGGTCATCCAAATGTACATAAGATTAGCATGGAACCAGATGTAGAAAAGGATGTGTATTTGTACATTTTATTAGCATAGATGCAGACCCCAGCAACTCGCCTGGGTCAGCAAGGGTTCTCAGTTATATGTTCATTTGTTAAGTGAGGCTGGGGGAAGGGGAGGGAGCACAACTGAGTATTAAGGAAGGATATGGAGTTTTCTGATGTGAATATAACTTACAAACACATTTTCTAGTGGGAGTTGTTTGGAACCACTTCAATCACCTGCTCTGTCATTCCTGCCATCACTAGGAGTGTTGCTGTTGCTCTTAAGGACATCAACATCTGAGATTTTTGAACATCATGTTTCTGAAGAGCTGCGGACAATTAGCCATGCCTCATTTCCCATGACCCCCTCAGAGGGAACAATGAAGCAAGATGGGAAGAGGGCAAATATCATTCTTTCCACTTTAGAGACAGAGAAACTGAGGTGCCAGGAGGTCAATTAGTCAGATAAATTAGATATTCTTCGATCTTTTACTAACCTTAGATTTGCCTTATGTTTTTCTTCAACTTCTTGGCTTTCTCCTATTGAGTCCAGACACCTTCCTTCATATGTTGCTCTTCTGTCATTGTGGTATTACCTAGAATGACTGACATTTCTGAGTACTTCCTTTTTCCCCTCACAGCTGCTCCTAGGCTGCTTCCATATCTACTTCCAGCCTTCTTTCACTCATGTCTACTTAGAATTCTTTCTTCCAGGGTTGCTGTTTTAGAACTCCCAGTAGGAGAAAGTTTCTTCTGGGGTTTCTCAGGATTAGTAAACTAACACCATTCTCTGCCCTCTTATAGACAACGTTGCATGGCCATTTCATTGAACTCAGGAGCCAATTTCTTCCCTCGATTTCCTAGATTTGAAGGATACTACCTAGATTCAATGACCTGTGCTGGCAGTGTCTCTTCCCATCCCCCATATCTTCTGCATGGGCAAACTCTGGTGTGTTCAGGCCTAATTCATGACATTCTGCCCCTTTTTGTCAACTCCACTCCTCAAATTGTGCATGCAATTTCTTTTGCAAACACAGTTCTCCTGTGAGAAGTGTGTTTTGGAAATAGCCATTTCCAAAGTTTTCTGGGTGTAGCATTAGGGGCAAAGCCAAGAGCAGTGGTCATGTTGAGGCCTGTTATCAATCAATCAAAGACACAGTTATTCTCAGGGATGCATGATAACCTAGTGCTCTGAGTGACCCCCAGGGTTCAGGTTGAGGAATTATTCTTAGAGCAATTTGTCTAGTAGAGTGAACCTCATGAGACTTGAATGCTGAAGGTGGTACTTGCTCCGATGACTTGGGAGTCACTGGAAAGCATACCTGGCACTTGCCTGGCTGAGAAAATGGTTTGCATGTGACCTGCAGCAGCTCCTCTTACACTGAGGTCCCTTCCTCATTCCTTTAGCCAGCATGCCCCACCCTTCAATGAGGAATCTTCCTCCCCTCTGCCAGGCTAAGATTTTGGCTTCCAAAGTGAAAGTCACTGTGAGGTAACATCCCCACCTTGAGGTGGAGAAGGCAGCTCAAGAAAAAGAGATGGCAAATGACAGCTGAGAAACTAGAGGGTTGCCCCTCTGACCAGCCAGCCAGACTCCTAGGACCATCTCTGCTCCCTAGCCACAGGTCACCCTTCTACTTTCTTTTCATATTCAATACCCTGCCTGGTTGGGTCTCTAACCTCAGGGGTCCTTAGTAGTCATATCCTGCAGCCCCACCTCAACCAAAGCCTGAGTTGGCCAGATTTGTCTATAAGACAAAAATTAATCTTACCCCCCAGCAGCAGCATGAAAAGAAAGAGGATTGTCTACCTGGAAAGGAGTACTCATAAAGGTGTCAGCAACATTCTTGAAGGACGAACCCCTTGTTAGCTGTTAGTACATCAGCTATTCTGGACAAGCACATCTTATTAATATTGGCCTTATTGGATCAAGCCTGTTAGTATAAACTGAACCCCAAACTAAAAACACCCTAGGCTCCTTTGCCTCCTTACAATTGAAAGATAGATGGCAAGGATGGATAACTATAAGATAGACTCTTGCCCAGTCACCAGGTGAAAGCACCAACCTGGTAACAGTATGAAAAACCCAACTTTTCTTTTACCAATCTACCCAATAGCATTGGGTCTTCTACCTGCTGACTTAACAGATGGATGGATCTCCTTTCAACACTGATCAACAGATTGATGAAGTGAGAACTAAGCCATGGCAAAAACAAGAACGGCCTGACTTGGAGGAAAATCCCCTGTCCTGCGAAGAGAGATACCATGGAGTGGCATGTGCTTACACCTAGTTTCACTGTGATTCTTTATGTCCTGAGCTATGATTTGGCAGGCCAAGTAACAGGATTTGAAAAAAGAAAGTTCACCAAGTTCACCTCTTTCCAAAACAAACAGACAAAGAAACAAATACTAGATGCATGACCTTGTCTCCGAAAACAATTTCCAACCTTTTCCATTCCTCATTCAGCAGAACACTAGCAGGACATGTCTCAGGTGAACAGAGGGTTTTCAGGATGGAGGCCTTGGCCTTCCAGCTTGGCATGCCCACACTAGCCTCCACCCAGGCATAAAAAAAACCACTCCATTAGGCCATGGCTAGGAGACATACTCTCTCCCCCACCAATACCCCCTTTGCTAGTTGCCTCCTCTCCTCTTCCTTACTGTCTGCTTTGTTTGTCTACCCTTCCCTATGAAAGAGACCCGGGGCCATCCACAGTGGTAATGCATGACAATCCCATTTATTCTTAAAACTGTGTCTGTGAAGTAATTAATGGCTAGAGAAATGTACACTTTATTGAATGGGGGGGGGGGAGGTTAGGGTTAGTTTATCGAGTGACTGTTAATGATGTTCTTAAAGGAATTTCTTATGGAAACTGTGACCTTTTCCGCTCTGTAGAATTGTGTTTCCCCATGCTTTTGGTGCAGTGTTTAATGCCTGTTCAATACAGTTATTTCTGAATTGTATTTCTAGTCTTGGCTGGAAAATTTGTCCGACTGATTTTTAATTGAGAAGATTAATTGAGTGTGCTCTGCATGGGTCCACGCTCCTCCCATCCCACCCTTACCCTTAGCTTTCTCAACACAGCTAAAGTGAGAGGGAGGAAAGGTACCTCAAGTAAATGGAGACAGATTACAGCTATCTCAAACAAAGCCTCGATGAGAGGCCAGATTTGATTGGCCGAGGAGGATTCTCCCAGTAAGATAAAGGATTCTCACCTCCCAAGAAGATAAAGGAAGCAGAATTCTGCAGCCTCTATCGCATCAGCTTACTGTCATTGCCATCACTCTAAGGCTGTTTTCCTGAGGCCTAGTGGGTGGGCAGGGCTGGAGAGAGCTGCCATAGTTTTCCAGCTACAATGTGTACCGGGGAATGGATGCCACTCTTCAAGATATGGCAAAGAATCCCTCAGAAAACCATGTTCACAACAGCTGAAGGATGGGTCAGAACTTCTTTGAGATGCAAAGGCATGAGCCAGAAGGGTCTCAAAATCCAATCTAGCCCATGTTTTTCTATTTCTCTGCCCTCTTCTTCCTCTCCCCCACCAAGGGCCCATCTACACATAGTTACTATCTTTAAAAAAACCTGTCCTCCCCATCCTCCGACAGGCAGCATCCCAAATGTCCCCTTGTCATTAGGATACAGGGACTGCCCCAATCCCTGGCATCTACAACATTCCCTTGGCTCCTAACAGCTCCACAGATTGGTCTGGGTCCTTTCTACATGGTCATTGCCAGCCAGTGTGGACATGAGTACACCTGGTAATTCTGGAAGGATGGGGATGAAGGGGAAGCATGTCCCTGAGTTGGCCGTGGGGCTACCGGGCCCCACAAAAGCACCTGGTTGATTGGGTTTTGGATCAGTAACTGTGGTCATCTCTTCATGACCCAAGCAAAGGAGAAAGAAGAAAAACCCTTCAACTTCTAGGGGTTTGATTGTGCCCTTCCTGACACTGAGTTCTGAGAGTTAGGGGTGGGGGCTGGCTCAGAATTGGGAAGCTGCTGGTCTCTGACCCTTTGGAACCCGGATACCTTTCCATCCCTAGAATCTCCATGCCTAATATCCTCCCGCCACGCCAATGTGGTTTTCTGATTCCTACCGAAGCCTCACCAAGGTGTATGAATGGCCCTTCCTCCAGTCAGGAGACTAGGAAAGCCAGAGAGGGGCAATCTTAATTGTGGCCAGCAAGCCAGGAATCTATTGTAGCCTTGCTCCTTTGGCTGAATCTCAGTTTCCTCCTCTGAAAATGATGGAGTTTGGACTGTGTGACTTCTCGGGTCCTGTCCAGCTCCCTCTCCAGGTTCCTTGGAAATGCCTTTGTCCTCTCCCAGCCAGCACAAGGACAGGAGGCCTAGCCATCATGACCCAGAGTTTGGCTCCACAGCCCTCCAGCTTCCCAGGAGATGCTCTTTCAAAAACAAACACAAATCCAAGAATGAGAACTTTAAAAAAGGCAAGCAAGTTCCAAATCACCAACACATCATTTTGAAAAAATCAGCCCGATTTCATGAAGACTCATAGGTTTCATGCCAGTAGGGTTACAGCTGAAGGAATAAATAAAGGAGGAGCGTGTTTACCCTCCCAGATCCTCTTCTTTGAAACTCACAAAACATTCCCCTCGCCCCCCCCCAGCCAATATGCTACTGTTTTCGAATACATTATGCACTAAACTTTGGGTTTATGCAAATTAATTTTTCTAAAGCCCAGAATGCCAAGCCCAAATAAGACAGCTTGGAATAGTGAATACTGAGCTGGCCTTCTTATAGGGACAACCTGGGTCCAAATATCACCTCTGACACACACTGGCTGTGTGACCTTGGGCAAGTCACCTAAGCTCAGTGTGCCAAGGAATTGTCTAATAGTCTAAGTCGCAGAATAGGGTTGATCTGGTTTGGTTAAGGGAACCACC
>CM053582.1:37408507-37435919 GCA_028627135.1 Pseudochirops cupreus | reverse complement strand
CCCCCCCCCCCCCCCCCCCGCCCTGTCTCTCTCTTCCTCACAATAGCACTTGAGGCTGCAGACACTGGGAGCTGTGTTTCTACCAAGGATGGAGGCCTCCAATTCTCAGGGATTCTCTGCAGCCATCTAGTCCAATTGCCACCTAAAGAAGCCCTTCCTGACACACAGGCCTGACAAGGGTCTCTTTAACTTTTCCATCCCATCCAACACAAGTACTGATTAAACCCCTTCCAAGTGCTTGTGCCTGCACTAGGCCCTGGGAGTGGGAAAACAAAGACAGCGCAGGTTTTGCCCTAGAGGACCTTATGTTCTGAGAGGCTACAAGATGCGCATGAATAGGAAAGAAAAGAGAAAATGCAGAGTCAATTCCGGTGGTAGTACAGGGAATGCTCAGAGAGCAGAGCATCCAAGATCTCAAATCCCCAGGGAATCTCCAAAATCATTGAGTAGGTGGAGCCAAGATGGCAGAGCAAAGGCAGGGACTCTCCCGAGATCTCCCCCAAACCCCTCCAAATACCTCTAAAAATGACTAAACAAAATCATTGAGTCCAAGACTCTCATTTGAGCTCAGGATTCCCTGACTCCAAGCCCAACAGTCTGTCCTCTATGTTCTACTGTAAGGCCTTGTGTAGGAGGTGGCACTCTAGCTGAGTCCTGAAGTGAGGGGGAACCCAACACCCCCTCAGAAAGCACATCTGCCTTCCCGAAAGCTCTCATTAATTGCCAGGCTGTTTTTTAACTGACATCCAGCCAAAATCTGCTTCTTTGCAACCCCTACCCAGGGCTCCTGATTCTGTCCTCTGGAGACCAAGCTGAACAAGACTAATCCCTCTCCCACATGACAGCCTTTCACATATTTGACGAGAGCTAGCACACCTTGCCCCACCCTCATGTCATCCCTTCTCCAAGCTAAACATTTCCAGTTACTTCAAATCTATCCTTGTGTGGTAGGAATTCTAGGCATCATCTTGGTAACCATTCTCTGTGGCTCTGTCCAGTTTCTTCTCAATATCTACCCTAAAACGTGGCCATCAGAACTAAGCACAATTGCCCAGGTTTGACCAACGCAGAGTACCTCAGGTGTCTTCCTTGGCTATGCCAAGGCTCTGCCACTCAATGCACCCCTGTGGTCACATCAGTTTTTTCATTCACCATAGTATGCTGTTGACTCACACTGAGCTCATGACCCAGTAAAACTACTACATCTTTTGCAGAGTAATAGCTACCTAGCCATACTCCTCCCCCACCTCTGTACTTGTTACATTGATTTCTAGAACCCAAGAGCAAGATTTACATTGATCCCCATGACTTTCATCTTATTTTCTTTGGTCCATTGTTTTGGGGCTTCTCAGTGTCAGACAGCATATTGGCTACTCCTAGCTTTGAATCCTCCACACATCCAAGAAGCATGTCCTCTATACCTTTCTTCATGGTGTTGATAACTGGGTGAAATAGTTGAGGACCAAGGATATACCCCCCAGGACACTCCCTTAATAATGGTAGCAACAAGTCAATTGCACTTTGTGTTGGTCATCTGGGCACTCCACTGACAAACTGGCTTACTGCCAGAGCAAGGTGACTAGCGTGGAAAGTGGAGTCTGAACATTGCTCTCCAAGGAACAAGGATAATAACAATTCATTTTTAGAGAGTTTACTGCTTGCCTTGATGCCTCATCATGATGTGGACAAGACCCTGGGTGCTCAATACAGCATTGGCTTGGAATTGCTCAACCAAGTTGGAATGATTCTGGGCAAAGGCCCAATGAGGCTGGTCATCAGAGGACCAGATGAGGTGCTCACCACTAGTCACTAGAGTGGTAACTTTTTCAGCTGTAACAGCTCTTGAAGCCACTCTTACTAATGTCACAGAAATGGCATTTTGATCTAGATCAGGGGAGGAAAGGCCTGTAGTGATAAGACCATGTCTGTTCCTAGGACTGGGTTTATAACCTAAGCTCCACAGGCCCATAAGAGGCTGTGGATGATTTCAAGGGGGAAAAATAACATTCTTATTTCCACTAACTTGTAACCAGAGCTTAGCATTTCCTTCATTCCAAAAAAGAGTCCATAGGCTTCGGTAGCTGACCTGCCAAAGGGCTCGATGAGACAAAAGAAGGATAAGAACGTCTAATCTAAGGTTTACAAAGTGCTTTGCTCGCAACCTGGCCCCGTGTTCCTCACTTAGGTGTTTTTAAACTACAGCTCCCATCCCTTACCCACAATTCCTCAGGCAGCTTGGTGATAAAACCCAGATTCCCTTCAAAGGCATAACTAGGAATGTTGTCACCTGGGTATGATGAGGGGAGAAGGGGACAGCGAATGGTTAGGACTTAGCTCGTGGCATATATAGTTGAGATGGGGTGACTTGCCCAAATTTCCCTCTTTCCATATCTGGCCCATAAGTCCACCTCTTTTCCTTTACCAGGGATCCAGCCCCCCCTCCCCCACCAAGAGGTGGGTGAGGAAGCCAATGGCCACCTTTGAACTGCCCTGGGGAGGATGTATCTCCTTCCATGTTAACACCTGGGAAGAATTCTTGCCACTCTGACCTCATTCTGGCTCTGCTCAAGGAGCCAACATCCTAGACCACTGCAGGCTATTATGCTTACCCAATTTCAGAGAGTTATTTGCATTTTCAGTGGGCATGGAGAGTAGCATTTGTCCCCAGCATGAAAAGCAATTTTTACAGGACTTTCCATTCCCCAAACACTTTCTTTGTGCTGAATGAATACAGGTTTTCTAGTTTAAATTGTCTTTTGCTTGACTATACATCCCAGTCAATCACAAAGCAACCAATGGCATTCACAGGGCAGCGTCAGAGTGGGCGCTTAAACAGTTAGCAAAAGGGACCCAATTTCCCTCCTGCCCAGGGTCATTTCCTTACTCTTTCTTCCCAAGGAAACCAAAATACTGTTGGCAATACAGAAAAAAAATCAAGGTCTCAGTGTCCCAATTCTTGGCTCTAAGAGCCTCCAGCAAAGTGGGGATGCTTTGGTGAGGATGTGAACATGGCATGTTTGGTGCTTGTGCCCACACACTAAAGCCACAGAGGCACCGAGTCTGCTTCAGAAACCATCTGGTACCATTTGTACCTGAACCAGAATCCCCTAACAAGGTCTCATCTAGCCTCTCATTGGAGATGTCCAAGGATGGGGACCTCAGTAGCTTCCAAGGCAGTCCATTCTACCTTTGGACAATTCTACCTGTTGGAGGCCCAGAAACTCACTTCTCAATAGACTTTAGAGTTCTACCCTCTGGAGCAGGAAAACAAGCCCACCTCCTCCTCCCTGCCATTTAATGGCATTTCCCCCCCTCCCCCAGACTAAACATCTTCAATTTCTTCAATACAAATCAGCACTTAGTCTTAGTTGCTTAGAACACTGGGAAGTTAAGTGACTTGCCCAGGGTCTCAAAGCCAGGAATTCCTGATTTCCTGTCCTCTATCCAACTATAGCACCCTGCCTTTCTCACACAGAGAAAATAGTCAGTAGATGTTTGTTGAGCAAATCAAGACTCCATGGAGAGTTCCAGAGCATCATTGAAGGCTCTCTGGGCTCTTTGGGGATCCATGGCTTCAGTATGACATCTTAGAGAACTAACTACATGACTCTCCTACAACAGGGTAGGGTACTGAGGTCTGATATTGGCCTGACTCTGAGGAAGGGTGGGTTGGTACAGGTTCAGGTCCAGTTGATAAATACCAATGCATGCTAAGCCACGGCTCATAAAGCACAGGGAAGGCTGGAGAGATTTCCTTTCGATGCCTGCCAGTCACTCACTGCTCCCCCCAAGACCCTTTGGTGGCTATTACCTCTCTGATGAGGTTAATGATGAGGACATAAAAGGTGTGTGTATGGGTCTCCCCCGAGGTTTGGGAGAAAACTGAGCTTTCTCCCTGGCCAGGTAACCTCAGATTGGCCTCTTTGTCAGCTCTTCTTGCTTTGAGCAAAATTAATAATAAAGGGGCCTATTGGCAGAGCAACTGGGGAATTTGGGGGTGGAAGGGCATTTTCCCCAGCCAGCCCAAGGAGTATAGGATTTAGAACTGGAAAGCATCTTTGAGAACAGGCAGCCCAAGCCCCTTCCTCTTGGATATGAGGAAATAGAAACAGAAAAAGCAAGTGGCCTACCCAAGGCCACACAGACAGTAGAGCTGGGATCTGGGACCAACCCTGTAGACTTCCCCCTCCTTCACTGTGCTGCCTCCTTTGCTGATATCCCTTCCCAATTTCTTGCATTCCGACTTACCCCCAATCACTCCTTTCAGCTGGGTGGGGCATTGGGGCTAGAGAGGATGTCACCTGACCAAGCACGGCTCCCCACTGGGTAAACTGGAGCCCCAAGTGGGCAGCACCAGTCCTTGGACTCTCAGATCACAAAGGGGTTTTCCTAGTAGCCCAAGGAGAGATAAGAAGGCTGGGATGCGGAAAACTGTCCCCTGTGGTTCCTAGGCATTGCTCAGCCACGTTCTCCAGAGCCCAGTGACATATCCTCTGAGAGTGGAAATCCTTTGGGCATTCATTACTTGGGTCAATTGTTTTAATCAGATCAGCACCTGGCCAGGGGGCTGCCCAGTAAGTGTTTATGGAATGGAATTGAGTCAGAACCAGTCAAAAGGAGTCGAAGGGAGGGAAGAAGGAGGCCTGGAACAGTCAGTAGCAGTAGCATTGATTTTAGAGTCCAAAGATCAAGTTTGAATACCAGCTCTGTCACTCACTACTCATGTGACCTTGGGCAAGTCACTGCCCCTTTCAGGGACTCATTTCTTCTTTTATAACTAGGTGGCTTCTCAGGGCCCTTCCAGATCTCAGTCAGGGCGTCTTCACAGTCTGGTATCCTGACTTCCTTGAGCCATCTAGTGAAGCCCAGGGATCCTTCTTAATGGAATCGTGTTTTTAAATCACTGAAGGGGATGCTAAATTTTGCCCAGAGGTTAATGAAAATAAAGTTGTCATTTTTTCCTATCCAAGTTCTTGTTTTGAGGTGCCAGTTAGGAGAGCTGGTTCAGATGTTAAAGAATTCACTTAGACCTTTTCTTTTAGTCAATGGGAACTTTTCATTTTATGTGAAAAAGCATCATGGGCCTCCTTAGCCACAAAGCTAAATAAGACCCAGAGATTTGGGGAGTTCTGCTTATACAGAGATGTTCAGGATGATGAGATAATTTTTAGGGTTTCTGATGGGGGTTGGAGATTTAGGGACAGGATAAGTACAAGCAAGGTGAGGAGGGTGGTTGCAAGATAAGAAAAACCTGTCATGACACAGAATGAGGAAGGATGAGTGACAGGATAGGGAACACAGGATAAGGGGGACAAAAGCAATCCTTTTGGTACAAGTTGGATGGTATTTCAAGATAAGGGGAAAGGGCATTAAGACACCCTCAGGTTACAGGATGGGCTACAGATTGAACCTCAAACCCCCTCCAGGGGCCTGGGAAAGTAATCCTCACTGTTAACCCTTATGGCACCTTTTGTATCCATATCATTTGCACTGCCTAAAATCTAACAATAGACCTCTATCCATGGGCCCCATGTTAGGAACCCCTGCTTTAAGTCCTGTGTCTGAGAAAAAAGGGAGAGAAATCAATAGAGCAGACCCTGTTCCCCCATACCTTCCCCTCTCTGTCCTCATTAGGAAGGATAAAGTGGCTACCCTTTACCCTCTCCTAGCACTCTCATTTTACAGAGGGAGAAACTGAGGCCCAGAGAAGGGGAACAGCCCCTTGAAGCCCAGGGTCATTGTCCTTTACTCAATTTCCCAGAGGGTTCAGTAGCTTCTGGCTGTTCCTTAGGATCGAGAGAGCAGGTACCTTCCCCCAGCCTTCTAGAGGCTCCTCCTGGGTAAACTGGGGCTCTGACCTGCCAAGAAAATCCTCCCCACCCAATACGCACATTTGCTGTAACAAGTCTGGGACCCCAAGCTGCAATGACTGGAGCTCCTACTCTTTTCTCTGGCTCAAACAACAGCAGGGAAAGGGTGTTGATCCTTTTCCCCTTTTCTACTCCAGGCTCACTTCCTTGTGAGGATGGGCATCTCCTCCTTCAGCTTCCTCTTCCCCCTCCCCAGCCTCATTTGCTCTGGGCCACAGCTGGGAGCCATCATTACCACCTGCCCCCACCTGCAACCTCGCTTCATATACATTCAGCCTCTGGGGCCTCCTGCTCTTCCCACTTCAAAACACAATGGGCCATCGAAGAAATAAATTATGTATCTAGGTAGAATGACAATTTAAATATTTAATAACCCTTCTTAATGCACAGCCTCAGAGTTAATGCTGGCTTTGGACAACTCTGGTAGGGTCATTCCTAGATGTATGGAAGGGTCTTTAGGGATTTTCTAGACTAGAGGGGTAGAAAGAACCTTAGAGGTCCCTCTGATCCAACTGGGCCATTTCACAAATGGAGTAAATGATGCTCCCAGGGAGAGCAAATGAGTTGCCTAAGGGACACAGTGGAAAAGCTGGGAAATGAAACCACATCATTTGACTTCAAATCCCGAGTTCTTCCCACTGCAGAAACCCAGCTGCCAATGCTCTGATTTTTACAGATGAGGAAACTGAGGCCCAGGGTGAAGAGACTTGTACAATACCACACAGGGTGGGGGGGGGGGGAGGTAGAGTGCCTGAGCTGGACCCTGGAGCACTTTCTACCCCTCCATGTTTTTCCCCAGGTCAAAGAGGGTTTATCACAAGCTGGCATTTGGTAGATTATTTAAGAGGAACTCCCCATGTTAATGGTAGAAATTACACACACTCCTCAGGTTAATGCTAGCATCAGACACAGAAAAAAGGTTTTCATCACCTTGGGGAATTCAAGTCACCTGTTATCATGCAAAGACAACTAAGAGGGGAGTCAGGAAACCTGATTTCTGGTGCCACTGGCTACCTCTTGGTGGAGGTGTTCTGCACTTGGAGTCAGACAAAGCTTGTGGCTCTGGTGGTAAGGTGGAGAGCCGAACTAACCTATTCCCACAACATGAAAAACTTCATGTTGAACAGTAGAAATGACACACAACCCCCCCCTCCAAGTCTCAGCCTATTGCCAGCAGCCCTAGGAACCAGAGAAGGGTTATATGACTTTGACCAGAAGCTTTATTGAACTTCCAAAGGCAGGTAATCTTTGCCTTGGGCCACCATCTTGGATTCACAATGCCACAGGAAGATTGCTCCAAGAGACTACTTTAGGATCTTGGACAAATGTCCTTTTCCTGGTCCCTGGGTATAATACTGCTGCTATTACCCGTCCATAGAGCTTTTCCCCCTCTCATAATAGATTACACACCTTGCTATCTGTCTCTGATGTGCCATTCTCTGTACAGTTGGCTATTCTATTATCGCAATAGCTCCCTTAGCCCAGCCCAAAGTTGGGCTGACCAAGAGTGTGGCCTGATTCAAGGGCCTCAATGTCCACAAATGGAAATACAAAAGTGAATGATAAAGAGAAAGATGAGAGCCAGGGAGAGAACAGAACAGCTTATTCTTATCATCTTAAATGCAGCAGGCCTTTTGTAACCTAGCGATGAGGACTCGGCCTGACCTCCCGGGCTGAGTCGGATCAGGCTTTTGACTGTGCTCACATGTATGTGGGAGGCACAGTTGGATGTGTGCTAGAACCGTGACCCAATGAGTCATACCGTGGGTTACCTACGTGTGTGAGTGTGAATGTGTGGGCATAAGAAATGTACTGGGTGGCTAATTGTCTCAGTTCCTCATGTCACAAGAGTGATGTGGTCAAGAGAACCCCTAGGCAAGATTGTAGCCCCTAATTCTGCTAGTGAGTTACCCAGTCTTGGGGCAATGATCCAACCCAAGAGGAACAAGGCATGGAGGGATGGACGTCTGGGCTGACAATTTATTTCAACAGGCAGGATGAAGCTATGGAATTCAAATCTCAGATCTGGCTGTCTAGTTTGACTCTAAGTAAGACCCCTTCCTAATTTTAGGGGGGAAAGTTCACTGAGAGGCTAAGGAAAGTCTTTCCATAGGAAGTAAGACTTTGAATCAATGGCCAATGAGGCTGAATAATGCAAATCTTAGGAGCCTTGAATGGGATTAGGCATTCTGAGAAGCAGGATGGCTGAGAAAGAAGTTCATTCATGCATGACAACCTGAGCAAAGGTATGGAGATGAGAGATGAAATACTGAGGGCAGGCCAATTTGCCTAGAACATAGAGTGCGGGGAGAGTAGCCTGAAATAAATTTGGCAGGTCAGCAGTGATAGACTTGCGAGGGCTTTCCATGCCAGGCTGAGCTGTGGCCTGAGAGAGGGCCACGGAGGGTTTTTGAGGAAGGGAGCTACATGGTCAGCCCTGAGATTTATGAAGATGACCTTGGCAGTTCTGTGGAGGATTTATTGTGGAGAGATGTTGGAAACAGGGGTTTCACTAGTCATGAGATGAGGTGATGAATTAGGTTGGATGATTGTGGCAAAGTGGGCTGCCTAAGCACGAAAGTGGGATGGCTGAGCATAACTATTCCCCATTGTTTGCAAAAGACTCTGAACTCTTCTGAGAATAGCAAGGGGCTCCTCATTGTATATGAAGGTTGAAATGCTGTTATCAATGTATCTAACTGATTATCCACATTAGGGATAGGGACCATTACCACAGACAAGCAATGGATCAACCAGCAAGTATTTCTTAAGGACCCACTGTGTGCCTGGCACTGTGCTGGGCACTGGGGATACAAGAACAAAGAATGAAACCTTTCCTACCTGCAATGAGCTTACATTCTAATGGGGGACACAACTAGGAGTGTCAGGAATGTCTTGGAGCTTGAACTGACTGCCTGTGGGAGTCAATTATTCAATTTTCAACATGAGCATTCAGCAAATGCTCTCAGGACTTGGCTGGGTATTTTCTTGATTGTCTATACTTAAAAAAGAGATAGAAAAATATTAATAAGAGATTCAACCTAAAAGTTTTGCATACATTTCCCACCTCCCCCCCAGGTGGTTGTTAAACACCAGCAAGTTACCAACAGCTAGTACATATAAAAACATATATGACACAAATACCAAGTTCTTACATATTTAAAGATGAATGCATATGTTTGGGATGAAAAATACCCTTCATCCTTAATTTAATGAAAAGAAATAAACACAGAGATCTCATAGAATAAGAAGAGGACTTTATTCTCTTCCCCGGGAGAGGAGGGTGGTCTTCCCCATGACTCATCATGGAGAAGAGGCAAGTTACAAAAGATAGTGCTGGAATTTATAACCTAACTTAGTCAAGACCCTTCCCCGACTGTTTCCCCTCTCATTGGTGGAGAGGCATACTTCACCAAATACTTCCTCAACTGGGACAGCAAAGAAAGATAAGGGGAGGGTCCCACCAAGGTGGGAAAACAGACAAAGGAAGATAAAAGTGACTGACAGAAGCAATTTGAAAAGTTAACCACCCCAAATTGAGAAGTTTTCACTCATCCCATACACATATATATTCAAATATATGAATAAAAATACATGTGTGTATTTATGTGCGTGTATACATATACACACAGTACTGCGCTTAAATATGGAGTGGTTTGGGAGGGGGAAGCATCAAGAGGTGAGGAATCTAGAAAGGCTTCGTGTAGATCATGATGCCTGAACTGACTCTTAAAGGAAGATGACAGAATTAAGGAGAGAATGCTTCCAATGCAGGGGGTATGGCCAGTGCAAAGTCAGGGAGGGAAGAGATAAAGTGCTGAAGAAAGGAGAGGTTGCAAATGGGGAATTCCCTAGTCATGACAAGAGGTGGTGAGGTCTTGGACCAGGTTAAAGGCTGTGTGGGAAAGTGGGATGGCCACAAAGAGAAGACCAGTATGGGCTGGATCACAGAGTAGAGGAGGGGGTAATGGCTAACATCCCAGGAACTTTGCTCATGGCCTCAGAAGTATCTGAGTCAGACCATAACTGGAGTACTGTGCTCAGCACTAGGCACCACATCACCAGGCTGGAAAGAAGCTTCATCAAGATGGTACAAGGCTCATTAGTGCTCATGCCATATGGGGATCTATGCAAGGGGCTGGGGATGATTAGCCTGGAGAAGAGAAGGTTCAGAGGGAACTCCAGCAATTAGAGATCATCTGCAGGGCTATTCATATGGAAGAAGAATCACACTTGTTTGATTTGGCCCCTGAGGGCAATAGATAGAAGTGGCCAAGAGGAACATTTAGACCTGATGTAAGGACCAGAAGGTGGAACAATTAGGAAAAGGGTCCCACAGGGCATTGAGCTCTACAGGGGGTGTCAGGGGTTTCCTTCACTGCAGGTCTTCGAACAAAGGATGGATGACCATATGTTGATGATGTCAGGGGATTCTTATCCATATATGTGAGTGGGACTAGACAAAGTCCTTTCCAACTCTGCTACTCTGTGATGTTGTGATTTTGAGCCTCAGACACAAAGAGGAAGGAATACCACTATGACAATTACTAATAACGGTAATAACAGCTGACATTTAAATGACACTTTACTATTTGGAAAGCATGCTTGATTCCTACAACACACCTATAAGTGAGAAACTATAGTTGTCATTGCCTCAGTTTTACAGAAAAGGAAACTGAGGCTCAGATAGGCTAATGTATGGCTACACAGGAGGAATTCAAATCAGGTCTTCCCAATTCCAAATCTATCACTCTTTTCTCTGCAGTCTGGGTGTTGGGGAGAGTGACTTGGAATTTTCCTCTGCCCACCTCTGTGCTTAGCCTCTAAATGACCCTCTTTCAAATTTTTTACCTTGTGCCTCTGAGCAACGATGAAATTGCTGGAAAACTAAAACTAGTCAGCTCAACCAGTAAATAGAAAAAGGCAATCTAACTGTTCCTCTCACTGAGGTCAGCCACTTGTAATGACCCACATCTTGTCTTCAGCTGGTGCGTGATGAGCACAGCAGGAGATAAGTAGATGGAAGCATGGCAATCAGGGTGACCAGGGAGAGACACAACCAAGGGAATTGATTCTAAACTTGGATGGAGGGGAGCATGCCCAAGGGGCATTTGTAGAACCTGAGAGTACCTTACTTTGTTCCATGCTCCTGGAATTCCCACCTATCCCCACTTGTCTATGCCTGTTGAAATCCTTCCTGTCTCCCCCAAGAGGCCCTCTTGTTACCCCCTATTCTCCCCCTACATACACACACCATGCCCCCACACCATCCTTTACCATCTTTGGAACTTTCATAGTGATTTTGTATCTTTGCATCATTCTTAATTGTGCTTTATCTCTTTATCAAATGAAATAACACACATTATTTTGCTATGTATCTTCTTCTTCTTCTTCTTCTTCTTCTTCTTCTTCTTCCTATTATTATTATCTCTTCTACTTTACTGTAAGTTCCTTGACAGTAAGACTTGAGTCTTATTTTACCTCCTTGGAGTGCAGCATGACACTTTGTATGTATTAGACACCAGATAAGTTTGTTGAAAGGCTGAATGTGTGGAATGTCGCTTCTGAGGCCATCACTACGACCAGTGAGTGGAGAGCACAGAGAGGTGGATTAAGGCTCAGGCTAAGGAAAGGTGCAGTACTAAAGGACAGAGCCACCCAGCAATGAAGCTCTGCAGCATGAGAGGTGTTCAAGCCAAGTCTGAGGGAGGCCCTGTCCGGGGTGCTGGAGTAGGAATTCCTAAGCCTGGGATTCCAAAGTCAATTCTGGAATTTGGTGGAATAACTTTTAAGACTCCTTGGTGGGGGCTGGGGTTGGGGGGAGGGGTGGACTCTCCAGTGACTTTCACAGGGAAGCTGAGGAGAGCCCCCAGAGCTACCTAAGAGAAAGTAGCCAGGTGGTGAGTTGTCCAACCCTGTAATCACCAGCCCCCTGGAAGCTGGACCCCTTGCTGAGAACAATTAGTGGTGACTTCAGGGGAGGGGGGAGCCATGGGAATTTGAGCAGGGCAGCCAAGGATGAGGAGGCATGCCCTTGTTCTCCCTGACAACTGGTCTTGGAGGTGAGGATTCTGTGAGGAACCAGGGCTGGGGGTGTACTGATGCAAGGAGAGCTAGAGCTGGAATGCAAACTCACAATTCCCTGGTTCCTTGAAAGGTGGAAGGGTCAATCAATTTCTTCACAGCTTGATGAGCCCAAACTGGAAATTTTCCAAATTATGTTACGGGCAGGCCTCTGAGAGTCAGCATCCCTAAGGACCAGGGGATGGCTCCATGCCCAGGGCTACAGGTTATCCAGACAAAGGCAGGCTCATGGGGAGGCTTCCCAATGTCTCGGGGTGTTCTTCTAGGCCCATTTTCAGGGAGATTGGAAGAAGATGTGGAGTAATAATGTCCTGCTCCCAGTTCCTCTTGGAGAATGCTGCTAATATGACTGGTCTAGTTGGCTAAGTCATAACTGGGCATTCTGGTCCTCAGGGCAAATTTAGAATGTGTGTGTGTGTGTGTGTATGTGAGAGAGAGAGAGACAGAGAGAGACAGAGAGACAGAGACAGAGAGAGACAGAGACAGAGAGACAGAGAAAGAGACAGAGAGATGGGGTGTGTTATTGAAGCATGGTGGCAAAGTCCAGAGAGACAAAAGCAGAGCTAGGAGAGGTATAAAGTATGGCTGACCTGGTCCCTTCCCCAAAATGGAGGTTCTAGAAAGAATTCACCAATGAGAGAAGGCGGGCACAGAGTAGAGGAACAGTTCCAGGGTAAGAGTGTCTCAGGTGCTAGAAAGAGAGGAAGCCACCAAGTTGTAAAGTGCTTTCAAAGCCAAATAAATGGTTTACTATTTGATCCTGGAGATCATAAGGAGCCACTGGGGTTTATTGAGTGGGGTAGGAGTAGAGATGGGGTATGTAGTCAGACCTGCCCCTTGGGACTATCTTGGGGCCTAGTCACTTTAAGGACTGAATGGAACACTATAACTAAGTGATGCTGGGTACTCCCACCTACCTTTCACCCCTTCTCTACCAGTTCCACATTAGGGACAATGAGACTGTACAATGCCACCTGACATTTCTTTATTAATTTCTTCATTTAACAAGCAATCATTAAGCACCTACTATGTGCCAGGTACTGGGGATTCAGAGCAAAACCCAAACACTCCTTTTCTTCAAAGAGCTTATATTCTGATCTCTCTCTGGCCAGCTCCTTCTGGGCTCTGGGGAGAATGGAGACTCAGGCTAAGTTCACTGGTACTGGTGGCACTTCCTTATCCCTTTGAATTAGGTCCATCTGCCTTCCATTGTACCCGTGATGGAAACAGAAGACAGCTGGAGTATAGTGGCAAGAGCACTAGCTTTAGAGTCAGACGACCTGGGTTCTATTCCCAGCTCCTCAACTTACTAGTGCCAGGCAACTCTGGGCAAACCACTTCCCATCTCTGAGCCTCAGTTTTCTCATCCAGAAAATGGGAATAATAATCTGCCAATCTCATAATGATATTGTGAGCATCACATGAGATCACTTAGGTAAAAGTGCTTTGGAGATAGTAGATTGCATGAGAACATAAAATAGCTTATTGTTACATAAAGTCAGATTCTAGGGCCCTTCTCTCCTCCCCACCTGAATCTGGGACCTTTCTCTCTAGTTGGGAGACAAAAAGACTTGTGATCTCCTATTAACACACAGAGGAAGGCAAAGGAGGAATTGAAGTCTGGGGACCAAGGATGGTCCCCAACCCAACAGTGCCATCTTCAATGAGAAAGATTTTCAGAAGGCTTCCCTGTGCCTAAGAATAGGTGCCTGACTTCCCAGCCTGCATCTCTTAGAGCCATCCTTCCCTCTCTGTTCTCTTCCTTTATCTTTCCCCCTCCTTTCCTTTGTCACAAGCTCAGCTAAGCTGTTGTTGGTACAAAAGGCACTGGTGTCTTCTCCGATTGTCTTGGGACATGTGGAGAGGCAGGAGATGTCGTTCTCTCTCTTTGGTCCTAGAAAGGGAATAATTATGTCCTAAGTGGATTGTCCTTGAGTTATGGAGACAAATTTGCATCTTAATTTCCCTTCTGTGAATCAGATTGAGGTAAAAACCCCTTTACCATGAACATCAACACATATGTGTATGTACGTGAGCACACCCACAGAGGCGAGAGTATTCCAAAGCTAGGGAAAAGGTCCCATTGACCACTTCTAGCTCCCAGGGATCAGTTGACCCCTCAGTCTGAGCCTGTCATTGATTCCTTCCCCAATCCCCTCTCTGCTCTCAGTACTGGGCCTGGGCATTTATCAGATAGGACATCAAGTCAGGCCAGTGAACTGAGCTAGCAGGAGGGCCCTGGTAGATAGCATGAATCTAGCAAGCAACTATTTCCTCA
This sequence comes from Pseudochirops cupreus, assembly GCA_028627135.1. Lineage (NCBI taxonomy): Eukaryota > Metazoa > Chordata > Mammalia > Diprotodontia > Pseudocheiridae > Pseudochirops > Pseudochirops cupreus. The sequence continues at coordinate 37,421,687 of CM053582.1, read as the reverse complement.
AACCTCTGAAAGGCTGTCACATGAAAGAGAAATCAGACTTATTCTGCTTGACTCTAGGGACCAGAAGTGGAGCTGGGAGTGGAAGGGGAATTGGGTTCCATGTGAAGGAAAGCTTCCTAATACTGATAACCATCCCAAAGTGGCAATGGCATGCTTAGGTAGGTAGTGAGTTTCCTATCCCAGGAGGTCCTAAAGAGGAGATGATCACTTATTGTAGAGTGGGTCCTCTTCAGATGGAAGGACAAGATGGTCTCTGACGTTCTTCCAACTCTTTGATTCTGAAAAGGGGATGTTAGTGCCCTCATTTAAGGATTTTTTTCCCTCTGAGTTTCTTACAATTTGGTTTGTCCATGCCTAAGGGAATTTCTAGGCCCAGAATTCCCTTTCCTCCATGTCAGGGGTCTTTAGCCTTTTTATGTGTTGTGGGCACATGTCCTATGGGGTCTTTCTCAGAATCATATTCTTAAATGCTCAAAATAAAGTCCCTATGATTACAAAGGATGCCCATTATATTGAAATATAGTGTTTCAAATCACCTTTTCCTCAAGGAAAGAAACCCTGCTCCAAATTCACCTGCTCACTTTCTGCCAAAATTTGAAAAAACATCAGTTAATTGCCCTGTCCTGTAAGTAATGATGATGATGGTGGTGGTGGTGGCTAGCATTTAGATAGCACCTACGAGGTGCTAGACCCTGTGTGAAGCACTTTATAAATATTATCCTATTAGATCCTTACAACATCCCTGGGACATAGATGCTACTGTGATCCTTACTTTATAACTGAGGAAACTGACATTAAATGACTTGGCCAGGGTCACACAGCTAGTAAGTGTCTGAGGCTAGATTTAAACTCAGACCTTCCCAACTCCAGGTCAAGTGCTCTATTCACCACATTACCTAGCTAGCTAGGATAACCTCCCCTCTCCTTCTGTCATTTCCTACACTCAGTAACAGTCTAGACTGTCATCACTACTTACCCAGGCAAGTTATTATAACAACTAATCTCTTGACCCCAATCTCTCCCATCTCTAGTCCATCCTGAGGCACAGGTATAACCATCTCATTCTCTTGCTCCAAAACCTTCATTTGGTCCCTACTGCCATTCAAGGTCCTCTCAACTCTGTGTCCTGCCATCTTTATAGCCTTCTATCATATGGCTCCCCTCCACAGTCAAATCCAACCAAAGGAGGCCACTGGCTCTTCCTTAGACTTGTCCTGCTATCTTCCAGGTCATGCATCCACAAAGATGTCTCCTGATACTCTCTCCTCATCTCAATACTTCAGAACTGTTGTCTTTCTTCAAGGATGAGCTCAGATAAAATGTGGTGGAGAGAGTAGTGGACTGGGAGTCAGGACGACCCGAGTTCAAATCCTCCCTCCAACACTAGCTGTATGACCCTCTCTGGGCCTCAGTTTCCTTATCTATAAGATGGGGCTAATAAAAGCCCCTAAATCATGGGGTTGTTCTGAGAATCCCATGAGATGACATTGTAACATGCTTAGCAAACCTTGAAGCGCTGTGTAGATCCCATGTAGCTATACCATCTTCTCAACATAGCCTTTCTTGCTTCACTCGATGGAAAATATCTTCTCTTCAAGTGTTTCTAGATCTCTCCTCTTTCTTTGTATTAAGTTTGTGTTTATGTTATACATGAGTTCCATTCACTAGTACCCACTCAAATATAATGGCTCCAGTGTGATATTAGCTCCTCGAGGTCAGGGACTACTTCATTTTCATCTCTGTACCCCTAGTACCTGACACATAGTAGGTGATTAGTAAATGTTTGTTGATTTGAATTGAAGGATCCTAACATTTTGACTTCATACCAACCATTTCTTCCATATAAGTCAGAATCAGTTCTGAATTTCCCTTCCTTGTTTCTTGCTTTCTTGAGAATTTCAAAAGATTAGCTTTTTAGAAGAACACAGTTTTTCAGCAGATGTTTAAATAGTGAGTAGAAGTCCCACACCAGCACCATAACTTGTCTCAGAGCCAATTTGGGGATCTGTGCTAGGAAAACATCTGCTATATCCTCCGCCTGGCTAGGCTGTCTACAGTATACTCCAAAAATAATATCATTCTTCTTTTACTGCTCTCTGCAGTGATTTTTCTCCCATGTTAGCTGATTTCTATATGACTAATACACAGCTTCTTTACTACTCTCTCCCTTCTCTTCAATGCATTTATTTTGAAAAAGCACACTCTTCCATTGCTTTATTCTAAGCATGATTCCCTTCTCACTAAGACTTGGTGATACCTATGAGATTATATTTATCTTCTTTTGTCAAAATCTCAAGTTCACTTTATTACACTATTCTGTGCATTGTTATATCGATATCTGAGGTCATGAATATTGTCCCTGACCTTCTTTGTCCGCCAGATGTTAACAATATGCAGCTTACCCCTTCCCAAGAGCAGGAAGATGCCATCCTTGCACTCCTTAGCTCCAAACCTATCCATCTCAGGGAGTCAAAGTGACAAACGATTAGATGAACAACCAGAGAAAGGAAAAGAACCTTGGAGATTCAATCAAAAGACCTCTCTAAACCTGAGCTCCCCTGCCCCTATGTAAACTTGGGTACATCTCTGAACAACTTTGAGTCTGGTTCCTCCTCAGAGAAAAATCTTTGTACTACCCTTCTCACAGGGTTGTTCTGAGGAATCTGCAAGACACTGGATGTAAAACTTGTTGCACCTAAAAAAGTATGACATAGATATCAACTATCTTTTGGTCTGAAATATGACTGCAGGAGGGGAAAATCATTTAACACAACCCCAAAACACAGCACTCACCTTCAGAAGTCATGAAGGAAAACAAACCTCCCCAGTACGGACTCTTGGGTGGACAGCCTGAGCAATGACATAAGCGAGGAACAAAGATGATTGCATCTTTTCAATACCACCTCCCTCCTAGGCTGAGCCATAATGGGAGATTGGTAGTGGCTGGGACTAAATGGGAAGTATCCTGTTGTTGGACCTGACAAGCAGGAGGACAAGTAGAGTGAGCCATGCCTGCATAGTTAACATTTCCTGGGTGACCTTTCCTGCTGAGTGAACTTTAGGAGCAGACATGGAATACTGACAAGGCTGCCATGCTACTTTCTCAAGACACACAAGAAGGTTGAGTGATTAATGGGTTTGAAGTACAGATCATCACCTCACTCGCCTACCCTATACTGCCCCTTGGCCCCGTTCTCTCTCCCTCCCTCTCTCTCTCTCTCTCTCTCTCTCTCTCTCTCTCTCTCTCTCCTCTCTCTCTCTCTCTCCCTCTCTCTTTCTCTTTCTCCATCTCTCCACCTCTCTGTCTTTCTCTGTCTTTCTTAGCATCTTGTTTTCCCCATTGCATTTACACACTCAAGTTTCTGTTCTTCAGGACATATTTTTCCCATCTGTTCCCCTTCCAGTCCTTTGGACCATGTTTACCAGTGTATGACTGATCTAAAGAGCAAATGACAAAACTTTAGGAATCACCCGATGTCCCAGTATATGCTTTAAGTAGACCACACCTGGTTTGGGGGGAGGGGTGCTATGAGAAGCTTATATCTTAAAATGGCTGGGGGCTTCTCCTCTGGCTTCCAGGGAAAGGAGAAGTTTGCTTGACTTTTGGAATGGACCCAAGGGTAGTAACCACAAGGCCAGAGACAAGAGTAACTGATCACAACCAGCAACTGAAATTATTGGCTAAGAAAGTAAAAAACAACAACAACAACTCTATCATTGTCCAGAAATTCTACTTAGTGGCTCATTTCACACAAACCAATTGGTAGTAGTTTCCTACTTGACTCTCTTGAGCCTGGCTCAAAGATTCACAAAGTTTCATATTTCTCCTTCTGCTCCCTTTCCCTTCCCACCTCCTCTACTCTGAGTCCTAGAGCAGTGCCCACAACATTTAGGAAGGTATGTATACTCACATATGTCATTCTACTAAGGATAAAATGTTGTCCCTCCCTCTGATGTTTCCACATGTCATAAAGGTGACCCTGGAATCTCAAAGGCTATGCCACTAGAACCCAAGCTGTGGCAAGTCATCCCAAGCTTTGGGTCTAAGCCTAGAGACAGACTCTGGACCTGTTCCCCAAGAGCCAGCCCAGCTAAGATCAAGGGAGTCTGCTACCAGAAGACTGGCCAACAGCAGAAAGTTTGAGAATATGACTTCCAAGAAGACCTGGTCCAAGTCCCTACACAAGTCACTTCAGTACCCTAGGTAATTTTAAGTTGTAGAGAAGGTGCAGACCTACATTGGTGGAGGATTTCCTCACCCAAGAGTTCCTAGGGAAATCACAGCTTCATTCCATCCCTATCCTCTTAAAACCCAAACCCCTCATCATCTCTGTTACTCATGCTCTTGGGTTATATCAACCAGGTTGGGGAAAAATCAGTCACACATGCTGGCCATAGGTATGTCCTTGATCTATGCACATATGCTATACACACATACGTCCTTTCTTCCCACTGATGTTGTATGTGTTTGTGGTATTTTGCCTCAGTTTCATAGAGCAATTGCTTTGGCACTTCTCTTAAAATGACATTCCATGAAACACCTTTGCTTTGAACTAATTGTATGCTCTGGTTCACACACACATGGGGCTTATGAGCTATGGTTTTTAGGGGCTGCAGACCTGCAGAGTACCTAGTCAGCCTCTGGGGGACCCACCCCAGGTTAGGGGAGCTTGGAGATTGGAATGTGGGAGACTGGAAAAGAGAAGCTATTGTCCTCATTTTCAAAAAGGGAGAAGAGGACAGACTCTGTAAACTATGGGCCAGTGAACTTGACTTCATTTCCTGAAAAAATCCCAGCATGGCTCATTAAAGAAGTCATGGGCCTGATAGCTATTTCAAGTATTTTACAGGGTCTGCTTAGCCAGAAGTCTCAAAGCTAGGCAAGTTTAGGTTTCATGCCTAACAAGTAGAACTTGGAGTGGGAAGGAGTAGATTCCCAACCTTGCAAGTCCCAAAGTAAAGCTTGATTAGATACTTGGCAGGGTGGGGATTGGACTAGATGGCCAATGAGGTCCCTTCCCACTCTGAGAACCTGTGATTCTAAGTCACCACAGGCCAGTGGAGGACTTTTGGTTCATTATGAGTAGAAACAAGAGTTCTAGTACAGAGAACTACGTGGTACCTTTGGACAAATGGGAATCTGGGTGAATTTTTCAAGAAGGGGAGTGCATTAAATGCCTCCAGTGATATAGTCAGGTAAGAGGAGGATGGCTTTTGTGTTGGGAGATGAGGGGTGGAGGATAAGTGATCCATAAAGTTCATGGGAAAAAGTTGAGATTTGAAGAAAAAAGCAGGAACCTCTCATGAGTAGGGGTGACTTAACAATGCCATTCCATGTGAAGATGGATTATTGATGGTTCATGGGGCAGGTGGGAGGGGAGTGTTGCTCATGGGCCATGCAACCAGGGCCAGCAGCTCTTCTCTGGGATGAGAACTAGGAACAAATTCAGCTGGTGGGAAGCTGATGGTTAGGGACAGACTGGATCTGATGGTGTGACTTCGTAGCTGCTTGCTCCCTGTCATGATAGGGATTGGATGGAGGCTCACACACTCACAGAACAATGCAGATATAAGAGGGAGGAGACCCAGGACCCAGCTGTTCTCTTGCCCTCTTCCCTAGCAGTCAGTCCTCCAACTCCTACTACAGGCTCTCTCTCTGTACCCTGTAACACACTCTCTAGTCCCCAAATAGGGCCTGGTCCTTGCTCCTACAAGCCATGACTATACGTCCAGTCTCTATGCCCTGGTACCCTATACCCCCCTGCAGAAATGCCATCACAAGAAGCCAATTCCCCATTGTAAGCCATGCCTACAGCTGTGTAAACCTTGGAGAGAATGTCTCCTCTGCACTGTCTATGCCATCTGCTACCTTCTCATCCCCCTTGGTTTCCTAGCCCTTCCTCACCTCTACCTCGTGCTTGGGAGAGAGGCTGGGAGCAGGGAGGCCAGCTAGGAGGGTGCTGCACCAAGCCAGGCATGAGATGATGAGGAAGAGCTATGGCTTAGACACACTGCGGAAAAAGAATCAATGGCTTAGAGATGAATAGAATATGGGGGGAGGGAGGAGATAAAAATAGCTCCTCAAGGAGGCTCAGTCTGGTTCAGAGGCCATTTGGAGCTAATTCTCATCTTCTGGTTCAATTGTTTTTTCAAAAATATGGAGTTTCCAGACCAGCTTCAATTGGCTCCTGAGACTTTTTTTGGTTTGTTTTTGGGAAGAAAACAAAAAAAGAGAGTTCAGTTGAAAAATAAATACATGCTGATTTCAATTCCGTTCAGTTCAGGGCTCAGTGAGTTATTCCTGCGTAGGACCCCTGGGTCCCTTCGAGTTTCTGTCCCAGAGCCCTCCCTTACACTAATACAGCTCTTGACAGTTTTTAAAACCTTTTCCAGGACACTCTGTCCTTTGATTGTCACTCTAGCCCTGGGAAGGAGACAGTGGGGAGGGGAGGGGAGAATAAAGAGGTACCTCTGACAGTTTTGGAAACTGGGAAGGGGATGGGGTGATCTATTCACGAGGTTCCTCAGTCCCTACATTCCTTCATGGAGGAAATTTGTGGCCCTGTGCCAGGCAGGCAGAAAGGCCCCTACCCCTCTAGTCCAAGACCATCAGCCAGAGCCTTATGGTCATTCAATCAAGCTCCAAGTCAGTGCCTGCCTCAGCAGCCTAATGAGTCAAACTCCAAGCCCAGAGGAGTTCAGAGTCAAGTTATTTGCTTCGGCAAGCAAACCCCATGGCTACAAAAATTTAATAAGATCCTTTGTGCAGAATGAAACAGCTTTACAGTCAGATTGAAAGGGTTCAAGGGAACTGGTTTGTGGGAGAAATTACAAAAGATGTCACTAGTGAGCTTGGTGAAGAAGTCACAAGCTGACCTGACCCACTCCAGGATATTGGCCATATCAGCCCTGCTCCCCAGGACTTGTCCCAGACTTGTCTCAGACTTGTGCTCTCCACTCCCTCACCTCAATCTACTCCCTTGATCCTTCAGTCTCAGGGAAGAAAAAGAAATCCTCCAAAAGCACCAGCCAGTCCACAAACTTTTGGATTAACATGGCCGCGATAATAAACAAACAAATACATGCTGATTTCAACTCAGTTTTCCCATAACATGGGTTCCCGGAGCTAGAATGGGCAGAAATCTTAAAAATCACTGAATCAAGCTCTCATTTTACAGAGGAAGAAACTGAAACCCAGAGTGGGTAAAGGACTTACCCAATGTCACACAGTTGGTAACTAGCAGACAAATGATTTGAACCCAAGTTCTCTGGTTCTTTCCAGTATTCCAAAGTGACCATCTGTGCCACTCTCCCTGTGGCTCAGCTCAGTTCCATGGGCAGCTTTTCATCAGGAGCACCCTCTTCCCCCATTAACTGCCCAATATCTGTCCATCCCCAAGTGTCAGTAGGTGATGCTGAAGGTCACAGTCAAGGGGCTGTCTGTTCTGACATGTAACATGTTCACCATCCTTCCCTCGAGACTTTATACCATCAGCAAATAGGATAAGTGTTCCATCTATGTCTTTTTCCAAGTCTTTGAGAAAAATGGTTGAAAGAACAGAACCTGGCCCAAATCCCTAGGGCACTCTACTAGACACCTCCTTCCAAGTTAGCATCGTCACTAACAACTCCCCTGCAGGTGTAGCCATTCAACCAGCTGCAAATTCATCTGACTGCATTCTTATCTTGCTCACATTTCTCAATCTTGCCCCCTCTCAAGCAGAATATGAAAGATGTTGTCAAATGCTTTGCTAAAATCTAGGTAAACTTTATCTGCAGCATTCCTCCAATCTACCAGTTGAGTAAACCTGCAAAAGCAAAAGGGTATAAAGCTGACCTGTCATGGCTTATTCTGGATGAAGCCATGCTAGCCCTTTGTGATCACAGCTTCCCTTTCTAGATGTACACTAACCTTCTCTTTAATAACACATTCTATAATTTTGCCAGAAAGTTGTCAGGTTGGCCATCCTGTAGTTTGAATACTGCATTCTCTCCATCCTTTCCCCCTTCCTCCATTTTCTTTCAAAAAATCAGACATATCCCATGGACGGTGATTTTGGTGACCTTGTAAAGGATAGATTAGAGAGGGGAGAAGTGGGAGTCAGGCCTCCTATTAGGAGAATATCACAGATGTCCTGATGACAAGTGATGAGGACATGAATGAGGGCAGTGGCTAGGAGAGTGGACAGAAATGACTGGCTACAAAAGCCATTGTGGAAGTCAAATCAACGGGACTTGTCAAAGGATTGGCTAAGAGGGAGAAGGGGGATTCTGAAGGAGAGGAAAGCCTCGAGGATACCACCACCCACCACCTCACTGTGGTCATTGTGGTCCACTGCCACCATTGAGGCTGCAGACCTGGATGACTGAAAGGATGGAGGACAGTCAACTGAAACGGAAATTTGGAAGGGAGCAGAGGAATATGATGAATTTTTTTGGACATACTGAGTCTGCTGTGCCACCAGGACGTCTGAGGGAGGTGTCTAGCAGTTGGAAGTATAGGACTAGAGTTCAGAAGGGAGGTTAGACATTGGTATGGAGACACTCTTCACTAATACACATTCTGGTCCATTCTCCCCTATGCAATTTTTGACCATAGCCTCCCATCAATTCTCCACAGAGTATCCACCCAAGGTATCAGTGGCCTTTCTGTAGACTTTTCCATATCGGTGATTTTGTTTCATGGTCGACCATGGCCAAAAAATTTACCCCCAAAGGCCAACTGCTGTTGAAGAACTTCTCTACATTTGGCTAGGCTGCTCCCATCTGTTAGTGTAGGCCAGGATACTTCCACACCTGAATGAGATGTTAAATTTTAAGGGAGAATCAATCTTCTCTTAAATAAATTTTTATCAAAATATTTTGTTCTTAAATCACCTCAATTTGCCAATACATTCTGCCCCCTTCGGTCATGCCTTACAACAACCCCCCCAAAATAAAGAGCATAAAAAGTTCAGCAAAATACCCAAGACATCCACCAAGTCTGGTATCATATGTAATGTTTCATATCCATAATCCCCCAACTCGACAAAAAGAGAGGGATATGAATTTTATATTTCTTCTTTGGGTCTAACCTTAATTAGTATAATTTCACAGCATTTGCTTCCATTTTTGTTCTTCCCATTTACATTGTTATTACATGTTTTTACATGTTTTCCTGGTTCTGTTTATTTTACTCTATGTCAGTTCCTTTGTCCTTCTGTGTTCCTCTGTATTCATCCTATTCATCATTTCTTGTAACACAATAATATTCTATTATATTCATGCATCGCTAGCTATTTACCCAATCCCCAGTTGATGGACATACATTTTGTTTTTTATTCTTTGTTCCTACAAAAAGTGTTGCTGAAAATATTTTGAAATATATGGGCCCTTTCTTTTTTTTCATTGATCTCTTTGGGGTATATGTTTATTAGTGGAATCTCTAGATTAAAAGGTAAGGGCGTTTTAGGCACTTACTTAGCAATCCAAGGCAAGGCAGCAGGAATTTATTGAGCACTTACTATATGCAAAGCATTGGGCTAAGCTCTGGGGATACAAATACAAGCAAAAAGAAACACAGTCCCTTCTTCAAGGAGTTTACAATCTAATGAGAGAAGGCAGCATGCAAAGGAGAGCTGGTAAATGGATGGGAGAGAACCCACAAGCAGGCCCTTACCTGCTGGGCAGCTAGTAGGGAGCTAGGGCAATCCAAAGAGTGAGCTGAGCTGGGAATAAAGTGAGTAGAAAATCTGGGACTCCTCACGAAATGGCAATCCTAGGCACAGACCAATCATCTAATAGTTTATCTATCAGTGAGAAGCTATCAACTGATAAAATAACATCTTGTCAGCAAACATCTATGCTAAAAATTTGATAATCCAAGATTTATAGGAAATCGATACAAATTTTTGAGAACAAGAACCATTGCCTAATAAACATGTGGACAAAGGATAGTTCTCAAAACAGGTAGTTCTCAAACTATAGGTAGTTCTAAAAAGAAGAAATGAAAGTTGTCAACAATCATACTAAAAAATTCCCCAAATCACTAATAATAAAAGAAATTAAAGCAAAAACATCATGTGATACCCATCAGATAGTAAAAAATATAATAAGAGAAAAATGGCGAATACAGATAGGGTTTTGGAAAGAGAGACATACTAATGCACGGCGGGTGGAGTTGTGAATTGGTTTGAAAAACAATTTGCAGTTATTGAAAAGTCACTAATTACAGTAGAAAAATTACTAAATTGTATATACTCTGAAGAGGCGACAGATAGAAGGGTACCTCATAGAATATAGCCTAGATGTGGACTGGGTAAGAGTACAATCAGATTGATTCAGAACTAGTTGGATGGTAACATTCAAGAGGTAGTCAGACTTTTACATACAAGAACATTCATAGCAGCACCCTGTGGTAGCAGAAAACTAAAAAGAAAGCAAATGCTCATTTGAATAAATTATGGCCCATGACCATAACGGACTATTACTGTGATGTGAAAAGGTGCAAATGACACACTTAAAGAAACTTGGGAAGACTTAGGTGAACTGATAGGGGGTAAAACAAGAAGAATCAGAAAACTATATGCATTATCACCACAGTAGCATAAAGGAAAACAACATTGAAAGACTTCTGAACCCTGATCAAGGCAGTGGGTGATCACTTGACTCAAGAGGATTGACAAGGAAACATACTTCTACCTTCTCAGCAGACAAATGGTGGATTACAAGTGTGGAATGAGACAGGCCTTATCAGACATGGTTAACATGTTGGTTAGTTTGGATTAACTATACTTTCTTACATGGGAGTATTCAATGGGTGAGTGTGGGGAGAGGAGATTGGAATTGAGACCTGATAGTGATCTAAAAGAAAAGCAGTTGAGACAGAGAGAGAGAGAGGGAGAGAGAGAGAGAGAGAGAAAGAGAGAGAAAGAGAGAGAGAGAGAGAGAGAGAGAGAGAGAGAGAGAGAGAGAGAGAGAGAGAACAGAATAGAATTTAGGCAGGAGTCATCTAAGGATCCTCTTTTCTAGGCCTCAAAAGACAGAACAAACTTTTTGTCCAACAAGAGGGTAGGAGAGACCATTGTAACTGAAAAAGGTGGGCATGCCTGTGAGATGTTTTGGAAAAAGCCCAGTCAGGCTGCATGGTGGTTATCAAGCAGCCAGTCCCAGGAGGAGCCATGTATCAGGAGTAATTGACATTTCTGTAAAATGTCAGCTCCCTGACTATGAATTCCAAAGTACCTTGGATTATATTTGCTTCTGGAGGGAGGCCTGTGTCCTCATAGCTCCACTCATTCTGCAGCCCAAGACAGTAGGGTATGATAGACTTAGAGCTGGAAAAAAATCTGAGGCCCATGAAGGGAAGTGACTCACTCAAGGTTACACAGGAACTGTGGCCTAATAAAAAGTACAGGATTTGGAACCAGAAGACCCAGGTTCAAATTCTGACTCTGCCACTTACTATCTGTGACTTCAGGCAAATCAATTCATCTCTCTGGGTTTCAATGTCTTCATTTATAAAATTCAAGGGTTTGAGCTAGTTATTCCTTCCAGCTCTAAATACATGATTTTAGGATTCTCAGATCCGAACTAATTCCAATGCTAGTGTTCTTTCCAGTGCATGATACAGGTGTGTGTGTGTGTGTGTGTGTGTGTGTGGCGGGGGGAGGCCACATTTTAGGTCTTTACAGAAGTCATTCACATACAGCAGCTCTTGAACCTACAGTCTCCAGGACCCTGGACAGCACTCAGGGCCTGCTGAGTTGAAAGAAGGCTATTTTGCAAACCATCATTTCACAGAATAGGGCTGAAGAGACCTCGGTAATCCAGCTAACCCATTCCTCTAGCTTCAGAATGGCAGCCATATTTCCTTCTCTTAAACACCCCAGAACTAGAGGCCTTGAAGCTTCCCTGGGGAATGGATCCTAAAGTCTTGTCAAATGGAGAAGAAGGAAAAGAAAGAGTGCCACAGATCTTGGAATAGAAATGGAATAAAACCTCATGCCAACTGCAAAAAAAAAAAAATACTTAGTGCCTTTTTAGGGGGCAAAGAGAAAATTATTACACACAAATGCCCACCTCTGCCTTCCTGTCTTCCTTGTTGGGAGAGCTGCCTTGATGAACTACAATCAAATTAACAGCTTTTGAACATTACAGACAGGAACAGAGGTCAAAAGGTGCTCTATTACCAGACAGGGACTGTTGAGAGAGGGGCGGCTCTGGCCACATGCCCCAGCTCTTAACAAAGTCACATGCTCTTGTACACAGGCGACCTGGCATTGTGGAGGCAAACATCCATCAGCCCAACCCAGCATAGCCACTCTGTCAATTTCAAGACAACAGGAACAAGCTCACTGCCAGACATGGATGGTATTTGAAGGAGTAATGTTGACAAGATGGAGTCCAAGACCTTCTTGAATTCAAGACAATCCAATCCCTGAGCCCCATGTACCCAGGCATGGCAAATCTATCTAATTGTCAGAACAATTTTGAATGAAGGGCACTGAGCAGGAGATAGATATGTCTCTGGCTTCAAAGTTTTCCAGGGTCAGAAAATCAAAGGAATAAGGCAGTAAAACTAAAAAAAAAATGAGAACTGACTGAAATACAAGGAATTGAGCTTGGATCCAAAGAGATGTAGTGTAAAAGATGTTGGGGGCAACAGCTCATTGATAGCCAATTCAAATTGATACATGACCTTTATCCTCAAGCTCACATTCCAGAGGCCTACAGGAAGGATATGACTCTGCAATTACTAGGAAAGGGGATGTCTACACCAAGAGCAAAGACACATATGGTATCAGAGCTGGTCTGGACACCTTACCATCCCCACTGTGGTGTCCCAGGACCAGATAGAACATTGGAGAAGACTTCAATGAAACTAGACACAGAATTGTGGCAGACAAACATCTGTACCCTTTGGTCAACTTATAGATGATGCTCTCTCAATTTAGGGAGTGGCTAGTCCTCAAATTACAGACAGGTGTTCATCACTAGGCCTATACTAACTGCCAGAACTTTAACAAATTTAGCCAGATTGGATAGAAGATCTTTCTACAATGAATAGCATACTTCCTTGCCTTCTGAAATAGAGAACCCTGAACATCATTTGACCTTTTCTTGATGACTCAGGATCCTCATTATGAGCAAAAGCTATTGTTTCAGACTGAAATACAGTGCTATCCTCAGGGCTCAATGA
>CM053582.1:37361314-37408007 GCA_028627135.1 Pseudochirops cupreus | reverse complement strand
AGTGTCAAACTTTCTTTTCAGTTCTGGTTTTTTCAGCAGGAATGTTTGAAAGTCCTCCACCTCATTGAATGACCATATTTTCCCCTGGAATACGATGCTCAATTTTGCTGGGTAGGTGATATTTTGCTCTGTTTTGAACATGCCTGCCTCTGGTAGCCTCCAAATCTATACTCCTTTACCCTCTGTTCTCTGTTCTGTAACCCAATCTCCCCTAGGGATGGCCCCAGCCCTTACATTCCCTTAGAGATCACTGCAGCCTCCGTAGTCCCTAGGAATGGCTCTGCTTCCTAGAGCTCCACCCCTGTGGGAATTGTGTGAGAACAGGCAGCTCCCCAAAGGCAATGAAAGAGCAGCTGCCTTTCAGGGTTGCCTACAGTGAAGTTTGGCCAGAGTCTCAGTGTGCCAGGCCAGCTGGTCTGTTGGCCCAGAGAGCTAACTGAGCAATAATAAAGCAAGACTCACATAGGGGTCACCCCTTTTATTGAGGCTATTGAATTTCCTTTCCCAGTCGCTTGGAGATAAAGCAGGGGCTTGTAAGAACACTGCATCCACTTGGGATCCAGAGGACGTTTCGACGTCAGCCTGTGACAGCTTTAAGTAGGTCAGATGTTGGGCCTAGTAACTCTGAGTCCCCTTCAGAGTCAGGCAGCCGCCACTTATCATTCCAGTCACTTCTCTCACTCTCTCTAGCTTTCAGTGGTGGCCAACGCCTGGTACCACTCTTTGTCCAGAGCTGGCACCTGCTCTCGGGTGCTTCCTCATCCAACTTCCTCGGCTTCATTTTCCTCGGGTCCCTACAAATGGTTATTTGCTTTTGCCTCCAACCTTATCTCAGCCTTCTAGGATCCTTGGGTCTGCTTTCAAGGTGAAAATCATGAGGCCTTAGCTGGTTTTTTGTCTCATTTTTTCTCTGGCCTAGGCAAAGTACATTCTCCCAACTCTGGCTTTCAGGCCTTCTAGCTCCCTGATGGGCACCTAATCTTTTCTTCCTTTCTCACTTCCCTCCAGTAACACACTGGCACATGCACCTGGAGACATGTCCAGATGACAGCCTCAATCAAGCTTGTTCTTGCTTTCCCTCCCAAAAACCTGAGCCTTCTCCCACCGGCTCAAGCCCACCAAGAACAAGTGACTTGACCAGCTTGCTTCATTGTCTCCACTATGGTTGATTACCATGGTGAGAAGGACTAACCATTGGTTTCTCACACTCATCGAGTGCATTGGTTGGAACCAAAAGAGGTCATAGAAGTTGAGCACCCACTTCAGCACCTTCATCTACTGCTTGCTCCCAGTGAACAATCTACTCCTCACAAGGTAGCCCAGGCCAGTGCTTCTTAAACTGACCCATATGGGTCAAGACCCACAGTTTAAGAAGTGGTGAAAGGAGTAGTGAGTGGAAAAAAGTTGAAGAAGTCTTAGGATAGCCTACCTTTGGACAACTCTATTACCAAGGCCTTTCTTTATCTTGAACCAAAATCTTTCTCTTGGCAACTTCTAGTCCAGGGGTAGGGAACCTACAATATCAAGGCCACATGTGGTCCTCCAGGTCTTCAAGTGCAGCCCTTTGACAGAATCCAAACTTCACAGAACAAATTCCCTTAAGATAGTGGTTCTCAACCTTCCTAATGCCGCAACTCTTTAATACAGTTCCTCATGTTGTGGTGATCCCCAACCATAAAATTATTTTCGTTGCTACTTTATAACTGTAATTTTGCTACTGTTATGAATCTATCTGATATGCAGGATGTATTTTCATTTTTACAAATTGAACATAACCCACAGGTTGAGAACCACTGCCTTAAGAAAAGGATTTGTTCTGTAAAACTTGGACTCAGTCAAAAGGCTGTACCCAAGGACCTAGAAAGCCATAGGTGGCCTCAAGGCTGCAGGTTTCCCACCCCTGTATTCCTTCTCCTGGTTCTCCCCTCTTGAGCCAAGAGGAACAAATCTACCCCTGCTTCCATGAGATGGCCCTTCAATCCTATTCCATCTCTCCCTCGGGTCACTCCTTCTCCAGGCCCCAAATCCCCAGCTTTTCACACTGATCGTTGCATAGCATGGCTCCAGAACCCTTACCACCCTGGTCATCCTCCTCTAGACACATTCCAATTTGTCACTGTCTTTTAAGATGGTGGCAACCACAACCAAACAGAGAATAATAGAAGTATCACCTCCCTCATTGTAGACGCTAAATATCTACTGTGACTGGGGTGAGGACCTGTGAATTCAGTGGCATAAAGAAAGAACTCCTGGTGAGGAGACTCCCTTCACCAATGTGGATCAACAATTGCTCTGCAACTTCTAGTCTTAGAAAATTGCCCAGGGCAGGGTACCAAAAGGTAAGTGACTTGTCCAGGGCCACCCTATCAGAAGCATGACTGGATCTGAGAGCTCTCCCAACTCTGAGGCTGACTTAGCATGCACCCCACCACACTGTCTCCCTACTAATGTGGTTCCAAGTTAAATGAATTTTTTAGCAGCTATGTTGCCCTGTTGGCTTTTCATCATCTGTTACAGAGAAGTTGGCAAATAGCTTGCCTCCCTCCTGGCTTTGTTGCCTTTCAGCTCTGATTCTCCTGAATGGCTTCCTGGGAGAAGGAGGCCCACCAAGGCAAGGGGGGATTGTGCCTTCCTCCTTGTGGATAATGTCATGAGTCACTTTGTGGCCTGGTTAGCCTATTAATTACACATTGTCACCTTGGCTCCATGGAGGCCTCACAAGGATTAAAAACCCATCCAAGAACTCTTAATTGGCATCATCAGATAATGACTCAGTAAATAAGTAGATTCTGTGTCTTATTCTGTGACTAAACTGCCTTTAATTGGCCCACGCCTCGGCCAAGTCAAAAAGTCACAAATGGCAGCTGGAAATTGGCCAAGTTCAGGTTCTCTTGGTTGGGTAGGACTTGGTTTGAGGGCAAGAGAACCTCAGAAATACAAGGAACACTGAGCTTCAGCCTCCAAGGGTTTGGGGCTCAGCCTCTGTGCCCAGACAAGGCAGCTGTTTTTAGATGGGCTTGAGGTGTCAGACTCACTAGGGATCTGAAGAGAAGGAAGGAGAGTTCAGTATCCAGGGAAGGAGGTTCCGGCCAGCTTTCCGGCCTGGTTAGAGGTAGCCTTGCTTGCTGCAGCATTTATTAAGTGCTAACTATGAGCCAGGCAATGTTCCAGGCTTAGGGATTCAAAAACAAAAGAATAAACCAGCTCTTACCCTTAAGGAGATTACTTTCTCTGGGGGGTGGGGGGTGGGGAATAATATGTAAACAGATTGATAATATAGAACATATGCAAAAAAAAGTAATTTCTGGCACAATGAATAGAGCATTGAGCCTGGAGTCAGGCTCAAATACCCACTAGCTGTGTGACCCTGGGTGAGTCACTTAACCTCTATTTGTCTCCATTTCCTCATCTATAAAGCAAGAATAATAGTAGTGTCCACCTTGCAGGTTGTTGTGAAGAACAAATGCGATAATATTTGTAAGAAATGCTTAGTACAGTGCCTAGCGCATAGTAGGTGCTGTATAAATGCATATTCTCTTTCCTTCCCCATCCCCACTGTAAGGATCAGGGAAGGTCTTGTGTAGTTGCTGAGCCTTGAAGGGAGCCATAGAGTCCAAGAGGCAGAGATGAGGAGGGAGAGTATTCCCAGAATGGAGAAACAGCCTGTGCAAAGGCATGGAGGTGAGAGATTGAATATTGTATAGGGGGAGATTTAAGACACCGGTTTGGCTGTACTATAGAGTACAGAGGGGCAGTGATGAGAAGACTTGGCAGGTCATTAAAAACCTTAAGGATTTGCTAAGTTACTCTGGTGTAGCTGGACATACTCTCCCAAATTCCAGAGTCACAGATCCCCAAAATCCTAGCCTCTGGCACTGCCACTCTCCTAGCCATATGTCCAGGAACAAGGCTTACTAGGACCGATGGGGCCCAGAAGCTGTAACCCTTGCTCTGCCCTGGTGACACTGTGGCCTGGGTCTTTGTCCCCAGGAATGCTGTTCTTTGCCTGGGTCAACAGCATCCTTCTTGCCCTAATAGGACACTGTCCTGGACAATCAGTAGGCCAGAGAGTGCTTAAGGGCATGGCAACTATCAGGGTCCCCACAGCGAGGCTCTCTACCTTTGAGGAAGACAGCATTCCTGAGAAAGAGGCCTGAAATTTATCCTCTCAGAACCCGCCTCCCCCCCCCCCCCCCCACAATCATCTCAAAGGCACAGTTGACAGAGCAGAGACCAGGTCATAGGCCAGCCAAGGCCCACCCAGGCCAAGCAGATCTGAGCAGTGAGGGCTGACCTGGCCCAGCTCAGAAGGCAGAAGAAGCACCTACCTAGTTTGGGGAACTACTGCCACCAGTCCTTCTGGTTCTTATCCTCACAGACCTTAGAGGAGCTGTGGACTTGAGCCTCAGACCATCCCTCCTACCCTTGCTCTACTCCTGCTTCCTTGGTGGCAGCCTAGGTGTGGAGGCCCAGGGACCTGTGGCCAAAGGGGATGATGCACATTGGTGAGGAAGAGAAAGCTGGACTATGGTGGGCCATGAGGATTTCTATCAAGCTCATCTCTGCCTGCCACCACTGGTCACACAGAACTGGGGAGGCCTGGCTGAGTTGGGGGAGACATTCACTGCCTGTCAGCTGCTATTTGTCCACTCTATGGTGAACTGCTCTAAGACAGAGGATGTGGGGGGCTCACCCTGGGAGGGGT
The DNA here is from genome assembly GCA_028627135.1 of Pseudochirops cupreus. NCBI lineage: Eukaryota > Metazoa > Chordata > Mammalia > Diprotodontia > Pseudocheiridae > Pseudochirops > Pseudochirops cupreus. Next base: position 37,403,302 of record CM053582.1, on the reverse strand, counting down.
CTACCTGCACCACCATATGACCTCAGCCTGCCTACACCCAGCTCCAAGATAGAGTCCCCAGGCTCTCTGCTGAGACCCCATTATCTACCTTTCTCTCATGTCACCTGTAAAGCCCAGACCTTGCCCCTGCTCTCTTTACTCAGACTCCACATGAACCAGCGTCTCCTAGCCTAGAATTAAGCCCACCATCCTTGCATCCTCTGGGCCTCTCTGTTTGACTTGTCTGCACTCAATCATTGACTCAGTAAGGTTCCTGTTACTTAAGAACAGTGCATATTCCAAGAGTGCTTTAGGATTTCTGGTTTTTATTTTCCCCAGTTTACAGATGAGGAGACTAAGGTTTAAAGAAATGAAATGGCAGATCCATGATGGGGAAGTCAGGACATCTGGGTTCCCAACCCAACTCAAAGTCCTATAGTTCCTGCCATGCCATATGGCCTTTCTTTCTGTACATATCTCACCCCCCCTCCCACCTCTATACCCTTTGAGGGCAGGGACTATGCCATTCTCTATATCTGTGTTCTCAGGGCCTAGCACAAGGTCAAGTTTGAGATAAATGTTATTTGACACTCTGGATACCCTGACCTGTTCCATCTGAGTTTTGACCTATCCCCTGGACACTGGCCTTTGGCTTATTCTTTAGGCTCAAAGTGCAGAGTAAGGGAGCACCCTCTTCCACTGGGGCTAACTTGACAACTGTTCCCTCCCTCATTATCCTCCCCTCTCAGCATTGGCCTCTAGCCTCATCTCTAGCCCCTAGGTTGGTCCAGCTCCAAGGCCCAGGTCCAGTTCTTATTCCTCCTTGCCTTCCCTCTGCCAGCCTTCTTTCTGCTGGCCTTCCCTCTATCAGCCTTCCCTCTGCAGACCTTCCCTCTGCTGGCTTTCCTCTGCTCCCCTGGGTTCTCAGAAGTTCCTGTAGCCTACTGGGGACTTCATTGGTGCCCATCAAATGACTGCACCATTTTTTCCAGCTGAATTTTCCTCCATCATGTGCATTCTTATTTCCCAAGCTTCAAAAGGAAATCAAAGGTTAAAGGCTACATCAACTCCCCTCTCATTCCCTTCCCAGTATAATGGCATATTAGTCCCGGGAGAGAAGCTAACTTCAATCCTGTAACCACTCTGCAATCTCATTGGTTTGGCTCCACAGCATACTCCACACCATAGCTTCTTATCCAGTACAAGCCTTGCTAATGCCCTCCTCTAGGGGCCCACCCCACACACTGGGACAGTTCTCTAGATCTTGTGATGTTGCATGGACACCAATAGTGTATGTAGGCCATCCATCACTTATCCACCACTGCAATTACAAAACCAGCCCACCTCCCTTTTCAGTCCTATATCTCTCTGCAACATGGGGAACAAAAAATTGGGAGTTTGCTGCTCCTACTGTGGGTGCCCCAAGACAGATAGGAGTGATTAGGGGAGACATTCTTGCTCTAGGTTTGTGCCATGTAAGGATAGTTGTCTTTTCCAACCTTCTATAAACAAATGATCACACCCTTCTCAATTGGACAGTTTCTGTCTCCCCCTCATGGAGGAGACTCTCTTCTCTTTCACCCTTGGGCAACCTAGCTGGGCCATGTTCTCTCTTTCACTTGGAAATGTCCAGAGATGAAATCTCCAAGTTCTCCAAGAGCTTACGGCAGAGGGGATATATGTTGGAGCTCTGCAGATGCCCTGTGAACTTTGCTCTACTCCTTCCAGTCACTCCCCCCAAGCCAGAGAAGGCAAGGTCAGATGGACCAGTGGGCTTCCTATATGTCCAGTCTTCTCTGCCCTCCACCTGAGGCTGGATCTGAACAGGCCTTCTCCTCTGATGGCTACAGTGGAAGCTGCCTCTGCAGGACCAGCCCATTTCTCATTCAAAGCTGTTGCTCTTCCCATGGTACCTACTCCTCACAGCCCCTGTTCTCTAAGCCAGGAGCTGGGGAAGGGATTGACGTCATGGCTCCTGCACTCCTGGGCAGAGCTGGCCAGTCAAGGGCAGCATGGGAAGGATTGGCTTTATCTGAAAGGGCCTGCAGCTGGTGATTACATTGCCCTGAGCTTCTGGCCCCCCTCTCTGCTGCCAGTGGGCAGCTGCCAGTCAGTCAAGCTACTGCTCCTTATCATATCCTTTATTCCCAGATTCCTCTGCCAAGGCCTCATGCTGGCTTCCCAGAGACGCCATACCCCTACGTAATTCCCATAGCAAGAAGAATCAGTGCCTTGGGTATGCAGAGCCTGATCTTGGAAGGCCAAGCTTGTTCAGGCTTTCTGTCGCTCCCTCCTGCCTCAGGGGCTCCCTTGCCCCACTGCATTGACCTTGGCTCATCCCTACTCCTGCCTCTATCATAGCCTCCCCACCTCTTCCAGTTTGGACAGCCCCCTCCTTCCATTCACCTCTTGGCAGCAGGCAGGCAGCTAGTCCCTACTCTATGCCAGGCACTGTGCTAGCATGGGGGATAGCAAGGCAGAAACAATGAAATAGTCCTTGACCTCAAGGTACTGATGAGCCATCAGGGCTTAAGCCAGGTGAATAGAGAAATACAGAGGGTGATCTGAAGGGAGGAGACAGAGGAGGGAAGCACTTCCTAAGCAGCTGCTAATGTGCTAGGTACTGTCCTAAGTGATTTTCAAATCTCAGCTCATAGAGATCACTAATGACTAAGGCAATCAGGGAAGGCTTCCTCAAGGAGGTGGCACAAGAACTGAGCTTTGAAGTGAGAGCAGGATTCAAAGAAGAAGGAGCAAGGAGCAAGCACATTCCAGGCCTGGAGGTGGGAGGCCTTTCAAGTTAGGGGAATAGTCTGACCCCAAATTAGACTGTGTGAAGGGACTTCCCCAATAACAGGAAGCACATATGGAAAGGGAGACGGGAGACAGATCTGAGTTAAAGACACAGCCAAGAACTTTCAAAGATGCTTGGTCAGGAGCTACGACGTTTTCCCATTCCCAGCACTTTGCACAGAGTCTGGTACAGAGTACACAAGTGCTTCATAAGCATTTGTTGGCATTCGATTGGCACTTGTCACCTCCCTTCTCCTGGTGGGGCCCCAGCCTAGCCCAGCTGATGCAGAGAGGGGCTGTGTGCTAGGGAAAACTGGCCATTCATTGATTAACCAGGAGATGTAGAGTGGGGAGGGCTTGGAGGGAAGGGAATCCAGGGGGCTCTTCCTACCCCCAATTCTTCCTGCTGCCCTCCTCAGGACAGACAAAACTGCCCCACAGCTCTGGTCACAGGGCAGGCCACACTATTCTTTCCCCAGGGGTGCCAGCAGGGGTCTGCCCGTCTGCCAGAGCCAGACTTCTGCCTATAGCTGGCACAGGCCAGTCTCTGTATTACTCAGCAATGCCTCAGTTTCCCCTTTTGTTGTGGGATGTAGGCTCCCACTTGCTCTTCCCTCCAGGAGGGATTTGACTTTAGTGGTTAGCCAAACCTTTTGTCTTTTCCCAGCCCCCTCCCAAATCCCACTGAGTCACTTCCCGGCCCCCACCAGATTGCTGCCAAAGTATATGTGGAAGCCAGGGCCAAAGCTATTTCTCTTTGCATATGGGATGTATCAGAATTTTTGCATCTTTCTGCCCTCTACCGCTTGTGCTATGCTGCCTATAGAATTGCTCCAGATTTCCCCCAGTTCCAGGACAATTCTGTACCTGATACCTAGATGTTCCAAGCCCTGGTGCCAGCCCAGTGCTGAGATCAAGTCCACCCTATAGGAGGGAGGAAGGGCTGAAGTCTCTTTGGACCCCTGCCCCATTCTCAATTCACTCTCAATGGGCCATGGGGAGATCAGGAGACCCATCCATCTGAACAGCTTGACCTAGTACCTGTTGGGAGCAAGACACTTCCAGGAGACAGAAGGTGCATGGATTTAACACAATGCTTAAGAAGCCTGCATTGTAACCAGGCACCATGCTCAATTCTGGGGGTACCAAGCCAAACCAAACAGTCTCTGCCCTCAAGAAACTTCTGTTCTGCAGGGGAATAGAGATGTGTGAAGATAAGTCAATCCAAGTTATGCACCAAGTGATTGGAAGGAGACAGTACCAATAGCTGGAGAATCACTAAAGACTTGGTATAAGAGTTTCAAGAGAGGGCATGAAGAAGGAGTGTATTCCAGGCAGGGGTGGAGGTGGAAGGAAGCACTTGTGCTGAGGCCTGGGGCTAAGAGATGGAATGTGGGAAGGTTACTTGGACTGCAATAGAAAGCGTGTGAAGGGTAGTCATGTGAAGTAAGACTGCAGAAGTAGGTAGGAGCCAGATTGGAGAGGGCTTCCAGTGTTAGGCTGAAGAATTTCTATTTTGTTTTTGAGATAATACTTAAGGTTTTGGATTAGGAGTGTGATTTATCTTAAAAATACCAACTTTGGGGCAGTTAGATGGCGCAGTGAATAGAACACTGGCCCTGGAGTCAGGAGGACCTGAGTTCAAATCTAGCCTCAGACACTTGACACTAGCCATGTGACCTTGGGCAAGTCACTTAACTCCAATTGCCCTGCCTTCCCCCCTTCCAAAAAGATAAAAAAAAATCAGCTCGGTGGCTAGGTGGAAGACAGTTTGGTGAGAAGAGAGACTGGTAGAAGGAATACCAATGAAAAATCGCTTATAATCATCCAGGGAAGGAGGGATGAGGCTTTGAACCAGGTGAAAGAATATGAGACTAGAGAGAAAGGGACAACTTCAAGATATGTTGAAGGGGCAGGAATGATAAGACTCAGCAACAAGGGTTAAGGAGAGGGTTCAGAGCCCAGGTAACTGGAAGGAGAGTGGTGCCCTCACCAGGAAGAAGAGAGAAGAACGAAGAGGTCCAGACCTTGGTAGAGGAGTTCAAGCTCTGCCACTTACTGGCCAGGGGATTGTGGGTAAGTCCTTTCCTTAATCTTGGTCTCAGCAGTTTCCTTATCTGGAAATTGAGGGGATTGGAACAAATGAGCTTTAAAATCCTACCCTGCTCTAAATCCTTTGATTTGAATTGTAAAGATATACCTCTACAAGGAGGATATATGGAAGATAAAAGGAAGAACAGAAGGAAGAAAACAAACATTGATCAAATGAAGCACCTACTGTGTGCCAGTCACTGTGCTAAGTGCCTTACAAATATTATCTCATTTGATCTTAATAGGTACTCTTACTGATTGGGTGTTGCTCTTAGTAGGTGATATGTAGGTGCCTACCTTATTATTCTCATTTCACAGAAGTAAGGAAACTGAGGCAGACAGAGGTTAAGTGACTCAACCAGGGTCACAAAGCCAGTACATGTCTGAGGCTGGATTTGAACTCAGGTTTTCCAGACTCAAGACCCAGCACTCTATCTTCTACTGGGTTCTAGTTCTGCCTCTGTCACTAGCTGAGCAAAATACTTGACTCAGTTTCCTTGTTTGTCAAAATTAGCATTCCCCATAGGGCATCGTTAAGTTCAAATGAGCTGATAGCTATAGACTTGTGTTTTGAACAATTCAGAGGCCTGAGCAAGGAAAAAGGATTATCATGGAAGCAACCAGAAGACATTCTATGCTAGACATTACTATCTTCTCCATCAAGGCTGCTCCTTTAGCATGAGCTATCCTTTGAAGAAATATACCTGCTTCCAGAACCATAACTAGGATGGGGCAAATGGGATACTGAAACAGGATGCTGATGCCTGGGTGGGGCACACTTCTCTCCCTCCTCCCCCAGGCCAATCCTGACAATTTATCTGGAAGTCCTCTGTGGGCCTTGAAACATTATGGCACAACTATCTCCAAGGTGCTCCACTAGTGTCCTGAAGATATGATTCTCTACTTGCCATAGGTAAGGATGAAGGCTGGACTAGCTTCTAGAAGACAGGACCCTGCTCCCCACCCTGACTGTACCCACAATCAAGCTATTCACTGCCATTCACTGCCACAATGCAGCCCCAACTGAATCTGTCCCAGGCATAATACTTTCACTCATAGTTCTATCTCCTTCCTACTTGGGGGTATAGGGGGTGGGTAGGGAGCCACAGCAGCCTGTAACTGCTGATTATGCCAACAGTTGATGGCAGACTGCTACAGAGAATACCCAATCCCATCTTACTTTACTAAGGCACTCACTTAGATGGATTGGTGTGGGCCAGGTCAAGTATGACACTTTAAGTACCTGCCAAGATGAATTTTTTAATGCCTACTATAGGCCTTTGCAGGACTCTGAACAGGCTTCCCCACCTTTAATGGCTTCCTCCAGATTATCCTGTTCAGAAAGAATACTATGTCAGGTCTGAGCGTTTGTCAGCCAAACTAAGTGCAGTCCAGCCAAGTAAGGAGAGTTGATCACTAAGGAATGAACTGTTTGGGCCCCAACAACTCATGAAGAATCCACAGTCTACTAAGGCATGGAGGGTTCTAATTTCCATCAATGGAGGGAGCTTGTCACTGAGGAATTGAATGGAGTCATAGGATTCTAGCTTTACATGTGGAAGGAAGTAATTGGGTCCAACCCCCACTTTTACAGATGAGGAAACAGTCCCAGAGTGGATGAGGCAACTTGGCCAAAGTCAAAAATGGCAGAGCTAGGACCAAGGTCCTCTTACTCCAAGTCCAGGGCTCTTTCTACTGCTGTTGTTTGTTAATCCTTCCTTCTGTAAGAGGACCAATGACATTAGGAGGGTGATATCTTGACTTGCAAGTGAACTGGATTTAAGTGAAGCAGAGCTGTTCAAAATCATCAGCCTCACTCTCTCCTCCAGTCATAGGAGTCCATTGGCAAGAGATCAGGTCAGGATAACTGGCAGTGGCTCCAGATGCAGTGGGAGACCTTGGCCTTTTTAAGCTAAGGTCTTTCCCAGGTCTCAGTTTGTCTGAGGCAACCCCCATTCAGTGATTAAAGGCTAGGTAAGAATTGAGGCAAAAGATGGCCTAGTTTGTCTTCTCAAAAGAATCAATCTGGGAGGGGAAGATCCTCAGAATTTCTGGCCAAAACAGAAACACTATTGCTATTTGAACTCATTCTGAACCATCAAAACCCAAACAACGAGCAAGTAAGCCTTGGGTTAGGACCTATTAATGGTCAATCAGTGAAAGAAGGCAATTTCCTTTTCTGCTAGACATGCAAGCTCTCTGTTTTAGGAAATAGTCTTAATGAATTCATCACTGGGTCCAGTCTCAGGAACCTTTAGGGCCTAGGAGGACCTGCCATGGGATCATCCTCCACTGGCAGGATCATTGGCATCATTCCCATGCCATGTCTTAATGTGGTATTGGAGGAGAGCTTTAGGGGGAAAAGCAGAGCACACTGAACAACGTCATTGAATCTCTCCTTGATTAGCCAAGGTCATCACTGCCAATATCAGATATTGCTTGGGTGATGACTTTAGGGTCTACTGAAGTGTGTAGGCCTGTTTACTCCTGAGCTGAATAGCCCCAGACCATAATAATTTTCTCTGGTTTTTATAATTTTTCTGTCTCTTTTTTCAAAATCAATTATGAATTGAAATTGCAGTCAAAGATTTTAGAAGCTAGAGAGGACCTCAGATATGTTGGTGGCCTACCTCTAGCAAAACTCCCTTCCCTTTTCGTCGGCTGTCTGTGGATGGCCCCACAAAGCAGACGACCACACTACTGTGTACGTAGGAAGGAGGGGTTTCTACTCCAACTCCAGTGAATGTGATTTGAAAGAAGTCAAGTTCCCTGGTCATTGAATGAAAACAAAGGGTGCCACACAGGAAATGTTTTGTAATTAGGTGAAGAGAATCAGCATTGCACAGTGGGGCTCTGCCTAAACAGAAGACTAGTCTGGGAGGAACTACCATTTTTAAAGGCTGAGATCTGGATATTAAAAGTATTATTGCATCTAATCTAAGATCTTCCTGCTACCAGTCCAGGCAGCCTTTTGTTCCATCCAGAGAGGAAAAAAAGCTGATTTCCCGGCTCTGTATATGAATCCTTTGGATATCAATTAGTCTCCTTTCAGTAATTTCTTCTCCCAGTTGAATAACCTTGGTTTACACTTTTTGACCCTTTATGCCACTTTATAATGTCCCTCATGCCCTAGAAGAGGTCAATTATCTTGGAGGTCTCCTAGGAGCTGCCATGTTACCACTCTGGTTTTGAGACTCCAGGTTTTTCATCAACTATTACTCTAATCCTCAGTGGTAAGGGTGGGCAGGAAGGGAGATCATCTCTATTTTATAGGCATGGAGGCAGGACCCATCCAGTATGGGGTAGGGGAGGAATTTTAGAGTAGAATTCAGGAGACTCAGGGTTCCTCTCTACATCTCCTTTTTCTCGTCCTTAAAATGAAGAGGTTGCATTAACTGTGCTGTTAATGCAACTTCTCTGACTCAGAACAAAGAAGGCACAGAAAAGTTAAGTGACTTCCCTAGTAAGGCAGCATTGAAATTAGACGAACCATTCGTATACCTTGACCCCAGGCCCAATGTCCTCTCTCAGACTGAACTTTGGGTCATTGGTCCCCCACTATTAAACATCACTTCAGATTCTCTGTTCCAAAAGGTTTGCTTCTCTGCAAGGTTCAAGTCAACCCTACTGTGGGGGAAGCAAAGCCTGTATCTCTCCCTCTAGACATGTCATTCTGTAAGCACTTCAAAGAGGATGCTGAGCTCACTGAGCAGAACCTCTCTGACCATATAACCAGCCCAAGAGAGCCCAGAGCAGACCATGATGTTGGCCACCAAGCTTACTGTGACCATGCTCAGGCTTGTTTCTGCAAACCTGCTGCTTCCCCTTTCTCACTAAGCATCACTCTCTGAACCTATAGAAACAAAAAGGCCAACGAATAGGTGATTGGCAGGCAATTACTGGTCAGTAATTCCCCCATTCCTCTTACTTCTCCTGCTCCTCTTCTCCCAAGCCTTTAACACTCTAGAAATTAGAGCCAGGGTTAGTGAAGGTGTCTATCTAAGAAGGCTCTCACTGCCTTGACTTAAGCCTTTGTGGGAGGGGGGGGGTCTCTCCACCTCCTTTCCAAAGCAAATATCCTCGGGGAGACCATTACACTTTCACTCCAATTAATTTCTCAAATCAGGCCTTTGATGAAAATCAAGGTGTCCCAGGGGATTCCTACTCCTGGAACAGCAGTCAAAATGGGTCCTGCATTAGCAGAGGAAACCTGGTAAGAGTCCAGGGAGACTGGGAGCTGTCCACTTCCTTGTTTCAGGATGTGTGCCAGACGTCACTGGGATTTCTTAGAAGGCCATGAGCAGCAGCTATCCTTCAGTACCCAGAGTTCAGAATGAAACTTCTGGAAAGGAACTTGACAAAGGGGAATGACCTGTAGACAGTTACTGGTACCAGGTGGGATAGAGAAGGGCAAGGTCAGTCCTGTCTGCATCAGAAACCAAATATCCCCAGATTTGTGACTGGCCAAGACAGGGCATCTCTCTTCCCTCTTTTTTTCTTTAAATCTTCCTCCTTCTTCCTGGAGGCCTGAAGCCCCACAGACTGTCTCTTCTGGAGAGGAGGGTATGAGGGAGGAGGTGACTAACCAACATTGCCCTCCTTCCGTTCCATCAGGTGATTCCCCCTTGTTCAAATGGCCAGTGTTGCATTGTGAGTAAACTGAATCTTGTTCTGAAAGATTTGGTAAGAGGTCTCCAAGTCAATGTGGAGGATTCATAAGGAGATCCAAGAGTCCAGTCAGCTAACAAAGGGCTTCTGTTCACTCTAATGATCATCCTTGTCCACCCCTCAACTTAGAGCTCTCACTGCCATGAAGCCTTGCTAGGACCCTGCTCTGTTCCCCCAACTCTCCCAGACAAGTTAAGAACAAATTCTATAGGGCTAAAGTGACACACAGCATTCCAAGGAATTAAGGAGGAAAGAAGCAACAAGTAGAAGGTTCAAAGTTCACAGTGATCTTATCACATCCCTCCCCCCCCCCCCAGTTATTAATTCCTCTGAGTCCAGCCCTGTGCCATCCCAGATGGAGAGGGAAGGGGAAGGCAACGGAAAGGGAGAGAAGACTGGACTGAGTCAGGAAGATAGCTTGAGACTGTAGAGGGGCAGCACCAAGACAGAAAAACACAGCCTGCCTGCTCACTGTGATGTTGTTCTATGTTAGCCTCTTAGAACCAAGGTCAGAGAACTTAAGGACCAGGATGAAAAGTGAAGAGAATTCAAGCCATTTCAGATCACAGCTCTCCACATAAAAGGGGATGGAGGTGTTACTGTTAGAGGTGAGTACCTTATCTCTGTCACAGAAGGATTTTTGTTAGAGGTTATACTTGGATCTCAACTCCGAGGAACTGGGGCAGAGGAGAAAAACTCAAGACCAGGAGTCTTAGAGTAGAATTCCAGAGACTCGAGGTTCCTCTCTCATTTCTTCTTCCTTATCCTTAAAATGAAGAGGTTGCATTAAGGCCCTTCTCTGACTAGGATTCAAATCCTGTCTCCCATATGTACCAGGGTATTCCCCTGTCTGAGCCTCAGCTTTCTCCTCTAAAAGTTGTAACTAGGATAGAGCCACTGGCATTCTGTCCCAGGGCACAGGAATCAAATATTTGCATACCAACATGTGTGTGTAAAGGACTCATCTCAGTACCTGGCTGGAACTTGCCATGTAGGATGCTTCCTCCCCCTGAAGGCTACATAGCAGGTGAATCCCTTCCCAGTTTGATCTGACCTTGCTTCTCTTCTCCTCCTGCCCTTCCCATGAGGCCTCGGATCTCCAGGTTCTCTTTTCCCTAGACAACTGAATTTGTCTTCCAAATGACTTACCCTGGGGCCAATAACTGCTACTTATGCCTCTACCTTCCTCTCAAAACAAAACAAAATCAAACAAAAACAAGATTCTTGGGCTAGATACTCTCCAAGGTTCCTTCCAGCCTGACGTGTTTGACCCCATGGCTCCATCCCAGGTTCTGCGTCCTTCCCTATGCCTCCTGAAGCATTCCACCTCTGGGAGTCACCTTCCAAACATCACCATTGGGCCTTCCAAATATCTCTTTTCCTTAACTGAGGAGAGTTTGAGGTGCTGTTTGGCAGCACTGGGCCCCAAACCTGCAGAAGGCCTGCATCCCATACTTCTGCAGAGGGCCCCAGGACTGGGCTGGTCTCTTAGCTTTCCCCTTTCAGGCCTTCAAGATTGAGGTAGCTAGGACAGTGACTGGGCCCAGGGCCCCAGCCCTGTGCAGAGCAGGCCATGGACACTCCCCTTTGACCTTGAAGGCATCTCTGGAAGTGCCTCTAGGTAGATCTGAACTGGCTCTTCCCTTCAAGGCTAAGTTCTGGACTTAGTTGTTTTTCATTTTGTTTTGTTTTCTTTTCAGCCTGGCTTACCCCAGAAGGGGAGAAATACATTCGGCAGCTGCTTTCATTGATTTATAGTTTTTTCCATTAAAAAAATAATGAAATTATTTGCAAGAATGCTTTTTCCCAAAGAGAACAGGCTAAATGGAAAGAAGATAGATTGTACCACCCATGGGACACACAAAGGCCAGCATCCCTGCCAATTATGCCTAATGCGTGGCCCTCCAAGGACACTTTTCCTTATTCTCTTGTACTGACCATTGGAGTAAGAAAGCAAGCATTCAGTATATTTTCCTCCTAATTCATCTTGGAGTCTTGGTCGCCATGTCTCAGAAGCAGACAATGCAGAGACAATGGCCTCTGATTTAAAAGCCTGTCCTTGAAGCCTTCAGATCTTTCTTTTAACACATTTTTATTTTCAGCTCCAGGGCTGGACATTCTCGCTCAGGGGAAAAATTGTAGAAATAACTGGGCACTGCCTAGAGGAGAGAAGGCAGCTGTCACACCTTGCCTCCTTCTGTAAACATCAGTCTGGCTTCTTCGAGCATGAGCTCCTCACCTTCCCCAATGAGCCTGGCATTCCACTGCCACATTACCTTTCCTAGAGTTCAGCTCTGATCTCAGTTCTGCCTTGCACCACATTGTCAATCTAACAGTCTAAGGCCTCTGCAAGACTGTTCTCTTCCTGCCCATCCCCATCCCTGACTTTTTTAAAAAATAAGTTTTTATTGATATTTTCTGTTTCTTACATCACCATAGTTACCTCCTTCTCCCATAGAGGAGAAAAAAATATCAGCACAATTGGTCGATGTATTGGAAAAGTCTGAAAATACGTATCATGTTTCCCACCTCCATGAAGGGGTACTTGGAGGGTATCTTCTCATCTCCCCTCATTCCCATGCTATTTGAGCTTTAATTTTGTTACTTTCCCCCTTTGATTTGTTTTTGGTGGTGATTCTTTCCATTTGCATTATTGTAGCTACAGTATATACTGTTTTCTTAGCTCTGCTTACTTCATTCTGCATCAGTTCATGCAGATCTTTTCATGTTTTTCTGTATTCATCCCACACATCATTTCACACAGCACAGTAATACTCCACTACATTCATATACCACAATTTATTTAGCCATTTTCTAATTGATGGGCATCTGTCTTGTTTCCAGTTTTTAACTATCACAAAAAGTGCCACCATAAATCTTTTGTAGTACATCTAATCAGCGGCTTCCTTGGAATATAAGCTCAGCAGTCACTTTCTTTACATAATTCCAAATTGCTTTCCAAAATAGTTATACCATTTCACAGCTTTACCAACAGTGTGGTAGTGTGCCTGTCCTTTAACCCCTCCGACATTGAGTGTTACTATTTTTGTTGTCTTTGCCAATTTGCAAGGTTTGAGAAGAAGCCTTTGGATTGTCTTGATTTGTGTTTCTCTTATTACCAGTGATTTGGAACATTTTTTCATGTGGTTGCAAATGCCTTGCAGTTCTTTTGAGAACTGTTGATATCTTTTGACCATTTATCTATTGGAGAATAGTTACTAGTCATATATGTAATATATATTTGGATGGACAGATGGATGGATGGATGAATAGTTTATATATCTTGAATACCCTACCCTCAGCAGGTAAATTTGATACAAAGTTTTTTCCCATTCAATCCATCCCTGACTTCCTGCTTTTTTTAACTCCTGCCCTTCCTAAAGCCTCACCTCATAAATTAAGAGTTGGAAGGGATCTTAAATACCATCTAGTTTTTCCCCTTCCCCATCATTTTACAGAAGAGGAAACTGAGGCCCAGGGAGGGGAAGCAACTTGTCCAAGGTCACACAGAAAGTAAGTGGAAGAACTGAAATTTGAACCCAGGTCCTCTATCTCAAAGTCTTTTATGCTTTCAACCATTCCATACTATCCCCTACACACATACACACACACACACACACACACACACACACACACACACACACACACACACACACTTGCTCACTCACCATGAAAGCTTTCCCAGGCTGGCCTACAGTGCCTGGTACCTTCTCTGATACCCTGCCCTATTTACATTGTGTCTCTCTTGACCAGTACTGAGTACATGTCATGGTCATAGTGATAATCTTACATGGACATATTCTATTTTTTCCCCTCTTTCTATTCTTCTTCTCTTGTCTTTTCTAATGTCCTCTCTCTCAACTCATAGAATGTGGTGTGGAAAGGACCTTAGGGATCATCTTTTCTATACCTGGCATTTTCTAGCTGAACCTGGGAGAGGGGAACTGGCTCAGAAGACAGTCAGATGGCTGAGCCCTCCGGGGCCTGGGAGAGCTTCTCCTTCCCATGACTCACTTCACAGGCGAGGAGACTGAAGCCCAAAGAGAAGAAGGGACTTTTAGAAGTATAGACTGTCTGAGCTGGAAGGTCTTTTCCAGTTCCTCTTAACAAGCTCCTGTCATTTTACTGAAAGGGACACCGAGGCCCAGAGACAGAGAGTGACTTGTCCAAGGTACTTCATGGACTCTTCCCTTATTTGTTTGTGGTAGGCTACCCAGGAGGTTGCTACCTGTCCTCAGGAACCTCAGAGTTGCTGAACTGGGTCTTGGGAGTGGCTTTGCTACCAGGGCAATCTCTGCCAGTTGGGCAACAGGAGGCCTACAGGCCCAAAGCACTTCACTGCCTCCAAGTCCCCCCAAGGAGGCAGGTCTGCTGGCACCTAGTCGAGCCCCTCAGCCCCCCTTGCCTGGGGTTCTCCTTTCCCTTTAACCACCTTGGCCTTGTCTGCAACATGAGAGCAAACTTGCTGGAAGAATAAAGCTACAGGCCCAGCCTGTCAATATCAACAGAGAAGTGATGTCCCTCTGAGGGCACCATCTCCTGGCATATCTTCACCTTGCCTGTATGAAAGGCTCCATCCACTGCAGTCTCTCTCCAAGAAGGGCCCAGTAACGCTATTTTTGGGTCCCTGAGAATATATTTCTTACCCTTCTCCAAAGTTTTCCTATACCCAGAATATGGGAAATGGTCCCCATTGCTGCCCCAAACCATTTGCTACTTGGCAGTGAGCTGAGCGCTGGATGAGCTTGGGCACAAACATGGCATGGGTGCCCTACCTTCTCTGTCCTTCTCTACCACCTCTGCCGCAGGGGGCACTTCATATCACTCTGGTTACCAGCCATCCTGCAGACACATGCCCTTGGTCACAAAGGCAAGTAGGTGAGAGCAAGCGGACCTTGCAATGTGAATCCTGCCCCATGGGGAATCCCTTAAGTTGGCCCCCTCAGGCATGCACTCGGCCAGGCAGAACCATCCCTGTTCTTGCAGCTCCATGACACTTGGCCCCCCTATGGAGCTCCAGCTGTCTGTACTCAGCACCATGTGGGCCCAGATGCCAGCTTCCACCTATCAGAAGCCCAGTAGGGCAGTGCCTGCCTCTCTTCATCTCTGAACAGTAGGGGCAGGAAGCAGCACTGCCCATGGCTGCTAAGTCTGGGTGTTATTCTGAGCAGTTAATCACTGGTTGAGGACAAGACTGCCTTGTTACCTACATTCCTGGGAGAGTTGAATCCTATTTCTAACTCTATCGTGGGCCTGCATGTACTGTCCAGGATTAGAGGGCCTTAGCAAATACTTGATTTCCTTCTGCTCTCCAGCACGAACGTTCAGAGGAGAGAGCTGTCACTGAGCTGGAGTATTTGGGAAAGGCTTCCTGGAGGACATACAGCTTCAACTGGGTCTCAGGGGCACACTGAATAAATGCTATGGGGACTTAATAAGAAGCTAAGGGCTGCAGGGGATAAAAATGTTAGGAGTCAGGGAGACCCAGGTTCAAATCCAGCCTCAGATATGACTAGCTGTGGGACCCTGGGCAAGTCACCTAACCTCTCTGAGTCTACCTCAGTTCCCTCAACTGTAAATGGGGGTAATAATGGCACCTACCTCCCAGGGTTGTCATGAGGATAAAATGAGGTAAAACTGATAAAGTACTTCTTAAGCCTGAGTACTAGAGAAATGCTATTATTAGATTTATTATTATTATTATCATAATTATTTTTTTTTTGCTTTTTGGAGGGGGGAATGCAGGGCAATTGGGGTTAAGTGACTTGCCCAAGGTCACATGGCTAGTTTTTGGGTTAAGTGTCTGAGTTCAGATTTGAACTCAGGTCCTC
Source organism: Pseudochirops cupreus (assembly GCA_028627135.1). Classification (NCBI taxonomy): domain Eukaryota; kingdom Metazoa; phylum Chordata; class Mammalia; order Diprotodontia; family Pseudocheiridae; genus Pseudochirops; species Pseudochirops cupreus. The sequence continues at coordinate 37,387,940 of CM053582.1, read as the reverse complement.
CTGACTCCAAGGCTGGTCCTCTATTCACTGTGCCACCTAGCCGCCCCCCTATTATCATTATTTTTAAATGATAGGCAAGATTTAGAGATCCATCCCAGGGGAAGATGGAAGGAACTGAATGGAATGGAAGGAATCTGAATGCTTCCCCCATGGAGATTAAAAAATGGGTTATTATTCATTGTAACAGCTAGCATTTATATTGCAAAGTACTTTGTAAATTTTCTCTCTTTTATCTTCACAACAACTCTGGGAGGTAGGCACTATAATTATCTCCATTTTACAGATGAGCAAACAAAGGTTAAGTGACTTGCCCAGGGTCATACAGCTAAGAAGTGCCTGAGGCCAAATTGAACTCAGTTCTTCCTGACTTCAGGCCCATTATACTAACCACTGGTCCATCTTGGGCTCCCTCAGGAGGTAGTGATTTGATTCCATCACTTTAAGTCCCCAAGGAAAAGTCTGGATGAACACTTGGGGAGATTGGGGAGATTCTTGTTCCAATACAGGTGGGCCTGGGGGGCTTCCGAGGACCTGTTTCCCGCTGAAGTTTTGTGTCTTTGTGATTTGGAGGTGGCATCAAGGCGGCCTCTTCTCTGAGCTCCATCAATCTGAGATCCTACCTTACTGAAGAATAGTTAGCAATAGAAAGAGGAGGGGGGAGCCTAGTCCCCGTGTAACTCCCATTACTAGAAACATGCCTCAGAGCCCATACCTGTGTTTGTGGCACATTTAATTCAAGGCACTGGTACAGAGTTAATTTGGTGCTTTTGTTGTTATTGGTTGATCATTTTAGTCCTGTCTAACTCTTTGTGACCCCATTTGGCAAAGATCCTGGAATGGTTTTGCTATTTCCTTCTCCTGCTCATTTTACAGATGAGGAAACAGAGGCAAATAGGGTTGGGTGACTTGCCCAGGGTCACACAGCTGGAAAGTGCCTGATGCTAGATTTGGACTCAGGAAGAATAGTGTTCCTGAGTCCAGGCCAAGAGTTCTAGCCACTGCAGCGCCACCTAGCTGCCCATAGTTAATGTAGAATCCAGTCTACCCTGGCTTCCAGCACCAAAGGGGAAGAAAAGATTCCTGCACAAAGTCCATGAAAATGCTGAACCTCAAAAGCCTCTGCAACACAGAAGAGAGGATTTTTGCCCCGGGCAAAGCTTGGGCACTATTAAGGTGGGGAGGGAGTAGAGCTTGGTTCTACTGCTCACTTACTGTGGGCCCTTGAGTACGTCACTTCCCTTCCATGGGGAAGTGGCCTACTCTGTTCAATAAGGGAGCTGGGCCAGATTGTCACTAGGGTCCCTGCCACTTCTGATACTATCCAATGCAGCATCATAGATTTAGAATTGGAAGGAGCCTTAGAAAGAAGGAAAGGAAACAAACACTTATTAAACACCGAAGGCACTGTGCTGCATGCTTTCCAAACATCATCTCATTTTAAAGCCAAAAGCTTAACAAGTTAACCTTCAAATCCTGGGAGGTAGGTACTATTAGAGTCTCCATTTTGTAGTTGGGGAAGCTGAAGCAGACAGAGGTTAAGTGACTTGTCCAAGGTCACCTAGTTAAGTGGCAGCACTGGAATTCAAGCCCAGGTTCTCCAACTCCAAAGCCAGCTTTATGCCCTGCCTCTTTGATACTGATCTTTAGATCAGTTAGTGAACTGATGCCAGGTACCTTTCATTTCCCCTGGATCTTCTCTGTCCCATGGTGGGAGGACCAAAGAAGCAGTGATGCTATGACATCTTTGAGAGGTCCAAGGTCCCTCTTGTCTATTCAGTCCCTTGAAGTAAGGGAGCGGAGCTGTCCCTCCTCCCCCTCATGATGCACCCACTGGGGACTGGCTCAGTAGGGCCAATTTGTTAAGTTTCTGGCTTTCAAATGTCGCTTTAAAACATTATAAGGGAGGAGTCATAGGGATGTTTTTGAAAACAGCATCCAAGGGAGGCAGCTTGTGTCTGATGCAATGTCTAAGCTAACGCTATTGCTAAGGAAAATGTTTAATAGGTAGGTTTAAGTGCTGCATGCAAATTAGTTTAAATAGAGTTTCAAAGCTGAGATATTAGAAGTGGTTTCATTGCAGAGCAAGAATAAGCTGCATTTCTATGCCTGGATCTTCTCTCTGGCCTGTTTTGTTAGGAAATAATGAAAACATACTGGCCATGTGACCCTGGCCAAATCATTAACCTCTCAATGCTCTAGGCAAGGCTCTATGCCACTCAGTTGCCAAGAATGTGCCCGTCTGTATTCATGAAGATGGTCCCTAGATCAGTGAGATCACAGGTCCAGTCCCTCTCTCTAAGCTTGTGAAAGTGGAGGATGGGAGGAAAATGAAAAGTGGGGGGAAGGGGGTGGGAGGGGTAGAAGAGCATGTCCCCGGACTGATTTGTGCCAATGTGTCATCCCTGAGCTCAGGGGAACATAGAGTCCTCATGTCAACAAGCAACCTAACCAACAGGTATAAACCACCTACTATGTGTCTGGCCCTTTTTAGGCCCTGGAGAGAAAAAGATGAGAACAAAAGAGTCCCTGCCCTCAAGGAGCTTACATTCCCTTGAATGGAACCAACACTCAGATAGAGAAGTTGATCCAAAGGTAATTATGGTGAATGCCAAAGTCGTTTAGAGGCTAGGTGGGAAAGAACATTAAGAATCTGGATGGGACCTCAAGAGACCATCTCTTCAAACTTCCTCATTTTATAATGATGATAACAGGAATAAGAACAGCTTATATTTCCTAGTGTTCTAAGGATTTACAGAGTACTTGGATCCATCCTATGAGGTAGACACTGTAAGAATGATCATCTCCCTTCTACAGATGAAGAAACTGAGTCTCAGAGAGCTTCATTTGCCCCAGATCACGCTGCCAATGTGTCCAAAAGTCAATTTTGTGATTGATTGTCATGCAATTATCCATATGTTGGAACTGTAGCAGTGCCTACTATATATTAGGTTCTGTGTTTAACACTGTGAACCCAGAGCTGAAAACTGATTTGTTTCATTTCCTTAAGATTACAATTATTAGCCTTGTACACCCTCTAGGAGACTAATCTGTCCAAAGCCCCTTGGGTAACCTCAGGTGACCACAGAAGTGGCCAAAATGACCATTTGCAGGCTGTTTCTGATGTATAAATAGAGCCAATAAGATCATTTTATTACCCAATCACCAAGTTGGCTGAGACCTGTCCTGTCTCTGAGCATGAATCCCTTCTTGGGCACCTTCAGACAGGTAGCAGTCCCCACCCCTGCCAAGAAAACCTTGATATACTGGATGTTCTGAGGTGTTGAAGTCACTCATAGAATAATGTAAGCTCCCTGGGGGCAGGGACTGCTTCATTTTTGTTCATTTTGTTCATTTGTTTGGCTGACACATGGGACATATTTCATGTTCATTGATGGACTGATTGAAGCAAAAACAAGAGCATGGATTACCATCATAAGGAAAGAGACATAATGTGTTCAGGGAATGGTGAAGAGGCTGGCCTGCTGGGGGAGCCAGTTAATGGAGACTCTGAATGCTAGGCCAAGAAGTGGGGAACTATTTTATCTGTTAAGTAAGGAAAAGGTACAATTTTTTGCTAAAAGTAGTTTTGGGGGAGAATTTGACAGGCCTATGAAAGATGCCTTGGCTTGGAAGTATCATTTTTTGCATATGAGATTCAGTGAAGGCCTGGCATCCTCAGAGCCATCTTGTTTCCATTTGAGCCCCTCCCCCACCTCAAACTTGGCCCTGGCAGTGGATTTTAGGCTTTGTTGCCCTTCCTCTGGCCTATCCCTGAGAGGAAGGCTTCTTGGGTCTATCCCAATCAAGGCCTCCATTCTCCTCGGGCCTCCTTAACGATCTGGCTCTTGGAGATGAGTTCTCACCAGAGTGCTCTCAGTCCAATTGGTTCCATTAACAAATCGCAAAGTCAAATGGATCTCCACTGCCCATGCCCCTGACTCATCGTGGCACCTTAGCAGCATGCTGCCCTTTCTGGGCCTCATACATAGCCACAAACCAGAATGATTTGGGAGCCAGGGCCCAGTTGGTGATGTTATTGATGAAGCATCAGGAAAGAAGGAACCTCTACTCCTCTCCGTTTTGGGGCATGCATGTTCAGGATGGAAGGGCCATCATGCCATGGAAAGTACATGCACTGGCTGGACAGCAGGAAGTTCCCTCATGGGCTGAGCCCAGAAAGCCTGCTCTGGTGGAGGCTTGCTTGCTGAGCACTCAGCCAAGTTAAGAGTAGGCTCTTAGAGGGGGTGATTGGCAGAAAGTCCATATCTGATCCTTAGGAATGGCAGAGCTGCAGATTCTCCACAGTCTTAGGAAGAAAAATGCTTTGCACTTGGTGTGAATTTGGTGGAAAAGCCAGGCTAACATAATTTTCTTTATGAACAAGACCCCAAAGTAGCACACCTGAAAGTAGCAGAGTGGACTGGCTTTGGTGTCTCTCCAGAATATACTAACCTTAAAATCATTATCTCAGGAGGTCGTTACCTTTTTGAGGTCCTAGACCCTTTCGGGATCTGATGAAGTTTCTTGACTCCTTCTCAGAATCATGTTTTAAATGCAGAAAATACATAGGATTACAAAGGAAGCCAATTCTATTGAAATATAGTGATTAAAGTGAAAAACAAATTTTACAGACCCTGGGTTAAGAACTCTTGCCAATCCTACCTCCATGCCCATCCCATTCAGTTGTGCCAACAGGGGAAAGTAAGACTGCTTGTGGTAATTGGTGAGATTGCTCTACTTGGGCCCAAGATCATATCTGAAGGACCCCAAGCCATCACTAGCCCTTATAACCCTGCTGATCAGCCTCTCTACTTCCACCCTCTCTCCTCTCCAGTTCACCTTTCACGTAGCTTCCAAAATGATACATAAATCTGACCAAGTTGCTTTCTTACTCAAAAACCTGCCATGGCTCCCTATTACCACCAAGATAAAAGGCTAACTTGTCAGCTAAACATTTAATGTCCTTCACAGTCTGGTTCCAAGCTACCTTTTTAGGTGCTACACATCATTCATTCTCACAAATCTATGTTCCAGCTAAACCCTGTGTCTTTGCACATAGACTATCCCATAGGCTTGAAATGCACTCCTTCACCTCTCTCCCTTCAAACTCAGCTCAAGCATTACTTCCTTCAAGGAGCCTCTGTGATGGCTCCAGTTTCTAGTGCCCCCTGTGCCCAAATGACTCTGTATTAGCCTTATTCATGCACATGTTGTAATCTTGCACAGCATCATGCCCCCCTCATCAATTTCCTTGTTATCTTTGTACCCCAGTGCCTTGCATGGTACCTGGCATACAGGACATGCATGCTTAATAGGTGTTTATCAAATTAAATTGAATCGTCTGGTGACTGAATGGAAGGTGGTAAGCCTGCTAGGGCTCCAGGTGTGGGAGCTGCCATTCTCAGCATCACCCTCTGGAATGCTGTGATTTCTAATGCTCCCCCAGGCCCTCCTTTTGAATGGCTGAAGTGAGCTCCCAAACCAGACCATCTTTCCCATTTGGAGGGGGGGGAGGCCCCTGACCCTGGTTTGGAGGCCTGGCTGTGTCCAGTCCCAGGGCAGATGGGTGGTGAGTGGCCCGAGACATTCTTCCAACACCAGAGTGCTGGGGCCCGTTCCCCAGAAGGATGAATCATCCCTCTCAAGTTCTTTCCAATGAAGAGGATCACTGGACAGCTCAGCGCTCTATTAATTGCCTTGTCAGTCTCACCTCCACATTCCCCTTTTGTTCCAGCTCAAGATTATAAATGCACAAAGCAGGACCAACTGGACATCTATTGGCTGAGGCAGGAGGGGTGGGGTGGGGAAGGAAGTGTAAGGGCAGATGCTTGAGCAGCCCCCAGAGGGCCTAAGGGGAGGCCCGTGTGATGGCAGGCCAGCCCCATCACTGCCTCAAATGGGTGACCTTGGACACAGCCTTCCCCCTCTCTGAGCCTGTTTCTCCATCTTTCATATACCTTCCATCTCCACTGTCTCATCCACACATCCTCTATGGAGACAGTTATTTATAGGTTGGCCCCCCCCCCCCCCCATCATCCCATTAGAACACAAGCTCCTTGGAAGTCAACACCATGGCTTGGGCTTTTTTTTTGCATTCTCAGCACTAAGTAGAGTGTTCAGCACATGGAAGTGCTTAATAAATGCTCACTGACCTAAGACTATAATAGGACTGCTACCCCTCAGAGCTATGGTCTAGATAGCACTTCTAAGGTTCAACTCAACAAGTACTCATTAAGTGCCTACTGTATATGCCGGGTGCTGTGCTAGTCACTAGGGATAGAAATATCATGATGTAACAGATCCTGTCCTCAAAGAGCTTGCTTTCTACTGGTGGGGATGAAGGGGTGGGGGACAAAATGCACACAGATAAGATCATTTCAAGAGGGAAAGAACAATAATGACTAGGGAGACCAGGGGCTTCATGAAGGAGGGCACCTGACCTAAGCCTTACATCAGACCATTTGATCTTCACAACAACTCTGTATCCCCACTTCACAGATGAGAAAACTGAAGCTCAGAATGGTGATGTGATGGGGCCATGTTCACATTTATACATGTTGGAGACAAGAGTCAAACTCAGCTCTCTCCTGAGTGCTAGTCCAACACTCTTTTCAATATATCCCAAATGACACAACTGAACGAAATAAGCTATCACCAAGGATTTATTAAACACCCATCATATACCTGGCCCTGTGCTGGGCACCAGCTCTCCAGGAGCTCACACACTCATGTACTTTGAACAGTATATGCCAACAATATACAAGATGAATGGGGGGGGGGGAGCCAAGATGGTGGTATAGAAGCAGCAAGGTTTTGCAGCTTGCACATAGCCACCTCAAATACCCATAAAAATATGACTCTAAACAAATTTTAGGGCTCCAAAACTCATACAAAAATACAGAAAAACAGGCACTGGGGTAGGGAGACCATCCTGCCCTACCGGAAAGTCAGAGGGGTGATGGGGGAGGACATAGGAGAGAACAGACTGGGGGAGGGGCTATACAGTGGGATGGCTGTTTTGGGGTGGTGGGTAGGGGAAAGATGGGGAGAAAATTTGTAACTCAAAATCTCATGGAAATGAGTGATGTAAACAAGAAAATAAAAAAGTTAATTTTAAAAAAATTTAAAAAAAATACAAGATGAATACAAGCTCCCAAGAGGCCTTGCTTTATCACCCTCATAAGGCCCTCTCTTACCAAACTGTGTTCGTTCTCATTGTTTACATTTTACATCTGCTTAGGTTTGTATATACTCTCTCTCCCATCCTAAACTCCACAATTCCAGAATGCTAACACAGGAGACCAAAGGAAATGACTTTGCCCTGCCTCTAAGGAAGGCTGTGATTTTCTTCTGAGGCTTCTTGAATTAGGCATTCACTTTAGATCTTGAGGCTTCTGACATTCCCTAAGGCCCAATCCCACTCTCCACACTAAGACCAAGGCATGCTTTTGTTCCCTGGTAAGAATGGAGTCTATAGCCACCAGAGCTGAGGGCCATTGAATCTAGAAGATGTTTTAGGGAATGAGAGGCCGGGCTCAATTAAAGATCCCCCATCCCCCAAACACCCTCATGCTCTGATAGTCTTTTCCCATCATCTGACTGTCTTCCTTGCTCCATGCCTGGTTTCTGTGCTGCTGCTACTGCTGATATCCTTCCACACAGAGTTTGGCCTGGGAGAAGAGGCTGGTGAGAAACTCAACCAACTTCACAGTTTAGCCAAGGGTCAGTCAGGCCTGGCTCTGACTCCCCTCCAATGTGTTAACCTAGGCTTGCTTGTGGATGGGCCAATGGGAATATGGGGCATTTCCAGTCACCTTTGTCACGCTGAATGTGGCTCTGACCTACAGTTTTTCTGATTCATTCCATCACCTGACATTTTACAACTCTTGCCCTGGCATCATCTCCCAAGCGGCAGAGAATTGCAAGGAGGCGATGCTTGGGAAGAATGTTGTCCCAGGCCTGAGATCTTCAGTGTTCTTATCAAACCCCAAAACATCTGATAAACAACTACCTTCCATTCCATTTAACAACCCTAAGCACCTACTTTAGACCAGGCACTCACTGTTTTAGATGCTGGGAATGCTAAGACAAAAATAAGGTAGCAGGTACCCTCAAGGAGTTTACCCTCTATTGAGGAGGTAAGGTAAGTAGGTATCAGATTTGGGGGACTCTCGAATGACACACTAAAGAACTTCTATTTTATCTGCTAGGAAGAAATTTTTAGAGCAGGGGAATGACATGGTCCAACTTGTACCACAGGAAGATTATTTTGGCCACTATGTGGACCCGGGAATAGACAGGCAAGAAGACCAATCAGGAGGCTATTACAATAATCTGAGCAAAAATTGATAAAGTCTTGAACTAAGGTTTTAGCAATGTGGGAGTGGAGAGAAAGGGATGAATGTGGAGGCAGAATGAACAAGATTTGACAACTGAATAAATATGGGATATGAGGGGAGAAGAGCAAATCCAAGATGGTATCAAGGATATGAACATGGTGACTAGAGCAATGGTGGTGGTATCCTTAAGAGAAGAAATTGGGTGGGGGGGCGATGGATATATTTATGCAGATAGACAGACAGACAGATAGATATCTGGGAGTCATCTGAATAGAAGTGACAATTGAACTCAAAGGTGCAGATAAGATCGCCAAGTAAGAGAGATTAGAGAGGGGAAGGGAGGGGAGGGGAGGGGAGATTGGAAACTAGATTGCCAAGGGTTGGGAAGTGAGTTGGAGAGGACATGAAGGCAGCAAGAGTTGATAAATCTAAGTGTTGGACAGTGAAAGGGACTAGAGATATAAGACAACTGCTTGAGGGGATGGAAGGTTAAGAGAAAACCTCAGGACTCAAGGAGCCCCTGGGAAGTGCATAGACTTAGGAGAAGGAACCAGTGGATAAGGAGAGATTGAAGATGAGAGAAGCAATGCCCAAGTAAGAGGCCCTGGACAACCTCCATAAACCAAAGGGCAGGGTATCATATACCAAGGGCTGATTCCATAGGCATTCAGGCAATCTATGCTGATTGAATGAACACAAAAGTCATCTGAAAGAGTCCTCTCCAGCATGTGTGGCCTCACATGTGAACTCAGCTGGGGAGCCTCTGATGATGAGGCTTGTCCCAGCCTATATAAGATCAGCTATACCCTCTTTGCACCTCATATCATCATCCCACCTATGCCCTGGCCATCGACATGTGATAATTGGTGTGGCCCACTATATTTGCATCCATTAGGCCATTTATTCTTCACAGTGACTCCTTGAAATAGATATGTGACTGGAAACTGAGGCTCCCCGGTTCAGTGGCTTGTTGAAGACTACTCAGGCTGTAAGCGACAGAGGTGGACTGTAACTCAAGGCTTGTGACTGCATCTATGACACCCCTTCCCACTATTTTCCACTACTGCTTTTCTCAAAGGGGGTTCTTGGATATTGCTTGCTTAATTATGGTCTAATATTGGTTCAAGTCATCAAGTTTTTGCTGTTAAATTGAAAGAACCAGATTTGAGAACTGGCCTATAATCTTCATTTCACACTTACATTTGCACTTGTGTGACCCTGCGCAAGTCAATGCACCCTGCAGAGCCTCAGTGTACTCATTTGTAAAATGTGGGTAACAGCCAGCATTTTACAGTTGAGGAAACTGAGGCAGAGGTTAAGTGACTTGCTCAGGGTCACACAGCTATTAAGTATTAGCAGAATTTACACTCCAGTCTTCACAACCCCAAAGCTAATACTGTATCCCCTTTGGGCACTCAGGTAGCAGGATAACACTGCCTGCACCTACCTCACAGCATCCCTGTGAGGATTAAATATAGGTGATGGGCTTTGGAAACCTCCAACTGCTATGACAGCGGTTACCAGTATTATGACCAGCATTCCTTCCAAAGATGAGGCATTGTGAGAGTGTGGCTGGTCAGAGCTCCAGCCCCTCTAGCACTGAGGACACGGTGACCTTCAGCCAAAGAAACATTTTCCCCCTTGTCGGCCAAGCTGACATGGCAATGCGCCTTTCAGTGCTTATTGTGGCTAGCCTGATCCCTGGGCAACAGAAGTAGAGCTGGGGAGGGCACAGCCCCTGCCTAAGCCTCATACCTGGGCCCCTCAGATACCATGCCCAGAGGGGAGGGGCATCTGAGGAAGATGTTAACGAGAAGATACACACATATACAAGTACACGGGTGTACACACTTGTATGCACACACACGTAGACATGCCCTGGAAATAAGACACTTGCTAGACCAGGAATCCTAATAGTCCCAGGTAAATGTGGAATTTCATTCTTTAGTGACCAAAGAGAGATGGGGGACAGGAACATCTTCTTTGCATATACATACACATAAATGTGTGCACACATGTATGATACATGGTATTCTGAGGGAGAAAATAAATACATGTGGTGCCCATCTCTCATTTAAAACACTTTGCTGTACCAAAAAGCCCTATAGTGGTTCATTGGAGAGACTGAAGGGTAGAGCCACAGAGTTTACATATGGCAAAGTCCTTACTCTCATAGAACTTAGAATCAAATTGGGAGGGGCTGGGGGGTGGCAAAGCCAACACAGGCAGTTCTAAAATATGCTTTTCCAGGATAGGGGCAGAGAGGTGAGGAAGGAAGTGCTCTGTGTGGTCTCAAAGGGTATAAGAAGTAGGAAGGGGATGGAAGAGAGGAGGAAGGTGTCCTTGCAGGGTAGCATTTGATTGAGCTTTAAAGGATGGGTCAGAAGAAGGGAGGGTCACAGGATGTATGGGGGTGGTGGTGTCTAAGAACCAGCCAGGCTCAGAAATCAGCAATGTGTCCCTATTGCCAAACAAGGAAAGTTCAGCTTCATTCACTCATCAAACATTTAGCATGAATGCCTAGGAAAGAGTAGTTTGACTATGGTGTGAAGGATGGACTGGGAGGCAGGGGAGAGTGGAATTATAAAAACCTATATGAAGTTATTGCAATAGTATAGGCAGGAATAAAGGAAGGCCTTAACTAGAACAGGGCCAGAGGGAAGAGAGAGGTGGGAATGGCTATGAGAGATGGGGGGTGTGTGAAATGGATAGGACAGAAATTATTGGCTGTTCAAGGGGAGAGAGAAAGAAGCCCGAGGTTCCAAGCACTGGAGAAGGAGTGAGGAGTAGGACCACAGAGAAAGAGGAAAGGCAGAAGGGATGAGCAGACTGGAAGCTTGGGACATCTTGAGGGCATCAAGGTTCAGATGTCCTGCAGGAAGTCAGAGATGCACTCCCAAAGCTCTGAGGCCCATCTGAGAACATAACCACTGGGAAACCTTGGTGGACCTGTCCCTGTTGTTAGTGAGTTGAGTTCCCAGAATCCTCCCTTCAATTCCATCATCCGCACTTGTGTTTGCTGGACAAATATTCGCCTGGTTTGCTGCCTGCTTACAAACAGATCTAGGTTCCTTGCCAAGATGCTAACAAGTGTTTAGCACAGTCTTTAGACAAGATAATTATTAGGATCAGGTTAGAGACTGGACCTGAGACTTCACTGGGATAGGGAACTCTCAGGAGAGAGGAAACTCCCTCTCCCAATACAGTTGGTTCCTTTCTCTGCAATGTAGTCTTACAGAGTTGCCTAGAGCACTAAAAAATTAAATGACTTGCCCAGGGTCACACACACACACACACACACACAAGAGCCAAGATAAACCTCCTGCCCACAACAGGCCAGAAATAGGAGCTGGGCACATAACACAATAACCTCCTATTCTACAATGAAACTACTTCTTATTTCTAAGCTTCCAAACTCTGCTTAAACTAATTTGCAGGCCAGGTCGAGCAAGGCGGTACAATGGATGGGGCCCTGGGCCTAAAGCCAGGAAGAGCTAGGTTTCAATTTGGCCTTAGACACTGTGTGACTCTGGGCAAGTCACCTAACCTTTATGGGGGGCGGGGCCTGGAAAATGTAGATAATTACAGCACTTATCACTCAGGGATATCAGAAGAATCAAATGAGGTATTTGTAAATCACTGAGCACAGTGCTTTCCCCTTTCCTTATTCCAGAGGCAATAGGGAGCCATGAAAGATTTGTGAATGAGGATGGGATCTTATGGTCAGATTGGTGTCACTACACCTGGTCGCCTCTTTGCTTAAGGCCTTCGTATTAACATGAAGCTATAATTCACATTTCTCAGTCCCAGGAAGCATGTAAAAGGGGGTCTGGAGACATGACCACCTTGACACAGAATTCTTGGAGCAAGACCTTGGAATGGTGGAAAGTGGAGCTCTCTGCTCTGCTCAGGACCTCAAGAAAGGTGTCCTTCATTCCTGTAAAACAAGGGGAGCCTATGGCCTTGAGGCTACAAGGGGATTGGTTCTATAAACCTTGGAGTCAGTCAAAAGGCTGCACCAAGGCTGCACGGAGGACCTAGAAGGCCCCATGTGGCCTGGAGGCCCCACGTTCCCACCCCTGAATTAGATCAAGGATTCCTAAGCTTTTGTGTGCCCCTTTTTCACCCCAGACTCTCTAGCAGTCTGCTAAAGCCTAGGGACCCCTGCTCAAAATCCTGTTTTTAAATGAGGAAATTAAATACATGAAACTACTAAGGGAAACAATTATATTGAAGTCTAGTTATCAAAATATTAAAAAAAAAACTCAAGTTGATGAAGCTCAGGTTAAGAACCCCTACCCTATAAGATTTCCCAGGTTCCTTCCAACTCCCAATCTCTGAACCTGTCTGATTTCAGGCGTAGGTGGCTATCAGTGTAGACACATGCTTGATGGCACTCACATACACACACACACACACATACCATACATACCACACACACACACACACCATATCCATCCACACATACACATACCAAACATACCACAGACACCATACCCATCCACATACACACACGCCAAACATACCACACACACACACATACACACACATCCATACATACCACACACATCCACGCACACACACACACACACCCCACACATCCACACACACACACACACACACCACACACACACACACACACCACACATACATCCACACCACATATGCCCCCCCCCTACCCCATCATGACTGCAGGGAGGAATGCTGAACACGGTCACGCTAAGGAGGTGAGCCTGGTGTGGGCCTGGGCGCTTTCAGTGCAGTCCCTGCACTGAGGCTGGTCCCTCCAAGGCCCCCTGTTTCCCTGGGCTCTCTGACCCGGGAGCAGCCTAACGATGGTTCAGTTCATCCTGCAATGCCAAGCAGTATTACTGGGAGCTGGAGGGATGGAGCCCTTCACTCGGCTTCAGAAAAATTTCTGACAATGTGGACGCATATATCCTCTCGGTGGGAGAGCGGGAGGTGACTGTCCAGACATCTCTGTCCATTAGTGGTGACTTTAACCCTTTAGCAAATACCTCTGGGAGAAAAGGGGGGTACCCTGGGGCTATTTAATGCCTTTATCGTCTCAGAAATGCAGAGACTTCCAAAAAACTACCGGGAAAAAGGAGGGACTTAGGACCCTGGGAAGAAGCCTGTAGCATCACTTTCTCCCTCTCCAGTGTGAGTGTGTGTGAGTGTATGTGTGTGCGCTCGCGCGGAGTGTCTATGTGTGTGTGTATGTTACCCTGCTTCTTTTCTGCCAAGGAGTAGGTTAAGAAATGCCCAACTTTTGTTCTTGTCTCTAGATAGATGTCAAAGAGGGACTGGCCAGGGCTCGGCAGTGAGGAGGGAGGACTGGCGAGTGTGGGGACGAGCGCAGGCAGAAACAAGCGCTGAGGGGCAGGCAGAAGGGAGGAGGGACACGCGCCTGGACCGGGCACTGCCTCAGCAACCGGTGGGGCTGCTGGTGGGAGCAGCTCCATCTGCCCGCACCTGTGTGCATCAGGACCGCAGGGAGCCAACTGCTGCTTGCCAGTGCCGGAGGGCAGACAGAGGGAGGACCAGACACCCCCGGCCTTGGGCTGGGGGCTTGCCTGCCGGCAGGAACTTGGCCACTGGTGAGTGCTGCCATCCCGTGCCCCGCCCGACCCTGGCTCGGGTCCCAGCCCCAGCCCCAGGCCCGGGGGGAGGTGGGGGTGCAAGTAGCACCCAGGGAAGAAGGGGGCTGCGGAACGGGAGCCGCTTGGGAATCCTTGCCCAGATTGGAGCCTCCCAGTGGCTATGCTCCCTTCTGAACTTGGAGTCCCCTTTTGAGGGCTGCTACCCTTTGGGGAAAAGGCCACTTCCTTAGGCTTTCTGCCTCTTCCTCTCCTTAACTCAGTGGGCTCCCTCCCTATCTCCAACCTGACTCCCATTTCCCCCCCCCCCCCAACCCAGCCGCAGCTCCCTTGGACGCTAGTGATTTCCATTGGGTGAAGGAGGCGGGGGGGGGGGGGGAGGGAAGGAGGCGGGAAGGAGGAGGAGGAGGGGAGGGGAGGAGAGGGGAGAGGAGGGGAGAGGAGGTGGGGGGAGAGTTGGGATCCTTTCAAAACCCCAACCTCACGCTGATCCTCTCTCTCTGTGGACACTCTGCCTCAGAGACAGGATCTGCCTCTGGTCTCTAAGATGTCTGGCAAACTTCTCCTGATATACCTGGCCATCTACCCGGCCCTCCAAATCAGGTGAGAGGATTGACTTCCATATTCAGACCCCAGCAGCCCATCTCATCCCACCCCATCCTACCCCTTTCATCAAGGAGAGAAATTGGTAAAAGCCAATTACTCTCTCCTATCACCACCCGCCCCCACTCCCGTCTTACCTATACTGACCCTGTTTGTCCCGAATCCTTCTCCATTTCTCATAGCACATTAGTCCTGGAAGAGACCTTAAAAATGATTCTGCCTCTCATTTTTACCAGTGGGGAAACTAAGTCCAGCCTCCCAGTTGACGCCTCCTTGCTTTGCTAATGAAGGGTCTGCCTGATGCCTTGGCGGGGGGGGGGGGGGGGGGGGGGGGAGGGAGAGGGGGGAGGCGTTAGGGTGTGAGGGGGACGAAAACGTCCTCTCAAGTCGGGGAGAGCAATGACAGGGAAGCCCCGTGGAGCCCCAAGGGCCAGATTTGGCTGGCCCCAAGTGGCCTACCCCTCATGGCCTCCCCAGCTTAAGGCAGGGGAATTCGGATTAGGGGAGAGCTTGGGAAGCAGGGGAGAGTTGTCCCGGGGCCAAGGTGGGGGAGTCCAGCGGTCCAGTCTCCCAGCTACCAAGAAGTCCGAAGCTGAGTTGGGGAGAGGATGAGAGAAAAGGAAGGGGAATAGCCTCCAAACAGTGCGGTAATGTCACTGGGCGACAGCTCCTTCTGTGTGGCCGCGTTGCTTTTTTCCTGCCTGCGTGGCGGGGAGCCTCACCGGCCAGCCGCCCAGCCCCGCGCCCCGCCGTGCCTGCCCCCATACCCACCAGGGCGCCTGTGCCCCAGGTTTTGCTCATCTCTCTCTCCCATCCCATCCTCATAGACACTCTCTCTCCCAAGCCTCTGGCTGGGAGGGCGGGCGGGGAGGGGGCGGGAATGTACATCCTTTTTCTGCTTCCTCCGGCGCCTAGAATTCATTTTCACATTCTCCAAGTGGGTGCAGTGGCGGGGCTGCCTTCGGATAGTTAGTCTCCCCTCGGTTCTTCCCCTGTCCCCCGGAGTTTGCAGGGGGAGAACAGATTGACCCTGACGACCCTTGCCTTGCTCCCTCCCTTTAAAAAGGGCCAAAGAGAGGCTTTGGGTGCATGTGCCCAGCCAAACTCCCTACCAGATGAGACTTAGCCTTGTCTCCTCCTGTATGAACATTTAGTGTTCAAAGCTCCAGTCTCTCCGGCCGGGACCGCACTGCTTGGAAACACCCCACCCCCATGATGGGTGAAGGACAGGTTGGGGGGGGGATGTGAGTCACCGGGGCTGGGCACCTCCTTTGGCTCACCTGCGTGCCTCTGAGGGAGAGTGGACCGGGGGGATATGCCTGCCCTGAACCTACCTGCCCTCCCAGTAGTGGGGCAGTGAGACTTGACCACGGGACTGTTAGAGAGACCCCTCCCAAAGAGGAGCCAAGGGTGCTCCCGGCTCTGCCAGAGGTGCTTGGCTGGCCATCGGCCTGTTGCTCCCTCCCCCTTCCCCCTACCGTTCTTAGGGTGGGGCTGGCGGGTGCAGATGCCAGCTCTGTACTGAGGCCAGCCTTTTGCCTCTACGAGGCTTTGCTGTCGACAGCTCCTAGAGTCCACACAGCACACGGATTTTCAAGTTTTTTACTATTCCTAGCCCCGCTAGTGAGCTTAATGGCTGGATCGGGGAAAGAACATGTTGTCAGCAGATCATTAGCCTCAGGGCTCCAGGGAAGTGGGATTTTACTGGCTGGAGCTAATTGGCAGAATAAGGCAACTTAATGCCCATCAAATCCCATTACCAATGCAGGCAGAGACTGGGACAGAGATTGGACTGGGATGGGGATGGGAAGGCTAGGGGCTCCTCTGGGTGTGACTGGTATAGCAGGCTAGGTTGGGGCCCAGCATCCTGCGCTGTATGGGGCCCTCCAGAGGCTTGGCAGGTTGCTGTTCCAGAGCCGGGGCTGCCTGCTAAGAATCCTCTTCAGCCCTGGGCTTGCAACACCCCCCCTCCCCTGCCCTTGTCCCTCCCTCTGCAGTGCCTTTGCTCGGATTGATTTTTCTCCTGTCTGGCCCTGGGCTAGGATTGTACACTACTCCAAGGCCCTGCTCACCATCCCTTTAGACATCTCTAGAATGTCAGGCTTCAAACCCCTGGAGAGACCCTTCAAGGTAGGGTGTGGATAGTGGGGAGGACTTTACCTCCTTTATTGCCAGTGGCATCTCTCTAGTTTGACACTAGCAATGGTCCAGCCATTCCCTAGTCCCCCAGTGCAGTAGATCTAACGTTGCCAAAGAGCTCCAGAGCTTTGGAGAAAGATAAGTCCTGCTGCCTAAGCTGCTGTACAGAACCCTGGCCCTGGGCACCCACCTGCTCCTGCACTCACTCTCTTCTTAGGGGTGGTGATGTCCACATTTGGTCTCCTTTCTGCTGGGGTATCTGAGTGGGTCCCTATATATATATATTCACCCTCCTGGGCCAATGATTTGAGCTGGAAGGCTTCCTCTTGGCCATCCCTTGAATTCTGACTGATAGTCATCTGGTGAGGGAGTGAGACCCTATTCTGTCCTAGAACACTAGTACCACTAGTGGACATTCCCTCCAAGGTGGCGAAGAAGAGGCCCAGGGATAGGGCAAAGCCTGTTTTGAGGTTGGGTTCTGTACACCCTAGGTATCCTCACAATCTGATTGCAAAACATCCTAGGCCAATCCAGATTCCATCTCCATCCTGCCAGGAAGGAGGAAACAGGTACTTTGAGCTCCATTCAGTTTTCCATCCCTGAAATAGGTTGGGTTTGCAAAATGGTTACCCCCAGCAGCCTCTAATTTCCTCCTGCTAGTCTAGGCCTGCAGTTCTGTTATCTGCCACCGAATGGGATAGACCTCCACCAGTGACTGATATCTCCAAGATAATGTACACGAGCTGACTAATTACTGCTTTTTACTAATAAAAGAATGGAATGACGGAGAGAACAGATCCCTCCAAGAGATGAGTGACATCTACTTCCAAAGAGTCATAATTTATCAGTGAGGGCACCCTTCTAGCCATGTAGATGAAAAGTCTTGCAATGCCTTGGGAAATGGTTCTTGTGAGTGGTTGTAACCCTAACACTTCATCCCCTGGTAAATGACCTGCTGCTGCTGGGCCCCCCTCACATTTCACCAGGCTGGCCTGCCAGCCACAAGCAGCATGGTGTGTGGCCAAGCCAGTAGCTGAACCCTTCCCAGCTGGGTAAGCTTTCCCAGGTCTTACTTCCAAGTCATGATGAGGTATTGGAGAAGGCCTTTAGTATCATAAAGGTGAAGATTTCAAATAAAAAATTGAAAATTTAAGAATCAACTGTTCTTTCTATATGAGGTTCTCCACAATAGCTGTTCCAACCCTCTTCATCTTTCATCAAGGCCCTAGGCTCCCTCTCTCTCAACAAGGGGCCTCTTTTCCTTCTTTACTGATAGACTAGAGCAGTGGTCTTCCAAATAGGGCTATCCCACCAGGAGTTTCAGTATGACCTCAAGGGGTATATAGTTAACCAATCATGGGACGGGAAGATGGGTCACAAGTCCACCTTCCTGTGAAAGCCAACCACACCTACCCTGATCCATCAACACTTCTCCCCTCTTCCCCCTCCTTTTGCTATGAAAGTTCCCACCCTCTCTCCTTCTGAGCTGCACATTGGCCCCTCAGTATAGTTAGTCAAATCTTTACTGGGTGCCCACTATACCAGCTGTGCAGGTACCATGAGAGAATCCTTCTCCCAGCATCCCCAGCTCCTCTTCCCAGATTACCTTGCCTTTGTTCCACTTCACAGGCTCCCTGCTCACCTCTGCCACTTGGAAGCCCTGGCTGGTGACAAGACTCTGTTCGGATACCATTTCCTGTGGGAAGTTAGCCTGGGTTTCCCTTATATGCTAAATTCCCCCTTGAGGGCAGGGAATAGTATTTCTCCAGTTACTTGTACATAGTAGGCATCTATTAAATGCTTATTGGATTCCTATTAATTACCAATAAACTAAATCTTGTTTTACTCAGAGGCCTCAGAAGGCCACGCTCATCTGGGGCTGCTGCCTAAATACTTGCCTTTGCCTTGTTCTTTTTTCTCCAACCTCCCTTTCTGGGTTTGCAAAACCTCTAGAGGTGGTCCTTTATCTAACCTCGTAGTCTTGTCAGAGGGAGGCATGACCTTGGCTTCCTGAACCTTTCCTCCTTGGAAAGAACAAGTGAATCCCCAAGGTGTCTGCTCCTTTGGCAGCTGGAGTAGTCAGTAATGTCAAAGCCTGCCTAGTCTTGGTCCCAGCTATGGTGCAGTGGAAAGTGTGAGAGAACCTCATGGTTCAAACTGTAGAAGACAGTCAAGAAAAGGAAGGTGCTGTGTGTAATTTGTCTTTTCCTTTTGCCAAGTAGGCTAATGCTTGCTCTTGCTACTATAGCGAATTACCAGTGAGGGCCCTGACTTTGAAAGCCACTTGCTAGTATAAAAGCCATTTTGCATACAATTGCTAGAAGGTACCTTTGGAGCATAGGGAGGGTAATTGTGGACTTTGAGGGATTTGGCGCTAAAGAAAGGCAGATCATTACGGAGAAGGGGATTTGGGAGATCTTAAGGAAGGATCCTTTTCTCACCCTTTGTTTCTGGACCATAGCACTGACAGTGCAGAGGAGTACGACTATGATTATCTTGGTGTCAACAAGACCTGGGTCCTGACTCCCAGGGCACAAGAGACCGATGCCACCCAGATCTTGAATACTCTTCTGAAGGACTATGACAGCAAGCTGAGGCCTGACATTGGAAGTAAGTACCAGAGAAGAACCTGTTCTTTTTCCTTAGACCAGAGTGGAAGGAAGGAGTGGGGGGAGAGAGAAATGGTTGTAGTATTGGATAAGAGCAGCCCAAGAGAGTGAAAGGGAGAACAGGGCCTGAGTGCTGGGGACTCTGAGCTCTAGCAGGTGGAAGTCACCAAGCAGTAGGCTGGGCCCTAAGGCAGATCTTCTAGACCAAAAGGGCAGGTTCAAATCCAGGCCAAACACCACCTTCTACATGAAGCCCATTATGATTTCCACTTTCATCCCAGCAGCTGCCCCCAGCTGCCGGTGCTTTCCCTTCCCAAATCCACCCCCATTCATCTTGGATATGTTGTATAGTCACTTCTCAAAGTACAAACTGGCTTTCCTATCAGAATACAAGTTGCTTGAGAGCAGAGAGGTTGCTTTGTTTTTTGTCTTTGTGTCCACAGTGTCTTACACACAGAATGTGCTTACATTCAAGTCGGAATGTATATTTGAATATCTGAAGGACCAGTATGGTGACTGAAGTACACATATGCAGCCTTCCTTCCCCACCATCTCCCTTTCTGACTGTGACACTGCTGGCCTTTTACCTGCTCTTGTCTTGCTCCCCTTGCAGTCAAGCCCACCAATATTGATGTTGACATCTACGTGAACAGCATTGGGCCGGTTTCTGTCATCCAGATGGTGAGTGCCAAAGGCACCAGCTGGGGACTCCCTGGCCTGGTGAACCCCTGTTTGTACAGCTCCCAAGCTTGGGAACAAGTTTGGGGGTTACTTTGGTCTGCTCTTTGTATCTAAAACCATACTAGAAGTTTCCTGCGGGTGTGTGTGTGTGTGTGTGTGTGTGTGTGTGTGTGTGTGTATGTGTGATTTTAACTGGCTTCCATCACGTAACAATACCACAAAAAGCAAAGCTACTGATTGTTTATAGCCACCCTATAAATAAATTTGAGGGTCTTTCCCAAAGGTGTGCTGGTAAATGTTTAACAACCAGCTGTCCCAAATCCCCCCAACAAAATACACTCTAAAAAGCACCATTATGTTTATTCTGAATTATTAACATCTTCTCCACTATTTTCTTAGTCTAAAAATCAACAAAACAATAAATCGATCCCTGATTCGTAGAACTTGTCGATTCTGAGGTATAAATATTCATCCTGAAAATTTAACAGTTGGTTCTGGTGAGCCTGTGGGAGCTGGTTCTAGCACATCCCTAGTCCACTGGCATTGCCCACCTCAAAAACTATTTTAGACCCTGCACTTAATTCAATTCAATGGGGCACCTAATTATGCTAAGTATTGGGTTAAGTACCTGAGATACAAAGAGAAGAACAGATGTGACTCCCCAAAATCCACCTGGAAATGATACCTCTGCTCACATGGAGACATTCTCTTGGTTTCTTTGGATTTTCATCTTTCTTATTTTTTATTTTTATTGTTATTTTGTATTTTTGTATCACCTTCATTTCTGAATACATTCCTCCCCCTCTCCTACCCAGTGATCCATCCCTTGTAACAAAGTGCAACAAAAAAGGGGGAAAAGATCAGTTCAACACAGTAGCAACACCTAAAAGCAAATGCAATGTTGTATGCCCATAGTCTTCTACTGCTGCAAAGAAAGGAGGGAGGGAGGTACGTAGTCTCCTTTCTAATCTAAGGTCAAGCGTGGTCGTTGTAATATACAACATTCATTTTGGGGTTTTTTGTTTTTTTAGTTTACAGTGTTTATTGTGTTTAGGATACATTGTATATTGTTTTCCTAGTTCTCCTTGCTTCACTCTGCACTATTTCTTATGTCTTCCTGTGCTTCTCTGAATTTTTCACATACATTGTTTCTTGTAGCACAATAATATCCCATTACACTCATGCACCGCCACCAGTTTAGACATTCCTATTCAATGGGCACTGTGTTATTTTGCTACCATAAAAAGAGCTGACGCGAATATTTGTTTTTGCCTTTGACCTTCTTAGGGTATATATATATATACCTAGCAATGGAATCTCTGGGTCAAAGAATATGAATATTTTAGTCATTTTCTAGGATGATTGGGCCAATTTGCAGCTCTACCAATAGTATATTAGTGTGCTTATTTTTAATAGTCCCTCTAAGATTAGTTAGTCTCTTCTTTTACTATCTTTGCCCATTTACTTGACATTAGATGAAACCTCTGTGTTGTTGTGATTTGCATTTTTCTTATAATTAGTGATTTGGAGCCATCTTTCATGTGATTCTTAAGAGTTGATAATAATTATGAGAAATATTTGTCCATATCCTTTGACCACTTTTGCATTGGGGAATGGTTTTTGGCATATGTGTATTTATGCATTTGATTTTATATGTATATAATTGTATATAAACTAATATGCATATATAATTATATATCTGTTGAGTGGTTTTATGTCCTGGCTACCAAACCCTTATCAGAAAAGATTTGTTCCCCAATCAATAACTTTCCTTCTTGTACTAGCTGCCTTGATTTTATTTGTTTCATAACAGTGTGATATCAAATCATTGAAATGATCTATTTTATCTTGGCCATGACTTCTATCCTTTGTTTGCTTAAGAACTCTTTCTCTAGCCATGGCTTTGAGATGTACTAGGTCTTGCTCTCTTCTATTTTTTTTAATGATGTCAAGTCAACAAGCATTTATTAAGCACTTATTTTGTTCCAGGCACTGTACTAAGCACTGGGCATACAAAGAAAGGCAATTAATATTCAGGTTGTACATCCATTTTGAGCTTATTGTGGTATAATTTGAGCTTATTGTGGTAATATGCTGGTTTAGAACCTAATTTCTACCAAATTGCTTTCCAGTTTTCTCAGCAGATTTTGTCAAATAGAGAGTGTTTTTCTGAGTAATTTATGTTTGGGGGGGGGGGATCATTGAACAGTGAGTTATTGAATGTGATTGTTTCTGGTTCTTCCTTATGTAGTCCATTCATTCCATTGATCTGCTTTTCTACTTTTAACCATAACCAAATAAGTTTGATAATGACTGCTTTATAGTATAATTTCAGGTTCCCCTTTCTTCCTACTTTTTTGCCATTATTTCCTGTGAGATTCTAGACCTTTTGTTCTTCCAACTGAATTTTGCTATTTTTTTGTGAAGCTTTATAAAATATCCCCCCTCCACCCCCGGCAGTTTGATTGGTAGGAGATCAAACCTCTAAGTCAATTTATTACACTGGCACAGCCTAACCATGAACAATCATTATACTTCCAATTATTCAAGTCATTATTTAAAACATATTGTCTAATTATATTTATCTTAAATGTATCTTGGTAGATTGACTTTTTGGTAGATTGATAGTTTGTGCATTTTGTAACTATTTTGAATGGGACTTTCCTTTCTATTATCCTTTCTTATATTTTAAGAATATATACTTACTCCTTGCTCTGGAAGTCTTACAAAGTCCTTTGACCAAACACAAAGCCATTCTTACCTGACTAGTCAGGAAGCTGTTAGTAAGAGAGAAAAAGAAGGGCCTTGGAAAGAGAGATCATGGAACATATGCTTGAAGGTAGATTTAGAGCTACAAAGGCCCTTAGAAGTCATCTAGTAAAAGACACTTGTTTGACAAGCAAAGAAAATGAGACCCAGAGAGGTTAAGAGATTTGCCTAGTGTCCCCCAGATAGTAAATGGAAGAGTCAGAATTTGAACCCAGGTCCTTAGATCTCCAATCTCTCTCTTTCCACTATACCATACCAGAGGCCAAGGCCAGTCAGGCTTTGGGGTTATTGACTATGCCCAAGGAATTTGTTCTAGGAATTCTTTGAGATTAATAATTCCTCTTCCCATTCAGCTAGGTGGTTCAGTGGATAGAGTGTCAAGCCACTCTCAGATACTTACTAGCTATGTGATTCAGGGCAAGTCACTTATTTTTTTTGTCTTAGTTTCCTCATCTGTAAAATGGAGATCATAATTCCATCTACCTCCCAGGATTGTTCTGAGGATCAAAAGGAGATTAATAATTGAAAAGCAATTAGCACAGTGCCTGGCACATGGTAAATGCTATATACATATTAGCTATCATTATTACTATTGGAAAGACCCTTAGAGATCATCAGTCCAAGCCTCTCATTTTAAGTAGAACAAAACAGAAACCAAGAGAAGAGAAAGGACTTGATTTAAGGCACTAGTAGTAGACCCAGGAACCAAACCCCAAATCTCCTGGCTCCCAGGACCAGGTACCCTCAGATTCTGGTTCAGCTAGGGTGGGGGTATGGGAAGGGGGAGAAGTGAATATTAAGGAGAGAAGGAACCATGCAAGGATAGAATAAGGAGCAGGGAAGGAACATGGTATTCTGTAGGTCCTTCCATTGCCATTTTTCCATAGCATGATGCCACGTACTAATAATTTTACAGGACCTAGGGCTCATGATCTAGTGTCAGAGCTGGTAGAGACCTTAGAGACTGAATCTAGCCTCCTTCATTTTACGTGAGCTGTTGTCTAGCTACATTTCTTCTATCCTGCACTTGTGAAATTGATGTTTTGAACCCAAGTGTAGAATTTTACATTTGTCCCTATTATATTTCCTCTTCTTCAATTAAGGGAAGAGGCTTGTCTGCAATCACACAGTGGGATCATGGCCAAGCCAGTAGAGGCAAGGCCTGCTGACTCAGAGTTCAGGGCTCTTTCCACTACCCAGTGCCACCTCAGACCTGTCTCCCCCATATAGGTATGGTGACTGGTGTACTCGGCCTAAGTCAAAGGGAAGGTAGTGTCTTCTGAGTTTCTAGGAGGACATTTTCTAATTCTCTACTTAAGAGGGCCCATTTAACTCCTCTGATGTCTTAAGACTTTTGAGATGTGTAAAACAGAGCTCTACTGTGCAGTGGAAAGAATGTGAGATATGCAGTCAGAGGATCTGAGTTTGAATCTTGCCGCTGTTATTTACTAGCTGAGCACCTTTAGTGTAAATCACAGAATCTTTCTGGACCTCAGTTTCCTCACTTGTCAAATGAGGAGGTTGGACTAGGTCTCTTAAAAGGTCTAATCTAGCTCTAAACCAATGATCGTATCAATCAATTAGTAAACATTTATTAAGTGACTATTATGTAGGCACCGTGCTAAGAACTGAGGATATAAAAAGAGGCAAAAGACAGTCCTTACCCTCAAAGAGCTTACTATCTAATGAAGGAGACAACATACAAACAAATAATGTACAAAGCAATCTATCCTATGACCCTTGCCGCCAACCATCTCGTAAGCTGCCATGCTTTCTAGACCCCTTGGGAAGGAGTAAGGAGTTCTAGATGTAGCACTTCTTTCTTCATCCTCCCTTAAACTGAGATTCTGGCACAACTTGGGGGATAGGGGTGGGGGAAGCAAATGTTTAGGAGAGAGGGACCTGGGTTAAACCAGGGCCACATAAGGCTAGGGTCAGGAGCAGGGTAGGAACTTGGTATTCTAGAGGTCCTCCCATTTCTATGCCCATATTCAATCTGCTCATGCCAGTGCAAGGAGGGTCCAGTGAACAGTGAGGCAGAGGGGATGGCTTTGTAGGGAAAATATGAGATAATAAGGCAGCCTGAGTGTGAACAGAAGAGAGCAGGCAATGGGAGAAGTTATCCCCTGCTTTGCATTGGATTGCATTTGCATTGCATATAAGAAGATGAGGGGGTTTTTATTTAAAAAAAAATACCAACCCCCCAAGGCTGGCTCCTTCTCCCCAAGAGCTGTCCTCTTGCATTCCTCCAGCTACCTGAACCCCAGAGTCCCATGGACTCCCCTAGACTCACGCCTATATTTGGCATTCTATAGAGCTAGCTCTGGCACTAGGACTATCCATTTCTGCTCCCTTTGATTTGACTGATGCCAACTGTAGTGTGAGCAGGGGAAGGGAATAAGCATTTGGATAGCACCTACTGTGTGCCAGGCACCTTGTTTAGTGTATTTAACAAATTTTAGTTCGCCTGATCTCAACACTCCATGAGTTAGGAGCTACTATTATTATCCCCATTTTACAGATGAGGCAAACAGGATTAAGTGACTTGCCCAGGGTCATACATCTAGTAAGTGTCTAGGGCCAGATTTGAACTTGGGTCTTCCTGACTCTAGGCCCAGCATTTTATTTACTCTGCCTCCTAAGTGCCTCTTGGACAGCCAGAGGATGTGGGGAGCCGGCCACATGGGGTGATAGGACTGTACCTCCTCGACACATAAGCTGTATCCTTTTATGTGTGGATGTGGGGGGATGAGCCTTAAGAAACACTAAGAAGTGAAAAGGGGAATAAGTCACAGGCCTATCTTCCTGCTCTATCAAGCTACTCCTGAATCATCTCTGGGGCCACCATGGTGCCTAGCATAGGGTGATTAGCAAATATTTGTTGGATGGCTAAGTGTATGGATGAATTATTAAAAGGGATATTTTATGAACACAAAGAAGGAAAAGTGGTAAATACACAAAGCCAGCATGGTGGCTTCATCAAGAGAAGGTCCTGTCAGACTAACCTCATTTCCCTTTTTGATAAAGTGACTAGATTGGGATCAGGAGAATGGCACAGCCATAATATACCTCAATTTCAGCATGGCATTTGACAAAGTTTCCTGTGATAGCCTTGTAGACAAGAGGGAGAGAGCATATGATGATATAGAATTTAAAGCTGGGGGACCTTAATGAACATCTGGTCAAACTACTACTGTGTTTTACAGATGAGACCCAGAGGTGAAATGATTTGCTAAAGGTTACATAGGTATTAAGTAACAGAGTTAGAATTCAAGCTGAGGTCCTCTGATGCCAAATACAAAGCTTTTGCTGCTCTAGTGTAAGATGTAGACTGTAATGACAGTGTTTGCAGAATCTGATGGAGAGCTGGAATCCAAGAGCAGTGACCTGTCTTAACATGGAGGTGGATCTTTCTGTGGCCCTGTTCTGCTAACCATTTTTAGTCAATGACTTGGATGGCAAGCTTATCACATTCTCAGATGATGGGAGGCTGGGAGGAATTGTTAATGCATTGAACAGAAGGACTGGTGCCCAAATAGATATTGGCTGCCAAGAACAACAGGCCAAGTCTAATAAGATGAAATTTGATGGACATAAATGTAAAGACCCATATGGGCTCAAAGCATTAATTCCATAAGTAGAAGATGGAAGAGATGTGAATAAATAATAATTTTTATTGGGAAGCAGAATAGTACAGCAGGAAAGAATATTGGATGTGGATTTAGAAGACCTGAGTTAAATCATGGCTTTGCCACTGTAACAGCAAGCACCCTAGCATACCTAGGGCGGCTACTAGCACAGGTTCTTAGATCTGCTTTTCTAAAGGAAAGCAACTCAAAATGGGTTAACAATCTTACTTTAATCAATCAAATATCATTTACCTAGT
>CM053582.1:37178291-37360814 GCA_028627135.1 Pseudochirops cupreus | reverse complement strand
GCCACAGGCTCCACATGACCACATTCAGCCTATTAGGGAACAGAGTATACTTTCAAATATCCAAGGGTCCTCAGGGTCACGTAGCCACTTTAACAAAGGGCCTAGGGGCAGGGAAGATCTTCAGATTCCCATAACAGCCACTTACCACCTTTGGGACCCTGGCGAATTTCTTTATGTCTCTGGACTTCGTTACCTTATCTATAAAATGAGAGGGTTTAAGCCAGATGACCTCTATGGTCCCTTCCAACCCTAAGTCCTAAATCCTACTGGGGTGCCCCCTTGCCACCCTTCCCCAATCACATATGTCCAGAAACAGGCCCACCTCAAGCTTCCATGCCCTTGCTGAATTAGCATGTTCCATGGGGAGGTGGGAGGGGGATAGCTATTTTATAATAATAATCACAGTTAATATTTATATAGCTCCTATATTAAACACTGTATTAAACACTTTGCAATTAGTATCTCATCTGATACTCTCAATAACCCTGGGACGTAGGTTTCTGCTGTTATTGATCCACATACAAAAGAGCAGATGTTTTGCAGATGGTGAGCATGCCATGGCAGCCCCAAAGCCAAATACAGATTTGGGCTGTAGCAATAGATGCAGGGTCCAGAATGAGGATGGTTATAATCCCCCTGTTCCCTACCCTGAGTTGGCCGCATCTGGAGAATTATGTCTGCTTCTGGGGGCCATGATTTAGGAAAGAAATGGACAAGTTGGAGCATGTCCAGATGAAGACACCAGAATTACTTGGGCTGAAAACCATATCACAAGATAATTAGTTGAAGGAATTGGGGGTATTTAGCTTGGAAAAGAGGTGACTGAGGGGGTGGGGAGGCAGCAGGGGGACATGTTTGCTGTCTTCCAGGATTCTAAGGGCTATTGTCATGTGATGTTGGCAGAGTAGGCAGAACTAGAATTGGATAGAAGCTGCAGGGAGGCGGGTTTCAGCTCCATTAAAGGAAAAAAGTCCTTGATAGAGCTCTATGAAAGCCAAATGAGCTATCCTGGAAGGTAGTGGGGTCCTCATCACTGGAAGTCTTCAAGCAAAGGGGAGCAGACAGTGTCCTGAGGTTTTGTGGTGAGGCTTGGTTTGCAGATATGTATTGATCTAGATCAGAGGTGCCAAACTCATAGCCTGGGGCTGTATTCTGCCTACCAGGCCTACAGAATTCCTGTGACCAGAGACCAGATTAAAATGTAATTGTGAAATGTTTATCCAAATAAATCAAAATGTGATACAACATAGATAAGGCTCATTTATGATTTTCTAAGTAAAAATGCAGCCCTTGGGGATCTGTTTCTATTTGACTATGACCTCACAGTTCTAGATGACCCCAGAGGTCTCTCTGGCATTCTCCAGTTCTGTAACTGAATGAGCAAATGATCATTTCATCCTCCATGATCCTTGGGGATTAGGACATGCTGGGCCCTCCAATATGGATTCACTACCAATATCTCCCACCTGGAGGGAGTCTCCAAACCTGGATTAGTACAGAGGTAGAGCAGGGGAGAAATTATCTATAGATTCTTCCCTCTGGCATTTTGATGTCATTAGCAAATATTTGATGACATCGTAGACATTTAGAACTAGAAGGTTACTTAGACATGATCTGGACCAACTCTCTCCTTTTATAAATAAGTGACTTGAGGCCCAGAGAGGGGAAAGGGACTTATACTCAAGATCACACTACTGGTTAGTTGGCAAACTGCCATTGAAGCCCAGCTATTGTGACCCCATTTATAACAGGAGAGAAAGTTCCAGTATGAGGATGAGCACAGTGTTGGGGGCTGGGGAGTGGTTAAGTGAGGTGCTGGCCCTGGCTGGAAGGGTGCCAAGGCCCTTCACAACTGGAGAAGGAGTGGTCACTCAGTTATGCCCACCTTGCTGCCTCTATTCCTCCAGGCTTGAAAGAGCCCTACCAGCTTCCCAGCAATGCACACTGGTTGGCATGAACACCATATAATCATAGGCTTTCAGATATAGGAATTAGGGCTGGAGAGCTGTATAGACAGCTCTCTGCTGGACCTCCAGGTGATAAATCATGCCAAGATGGGAAACTCATTTCGCTCCCTTTAAAAAATGAAAAGAAGATGTGATTTAAAATCTCCTTCTTAGGAGCTAGGAACTAGATGCCTATCATACATCATCCAAATTGAACTATATTAGTTAAGAGCTGTTTGAAGGAAGACGAGCTGCAAACGCAGATTGTTACACAATACCAGAACAATTGTCACCTAAGTGGTTCATTTTTTTCATGCTTGCCCTGTTAATTGTGTTTTGTCCTTGGGGTTGTTTTCTGGAGTAAGGCAGACCTCCTCCAGATAAAACTCCAAAGTTGAGATCCCTCTCCAGAAAACCATCTCTTGCCAGATTCATGGAGTCAAGTCAGTTGAGCTGAGGGAGCAGAAAAACAGTCATTTCTGCAAGTGGCCCTAATGGGATTGCCAGCTTCTCTCTCATTTTGAGGCTTTCCCAGGTTTCAGGTAGAAGCAGGGAGAGCCCAGGCTTCTGAGTCTTTATATTGTGGCTGCAAAGCTGAGCATGTCAACAAGGGGGAGAACAAGAGAGCTAGGGGAGATTTCTGCTGAGTGTGCAGTTAGCTAGGGGGTTCACTGCATTCCTGTTCCTCTGCGTGCTGTGCTGTAAGGTGACTGAGGTCTTGGGCACTGGATTCACCAAAGGACTGGGCAATGAGATAAGACTGTGTCATAAGGTTCATCTTTAGTAGTACCTTCTGAGCTTGTGCTATCCTTGTAGTAGTACCAAGTAGTACCCTTGTGCTAAAGGTCTTAGGAGCCAGACAGCTCAAGTTAATGATGTCCTGCTTTCCATCTAGTGAGAAGTAACCTAAAAACCACTTCATCCCACCCCACCTACAGGAACTTCTTTCTCAAGGCCATGTCCAATTGGCTGTAGGGGGATATGCAGATCCTCTGCTCCTTTTAGCCCTGTTCACCCCACTAATTTGATCATCAAATGCTGCTTTGGGATAGATATTTCTTCTCAATATCTTCTGGGATAGCAAATGCTAAGAATACACAAGAATGGTTCCTTTTTTCCTCAGGAAGTCTTAAGGTTCAAAGAGACTTTGAGTGGTCATCTAGGGCTATCCTCTTGCTTCCAGGAGGAATGATCCTTAACTACCCACCTCCACCGCCAACCCCCACCCCAGAAAAAAAGGAAGGCAGTGACGCCATGGGAAAGTGAACTGGACAAGGCATCAGAAAATCTCATTCTGACACTTTTTATTCTTGTGAACATAGTCAAGTCCATTTACTTCTCTGAGACTCATTTCCTCATCTATAAAATGGGGCCAATGACACTTGTACTAACTACTTCACAGGGTTGTCAGGAGAACATATACCTGGTAGTTCCTGACGTGGAGTCAGGAAGACCCGAGTTCAAATTTGCCTTTAGACACTTTCTAGCTGTATGACCCTGGGCAAGTCATTTAATCCTGTCTGCCTTAATTCCTTCATCTGGGAAATGGGGATAATAGCATCTCTTCCCCATGATTGTTGTGAAGATCAGATGAGAGAATGTTCATAATGTGCTTTGCAAGCCTTAAAAAATGCTATAGGAATGCTAAATATCATTGTCATCATTGTTATTTCATTGCAGAGTGCCATAAGAATATGAGTTAGAATTAACTCTTCTCTTTATGATCCTTATATATCTCCCAGAGAGGGAGATTCTATCTTCTCTAGCCATTCTCTTGGGACTGGGGTATGTGTGTGGGGTAAGTATTTTGTTCTCCTGTGGGTGTTTTTCTGAAGTCTCTAAGACGCTCTGAAGTGACTACTCATCCTATAGGTCATTGGGTCCCAGTGGCAGGATCCCCTTGGGCCCTTCTGCTCTAGAAAGGCAGTGATGCTGTAGAATCCCCAGGCGAAGCAGCCTGAGGGAGGAATCTTTCCAGACGGTCTCATGTTCAGATGACTTGCACTAGATTTCAATGGAAATGCCTCTGATATGGGTGAATCATGTTTAATCAAGGGCTTGGGTGCCATTTTAAATGAGGTACCTGCACCTGGGACCTATATCCCAGTGAGTCAGCAAGGTGATGCTAGAAAAGGAAACTTTGAAATATGCAGACTTTTGTGCCATCAGGCACAGTTAGAAATTGCCTTGGCACAGACTTTAGACAGGAAGCTGTTACCCCAATGAAGGAGGCAGAAGACTTGAGCTGTGAGGACAGGAAGATAGCAGCTGCTGCCAGTAGCCATAACTAGAGGCACCAGTATCTTCCTTTTTCAGGCTGCCTAAAGGTTACATAGCAAATTAGCTCAAGCTTCTGGGTTGGGGTATCATAGATATATTATGGTTTCAAGCTGATTGGATTGCTTTAGAGCAGGGTGGGGAACCTGCAGCCTTAAGGCCACATGTGGCCTTCTAAAGCCTTCAGTGCGGCCATCCAGTCAAATCCAATGGATTCAGTCAAAAGATCGTACTGAGGGCTTTAGAAGGCCACATGTGGCCTTAAGGCCAGAGGTTCCCAACCACTGGCCTATAAGCTACATAGCAAATCAGCCCAAGTCTCTGGGTTTCAATATTCTAGATATACTATGGTTTCAAGCTGATTGGATTGCTTTAAGGAATTGAAGATAAGACCAGCTATCAGAGCTCTTCAGGGCAGAGTAGAACACACCAAAGGGCCAGACCTTAGAATTCTGCTTCTATTCTCAACTTTGTCTATGGTGGGGGTCATAGGACCATGAAAGGAATCCAGAGGCAGCAGGATCAAGGGGCTGTTTCTCTCTCATCACTATGCACACCTACCACTGAGAACATTCTTGAGAAGCATTTTGTTGGGCCTTTCTTTGTCCCTCCAGTGCTTAGTACCTGGTTGCTTAATAAAGGATTGTTTACTTGAATTCACTTTACTTTCCTTTTTAAAATAGTATTTTCTTTTTCCCAATTACATGTAAAGAAAATTTTAACATTCTTTTTTTTAATAAAATTTTGAGTCCCAAATTTTCTCCCTCCTTCCCAAACCTTACCCCTCCCTAAGACTTAATCTGATATAATATATAGATGTGAATTCACTTTTCTAGAGCAGTCTTCCCATCAGTTTCAAATCCATCTAATGGTACTATCATGTAGCTTTCACTTCTCCATTTTTTTCTACAAGATAACATAAGGTGTTTTATCAAATGTTTTGACATCAGGAACCTTTAATCAGAAGAAGCCAAAACATATCATTTTGAGAAATCCTATCTTATTTCCCTAGATTGGAATAGGTACTATCAAGTAAAGGGAGTGAGGCTGTAAACCCCCATAAATGCCTACAGAAGTGGGAAATAAATAGAAAGTTATAGAGGCACGGAGGGAACAAAAATCTAGCCAGGAGACAACCCCAAAGCTCTATGTTGGGGGGGGCCCGGAAAAACAGAATCTGAGGCTACTTCTGAAAAGCCTTTTTGCCAAGACATCTCATCTATTCATGGATCCTAAGACTTGAAGGAAGGGATGTCACCAGGGGCCTATCCTACCCAGGTGATTTTGGCCACAAGTTATTGGCACATAGGATTTTCCAGGGCTCTCTGGCAGATGATAGGAGCATGGTGCATTAGAAAGTACTGGATTTGGAGTCAGGAAAACATAGGCTCAAATCCTGACCTTCTCCTTCCTACCCATGGGACCCTGAACAAGTGGTTTCAACTCTCTGGACCTCAGTTTCCTCATCTATAAAATTAAAGTAATTGAGGAGTAGATTATCTTTAAGATCCCATCCAGTTCTTAATCTGCACCTAATGTTTTGTATGCCTTTAACCAGGTACTGAGTTCCCCAGCTGATTTTCGAGTGTTGACCCCTTAGCGCCAGAAACTTAATAACTAGTTGTCCAGACTACGAGAAACAATCCTCCCCTCCACAGCTATACCAATTTGGGTTTTAGTGATCTGTTTTAAACAGCAACATGTCAGTATGTCTGAAACAATTGGTATTTCGTTAGCAAGCAATTATCATCCTAGGAATAGCCGACAGTCCTGGCATGTCCAGTCGTGATAAGAAGTCTATAAGGCTGCATCTAGCTGCAGTAATTATTGTAGGGTGTACTCATTAAGCCAGTTCTTTAAAACAGAATTCCCAGGATTTCAGCTGCTTCCAAATAGATGTGCATTCAGGGTCCCCTTGTCAAACACATGGGGGGAAAATATCGATCCATTCATTATCAGTTGATATGTAATTAACTTACAATTGTTATCTTGTTAAATAGAAATTAAATCCTTGTTTGAAACACTTTATAATTTAGAATCTAAACACAGCATGAATGTAGAAAATGCCCTGCTGGGTGACTTAACAGTTCAAGTAACTAGGGAAAAAGGTTTTTGGTTTCCAAGTTGGAATTGACAGCAGTAGTCCAGTTCTGCCAGGCCCCTGCAGGAGCACTAAGGAGTCCCTTGATCCTGCAGGGAGAGCTCCTATACAAAGAAGGGGCAGAAGCCAACGGGCTCCTTTTGTCTGTTTTTACTAGCTATTACAATCCTAGGGTTCCACCTACCAGCACTGAAGGAGGCTTTATATAGCTCCATCCCTCTCCTCAATCTTTCTCTCCTTGCCCACATCAATTTGTCTGCTTAATTCACCACTGAATTATCTCTGAGTGAGAGGCAGTCAAGTTTCCTCCCCTTTCAGGACTCTTCTGGTCACATAGGGAGTGGATGTTAGCATGGTGCTTTTGTTGTGCTCAGATTAGCTCTGGGATTTTGCAGAAGACAATGTGATTTGGCTTCTAAAAGGGATGTTGGTACACATGTGGGTGCGTTGACATTTGCATCAAAATACAATATTTGCATTATATATTATATATTTAACTCCTTAGACCTGATAATACAAATTCACTTTTAAATAGTTCTCTAAGATCTGCAAAGTTCTTTCCTCACAGAAACTCTGTGAATTAAACAATGCAAGTGTTGTTAACCCCATAATGCAGATGGAAAACTAAGGCTCTGAAAGGCTAATAATAATAGGTGGTAGTTATATAGAATTTTTAAAAGTTTTATTGTTTTTTACTATGGTATCAATTTCCAAACAGATCCCTTTCTTCTCCCTTACCTAGCAGTCCTTCCCTTATAAGAAAGATTTTTTGAAAGTTCAGAAAACCCTATTGATAAGTCCATAGCATCTGACACCATATATAACATTTGATATTTGTTATCCACCCCCAACCCTTCATCAAGGCCAAGATGAAGCATTCAGTGCCATTTTAATGTTCTTTCAGTCTACATTGTCAATGTATTGTATGTTGTTTTCTTGCTTCTACTTCATTTGGCATTAGTTATTATAAGTCTTCCTATGTTTCTCTGAATTATTTATATTCATCATTTCTTTTGGTACCACAATTTGTTTAGTCATTCTCCAATTGGTGGGCATTTACTACATTTCCCATTATTTGCTCACATACACAGTTGCTATGATTAATATGGCATAAATAGAACCATTCTTTCTGGTTTTGACCTCCTTGGAATATATTCCTAGCATTGGGATATCTGGGTAAAAGGGTATGGATATTTTAGTCATTTCCTTAACACAATTTGAAATTGCTTTCCAGAAAGCTTGGATCATCAACAATATATTATTTTGCCTCTCTTTCTACAATCCTTCCAACACTGGCCCTTCTTCTCTTTTGTCATATTTGTTGATTTGCTGGATGTGCAATAAAACATCAAGGTTGTTTTGATTTGCATTTCCCCTATTAGTGATTTGGAATAATTTTTCACATGGCTGTCAACAATTTGCAAGTCTTTTATTAACTGTTTATTCATATCCTTTGACCATTTATCCATTGAAGGAGTGTCTCTTGGGCTTATAAATTTATGTTAATTCCTTAATTATCTTATTTATCAGGCCTTTATCAGAGATCTTTGTTGCAAAAATTGTCCTTAATCAAAAGCTGCATTGATTTTGTTTGTGTAAAAGTGTTACACTGTCCAGTAAAAGCGTTACACTGTCATCCAGTTCATTTTTTATCATCTCCTACATTTTTGTTTGTTTGGGAATTCTCCCCCTAGTCATAGTTATGAAAGAAAGGCATCTTCATCCATTTGCCTTAGTTTCTGAAAAATGATGCGGATATAATAATATATAATTCATATAAATGTTGGGTATGTTTGGGACAATATGGTATATAATATATAAGGTATATGATACAGACCAGAACCTACTTTTTGCCAGACTGCTTTCTAATTTTCCCAACTGTTCATGTCAAATAGGGAATCCTTACCCAAGAAGTTGATGTTCTTAGGGTTGTAGAACCTAAAGTTCCATACAATTTGATTGTTTCTGACTTTTGCTTATCTAGTCTGCTCCACTCAAAGCAACTCCATGGTGTTGCAAAGCACTTTGGGAACTTGAGCTATAGAAATGTTATTGATATGATTAATATTATCTATGTTACTATTATTTGGCCAGGACCAAAGAATTTTCAGCATTACTACTTTGTAATTTTTATGGTTTGTGGCCTAGAAGTGCCATTCCTCCTTCATTCCTACTGTTTTTTTTTCATTCTTTCCTTTGAAATTCTAGACTTTGTCTAGCTTTGTCAAGCTCGACAAATGTAGAACTTCTTAAAAAGCTTTCAATTCATTCATAATTCATCCTTATAATAACCCCATGAAATAGGTGTTATTATTATTATTATCCCTTTTTACAGAGGAGGAAGTTGGGTTTCATAAAGGGTAAGGGACTTGCCCAGGGTTATACTGTAGTCAGTAAGTGATGGAAGCCAGATTTGAATTGTTTATTACAAGCTCAGCCCTCCATCTACTACAACAAAAGGTCGTGGATTAGTAAGTGTGAGAGTCTGGGCTGGAACTCAGATCTTCTCCACTCCTAGACTCCAGGGACCTAATGGGAGACCTTGGTTCCCAGGAAACTTTTCTAACCCAGAAACTCCCAAGGAAACCTGGGTTCTAGTCCAGTCTCTGTCACCATTGACCTTGGATAAGTCACCTTCCTCACTCTGGGCCTACATGGCTTAGGGGGTGAGGTGGGGACGGGTTAGCTCCTCTAAATGGGCCAGCCTAGCCTCTGATGGTTTCAGGGGCTCAGGCATTTATTCCTCAAACCAGTTCCTGGGCTTGGGGCACCTGCTCTTTGTTTTATCTTTCCTTGTTATTGGTGGAATAAATCATACCTTCCTCTCATTTCCTCCAGTTAAACTTCCTTGTCAAGATCTTTATAGGCCATTTCTGGGGGTAGAAAACATCCCTATAATCTAAGGTTTGTCTATGCATGCATGTGTGCACACATTCAGAAGACAGCTGCCCTAGGTAAAAAAGAAAAAAAAAATCCCCTTGTAAAATGAAAGCCAAATAAACCAGACATTTCTCTTGTGGCTGCAAGTACTTCACTTCACAATCTAGTTCTGGGGAACAAAAACCAGAGGTTAATTAACATCTGTGCTCCCCAACCAAGAGCTGAAAGGAAACCTTGGTGCATTCAGTCATGGGGATGGTTTTTAATTATTTGAAATTGGGTGGGGTTTCCCCCCCCTCACTGCTGGAATGGGTCGTGGCAAGAGGGAAGCAACCTGGCTCACGTTCCATCAGTGTCTGACATGGACCTGGAGACCAGGGCACCTGGGGAAAGGGATCAAGGCAATGCCAAGCAAGCGATGCCAAGCAAGTGCCACTTAGACATATCTATGCAAATGAGGCATCTCAGCCCATGGAGGATTGTACCTTTCCTTTGAGTAATGACTGACAGCTGAATTAATTTGGGGTCTGGATAGCAGAGGTTCCCACTTCCCACTTGTAGTGAAAATGGAATCTTTTGGCCCACAGAGCCCTAGGCAATAAGTGGAATTTACTTTTTGATATATAGAGGCCCTGACTATTCAGACCCTATGCTGTTTCCTCAGCTTTGCCATTTATTTGATGTATGACCTTGGACAAGTCACTTCTATATTACATCTAGGATCATAGGTGCTTACATATTTCAAGCTATATAGGACCTTAGAGGATAGCCAGTCCCTCCCTTCATTTCTTCCTCTGTAGACCTGCTTCCTCATCAGACTGAAATTTCTAAACTCAGAATAGCCAAGTTCAAGTTCTGGCCCCACTACTTACTGCCTGTGTGACTTTGGACAAGTCATTTTCTATCTCTGTGCCTCAGTTTTATCACCTAGGAAGCGGAGGAGCTGGGCTCCACGAGCTATATCCTTTGGTTGTAATGGTTCTTTACATGATTAGAGGGTTAAACTCAACGATCTCTCAGGCTCTTGCCCACTCCAAAGCCTGAGGATTCTACAAGCAAGGGTCTCCCCTCCCTGGCAGGTCTATATCCATGGATATTGATGAAATGATCCCCTATGTCATTCTTCTCCATGGTGAGAAGGCAGAAAGGAGAGCCTCACTCCTTATCCCATTACCGGGTGGCCTGTCTGTGTATCTGGAGACAGCATTGTCATGAATCTTCTAAAGTCACAGGGGAGAAACAGCTGGGTAGCCCTTGTTCCACATTGTCAGATTACACTCCAGAAGGCCCAGACTCCTTTAGAAGACCCCGAGTAATACTCTGGACAATTACATTAAGCTTCCTGATTGGTCTCCTTATCTCCAGTCCTCCCCTTCTCCAACCCATCCTCCACATAGCTGCCAAGTTGGTATTCCTAAGGCACATCCTGACTATGCCACTTCCTTGTTCAAAAGTCTTCAATGGCTCCCTACTGTCTCTAGAATAAAATAGAAAGCACTTATTTCACATTCCAGGCCCTTCATGATGTGGCTTCTGCCTATCCTTCTAGGCTTCCTACCTTGGCACCTTGGCACAGCTTGGCCCCAAACCTAGAAGCTCACTCTCATCTCATCTATCTCTTAGAATCCCTAGGTTCTTTCAAAGTTCAATTAATGTACCCATTCCTCCACAAGGCCTTTCTTGATCCACCCCGGTTGCCAGTGACTCATCCCTAACTACTCTGTGTATGTGTTGTTTCCTGCGATAGAATGTAAACTCCTTGAGGGCAGGGATCATTTCAGTTTTTTTGTCTCTGTATCTCCAGTGCCTGCTTAATAAGTGATTACGGAATGCTTCACCCAGGGTACCTTCTCCCCCAGATCCCTACCAATATTGGCTTTGCTCACTTTTCTTCTTCTTTTTTTAATGATAAGAATACCTCATTCATAGAGCATTTACTATGTGCCAGTACACGGTGCCAAGCACTTTACAATTATTATCTCATTTGATCCTCACAATAACCCTATGAGTTAGGTGCTATTGTTATCCCCTTTTTACAGATGAGGAAACTGAGGCAAAGAGGGATTAAACAATTTGCCCAGGGTCCCATAGCTAGCAAGTATCTGAAGCTAGATTTGAGCTCAGGTCTTCCTGACTCCAGACTTGGCATCTATCCACTGTGCCACCTAATTTAATAAACAAATGATAGTCCCCTAAAAGTATTTTAATATGCACTCATGGATATCTGAAGAGACTCATCAATTCCATAATGGGCCCAGGAATAGGTCCTAGTGAAAGTTTGGCACAGAGAGCAGAGCATAAGTCTTAGATTCAGAAGTTGGGAGCCCTAGTTCCCTTACAATCATGGACAAATTCCTTTCCCTCTCTGGGCCTCATGTGCTCCATCTGTAAAATGAGGCATTTGGGCAAGATGATCTCTAAGGATAGAGTCCCAGGTACAATATATTGAGAAGAGCATCAAAAGAGAAGACCAGTAATGCACACATACTAATAGCCAAGCCAGAAATAAAAAAAACAACAACCATGATCTCAGATGTCAATATAAAAATGTGCCAAGTATGGGCAACAGAGATGTTGAACTAGAAATCATAATGCAAGGAAGTGAATTCACCATCACAGATATCATTTCAACTTGGTGGTTTGTGTGATAGGTAACTATAATATAACATCTGAATGGTATACCTTCTTCAGAAGGAACCAAATAAATAAAAGGGGTGGCAAAGTAGTATTATATATTAAAAAGATATATGAAGAGACCCAAGAATCAAATGGAAAGAATTTGGGTGAAGATTAATGGAGGGAGAAAGAAAAGTGGTAGTGCAGGAGCATGCTACAGACCATTTGTACAGAAGGAGGAAATAGATGAGGCATTCAGAAACTGCCATAAACCTAGTAGAGAGGCATGATACAGTACTTATTGAGGAGTTCAGGTATTTGGAGACTCTCTCTCTCTCTCTCTCTCTCTCTCTCTCTCTCTCTCTCTCTCTCCCCCTCCCTCCCTCTCCCTCTCCCCAAAGCAGAGCAGGTATTACATTTTGATTCACCATAATGGTCATTTTATTCTTCCAAAGATGAAGGAAGTGATGGGGTGGATATTATTTTGGAACAAGGTGGAACTGATTGCTAAACTTGAAAAAATGGGAATCTTAGGATAAAGTGACCCCTGTATCTTGGGATTTATGATAGAAAAGGTGGAAGAAGACAGGCATAATATGATGTGTACCCTAGATTTGGGGAAGAGAAATCTCAAAGGGTTTGGGCTTCTTGTTGCTAAAATAGGGTTAGAAAGCCCTTTTTTCTTGTCCTTGGTATTCATTACTGGCCTTGGCTCAGTCTGAGCTGTAGTGCTCCTGATGCCATTCTCACAAAATGGTGTCAATTCTTTTACACATCCTCCATTACTTGGCCATGTTTCCATCTTCTATATATGTCTTTATAACATCTGAATTGGTCAGTGAGGTCCTTGTATATCTGCATACCAGTCTGCTAGGCATCTCCCCCTTTACACCATGATTGTAATCATTTATGTTCATGGCATCAGAAGTTCATCCTTGAGAATTAGCTCCCTGTTGGTCAATTTTCCCTGTAGTGTTCTAGGTCATGGGCTAGATTCCTTCTAACTGAGAGCTCACACCTTCAGGTTCTAATATATTGTTCTGTGAACATGAATCCTGGCCCTCTGATACATCTTTTCAACCAAAACCACTTTTGGTCAATTCTACCCTGATGATCTGTTTTTTCTGTGGACGTCTCTTCTGAAAGATCCCAATGTGACTGAACTCACTGACTAGGAATTCCCAGACCCATCTGGGAAGGAGAATGGATTAAGAAGTGGTTTTTCACCTTTGCTTTGGGTCTCCAGGGTTTATAGTGTTTTGGCTAGCACATCAAACCAAGAGCTTTGAAATCCTATCCCTGAGAACTTCCACATTCCTCCTTGGTAGGGAAATCCAATGAGAGCAAGGTGAGAGAAGACCATTTAGGGGTATGTTCTGACAGTCAGTGGACCAGGAAGGAGGTGGCTTAGGAGTATTATCTCAGCTCTAAGGACGAGATCAGGTGGGAAAACGCCCAGGGGCAGTCTTTCACCAGACCTGGAGGATCTAAAGCACACAAGACTCATTGCTTCCCTAACTCCCAAGGGATGACTGGCTGGGGATCCTTATGGAATACAGGTATTGGCAAAGGCCATCCAGGCTCCAAAGAGGGAAAAAGAGGCTGTGGAGTCATAAATAGCAACTCTGTCTGCCCCCCCCCTCCAATCAACTTTTTCAAACAAATTCATTGGGGTGGGAGGAGAAACCCCAAAGCCACTGCTGTGAAGGCAGCTGTCAGTGAGGCTAGGGAAAAGCTCCCCAAGGAAGGAAGAGCATTCCTTATGGAGATACTATTTTGAGGAATTTAGGGCTCACTGGGCAAGTCAATGAACCTTTCTGTGTCTCATTTTACTTATCTGTAAAATGGGACCAATACTCCCCAGGGATGTCATGAGGATTAGATGAATTAACATATGTAAAATGCTTTGCAATCTTTAAAGAGCTATCTAAATTCTAACTATTACTATTCTTTTTATTTTAATTCTTCATGGTAACTAAGGGCTAAGCTCAGTTGTTTCTATGCTGCCAAAGGATTGTAAGTACTGTCAGCATCCTATAAATGTCAGTGCCCTGGGCAGCCCCCCCCCACCCCTAGTTATAGTTCTCAGATGCAAACTGGAGATTCTCAGGGATTTGCTTTCGTTCTGTGTCTCTGGGGAGGCTGATCATTTAGTCACCTTAACTGTGTATCATTGATCTCTCTTGGGCAGTCAGGCTGGTGAAGCCTATGTATTTCTCAGAATTATGCTTTTAAATGCAGAAAATGAAAATCTATAGAATTATAAAGGAAATCAATATATTGAAATATACTTATCAAAATAGTATAACAGATAGATAAATAGATGAATAAATAAATGAATTCACAAGCCCCAATTTAGAGACTCTGATCTTCCCCCCTAAATTCGATGGGGAGTGGGGGGCAGTGATTACTTAGGAGGGACAGACACAAGGACAGGGTCGGGGTAGAGACTCAACAGGTGTCTCCTGGTGCCCCTCTACCATGTACATTTTGGTGTCAACCACTCTCCACTGCCCCTTCCCTAGGTGCCTCCCCACCACTAAGGGAATTTCTTGATTCTTTAAATCAAAGGCTCTTAGCTATACTCCCTTTGCTGTCTACAGAAATTATGAAAGCTAATATATACTTAGGTACCTAGGACCTAAGAGACATTGGAGTGGGCCTAGGGGAAATAAGGCAGCAAAAAGCAGAGAAAAGGGATTCGAAGAGACCACCAGTGTCTCACCTTCAGCCAGATCCAGCATCAAAACAGCATCATATAGGGTCCTGGCTATTTCCCTTGGACTGGGAGCTCAGAGAGCAGTGGCACTTCTACGGGGGAGGGAAGGCATAGTCTATCTGTTGCTGAAGGCCTCTTTAGGCTAAGCAGATGAGATATAGTGAAGGCAATGAGGATTATCAGCAGAGTCAATGCCCAGGAGCAAGACCAGTCAATGTGTGGTGCATCCACCAACGTTACACCATTTTGGAATGCCAAAAAAGGATGCCTCTTATAGTATGAGAGCCTGGAAGGCGAGAGGACATATAGATGAAATCTCTAAAGCCACAAGGAGCATGGATTAGGGACATTTCAGCTTGTTGTAAGAAAAACCTGTAAATAATAGTCAGTACTATGAGCCTTTAAGGTTTACATCTGACCCTCACACAACCCTGGGAAGTAAGTTCTAGTATTATTCTCATTTTATGGATGGAGAAACTGAGGCAAGGTTAAGTGACTTGCCCAGGGTCACATAAAGAACTGGGGCAGGATTCAATCTCAGATTTTTCTGACTCCAAATTCAGTGCCCTTCCCTCTTGCACCATAAAAGATGCTGGGAAAAGTGCTGGGTGGTTCCAGGAAGAAACTTACCAATCAATGAGGATACCTCACCCCCAGCCCAGAGTGGAATTATCTTTAGGTGGGCAAGGTAGCTGATGAAGAGGTAGAACATACCAGAGAGCCAGAAGAGCTGGGTTCAACTTCCACCTTTGCCACTTACTACCTATGTGGACTTGGGCAAGCTAGTCGTCATCCCTGGGCCTCAATTTACCCCTCTATAAAACAAAGGGAATTGAACTGGATGACTTCTGAGCTCCCTTCTAGTTCTAGGTGTCTGGTACTCTGACCCCACATATTAGATCTCTCATACTTGGAATGGAGCTGCCTGGAGGTGGAGGGGGCCCCAACACATTAAGTAAATGCAGGATAGCTTGTTGGGGATGGCATATAGGAGATTACTGTACTAGTAGATGGTCTTCAGGGCCATTTGGCACTGAGAGTCACGAATGTGAATGGATAGAGTCAGTCCCTTTCAGCTCTGACTGACACTGTAGGATTCTGAGATGGGGCAGGCAAGGGGGGGGCAGGGTGCCTAGCTAGGCAGACACATCATCAGGTGACAACTTGAGCCCTTCATGATGTCACATTTCCTTCAACACTGCAAGGATCCTTTACCAATGCAGGCTTCAGCCCCTCACTGACTTAGCAGACCGTTGTCAAGAGTTGCTGTGACTAGGGGAAAAATGACCTCCTGGTTAATGTCCTGATGCTGAGCTTCTCCATAATTAGCTAGACTGGGCCTCAGATGATAGGCAAATACTCCATCACTGGCTCTGGACTCGGAGCCTTTTCTGTTTCTGAAAAGCTGGAAGAGGCAGAGTCTCTGAGAGCTCCTGGTCACCTACAGACCGTGATGAGGTGTCAGAGAAGGACTTCAGAGGAGCAGAAAGGAGAATGCTTGAAATAGATTACCCCCAAGACGCTGAAAACCCAGAGAGGTCACATGCTTGAGACAAACTTGGCAAAGATAGAACAAAGGGAATCAAGGGGCACTTGCTAGATTGTTCTCCTACACACTATCCCTTGGTGCCCTACAATAGACAAGACATTTGGCTGACATGCCCACTGGTCACAAGCCCAGAGTTTTGTCCCCCATTCTGCCCCTGACTAGCTATGTGACCTTAGTCATGTCCTTTCTACTTTCTCCAGTCTTTCAATAAGTCAATATTTATGAAGCACCTACTATGTCCCAGACACTGTGCTAAACCCTGGGGATACAAAAAGAGGCAAAAGACAGTCCCTGCCTTCAAGACACTTATGATCTAAAGTTACAGCATTAGACTAGAAGATCTTCAGGAACTTTTCCAGCTCAGGCTTTATAGATTTGTGCCCTGCAATGTCCTTTTTTGTGTGGCTATAGAAAATTCTTGTCTCAAAATGGTTCAAAGAAGTTGTTTGGCCTAACCTGACCAAATCTCCCATTCCATGACCCCCTTCAGCTTTAATTCTACTCAGCTTTTTGTTGAAGGACAATGGCTTTGCACACTATAGGTGTTCTTGGAAAGAAATGGATCTATACAGGTAAAGGCTTAAGTGTTTTTTTAATGCTGATGATGGAGAAGGGAGTGGTAGTACACTAAATGTACAATTGAGCCTTTTGAAACTGAATTTTCGGAATAACAAGAAATGTGATTATGTATGTAAAGCCCTTTGCAAACTTTAAAGTGCTACATAAATGCCAGCTATTGTTATTATTAACATAATAATGCTGTTCTTGTGGACATGGGGTAAGAAAGAACAGATTCACTACATAATGTGAGCATACCCCCCAATCAATGCCATTTCTCACTAATGTCATGAATACATTATAACCAAACCCCACTGGGAAGTCCCTGTAACATCATTCAGCTGGTTGCCTATTTAGCACACTGTTCTTACAGCCCCCTACAATGTTATTTTACCTAATGCCATGTTTCCTTGGAACCAATTAAGAATATTAAGTGGGGTATACTTATAGGTAACTCAGACAAATTCAAGTGGAATGCATTGAATCAACAAAATGAACCTGTGTGCATATTAAAAATCAAATTCCATCATCATTATAGCCAATGTGATCATGAATATAAAGTGTTTTGCAAAGAGGCATGGATGGATATAGATATTCAGATAGACATAAATGATAGTTCAATGGATAGAGAGATGGACAGATTGATGATAGGTAGATAGGTAGATGGATAGATGGATGGATATGCAGGTAGATGGATGGATAGACAGATATAAATGATATATCATTGAATAGATAGATTGGCAGATAGATGATATATGGGTAGATGGATGGATAGATATGTAGGTAGGTAGAGAGACTGATGGACAGATATGTAGGTAGGTAGATATAGAGATGATAGATTGATGGATAGATAGGTAGCTGAACAGACAGATAGATAAAGCTTTTATGAAATACTCGCTCTGTTCCAACCCCTTTTTAAGGGAGCTTACATTCTAATTGGGGAAGACAAAACACTGGAAAGGGGAGGGGAGAGGGAACCAGCATGGGAGTAAGGGCAACTGGTTTGGAAGGAGAGCACATCAGAGAGTGAGCAGGAAATTAAGTGACTAGCATGGCTTAGCACCCCTCTAGAAAAGGTGGTTCCAGGGAAAGACTTGGTCATGAGTGAGGATCTCCCAGGGTGGAGTGGACAACCCTCCTTTGGAGGACTAGGCAGTTGATGTCAAGGTGGAACCAACCAGGGACTAAGCAGGAAATGTTAGCTGCTTTTGGTATCATTTAGTTT
The DNA here is from genome assembly GCA_028627135.1 of Pseudochirops cupreus. NCBI lineage: Eukaryota > Metazoa > Chordata > Mammalia > Diprotodontia > Pseudocheiridae > Pseudochirops > Pseudochirops cupreus. The sequence continues at coordinate 37,342,943 of CM053582.1, read as the reverse complement.
TTCCATGTGTCAAAACCGAACAAGATCCCTTAAAACATGCAGCAGTAGAGAGAACTCTGAACCACAATCCTGATTCTGAATACCAAGTAAGGCATAAAGTAGGGAGATGTATGCTTGCCACCACTGTCCCAGAGGATGTCCAACAGAATATCCAAATGGAAGAAGGATTGTCTATAGATGCTGAAGTCTTGCAGATGTTTCTGTTTGCAAATGACATCGTATTGATTGTTTCAAGTCCCAGGACACTGCAGAGCTTCCAAAGCAAGATCCGTAATTACTCAAAAAGGTTCAGCCAAGAAAAGCCAAGTAGATGAAAAATCTCTGTTGTCCAGACTGTGATTTGCACTTGTATCAACAACCCATCCAACTGCTCTAGCTCTAGCTCTATCTTTGTCTCCAGCTCTCTCTCTCTCTCTCTCTCTCTCTCTCTCTCTCTCTCTCTCTCTCTCTCTCTCTCTCGTTCATTTTATCAATGGAAGTTCAGCAGTTTTGAAATTTTCCAGAATCCCAGAATGTTAAAGTTGGAAGGGACCTCAGTTAGCATTTTATCCAAAAAACCAATCCCCACAACAACACATCCCTATGGAGGCCAGCTGTCCTTTCTTTAGAAAGAAACTTTTCTTACCTGACATAGTGAAATCTTGTTTGGGCCTGCCTCACGTCCTTCTTCTCTTGGGATATTTATTGAAACTGACAAATGAGAAGGTAGGGGGAGCAGCAGGTACAAGGTAAAGCTGGGAAATTTGGTCACTTAGACATATCTTCAAGGTCATCTACACTACTTCTAGCTTTCATTTTAGACAGAGGAAGACTGAGGCCAGAGATTTTATGCTTTGCTTAAGATGATATGAAAATAAGTTTATGTGATATCTGAGAGACAGCATGACAAAGTGGAAAGAGGGCCTGTCTTGGAGTCGGGAAGGCCTAAGTTCAAATATTGCCTTTGACACACACAAACTGAGTGATCCTGTGCAAGTCACTTTACCTCTTATTGTCCCAAGCAGCTCTCTAAGATGCTAAGTTCCAGACAAGTTTCTCACTTATATTAGTGACTGGAATTTCCACCAGGGAGTTCCCCCCACAAAGAGGAAATCAGAAGTCTAGACGATAACATATTTTTTCAGTACAAAGATGCTTTGAGCACATATTCATGAGCCCAAAGCAAACTAAAGCCACCCCAAATTGTTTGGGAGAAGTCTCTATGGAATTCAGACTTCATCCCATTAAGCGACAAAGAGAATACCTAGGCAATCAGAAGGATACAAACCAGATGGAATGGTAATTGGGCCTTTGCCGGAAAAGTCAGAAGCAATGCTAGAGATCAAGGGAAGAAGGGAAGCACCATCTTCCCATTCATCTTCTCTTCTGATCATCATTCCCTGGAGGCTCCATTCACTGGAACAAAGCAAAGAGAGCTTGTCCAAGCCCAGGGAGCTAAGTGGAGAGATCCATTTTGTCTTTCCAACTGCTTAGCCAGTGTCCATTCCTACATTGGCCAGTGTCTTCCTGGGAGTCAGCACGAGGCAGTATATTAGAAATGAATTGCAGTGATGGCTCTCTTGGACCCTTACTATGGGCTAGCTGTTGAAATTCTGGGCACAATCATAAGCAAAACACAGACCTAAATATTGCTGAAATGGTGAAGTCAGTTGGAAGAGGATCAACTTGGTTTGTTTGTGTAATAGCAATCATCAAAAGCACCTCCCAACCATCTTGGGAGATGAGTGCTGCAGTTCTCATTTCCCCTATTTTTCCGATGAGGAAACTGAGGCTCAGAAAGACTAAGTGATATGTCCACAGTCACAGGAGGTATTAAAGGAGAGATTCGTTCCCAAATCTCTGCTGACTTCCAAGCTCAGTCTTCTTTCTTTGACATTGTAAGGCTGTGATCATTGACTTTCTACCTATTCTACATGGGAGTATCCCAAGAGCCTGCCTGCATGGCACCCTAGAAAGCCTTATTTTTCAGTGAAGAGACCTCCATACCTCTCTCCCTTACAGGCCTGGAATGTTCTCCCTCAAAGCACAACTCAGATACTGTCTCCTACAGAAGACCTTTCCTGGTTCCTCTCGCCTCCACCCTTCTTAGCACTTTCTCCCTCCTAAAATTATTTTGTATTTCTTTTATCTGTCTCACATCTACTTCAAGATACATTCATATCTTCCTAGATGAATGAAGGGTCCTTGAGGCCTGTTTACCTTTTGCCTCTCTATTCCCAGCACCAAGCCCAGGGTCTAGCACACAGTAAGCACTTCATAATTGCTCGTTGTGTTAAATGGACTCCTCTTCCAAGATCCATCAGACTTTAGGAAGGTAGAGCATGGACTGTAGTTCCCCGTTTGGGAGTTGAGAAAACCAAGTTCGCCATCCTTAACCCCTCCTCTATCTCCATCCTTAGCCCCAGCCCCATTGTCCCTTTGTGTGACTTTGAGACACAAAGACCATTTGTCTTTTTTCCTTACCCAATTATGGAGTTTTAGAAGAAGTTGGCAGATGGGAGTTGGCACGAGCAGGAGCTTGGAACAAGCAAGACTAGGGGGAGAGGAGGGAGGTTTTTGAGAATGTCAAAGGACGACCAGAGTTCATATGTGGCAGTTTGAAGAACGCAATTACCACCTTCTCGCACCATCAATCCATCAATCAACGAGGTGTCGGGGGTGCCCACTCAGCACGCCAGGCCAGGCAGTGTCAAAGGAACAGGGCTGAGAAGGGAGGTCACCCTGGGCTTGTCTAGGTATCCCCACCCCCACTACTCCAAGCCATGCCTGGGGCAGCTGGTGAGCAGTGCTCACCTGAAACCAGAGAGCATCCAAATGCCACCCAGGGGACACCTGAAGGGCAGCCTTTCTCTGCCTTAGAAACTTAGGAATGACTCTTGCCCTTCCTTCCTCACTAATGACAACTAGTCACTTCCTTACTGGAGAGGATTTTGGAGTTCGTAGGGGTCTTAGATATCACATGTACTTCCTAGACAGTCAAAGGGGTCCATAATGAAACAAACCAAAAAGGTCAAGAACTCCCCTCATAGAATCACGGAACCTCCTCCTAGAATCACTGAACTCTCTCCTAGAATCATGGAACCCCCTCCTAGAATCATACAGCCCTCTCCTAGAATTACAGAACCCCATTCTAGAATCATGGAGCCCCCTCCTAGAGTTATAGAACCCTACTCTAGAATCCTGGATCCCCCCTCCTTGAATCATACAACCCCCTTCTAGGATCACAGAACCCCCTCCTAGAATTACAGAACCCCTTTCTAGAATCATGGAACCCCCTCCTAGAATCACAAAACCCTCTCTTAGAATCACAACCCCCCACTTGGAATCATGGAACCCCCTCCTAGAATCACAGAATGCCCCCCCATTACAGAAGGTTTCAGTGACAAGTAGATTGACTTGTCTAAGTCCCCATTTTGCCAGATGGAGACTCTGAGTCCAGAGGAAGGAAATGACTTGCCCTAGGGCTAGCCCATAGCTACTTAGTGACAGAGGGAGCTCTCAAGCCCTGCGTAACTGTCAAGCAAGAGTGTCCTTATTCTGCCAAGGCAGAAGCAGGCAGCTTAGACTCTCTAAAGAGTTAGGACCAAATAAGCCCTTGCAGGAAACTGTGAGCTCTATGAGAGCAGGTGTGGGATCTGAGTACACGTGGTGGTATGCCCCACTGTTTACTGATGCAGGTACTCAAAGGCGGAGTGGCCCAAACAGGCTGAACCGGGGTCACCCTGTCACTGGGGATCAGTGTGTCCTTCTAGTGGGAGGGACACATTAGCCTGAAGCTAGCAGCATAGAAGGGGGTCTTTCACAGGCCTTCAGAGAGTTTCTGAGCCTGCCCTCCAAAGGCATGGCTAAACAGGAGGTTAATGCTTTGCCTGTTACAATGGCCAAGTAGCAATGTCAGCTGACAGATGGGGCTAGAATGAGGAGCGTTCAAACATGGGCCTTGGCAAACTCATGAGGTGGAGTGACCTTCTTCCTCACAACTAAGAGAGGGCCAGGAAGGCCTTCAATTCTTGACCTGTCTCCTTTACCTGGAAAGGAGCTGTGAACATTTGGATTCCAAAGTTTCTTTTCCTATATACTGAGTTACCATAGGTGAGCCTCACAGGGAAAAGGAGAGAAAGCACAGGGACTTGTCTATGTGTCAGGATCTGAGCATAGGAGACACAGGTCAGAGTGGTGGATAGTGTGTGGGGCTTGATGTCCACAAGACCTGGGTTCGAATCTTGCCTCAGATACTGTGTGACTCCAAACAAGTCGCTTCATCTCTGTCTCAGTTTTCTTATCTGTAAAATGGGGTGAATAATGGCCACTGTATCTGCCTGACAAGGCTGTTGTAAAGATCAAAGGAAATGATGGTGCCCCAAGTACCCTGCAGACCTTCAAACTTGTCTGCTGTGATGATAATGAGGGTGATGTTGGTGGGTGACGTAGCCACCCCTCTCTTATCTTACTGTGTGCCCTTGGCCACAGGATACCTCTTCTTCAGCCCCAGAACTAACGTGGGAGAAGTGAGCCTTTGTTCTAGGGTGCTGATGTGGGGAAGAGGATGCTTCTGCCCTGAACCATCCACTACCGTGGTGCTTTAGCCCAGTGTTCTAGAGGCAGAAGGTATGATCACTTCCAGAACTCTCCAGGGATGGGTCCTCCCTCCCTCCCTCCCTTGTGGCATGCTGGCACCCATGATAGGCTGGTCCCTCAGTAGCACCAGATCTCAGACCCATTCTGCCCTCTGCACCATGACAGCCCCTCCTACCAACCTGCCACAGGGCTTCTTTGGACTAGTTTATGACTTTGCTTTTCTCGACTGTCAAGTAAATAGAATATTAGTGCTGGAAGGGCCCTTAGAGATAATGTAGTCTAGCCCTTTCATTTTCCAGAGGAGGACACTGAGGCTCAGAGAGGAGGAGTTACTTGGCCAGGGTCACACAGTTAGTTGGCAACAGAGCCAAGAAGGGAAGTCCAAGTTTTCCGACTCATAATTGTGTGCCTATACCACTGTCCCCATACTGCCTTTCCCCAGAAACCATTACAGATGAACCCCCTCTCCCACAAAAGCAAAACCAGTGTCCTTCCTTTCAAGTTTCCTAGTGACCCAAGGAGAAAGGCAGCTGCCAAGGGACTGGCCCAAGCAGGGACCCTGGTGAAAGGCCTTGTAGAGGTCCTCCTCACCACCTTGAGTCCTTGCTGGATTTCTAAGGCTACTTACACTCTGGCTTCTTCTCCGCTCAGTACCTCATAGTTACAGAAATAACAAACCCCAACAGCAGGAGGGGGTGAGAGCAGAAGAATAACAGCAAGCCCTGTCCTGCAGGACCTCTGATCTCTGGCCTCAAGGTATCCAGAACTCTCCTCCTCCATTCTGGCGCTCCACTTGCCTTCTGAGCATCCTATAGCCACAGATTTGCTGTTTTAATAACAACCTCATCAGCGAGTGCAGACAGATGGGTCTGCCGGCCACCAGTTGCTTGCAGTCTGGCTGATGTCATGTCTAAACTCAAGGACTCTCCGAATTCCCTGGCCACCACTGCTGCTAAGCAGAAGCTAAAAGCTTCAGAACTAGGTCATTGGGCTTGTATGCAAAAGTCAGGAGCTCAGTGACTTCTTGACTCTGGTAAGAAGGGACATGGAGGGCTAAGGACCAAGCCTGGGGCCCAGCATGCAAGGAGGAAACGACCCCTCTGCTGAAGGGTCGTCTAGGCAGCTGAAGGGGCAGGCTCTTAGGAGGCATCTCTTCTGACCTCCTGCTGCGTTTAGGAATCTCCTTGAGAGTCTCCCCTAACAGGGATTCAAGCTTTCACTTGAATACCTCCAGGCATGAGTACCTCACTAGCTCATGAGGAGCAACTCGTTCCCATCTTGGACAGCTTATCATTAATACTTTCTTCTCAAATCAAGCCCAAGTCAGATTCCCTAGAGATTCCACCTACTGTTCTTCTTTCTGCTCTCTGAAGGCATGGAGAGAAGTCTAATCCTTCTTCCACAAAAGGGCCCTTCACATACTTGAAGGTAACTTTCTCATCCTTCAAAGGCTTGTCTTTGACGGATAGCTTGAGAATGACAGACTATACAGCTCTCTGTCCTCTAACTATTTCTCGCATGCCCTGGTTCTCAGAGCCTTTACCCTCCTGATGGCTTTTCTCTGAACGTTCTCTAACTTGTCAGTGCCCTTCTTGATGTGTGATGGCCAGAACTGGAGTCCATAAAGGACTTTGGGTCTGGGGGCTGAAAGGGACATCTTCCTAGGCCCCCTGAGGCCCAGAAATGCAGTGATTCTTCATGCAAGGTTTGCCTTCATCTGATATTGCATCACATATAAAGGTACATCTGAACAGATGTCTCATTATAGAGCATGTATAAGAAATCTTGCCTTGCCCATGAAATGAAGCATGGAGAACAGACCCTGGTGTCATCTTCTTCTAAAACACTCTGTGGGGCTCAATTGTTGTTTTGCCTTAATCTCATCTCCTCTACTGGCCCCAGTTATATTCATGAGAAAAAACCTGGTTTCTCATCTCCCCCTACACATAGAGGTTAGAAAGGGAACATGATGCCTTGAAGGGGCTGTGTCTACTTTGGATCTTAAAGGGTCTAGGCTCCATGAATGTATGTTAACATCAACTTTAAATATTATCCCTGGGGCGGCTAGGTGGCTCAGTGAACAGAGCACTGGCCCTGGAGTCAGGCGGACCTGAGTTCAAATCTGCCCTCAGACACTTAAACACAAAAACTACTCATGCGACCTTGGGCAAGTCACTTAACCCCAATTGCCCTACCTTCCCCCCTCCAAAAAAAAGAAGCAAAAAAATATTATCCCTTAGATATATGAGTCAATTATTAATACACTTCTTAAAAGTGGAAAATACGATTTTAGCTTCAAACCCTCCATGGGTAAAAACATGGTGAGAAATAGGGCAGTACTCACTGGGGGATGTGGACCCCAGCAAGACAATGAGCAGACGGAAATGGGGGCTTGGGAAGTGAGTGATAACACAAGCTGGTCCTCTTTTCAGTGCTCATAGCTTCCAAGGGCAGTCCTTAATGGCGGGGGTTGAGATCTCCTTCAGATATATGGCCTTAGCTCCCCAAGACTCTGTGAGCATCTCAGATGGAAAGCTAGGCATCACTGGGCTTTCCACAAAATGTTCCCTATCCCTAAAGTCTTTTCTGGTCATTTCAGTTACTAGTGACAAGCTCAAAGCCTGTCTCCTAATTCTGAGCTATGGTCTCAGGCCAGAGTCATTGGAGTTGATGCTTTTGAATTTTCATATTTGCAGAGTGCTGGAATTGGCAGGGCTCCAAGTGATCTTCTGTCCAACTGCTTCCTATAGTTATAGATTTGAGGAAATTGGGCAAGTCTTTCCTTCTCTGAGCTTCAAAGTCACTCAGTGAGTTGATGGCAGAAGAGGGCCTGAGACTCAGGACTCTATACTCCCAGGCCAGCACCTCTTGTTCTGATCTTCAACCACCCACCACTAACAGTGGCTGAGGAGCATGTGAGTCCTCTCCTTATTTTTCTATTCTCTTCTAAGCCAAACTTTCACCCATTGACTTTTCTTCCTTCCCCCAAGAAGGCTCTTGAGTACAAACTAATAAATGTGCTTGTTGAATAGGTGAGATAACAGGAAACAAGCTTAGCCATTCAATTTTAATAGGTTTCAATTCGACTGCTGTGTTTCAAATTGTACTCTGAGCTTGTGTCTTCAAGGCATCAAAACAACTGATGGAAAAATAACCTATTCAGGAAAACAACTGATTGTTTATCTACATGACGCCCAATGGCCCTGACAGAATCTATGAACCTCAATCGGTCAGTTGCCCTGAATTTACAACTTATTGCATGAACATGATAAAGTTAGGTTCCAACCAGTCCCACTCTCCAGTTTGTCACATGGTCATGAGCTTCAGACTTTGTATCAGTCTTTCAGGAATAGTGCTACTTCTGCTTGCTTGACCTATGCAAGATGAGACCTGCCACATGGCCATATGAGATTCCCAGTATGTCAGTTCTCCAGAAATGTGACCTACTTGGAAGAGAGTTCACTCAATATGGTTGAGTGAGGCTGCTTGTATGTCATGAATGGACACTTGTCAGACACTAAGGAGAATTTTCTGTGGCTAGCTTAGTGGTGTGAGATATGCCAATGGCCTTCCCATCACATGATACAGAAATTCCTGAAAGGATGAAAAAGTGATCTGCCCTCAGTCATGGGAAATGGTAGTGATAAGACATTCCATGCACAACAGACCTCAGAGCAGTCTAAGAGGTAGACCACATCATAGGCAAAAAGAAAAGCAAAAACAGTACTCACATCCCACCCATCTGACACTTGTAGGACTTAGCTCCAAACCTGGGGCTTTCCTTACTAGACCCAACCCAATCAAGAGGGAAAAAGAGGACTTACTTTGAACAAGAGTTTGAATCAAATGGTGAATTGTAGGTAATTGATGAGACAGCTTATGAAAAGTTGAATCAAGCAATCTTGGTCATGAGTGTGGCGTAACTCCAGCAATGTTATGGGGCAATTCCTGGACCTCTGAAGGACTGAGCAGAGTGCAAAGGCCCTAGCAGGAATTTGAAAAGACTTTAGCATTTATAGTATTTTTTGTCTCTTTTAAGCTCATTGCTTTATTTTTTAAAAAATGTGTATATCATCAATGGCTTTTGTCCTTATATTAATCCTTTCTAGAAAAACAAGCAAAAGCAAATCTCCAAATCTCCCCCAACTGCATTGACTCATCATTTAGAACAAAGAAAAGTTTAGTAAATATACTGGGCACAGTGACCATATCTGAAATGTATACACTGTTATACCGCTGCCGTCCCATCATGAGTAGAGAAATGTTTTGTTATCTGTTGTCCAGAGTCATTCTGGGATTTCCAGGTACTTAGTTTCCTTTCAGTCTTATTTTCATTCACACTGATGAGGTCAGTCAGTCAATGGCCATACCTTAATAAATAAATAAGTGTCTGCTATTGACCAGGTTAAAACTCTGGGATACAAAGAAAGGAGACAATCCTTGCTTCCAAGGAGCTCACAGTTAATTGGTTCAGCTTATTTTCATTCTTTCACAATTAATTCAAATCTTCCCATATTTTTGTGAATTCATTCAATTTATAATTTCTTTCTGCACAGCAACATTCCATTATGTTTAATGCAATATAATAGGGTTTTTGGCCATGTCTGAAATGTTGAGCATCTGTTTTGTTTTTTGTTATGAAGAGTGCCGCTAGGAATATCTTGGCATATATTGGACCTTTGTTTGTCATTGACTTTCTTGGGGTAAAGGCCCAATAGTGAGCTTGCATGGGTACTTTTCTTGCATATTTCAAAACTGATATTCAGAATCATTGTAGCAATTCATAACTCTTCCATCAGTGTTTTGGGGTACATGTCTTCCCACAGCCCTTCCAATATTCACTATTCCCATTTTGGGGGGTAATCTCTGGCAAGTTACATGATGTGAGGTAAAACATCAGAGTTGTTTATATGTATATACTTCTCTTTCTATTAGTGATTCAGAGCATGTTTTCAAAAAGGTCAGTTATAGTTTACATTTCTTCTTCTGCAAAGTGTCCATATTTGTTGTCCACTTATCTATTGAGGTAATTATTCTTGGCAATACATACTTAAGTCCATTTTCTGGATATCTTAGATATTGGACACTTATTGATGATGTCTGATTCAAAAACTTTTACTCATTTTATCCACTTATCTCCATTGACTTTATTCATGCAAAAATTTTTTTAGATTTTTTATACAATTGAAACTGGTTGTTTTGTCTTTATGTTCTCATAACTTTCTTGTTTGGTTAAGATTTTTCTCCCTGACTATAGCTGTGAAAGATATTGAATCTAAATCTGTTATATTTTTTCATATGATGTGACCTTTTATATTCAGATTACGTGCCCATTTTGAGCTTGTTGTAGCCTTGTTTTGAACTTGTTGGCCTAGACGCAATTTGTGGCAATTTTTTTCCCCAGCTTTACACAGTATTCTTGTCAAAAAGGAATTTCCTCTCCAATGTTCCTAGACTTAACAAACACTAGGCTACTGCTTTCAGTTGCCTTTGTTTCTTGTTTATCTAATTTGTTCCACTATCAGCTTTTCTGTTATTTTAACCAACACCAGATAGTTTTGATGGCTACCATTCTTTGATATAGCTTGAGATCTAGTAATGCTATGCCCTTTTAGTTGTACTGTCTCATTATTTTCCTTGAGATTCTGAGCCTTTTCCTCCTCTTCCAAGTAAATTTTGTTAAAGTTTTATTTAGTTCTATAAACTGTCCACTTGGCAATTCAATTGGTATAGTACTAAATCTCTAAATTAATTTAGGTAGTATCATAATTTTTATTATATTGGCATGGCCCAAATACAAGAATTGGCTATCTAATTATTTGCCACCCTTTATTTCTATAAGCAGAATTTTGTGGTTGCATTTGTATAAATTTCGCTCGTATCTTAGGTTAAGTCCCATATATGTATGGATATTGTCATTATTTTGAATGAAATTTCTTGTATGATTGTTTCTTTCTAGTCTTTCTTATTACTGAATTGAAACACCGATCATTTCTGTGGATTTATTTGGCATCTTGATACTTTATTGCAGCTATTAATCATTTCGATTAGTTTCTTTACTGATTCTCCAAGGTTTTCTAAGTACATCATCATGTCTTCAACAATTAGAAATAATTTTGCTTATTATTTTCAGATTTTTATCCCTTTAATTGTTTTCTTATATTTTTTCTGTGTTTCTAGAACTATGTCAAAACCTGAGTCAAATGGCTTCACAAGTGAATGCTAATAAACAAACATATAAAGATCAGTTATTACTTATACTACCATTATTATTCTTAAAAATATACAGATAAGATATTCTGCCAAACTTATTTTATGAGAAAAATATGGTTATGATATCCAAACCAGGAAGAGACCAAGCATAGGAAAAGACCAAACACCAGGTTCACTAATGACAAAATTCTGAATAAAATCATTGCAAAGGAAAAGACAATGTAGTCAGAGAATAATTCACTATGACCAAATTGGATTCATACTGACACAAGAATGGTCCACTATTAGGAAACAATTAGCATAATTAGCCATTTAGCCATATAAATAACACAAAATCTAATTATTTTAATGGATGTAGGGGGAAGCCTTTGCCAAAATATAGCACTAATTTATGTGAAAAAGCTTAAGCACAGGAAAGCATCTTTTCAACATGACCACACACACACACACACACACACACACACACACACTTACTTAAAACTAAGAGCTAGCCACAAGGTAAAAGGTACATTCCATCATTACTCTTTGGAAGTCCTGATAGGTCACAGTTTGGGGCAGAGTTCTGAGGTCTTTCAAAATTGTTTTCCCCTCACATTATTGGGGTGGTCTTGCTTAAGTTGAGACCATAGGCTGAACCCAGGGGAACAGATTATAAAGGGATAAGAAGAGGGTTCCCAAGCACAATGCTGGAAATGAGGGTGACTCCAAGAAGTCCTTGTAATCGAGTCCCTTCTCCCCTTTTCTCTCACTACTTCCAGCTGCCTATGTCCTCCATGTGGCACATTCTTTCCATTTTCTTTTTGTAATTACTGATCTTGCTGCATTGGAAGACTCTTTCCTTTTTATGGAATGATGAAGGGAGACCCTTACCCTAAAGTTACCTTCATCACCATCTTCCCAGAATTCCCACAACCATCCATTAGACATCTACTATATGCCAGGCATCATTTTAGGTTCCAGAGATATAGAAGTGAAATTAATAGCATCATACATTTAGAACAAAGGGTCTTTGAGGCCATTCCCCTTATTTTACAGGTAAAAAACTGAGACTAGAGAGGGTAAATGAATTGTCTAAAGTTGCTGTCTAGATGTGTGAGTTTTGTGTTGGGGTAGTATTTGAACTCAGGTCTTCCTGACTCCAAATCCAGTGTCCTATCCACCATACCAAGCTGCTCAGGGACTTCCATTCTACTAAAGGAACCTGTGTTCAGATGCATGAAAATGAAATCCAGAGATGGGAAGAGACTTGTGCAAGGTCACACAGGAAGAGCTGGGGTTTGAACCCAGGTCTCCTGACTTCAAATACAGCAGGACTTCCACTGCTACAAAGGTGGCCAACCTCAATATTTTTCTTAGCAAAAATTTAGTTCTGGGTTGAGGATAATATGAGAATAATGCAGATCGTTGGAATTTTTTGTTTACCATGGTGTCTCTGTGAGATTGTTCTATCACCACAGGTAAAACTCATGGGTTTGTCTGAGACTCAGACTGTCCTTTCCTAGGTTCTTGGTACATGCTGCCCTGCTGCTCCTTCCTTGTTTATATAATAAAAAAGGGGGGGGGGAATAGAGTTCATGATATCAGGTACAGATTTGTTTCATAAAATACAGCATTCATTTATGTTTAAAAATGGGAATAGTAAGAGCTTTCCTTAACATGATGAACAATAGATTTGAAACCACAACCTAATATTGTATTCAATGGAAACATCTGAAAGGAAAAGCATTTCTATTAAATAATAGGGATGTCTACCCTTACCTCTATTGTTTATAAGATTTTAAAAATCATATATTTTATATATGTGGAGGGAAGAGGGAAAGGAAGAGGAAAGGGAGAGAGGGAGGAAGAGAGGGAAAGAAGGAGAGAGGGAGAGAGAAAGAGAGAGGGAGAAAGAGAGAGGGGGGGAGAGAGAGAGTATTATATATGGAATATTATTCTCTACTTTCATGATTTCTTTGTTGAGTATGCCAAAAATGCTAGAGAAGAAATTGGTCACCAGGCTCAATTAGCATTTCATACATATGCAAGACAAGATGCATTCTGTATGGCAGGGAGACAGTAAATGCAGCCCAGAGTCCATTCACTAATAGGGAAATGCCGCTTCATCCCACTGGCTTTCCATGTCTCCTCCTTCCTCACCTTCCTCTGCTCTTTCCCAAGACCCCTTTCTTCTCCAGTCTTGCCAAGGACTACTTGCAAAGCAGCCTACCCCTACTCCCCTTCCCTCCTAGGACAGCCAGCTTCCCCTGGTATCTAAAGCTCACACATACAGAGATAAAGGAGATAAAGACAGAGACTAAGAGAGAAGGTGAGACTCTCTCTTTCAATCTCTCTCTCTCTCTCTCTCTGCTCTTTCCTAATCCTCCCCACCCCATACATCCACAGACAAATGACAAGAAATAGGATCATAGAATTTAGAGATTAGCCCAAACTCTTGATTTTACAGGGAAAGAAACTGAGGCTCAGAAGTTTAATCACTTGTCCAGGTTCACAAAGGTAGTAAGAAGCAGAGAAAGGATTGGCATTCAATGCTCCTTTTAGCCTCCACTGTCTTCAATGATGTAATGAGGTGGGAGGGAAAGCCCTCAAGAGAGGGATAGCTGAGTCAATGGTGTGGCATGAACACTAAGAAAGCTCATGCAGTCTCAGGCTACAAGAATAGAGCTGAGAATCTAGTGATGGGTGTGGGGCACTGCCATTTGGGAAGGCTATTGGAGTGCATCCAGAAGAGGGCAATGCTCTTGTCTCTTCCCTTTGGACTGTCTCAACTGGTGATCTCTTTGGCTACCATGGATTTAATTATCATTTCTATGCTGATCATTCCCACATCTAGTGTATTTATCCAACCCTAACTTCTCTCCTGACTGCCACTCCCATGTTGCCAAGTGCCTACTGGACCTCTCCAACTGGAAGTACTCTAAGCACCTCATATGGAGCATGTCTAAAACAGAAATCATTATGAGTATCTGGAAGACCTGGCAGCATTCAGCCTGGAAATGCAAAGGCTTGACGAGGGTAGGGTAGCCGTCTTGAAGTATTTGGAGGACAGTCATGCCAATGAAGGATTAACTGTATTCAGCTTGGCCTCAGTGGGTAGAACAAAGAGCACCAGGTGAATGTTGCTGAGAGGCAGATTTAGATTTGATATAAGGAGGAGGGAACCCCTTCACTGTGAAAGCTGCCCCCAAATTGAGTGAGTTGCTTTGGGAGGTAGTGGGTCTCCTCTCACTGGACATCTTCAAGTCAAGGCTAGGTGACCACTTCTCAGAGATATTATAAAGGAGATTCCTGATAGGGGGTATGGGGCATTGTAGGGCCTCCTGGGTTTCTTCTGGCTCTCAGATCTCATGATTTTGATCCTAAAGCCTTTGAGAATATTTGTATCTGGGGTGAGCTTAACCCCTGAACTCCTCACTTACATGAGTTAGGAACTGCTTCAAAGTGAGGCTCTCCAAGGCCAAGGGCTCAGCTAGGAGATGGCATGTTCCATATCCTGGCCAGGTCTTGTGTCCCCTGACTAGGCCCTTGAGACCAAGCACAGACTGACCCTGGAGCTTCATGCTACACTCAGTCTTGGACTGAGGGATAGAACCCAGGTTTCCTGGAAACATCTGGCACTGGGCTTGGAGTCAGAAAAACCTGTGCTCAGATCCTAGCTGAGACACTGACTAGGCTATGACCCTGGTAAAGTCACTTCACCTCTCTGGGCCTCAGTAAAATGAGGGAATTGACTTCTGAGATCTCTCTCTAAATCTATGTTACTGTGATCTTCTGTGCTATCTGAAGCCAACTCCCTCATTTTACAGAGGAAGAAACTGAGGCACAGAGAGATGAAGTGCCTTGTTTTCAGTCCCCAAAGTGAGTAAATAACAGAGAAAAGACGATCATCATAGATCGTAGGCTGTGGCACTTAAAGGGAACACAGAGCTCATCCCAAGAGGTTGAAATGGTCTTTCTGGGGTACCACAGGTGATCAGAAGTGCTCCTGCCCAGGACTCCTTCTACTAGACTGCTCTGCCTCCTGGGTTCCTATGTTAGGGGAGCCCCTGTCTTTCTGGCATGGCCTTCCCTTCTTGTCCTACCTGCTCTGCCATGCAGGGAATTGAATGAGCCTTTCCTTCCTTTATGCTAGGAATACACCATTGACATCTTCTTTGCCCAGAGCTGGTATGACCGCCGCCTCCGCTTCAACAGCACCCTGAAAGCCCTAACTCTAAACAGCAACATGGTAAGCCGCATCTGGATCCCTGACACCTTTTTCCGGAACTCCAAGAGGGCTGACTCACACTGGATCACCACCCCCAATCAGCTGTTGCGCATCTGGAATGATGGGAAGGTTCTCTACACCCTGAGGTATGTGGAGTGTTGGAGGATTTGGGGACTGGGACTCACCAACAGAAAAACAATTCAGAGGACTTGGTTTGCCTGCTTGACCTGGTTGACCCCTTTTCTCAACGTGCAGGGAGACCTGGCCTTGGCATTCTTTCCTAGAAGGAGTGGGACCAAGGAGCTGACCAGTCCAGAGTCATGACCCTGAGTGGGGACTCTGGCTCTGGTGATGGTTGGGGAGGGCCCCAAAGGAAGGAGTGAGGGAAATGATAACATCTGGGGTCAGAAGGAATCTTAGAGACACCTAGTTCAAACCTCTCCCATTATACGGGAGGAAATGGTTGCCTAGACAGGGGAAATCACTTGCCTAAGCTCACCCAGGTGACCTTACACAGGTAGGAAGTAGCCAAACCTGGATCTGGATCCTGTTTCTCTGCCTCCTAACCTGGTACTCTTTCCAACCCAGTCAGAGCTCTAAGCCATCATGTGGATGATAAGGGGCACTGGGTGATGGCTGAGGTCCCTTCCAAGTTAGAATTCTATGAGACCAAGAGGCTGTGATGCCGGCTAGCAGGAGGTATGAATCCTTGGTCTCACACAGTGTGTCTGTCTGTCTCTCTCCTTTCCAGGCTGACCATAGAGGCTGAATGCCTCCTCCAGCTTCAGAACTTCCCAATGGACACCCACTCCTGCCCTCTCATCTTCTCCAGTTGTAAGTACCTGCTGTGGAAGTTCCCAGATCCTTTTTCTCATCCTTTCCCCCACCCTTGCTTGGCTCCCGTTCCCTCTTAGTGATTCTTGGGTCCCTGGGCCTGAGAGCTTTCCCATTCATTAGAATTCCTGTTGAGTCATTCTGTCAGCACTGGCCTCCTCCCCCCATACAGAGCACAGCACCAGGAAGTTTCTTCCCAAACCCTTTGGCATATGATCACATAAACAGAAGCAGACCTCAATGGAGGAAGAGCAGCCATTCTCTCCAAGTGATCCTGTCTGTCTCAGCTACCGGAGGGTAGGGCCCCTGGAAACCTAGCTACCAAAGTAATACCAAAGCAAGGAGTCCTGGGGCAGGATAAGCTCAGTGATAATGACGACGGGGCATTTCTTGTGCCTTCACTGATTTTCTAATGAGGCCTGTTTCACATCCAGGAATCGATCTCTCTGTATTTGACACCCTTCACTTCAGGGTGACAGCAGGCAGATCAAACTCAAATTTCAGAGAGGGTAGAGAGAGCTGAACAGCTAGAGACAGGCAACAAATATTGTTTGGGTACCTACCAGGTTGTTAGGCCCTGTGCTCACTACCGTGGGGGCTCCTCAGACAAGAGAGATACGCTATCTGCCCTTGGGAATGGGCATTTAGGTGAGAAGATGAGATTAATGCATGGGGAAAAGATGAATAAACACAAAATATGAGAGAGAGACAGAGACAGAGAGAGTTCCTCTGGGGTGTTTTGGCTAAAACTTACCAAAAGAAAAGCATAGTAAGTCTGAGAGTAACCAAGAGAGTTCACTAGGCAGGGAAGGTCCAACAGTGGGAGAAGAGAGGGGAAATCCTAATGACAAAGAGAAGCCCTGGGCCACCTATTGAATTTTGAAGGATAATTTGAATTTTACCAGGCTCAGCTCTTCCACTTCACTCTTGGTAAAATAATCTTAAAAACCCAACTTCCAAGTTGAGGAGGGGAGCAGTGCCCTAATTTTAAGTCCAAAGAGGTGTGGAAATCATGCAAAAGGCAATGATGTGGAGTTAGAGGACCTCAGTTCAAGTCTTCACTCAACCCCAGGGTCAGAGGGCAAGTAAGTGGTAGTCACTTAAGCATATGGACCTTGATTTCCTTTTCTATAAAATGAGGTCTGGACTCCTTGCTTGTACTGCAAAATGCTCTAGAAGCAGAGGTCAGTGCCATGACTTATTCTCAAGACAATGACAGACAGTTTCAGGGATATTTGGAAAGTGGAGGGTCTCTCCTGGTCCATGCCCAATGTCTCAAATACCCATGACAGCTCTAACTCAGGCAAAACAACTAAGCAAGCTCTGTTCAAGAAAGCCTCTCAGGGGTATGGCATTAGCCTCTCTCTGGGCTTTCCCATTTTCCAGATGGTTATCCAGCTGAAGAGATTGTTTACCGTTGGAGGCGCTACTCCATTGAAGTATCTGACCAGCGGTCCTGGAGGCTCTACCAGTTTGACTTTACGGGACTGCGGAACACATCTGAGGTCCTTCGGACTGGTGCTGGTAAGGCCATTTTGTAGATCAAAGTACAGTTCATAGTGGAGAGGAACAAGGGCAAGTCAGGGCTAAAAGAGAGCTAAGAGAGGACAAAGCTGGGGAGTAGGGGCAGGGGAGCCACCTACCAGTGCCCCCACAGAAGTGAATTGAAAGGCCTCGGAGTAAAAAGCACTTTGATTAAATGAGAGTGGGGGTGGAGGAGAAGGGCAGCATGGGGCACAGTGTGATGTTGAAACAGGAGACCAAAGACAGGACAGATTGTCATTTATCAGTATCTCTACACAGATGATTCCCAAGTTTATAGTAGACATCCAACCCTAATTTCCCTCTTGAGCTCCCATCCTACATCACCAATTAATTGCCTATTGGACATCTCTACCCAGAATAGGCATATCCTATGGGCATCTTAAACTCAGCATTGAAAATAGAACTTGTTATATTTTCTGGAAAATGCACCCCTCCCCCAATATTCCCTATTTCTGTTAAGGGCTCCACCATCTTTCCAGTCTCCCAGGTATGCAACCTTGAAGTCATACTTGATGCTTTCTTCTCCCTCAGTCCCCATATCCAATCACTTGCCATGTCTTATTAATCCTACCTTCACATCGGCTTTTATATCCATCTTCTTTTCTATACTCACACAGACTTCTAATGACCCTCTCAGCTTCATAAATGTAACAGTCTCCTAACTGATCTCTCTATGTCCCCTCTCTTCTCTCTTCAATCCATCCTGCATACAGTTGCCAAATTGATATTCCAAAAACACAGATCTAACCATATCACTCCCCTATTCAAGAGTCATTAGTTGCTCTCTATAAAATTAAAAACCCTCATAACTTGAGATTTAACATCCTCCACCGTTTGACTTCTACCCCACTTTTCCAGTTTTATTTCAAATTGCTCCCTTTCATTCACTTTCCATTCTAGCTCAACTAGCCAGCTACCTCTTCCCCACATGTAACATTCTATTTCCTGCCTCAGTGTGTTTGCACAAGGGGTGCCCCATATCTTGAATGCACTCACTCTTAAGCTCTGCCTGGTATAATTCCTAGCTTCCTTTTAGATCATAGCTCAGATGCTCATGTCTTACATGAAACAATTCTCCCCAGCCATTAACACTCTCTCCGTCTTGGAATGATTTTGTTATATGCTCTATATTAACTCAATTGTGAAGATGACATACCCCTCTAGTAAAATGAAAACTCCTGAAAGGCAGGCACTATTTCCTCTATGTTTTTGTACCCCAGAGCCAGCACAATGCTTTGCACATAGTAAGTAATTAACAAATATTTGTTCAACTGAATTGAATGATTCAAAGACATAAGTGAAAAAACATTCCTAGCCATTGAGAGCTTTCCTTCTACTGAGGATGAAAATAACAACAACCCCCACTCTCCTCACTGTTAGGGGATAGCAAATATTAGTTCTTCTGAGCTTTTTGGCAGCCCTGGCAAGGAGAAAGGGTGGCTACCATATGGGTACTGATAGGGAACTGATAGTTGGAGAAGCTTTGCTCAAGTCACTGGTCCTGCCCTCCAGCAAGTGGTTGAGTTAGAATAAGGAGACAGGCCTCTCCCCTCAGTCTAGTGGTAGAGAATAAGGTTGTCCTAGAATCATTTGAAAGTGAAGCTTAATAGTGAGATTGCTGATTCATTTAGATACCCTACAAGGTCAGTTGGAGCTGGAATCTAATCCCTCAACTCTACTACATATTTCACCAAAGACAAAGGTTTCAGCAAGACCCAGCTCAAGCATGCTTTTCTCTGACCTTGACTTTCACACCACCCAATTGACTCCTAGACAGATCGATTGACAGGTGCAATTGTGTGACTGTGCATTCCAGTCGAAGAAGTGGCCAGGTCAGCTCTTTGGGAAGGCTTGTGTCTTAGGAAATGCTGAGCACTGGGCTTTTTTTCAGAGATGAGATGAACTGGGACCACTAACAAAGGATCTGTGCAATGGGCTGTGACCAGGGTCACAGACACCTTCCTACTGAGCTCCCCAATCTCTCTGATGAAATCTCCATTGAACTGGGTAAAATTGATGCCTCTACAGTCAAAAAAGCAAACCTGTTCCCCTTTTCTTCAACACAGTGGAGGAAAAAGGAATCCTGGGTTCCTAGGTCTGTACTGCCAAGTGGGGAATACCTTATTATGGGACTTGAAGCCAAGACCATCAATGAACCCTGGTATCTCTCTGGGTTGATCCCCAAGGCCTAACTCCAAGGATAATTCTTTGGTGCCTGTCTACTAGGAAAAACAGAGTTTTCAGGGGGCAGATGGATAGTTCAAGAAAAGCCAGTACAAATAACGTAGGTGATGATGCATGGTTATGGGAGTTGTGAGGAACAGTGAAAAGGCCAACATGACTGGACCATGGATTGTGTGGCAAGGACTAGAGAATAGGGCAAAGTTGTTAAGAACTTTAAGTGCCAAACAAATGAGATTCTATTTGATCCTAGAGGTAATAGAGAGCTACTGCAGTTTACTGAGTAGGTCAGACCTGCACATTGGGAAGATTACTCTGGAAGCCATATAAAGGATGGATTGAAGTGGGACCAGGAGAGACTTGAGGCAGAAAGACAAAATAAGAGGCTCTTATGATATGAAAACCTGAATTAGGATGGAGCAAAGGGGTTGTCAAAGAGAGATACAATGATAGAAACAAAAATTCACTGATTGGATGAGCTGGAAAAATGAGCTGATTAGATGTGTGGGGTGAGTGAGTGTGAGAGTCAAGAATGACACTGAGATGGCAAACCTAGGTGATTAAAAGGATGGTGGGCCCCAGATAAGGGAAATGACTTACCCAAGGTTACAGAGTAGGAGAACAGGGATTTGAACCCAGGTATTCAAACTCCAAATCCAATGTTCTTTACACTGCACCACTGTGGGGGGAAACATTGGCTGAGGAAGGCAAAGATACAAGGATATCTACCATGAGCAGAAGCCAAATCTATGTTCAGTGCCTGCTAAAAGTCTTAAGGCTGGTTTCTTATTCTAAACTGTAGTAGATGAGCTATGGTTCCCAAGCTTTCAGTCAAAACCCTGGTCTGGCAGGAAAGTTTAATATGCTACACGCCAGTTCTCAGGAAGCCAGACCAGTGAGGCTTCCTGTTGTCTCCATCATTTATGACTTATTCATAGCCACTTGGCTTTTTTGGCCACCCAGGAAGCATAGAATATATGTACTGAATTGGCTTCCTTCCCCAGACCCCAAAGAAGGATTTCCATTTCTCAGCTTTTCTTAACAAAGGAAAAAAGATTCCTCTCTGGCCCCAGAAGAAACTAAGTATAAATAGAAAAGGTCGATGGGGCAATAAATCTATCTGTAGCAAGAAAATATTAACTCGGCAAAGAAACAGTCCCAAACCTATGAGTTACTAGCTGTGAGAAGATTGCTGTTAAGTTGGGATGTATTAAATTGCATGAACCTCTGATTGGGAGATGAGAACCTGTGAAATCAGAGCAGCTAAGTTGGCCTTGGAGCACAGAAGAGCTACGTCAGAGGCTGCAAATGGAAAGGGAGTATTGGAAACCTGGAATCCCAAGGACCTCAAACCATAGGCACTGCAGACCAAACTGCCCATAACCTAGAGAGGAGACAACCAGAAGAGCTCAGCTGGCACCCCTAAGCCATGATCCTCAGGCAACACTTTTTATCCCAAAGCAAGTTGGGACACCAGGGCATGTGGTCAAAAGAACAGTCTTAACCTTGGTTCTGGGAAAATTTGAGGAGTCTTTCTATGCCCATTTTGGCAACAGTTGGATGATGGTGATGCCTGATGAAAAGTTTTGGCATCACAGAATTTTAGAGTTGGAGTGTGCCATCCAAGGCACACCCCCCAAAAGAATCCCTACTGCAACCCACCAAAAAATGATCATCTCTCCTCAACTTGAAGACATTCAGGGAGGAGAAATCAATTCCTCCCCTTCAAGACAGCCCGTTCCACATTGGAATAAGTCTCCTTGTTAGGAAGGGTCTATTTTTCTATTATATCAAGACTGAATTTGCTCCTTGGCAACTTGCAGCCATCACTCCTGGTTCTGCCCTCTAGAACCAAGCAGAACCTACCTGATCTCTTTCATGTGACCATCTTTCAAGTTCTTGAAATCAGATATGATACTCTAGCAGCAGCAGCTACAGCAGCCTTCTTTTCACCAAATTAAACACCCTCATTTTCTTCAATTGATCCCATTGGGAATCTTGGTTGCCCTCCTCAGCAAATTCTCTGGCTTATCAATGCTTATACTCACACAGCCCCACACTCCAGGTGTAGTTTGATCATGACAGAGGACAGTAAGACTATTGCCTTTATTTCTGGCTGCTCTGCCTTGCTTAATGTAAGTCAAAATCCCATTGGCCTTCTTGGACTCCACGTCATACTGGATGTCAAGGATAGAGTTGTCCTGTATCTCCTCCAATCAAAAGGTAGTTCCATGGTAGTGGTGTGAGGGTGGGAGAGACATTCTGGTAAGAACCAACATCCACATGCAGTGCTCTGTGTACTTCTTTACATAACTGGCCTGGACCTGGAGGCCCTTGGAAGTTCGGATGTATAATTTTCTAGTATTGAAATTATGTTCTCCCAAGGAGAAGTGAACTGACTCTTCAGGGTGAAGGTGGAGGAACTGGAGGTAACTGATGAAGATCCTCCAAATTTCAGCTGAGATTGAATGAATTTGGTTCTTTCCTCTCCTTCATAAAAGGTCGATAGTACACAGACAATTGGAAATCCTTTGAGAGGACCAAATCCAGACTCTCTGAGCTATGGACAGAATCCTGCCTTCTCCAGAACAGCCCTTTCTTGCCCCAAGTCCCTTTCCCTTCTTTGGGCCTCAACACCCTTCTCTGTAAAAATAAGTGGGAGATGATCTTTAGGGTCCCCTCCAGCTCTGAAATTCCAGGGATCTGTGAAATTATGAATCTAGATTCTGTGGAATCAATAATGACTAAAGTCAAGCATCAAGCTGGATTCAGAGCTGCAATTACAAAACCAGGCATCTGGGGCAAATTGTGGGTAAATGGGGTTTAGTGGCTAAATTGGACCACCAGGTACAATTTTCCTGGAAGAGCAGGTAACCCCTACTACTGCTGAACTGCAACTCTACTCATTTGTCCTCCAGTAGGGTCCACCTTCCCCTTCAAACCATTGCATGAAGATCATGGTCTCCAAATAACTTCAGGAAGCAAAGCATAGCCCCCTCCAGATGTTGGTACCTGGGACAAAGCTCCAGCTTTTCTACTCCCTATTCTGGCTCTGGTTTCATTGTCTTGAAACTTGCATATTCCAATGCCTAGATCCAGGTATCCCTAAACAGTGAGCAGACCTAACTGACAGACTGAATCTTCTACCTGTCATTCTGCTGTTCTGCTGTTACACAAATACAGCCTTGGAGTTTGCAGGCTCCATTTCACAGCTCAGACTCTAGAACCAGCGTATTATACCATCCGCTTTGCCTGGAGACCAGCTGGCTAGAGTGTCTTAAGCATATGCTCAAACATCAGTAAACAGAGAATTCTGCCAACTGTGAGAGAGGGGAGGGGGGAGAGAGAGAGAGAGAAGAGAAGGAGAGAGAGAGAGAGAGAGAGAGAGAGAGAGAGAGAGAGAGAGAGAGAGAGAGAGAGGAAGAAGAGGAAGAAAGAAGAGGAGGAGAAGTTGTCAAAGTTATCAGCTTAATCTAGATGACAAAGAAGCTGGAAGCAAACAATCAATGAACAATGGGATAGCTGGGATAGCCTTGAGGACAAGCAGCAGACCAAGACTGAGATAGAGCCTAGTCCTAGCAGAGAGACAGATCTAGGTCCTTCTAGCAAGGCAGCCTTGAGTGCAAAGGGCATGGGGGAGGGAGAAGTTATAGAAAAGACTCAGGACTAGGAGTTAGGAGACCTATATGTGTGATCCAGATAACACATCTGACTGTATGGGGCAATCCCCCTCCCCTTTCTGATCCCAGGAAAAGGAGATGATGATGATGGTGGTGGTAGAGGAGGAGGAAGGGGGTGGTGGTCTTGAACTCCTTTTCCTTTTTACCCTACTATGAGTCTGAATCTTCTGCTGGAAGTTTTGCATTCAGCTAAGAACAGAAGCCAAGCATGCCACTGAGAGGAAAGGGACCTAGAAGATGGCCATTTTCCCAAAAGACAGACAGGACTAAAACTGAGACTGATATTTTAGCACTTTAACGAAGTCTTTGTGTCTTCCAGGAGATTACATGGTCATGACTGTTTCTTTTGACCTAAGCCGGCGGATGGGCTATTTTGCCATTCAGACATATATCCCTTGCATATTGACTGTGGTCCTCTCCTGGGTTTCCTTTTGGATCAAGAGAGATTCCACCCCAGCTAGGACATCCTTGGGTAAGTTGCATTTGCTTGAGAATCCAGTGCAGCATAGATACGTGACTACAGTCTAGCTTCTTCATGGGGAAAGGATAGCCATCTAATTGGGGTGTTACTGGGAAGTGAGAAGAGTGGCTTAGGAGTCTAGAGAACTGAGTTCTACACCCAGGTCTGCCACTTACTGTGTGACCTTACCCACCATGAGCCTCAGTTTCCCCATTTGTAAAATGAAATAGCTGGACTAGATGCTTTCTAAGGGCCTTTCCAGCTAGAACATTTAAGGATTCCATTATTCACTCACGGGAATCCCACTTGAACCACTGTAGAGAGTCTACCATGAAGGTACTTTGTAGAGGTGAAGAGCCCAGGGTAGGAGGGGTAAGGGAGGGAATGGCACAGGGAGGAAGCAGCATACATCATGATATTTTCTTGACATTAGGTAATTGTTTTGTCTGGCAATTTGAAATCCAATTCTGGGTATTTTTTAGTATTTCTTCATTACCATTATTCATTCTATGACTATTCTCCATTTGCATAATTAAAAATTATTTGAACTGTTAAGTTAGCTCAGATGGTTACAATATAGTGTTGCTGAAGTCAAAGATAATATTGATGAATCCTCACGTCGGCCAGTTAACTACAAATTCATCTTTACCTCAGACAGTTTGTATTAGCAAATGCATGCATTATACGAAGGTCCTTTGTTTAAACTATTTCTTTTAATTCTGGATATTTTTGCTTCATGGGGTATGAAGCAGTTATTGGGTGAGAGAATTGAGTGTGGATTGGGTACTGAGCAGGAGGTGAATATGAGAAAACGAATGTAAGAGAGAATGAGTATCCGTGCGCCAATCCTTGGAGCTAATTCCCTGGAATGGACCTTTGCTAATTTAGGCATTTGAGTGTGGACCCTCGGAATGATTATGCTTTTAAAGTGAGTGAGTCAGTCTTTGTATTGTGGGGCCAGGCAGAGATAAACCTCCTCTGCCTGTACAACCTGTTAGAGAAGATGTGCAGCCATGGGGCCTAGTGCTGACCCAGAGATTTGGGAAACAGTGACAAGAGACCCTTTCCAGATGTTGAACATCTGAACGGCCCAATTCTGAGCCCCTAGTAGTTTCTGCAGAAGAAGAAAGAGTGCACAGGGGAAAAGCTCATAGGCCATAGCCTCAAGCCAGAATGAGTCATGGCAGGTGGTAAAGCGGGTAGAGCTGTCACAGCAGGAGAAATAGATAAAGTGCTATCTCTAGATGTCAATCAATGAAGGAGCAGTTATTAAGCACATACTATGCACTAGGAACTGTGTTAGGCTCTGGAGTTACAGGCACAAAGGATAAAACAATCTCGATTCTCTGAGATCTTACATTCTAGTGTGTCTCACAATTCTCCCAAGCCATGCAAATAAGCACAGAAGTATAGAATGATCTTCCTGTGTGAGTGTGTGTGTGTGTGTGTGTGTCTGTCTCTGTCTCTCTCTCTCTCTCTCTCTCTCTCTCACACACACACACACACACACACACACACACACACACAGCCAGTCTAGACTAGTAACTAAGTGATAGGATGCTTCCCTCTCCTCTCCACCCAGACCTATTTTCTGGGATGAATCACTAGGCTTGGCAGTTCAAGACTGGTTTGGAAGAACATGTCCTGTGTACCTGTGACATATGTAGAGTATTTCTGGCCCTCACATGGATCCTTCCACCCCAACACCAGACCTTCCCTCTTGGTTGGCGCAATAGCAAATGTATATGCCCTTGCTGCTGCCATTGTCCCCTGCCCCCAGGGACAATGGAAATTGCCTGTAATGGTCATATTTGGCTGATTGGCTGTTCCACGTTTTCTTCAGGAACCTACTGCTTCCTTCTTCCCCCCATTGCCTTGATGATCACCTGAAAGCCTGGGGCTGGTGGGTAGGGGTGACAGAATAATTCTCCTACAGGAGCCATTTGAGAGCAAGAATTTGGGCAGTGGACCAAAGGGTCAGGGGTGGAGGGGTGCTGGGTAAGAGAGAAAAAATTAGGGTATCTTGGTGGAAATGAAGCACAATGGGGCCTTCTCCAGAGGGGCCCATAAAAAATCCACGTTCCTATAGGGCATGTGAGGATGGGGAAGGCACTGAGCCCATTTCCTCTTTGAGGGCACCAACCTTCCCACTCATCCCCAGCTCCCAAGAAGGACCAAGGCCTCCAAACTCCTGGCCAAGGCTGCTTAGATCTTCCCTTTCCAGTCAATCAGCTGGGAAGTTCTAGGTATCAAAAGAGGGATATCACCATGAGCTGGTACTGAGGTCAGGGCAGGCTAGAGAGCTGGAAGATGAATCCCAAGGCCACAGCAGTGAGACCATTTCATGGGAACAAAGCAAGGAGAGAGAGGGAATGTGGAAACCAGGAGGGGAATGGATAAGGAAGCGGGTCAAGAGGGGCAAGGCCAAGATAGTAGAGGGAGTACCCACTTCTCTCCACCCCAGCAGCCTCTGAGCCTCCTCACTGAGGACCTTAGGTAAGGTTGTTCCATCTCTGGGTTTCATTTCCCTCCTCTGAAAAAGGGTGGGGAGAAAAGGAGACTTCTGAGATGTGCAGGAGAAAGAGTACTGCACATAGTCCTTAGCTGGAATCTGGGGTCTACTGCTGACTGCCTTGAGACCTTGGGTGAATCACTTCAAATTTGCATACCTCATTTAGCTCATCGATAAGTATAATATCAATATTCATAATAATGGTTATTTCCCTAGCCCTTTAAGGCTCACAAAGCACTTTAATATACTTTCACACTGGCTCCTTGCAACAATCCTGTTAGGTGCTATTACTGTTACTATTCAAGATGAATAAGGTGAGGTTCAGAGAAGTTGTTCATCTTGCCTGAAGGTGCACAGTAGGGCTACAGCTAGAAGCACTCATTTAGTACCAGGAGCAATGTTCTCTTTTCAGCTCACCCTGCCTCGTCTATCCCACTGCCTTGCCTCAATCTTCTACTCAGAGTCATGCAGGAATTCCCCTTTGTGTCCAGGAGGGACAGGACATTTGAGCCCTGCTTTGCAGACTCTCACCCTGTTGCCCCCACACCAGTATTTTCCATCTGTGTGTCTTGGTGCCCTAGCACTCATTGCCCAGTTTGACTGATAAAGTCAATGATCACAGAATCAGACTTGGAGTTGGTAGGGAAGGTCCTGTCACTTTACAGCTGAGGATGGTGAGGCCCAGAGAGATGAAGCAGCTTTCCTACACTCAGGCAATGTGAGCATCAGAAGGGAGATTCAAACCTAGTCTCTTCTGACCCCAAGGCTGGAGCATTTTAGTACAAGCCACCACCCATGTCTCCCAATAGGCAAGTTATGCTTGGATCCAGAGGGCGGGTTGGATGATGCTATAAAGAAGATCCTTGCCAGAGTACAAAATTGGACTAATTTATCACTGAGGTCTCTTCTGATTCTGGGATTCTGTGTTAAATCTTAAAGCATTGGGTACACATCAGCCATTGGGATGATTCTACCCAAGCCTGCAGGTGAATGAATGAATGCCAGAAGACAGAGTACAATTGTACACAAGAAAGGCCTTTGTGCCGCAGCTAGGGAACCAGGGGGATTCTTGCACACAAGCAGTATGAGTTGGAACTGGACAACTTCTAGGATTCTGTGACCTCTGAAAAGTAACTCCCTTTCTACTGCTGAAGGTCATTTCTGGGGCAGTCCATTGCATTATCATACCATTGGTCACTGCTGATGTAGTGATTCCCTGGAGACAAGATGTGCCCAATCCAGAGGATCTCTGCCCTTTGTGAAAAGGAGAGGAGTCCAGAGAACATGTTGCTGGGAGGACTTCTCCACAGGGGGCCTCCACATCCACACTGCACTCTCACACATCACCTGTCCCAGGACATGGGGGAGCAGAACCATGGGTGGCCCTGAACTTAGCATCAATGAGATGACAAAGTGTTCTGAATTCCCTCCAAACACTTGGCACTGATGTTCTTCTAGACAAACCACATTGGTTTGAGTGATTGTAGTAGAAAAAGTACTAGTTATGGAGACAGAATACCTGGGTTCAAGTCCTACCTCTGACACCTAATATCCAGGTGAATCTAAATAAGTGATTTTGCCTCCTTGGGTCTCACCTGTAAAATGGAGATATGCCTACCTGCCTACCTACTTCACAGTAAACCTGAAAGTGCCATAAAAATATAACCTGTTCTTAGTTACACTGGCTTTTTCCATGGCCCGAATTGAGGAATGCTGCCAAGATGGGATTGGGAAACTGTGTCCACTGAAGTATGCCCATGGTGTGGCATCAAGTGAATGAGGCCTGCAAAAAAAAATCAGCTTCAAAATACAAGATAGGGGGGCAGAGCCAAGATGACTCAGTAAAAGCAGGAACTTACTTGAGCTCATCCCCAATTACCTCAAAATATAAGATGGGAGAGACATGGACAGACTGAAGTTTATCTGAAAAAGATCTGGGGGTTTTAGTAGACCACAAACTCACTATAAGTCAATGGGGTAACATGGCAGCCAAGAAATGAATGTGATCTTAGGTTGTACTAAGAGAGGCAGAGCTTCCAGGACAAAGGAGACAGGAAAAGCCATGACCTCATTAAGTGCAATAAGTTGCCTTGGAAAGTATCCAGTTCCTCCTTACTGTATGTCTTCAAGATCTACTTGGGGTTGCTATGGAAGGTATTCTGGTTTAGATATGGGTTGGTCTAGATCAGGGGTGGGGAACCTGCAGCCTTGAGGACACATGTGGCCCTCTAGGTCCTCAAGTAGAGCCCTCTCACTGAATCCAGCTTTCCCAGAACAAATCCCCTTAAGAAAAGGATTTGTTCTATAAAACTTGGATGCAGTCAAAAGACCACACCTGAGGACCTAGAGGGCCTCGAGGTTCCCTAGCCCTGATCTAGAAGGTTTCTGAGATTCCTTCCATCTCTGCCATTCTAGGATTTTGTGACTCACTTATTTCGTTTGTACTCTGAGAGCGACAGAGGAACACAGCCTGTTAGGGAAGGGAGAAGCTCCCTGGCAACCTTGGTACAAAGGCCTTCCTTGTATCAGGCTGTACTATGCTCCTCTAGGGTCAAGCAGAACCTGCCTATTTGGAGAGACAGGGTGATGGATTGTATGAAAATGTTCCAGCCTTGGGGTCAGAGGACATACCTCTACTCTTCACTGTGTGAACATGGACAAGACATCTCAGTTTCCCCATCTATAAAATGAAATGATGAAACTGGATGTTCTCTAAGGTCCTCTGATTCTTATTTTAAGGAGGAGGAAACAGAAGTCCAGATTTCCTTAAGGCCACACTGGTGGAGTCAGTAGGAGAGCCAGGATTCAAACCCATGTCTCCAGATTCCCAGTGCACTAGTCTATCCACCATGCCATTCTTCCCCTCTCCCTTTGGAAGCACAGTCATCCCCTGACTTCTGTTGACCTTAGTCACCTACTACATAGTCACCTAGACTACATAGTCACCTTCCTTAAGGACTGCCCCACCCCTGAGCTTGGCATTGGATGGGATGGGGGCAAACCAGACCTCTTCCCCATTGAAGAATTTGCTTTCCATTTCCTAACTAAGCCCTGTTGGGGGGCATGCCCCTTCCCATGAATGGTCACTGACATTATTGTTCCTGGCCTTTCAGGAATCACCACTGTGCTCACCATGACCACCCTGAGCACCATTTCCCGGAAACACCTCCCTCGGGTTTCCTACGTAACCGCCATGGACCTCTTTGTCTCTGTGTGCTTCATCTTCGTCTTTGCTGCCTTGATAGAGTATGCCACACTCAACTACTTAGTGGGGAACAGGAGGCTGCTGGCAGGCAGCAGCAATCGAAGATCCAGACCGGTAAGTCAGGTGCCAGGGGAGAGCAGAGAGGTTGGGTGAGAGAGTCGAGTGTTTCCCACCTATCTCAGGGGTCTGGGCCACTCTAAGGGAGTTCCCCCAATACCTCCACCCACTGAATGACTATCCCCTGGATAATGCCCACAGCCTGATAACAGGGGAAGAAGAAGGCGGTGGCAATCTCATCTTCTGGTTGGGAATACTAGAGGGAGGCAGATAAGTACCTGAATTCCTTGCCTCTGGAGTGAGTGGAAGGTTGGAGAGTGGAGAAGTAGAGAGTTACCCTAACAAAGACAGGGCTACATCCCTTGTGAAGTAGTGGGTTCATGGTTACTGGAGACGTGGAGGCAGAGGCCACGGGGGAGGCCATTTTTAAGGTTATGTTTTGATAGGAATTCTCTTTTGAGTTAAACAATCTGCCTACAGAGGTCCTCTCAACTCTGTCATTCTGGGAGAATGGGGAGTGTGCATTATTAAGTTTCTGGCTCTGAGCCTCATTTTCCCCAAGGTTCCAGCTCCTCCTGGGAACTAATTCAATAGAACAAGACTTTGAGCCCACAGGTTTCTTCTCTTCTCAAATGTTGATCTCTTAACCCATGAAGAACCCTGGTTCTTACTTTTAGACCTTGCCAGGGTCCTCTACAGGAGAGCCCTTTCCAACCCTGCTTGTCTTTTTTGAAAGCTGAGCAAACTGAATAGAGAGACATTAAATAATTTGCCCAAAGTTTGATAAAACCAGTTTTTCTAGCTCCCAGGGAAATTCAGCTCCAACAAATCCTATCCTATCAAATAGCCCTGTATAACAAAAGCCTTTCCAAGCCCTAAGTAATGATCTCTTAATTCCAAGCAATTCCAAATGCATTGCCATCAGAATGGGAGTGACTGCTTAGAGCTCCTGTTAATGGGAGCTGGCCATAGTCCTGGACCCAGGAGAGAATGTGGATTCTAGGTTTGTTTATCTATTGCTCTGGCCCATGAACAGAATAAAAGAACTAGCCTTTTGCTGCTGACTCAGAGATATAGTCAACAGCAGATTCAGAGAACGCAGAGGAGAAGGGATTTTAATCCCTTTCTCGCCCCTTTTCTTGGAGGTCTTCTCACCACTTGCCCCCATTTGATGGATAAAGAATCTTAAACCCAGAAGGGGAAAGGACTCGCCCTAGGTCACACAGGTAATCAGTGGTGGTCAGGGAGCTAGGGAAGTCCAAGGCTTAGGAAGCATGAACTGATTCCTCTTTTCTTTTGTCATCTGCTTGGTTTCAGCGTCCTGTCAGCACCATGGCCAGCGCTGGTGCCATTGCCAGTGCCAGGGCCAGCCCCAGGGCCAGCCCCATTGCTAGTGCCAGTCTTGGTGCCACTCTTGGTGCCAATCTTAGTGCCAGCCCTGGCCCAAGTCTTTGCGTCAGTGCTGGTGCCAGTCTTGGTGCCAGTGCCACTTTTGGTGCTGGTCCCAGTGCCACTTTTGGTGCTGGTCCCGGTGCCGCTTTTGGTGCTGGTCCTAGTGCCGCTTTTGGTGCTGGTGCCACTTTTGGTGCTAGTCCTAGCGCCACTTTTGGAGCTGGTGCCACTTTTGGTGCTAGTCCTAACCCCACTTTTGGTACTGGTACTGGTGCTAGCGTCAGTGGCATGCCCGCCTTCACTGCCATCACCATCACCAGCAGCATGCCCTGGGTCCCAGATAGAGTAGAGGAGGAAGAGGACGACGATGACGAGGAAGAGGAAGAGCAGGAGGAGACCACGTGCTGCCCGGGGAAGGAGTGCCAGCAGTTCTTCTGCTGCATTGAAGATTGCCAGAGAGGCACCTGGAGGGAAGGCCGTGTCCGCATCCACATCTCCCGCCTGGATACCTACTCTCGAGTCTTTTTCCCCACCGCGTTCCTGCTGTTCAACATTGTGTATTGGATCGCCTATCTGTACCTCTAAATGCCCTGTTTCCATGGGGAGAGGCCACCGATGATGATCACGAGGGGCCCCCCAATCATGGCTAAGGGGAAAAAGAAGCAGCTGGAAATATTGTTGTCTTGTATCTTTTTTGCTGTTCCCCAGCTAACCCTTCCTGGATCTTGCTTTTGCTCGATCTTGACTCTGCCTCCTTGTCCCCTGGGGTGACCCAGACACCTCCTAAGAAGGCTTCTTATCTCCCTGTTTACAGCCGAGTGAGTCCCAAGTGCCCTCTTCCCTCTATCTTGTATCTTGATCTTGGTTGATAGAACCTTGGACAACTCCCAGGCATCTCATCTGATTTGGAATGAGGACTTGGATTTGAATTCTAGCTCTCCTGTTTACTACCTCTGTGACCTTGGCCAAGTTATTTTGACTCTCTGCTTCAGTTTCTTCTGCAAAATTAGGGAATGGGATTAGATAACCTTTGATTTTGGGATCTGTCAAATGAGTGCCTTGGTCTAGACCACTAGACCATAGATTTTGAGATAGAAGAAATATCAGAGACCATCTAGTCCAATCCCCTAATTTTATATAAGAGAAATGAAGGCCCAAAGAGGAGAATGGCCTGCCTAAAGTTACGCAAGTAGTAAGTGACAGAGATTCAGACCTTGGTCCTGCAGCTTCAAATCCATCATTGTCCCCACTGTCCCATGATAACACTGAGTGAGCCCCAGAGTCCCTTCCTGCTCAGTCTACCATCTGGAGGTTGCAAGTGTCCAGAAGCAGAGAGGAATCCAGAGAAAGGTCTCCAGAGAATTCATAAGCAAGGAAGCCAGGAGAAGGTGCATTCATAGCTGCTTTGAGGTGATCACATTGTTTATTTCTGAGACCAAAAGGCAAGAAGGTTCAGGATCATTGACATGTTACTGACGCAAGCCACTGGGCTCTTTGTTCTTGGCACTGCCTGAGTCCCACTGAGAGTTGAGCTGAAGGGTTCCATACTCACCTATGACTTTCCAAAATATTCATTTGTTCCCTGAGCTTTGTTTGTAAAACAAGCCATACACTGTAGTCTTGAGGATTTGAAGTTCTCAGAGCGCAGCTACCCATAATTCACCCCAGAATTAGGCAGTAGGGCCCTCCTATCCCACCAAAATTGGTCTGTTAGGTCTACAGCAGCTGGCTCAGCCATTAAGGCACAACCCCCCCCCCCCAAAAAAAAAGATGCTCATTCCTGGCTCAATCTGAAAGGGCCAGGTAGCCCTAACACTATACCTTGTTAGGTAGCTGGTTTTCCTGGTCCTATGCAGAGGGCCATCTGGCCAAGCTGAGGGGAGAGTACCTGCCACATGGCTAAAAGTAAAATTAGAGACTTCACACATCATCTTGCCCAGCTCCAAGACTTTTCAGACAAGGGAACTAAAACTTAGAGAGGTTCTGTGATTTGCCCAAGGCCATGATACAGCTGTATAGCTTCAAGTCACTTGGACCATTTCAGTTGTATCCCCTAAACATAGCCCATTTTATAGTGTCAACCCCTGGCCCATAGCCAAGCACAGCACATAATCTGGCCTCAAGCACCACACAACACTCAGCTTTCTCTCCAGGGGCAGAAGGACATGAGCACCTCAGATCCTTTCCATTCATGGAGCTCATCCTGTTTTCCCAGGTGCCTCCACCTATATGATCCCCTTTGAGCCTCCCTCTGAGAGAGGCAGGGAAAGGATCATTCTCCCATTTTCTAAACAAGGAGACTGAGGCCAGACAAGAGGAAACCACATAGTTGAGCCAATGGCTCATGATGCCAATGGCATTGTGGGGCATGCAAGCATCTGCCATCATTTGCAATGCCTTAGGATGGGGTGGATACCACAGGGGCCTGCTGTCACTCTTCTGAGACAGGCAACAGGGTCAGGTATCTGGAGAGTTCATCAGTCCAGTCAGTAGCCACTTGAGCTCTTGGATCGGGGGCATGGTGTTTTCCAGCTGCCCCAAACCACCATGAGATTCCCATTGGCCAGGGCACAGCCCAAGTTCAGCCCTTGCACAGCGCCTCTGCCAAGGCAGGGACACTGTGATTAACAAACAAGACCTGATCAAGTCTTACAAGGGTCCAAATTGAAGCTGTGTCCAGCAGAGTCACCCAAATAGCCTCCTCTGGCTCTGGGTCCCCCCAGCATTGACCTTGGATGATCCCTAATGCTTATGAGCTGTGAAAGAAATGTATTGGTGTATTTATGTTGTTGTAATGGGGTGGGGGGTGGGGGGTGGGCAAAGAGACCAGTCTGCTTTCTTCAACTAAATGCCAGGGCAAAATATTAAATCTGTTATTGAAGTGTGCACCAAAGGTGGCTGTTGTGTGTTTGCTTCTGCGACGTTGGAGCGATGTTTGTGTTTGAATTCTGAGAAAAATAGCCTAGGTCACTCCTGCTCTAATCCTGGCACTGTTGTGCCCTCTCCCCATCCCTGGAAGACACATTCCCAGTGGCCTGCCCTCATCTGAGAGCGAGGAATCTCTAAAGGGAGAAGCCAAGAGTGCACCATCCCTCAAACTCCCCTCCTCCCCGTACACAATGAGCTTCTCCCTCTCCCCCAACAGTTACTCAGGTCTTTGGCTTTGCCCAGCATCCCGAAGGCTCCCCTGTTTTCCTAACGCTTCCTTCCTCTGACCTACTGGGAATTTGAAACGTGAGGTCTGTGGTGTTTAGCCAGGATCCCCACCAAGCGATTACATTGTCACACAGTCTGAAAATGGTAGGTGATGGAATGAGACAAGGTGGGAGGGGAACGCATAGGGAAAAGAAAGTGAGTAAAAGAATAAAACAAGGCATCTGGAATGTTCCAAACTTTGCTGAGCTTGGCTCAATCCACTCTATTCCCTGCCAAAAGAAAAGAGCCACTTAGGAACATAATCCAGATGGTGTTATGGGGAATTCTCTGTGGAAAACCCTTGGTCTGACGCTCTGTAACACCACCTCAGTTATCCAGAGACCATGCAGCTGCCAGTCTCATCTAGCTAGAATTTTGCCAAGAACCCAGAAAGAAGTGAAAAAGGCCTCTGAGGAGCTGGAAGAGAAGATAGAAAATCCATGCAGTGGAGTTCATAGACTTGACTTGGAGGGGGAGATGCCTTCAGCTTCTCCCTCAGAAACAAATTATTTTTATTTTGCACATAGTTCTAATAAATAACTCTGCTAGCCAGTAACCCCTTCATAGCAGAATAAAAGCATTGTATTCGAAGGGGAAGAAGGCTCTCACACTGAAAAGAAAGAGAGAGGAAACAGGAAAGCTGTAAAGAGCCCTCACAAGGACTCACCAAATCCAGTGTTCTACAAACATATTGCAGAGGAGAAAAAGGCTCCCCATCCATTCCTAGGCCCTAACCACATCTCCCAGGATAATGCTCACAATGAGGGCTCCAACTCACCAAGAAAAGCTTCACTTGTGTTCAGTGTCCCCTATTTAAAACCTTTTATCAGATGCTCTAGCGTTTGTCAATCCCCAGTGGTTAAAATGTTTAAAATATAATAATAAAAAGTCAACAGAGAACAATTTCCCTACGCAGAGTCCTAAGACATATAGTTAGAAATTCAAGTGAATGGCTCTTTTCCATTGCCAGGCAGTAAATGAGTGGTCACCATATAGAGAAATGCTGCATGGATTCACACAGGACCAGCCACTCCGTTAGCAAAGCTCTCTTGGTCCTGGGCTTAAAAGATTCTTGGGTTCTCACACAAGGGAGCATAATCCTAGTGGAGGGATCCATCAAAATGGAGAGGAGTTAACAGTCTCTAAGTAGCCAAAAATCCTTTCTCCTAGCTCCCTCATCCCCCATGGCAGTCAGATGTGAACCCCAGAGAGTGTGTTCATCATATTTGGGCTGGAAAGATCCACCCACTGAAAGGATGGAAGAGTGGGTTGGCTGAAACACGGCCTTTAAGGCAAAGGATCATGTGGAAAAGGGACTTGACCTAGGGGATATTTATGCAGACAAATGTTTTCTCTACCCTGGGGTCAAGTGCCAGGCATATTCCCAGCCTCAGCTGATATGTGCAGGTCCTAAGAAGTTGCAATGGCTCCCGGCACAGGCTGATTTTAACAACAGTAAGAAACTTCTGGTGTGGGAACACTCTTCAGCAACACAGCTCAGATTGCAGTCTGTCTTTGACTTGGCAGATAAATCCTTGGGAGTCCTAGAGATGCTCTCAAAGCCAATAAATCCTGGGCAGGTAGGCAATTGAGGCAACACTTGATATCCATTTTAATAAGAATCAGGGAGAGGCAGGTGCATTTGATCCTCAGAGAATTCCCGGACCTTGTTTTATTGATTTCGCCTCCTTCCCCCACAAGCTTTTCGTGGGGCCAGAGCTGCTCCTGGGGAATCAGACTGATTGGTTTTTGGATCAGCAATGCTGATGAGCAATGAATTTGCTGATGGCTTGTGAAGTGGTCAAAGAGCTAAATAAGAGGAAGGAGGGAGAATTCCTCCCCCTCTCTGAGCCTCAGTTTCCTCCTCTGCAAAATGAAGTAGATGGAGTAGATCCCTTCCAGCTCTACATCTTCCATGTAAAATAAGAGAGAAATGCATTTGCAGATGATATTCTATGGGGTAAATAGAAAATCTCATATGGAAGGGAGCTGTGATTTCATCATTATCAGAGGACTCTCACTGTGGACATTGTTAGACTTGCAATTAAGTGACTAGAGGCAGCTACCACAGTAGGTAGATAAATGGAATGGGAGACATGGAGACCTGAGTTTGAATCCTGGCCACAGACACTTGCTAGCTAACCTTCCTGTGCCTCAGTTTCCTCACCTGCAAAAGGAAGAAGTTATACTTGGTAGCTTCTAAGGTCCCTTCCAGCTCTTAACCCTTGACCCTTTGAGCTGCCCACAGTCACACAGCTCGTGTTAGACCCTAGGGCTTCTTGACTCTGAGGTCAACAACCTCTCCATCCACTCAATGATTCTTGAAGTTGACAGATTCAAAAATCCAGTCACACATTTACAGGACAGAGGAGATATAGCTAGATGACCATTCATATCAAAAATGCCTCAGTGGACTCTAAGCCCAATATAAGTCAACAGTGTGACAGAGGCCAGAAATAGTTCGTATGGACTTGCCAGAAAGGAGAAGTGATAGTCCAACTGGAGTCTAGGGTATTGGACCCAGTTCTGAGTTCCATGTTTTAAAAGAGACTTTGACAACTTAGACATCAATCTAGAAGAGTATGGCCAAGATGGCTAGGTGGCACAGTGGCTAGAGTCAGGACTTGGAGTTAGGAGGACCTGAGTTCAAATACAACCTCAGACATATATTAACTGTGTGACCCTGGACAAGCCATTAGATCTCTGACTCAGTTTCTCCATCTATAAAAGGGAGATAACACCTACTTCCCATGATAAAATGAGGTAATATCTCTGTAAATCCCTTTGTAAACCTTAAAGTGCTGCATAAATGCTAGCTGTCATCATCATCATCCCAATCATTATTACTTCAGTAAATCCAGTTTCTAGTGGAAGAAACTGGGGATGTTTCACCCTGGAAAAGGAGAGGCTTAGGAGGAACCATGTTTAATTCTTGAAGGGGCTGTTTTGTGGCAGAAGGATTAGCTTTATCCTGCTTAGCCAGAGGGAAGAACCAGGACCAATGACTGGGAGTTGCCAACAGGCAGGTTTAGGTCTGATGGCAGGAAAAACTTCCTACCAATCTCAGCTGCCTTGAAGCAGACTTGTCTGCCTGCCTTTAAGTCTTTAACCAAAGGCTGAATGCCCATTTGCCCAGAATGTGGCAGAGGGGATTCTGATTGCTTTTGTACCAGCTGGTCCCTGAGGTCTCTTCTGACTGAGATACTGTTAGTCCTGTGAAGGACGAATAGAGGAAAACTCCCCTTATTAAATATGCTCTGGTCCTCTAGCAAACCCAGGATGCAGCAGCCCATGGAGGTGACCTTTACGTTTCATAAGGTCCAGTTTGATTGCCTTCACATGTGGGGTGGGGTACGGCAGGAGAAGATCAGCACTAGTTTGTTCTCTCCAGAGGCCAGCTGCACACTCATCTTATATGTTGACAAAGGTTTTTTGGGGAGGGATTCTCCTCCATTCTCTATCATAGGGAGGCCTTAAAGGGAATCTTTAGGACTTGTTGAATGACATTTTTCTCCCTATCTGCCAATGTCCACTATGTACCTGAAGTGGACATTGGTCAGCCTGGTCTAGTAGGCATACCATTAATTTCACCAAGGTTGAATCAACCCCTTGGGCTATGGGATATGCCAAGAAGAGATCTGCCTCCTTCTGTCAGGACATTCAGAACGGGGCCACAAACAATCAGTTCCATAGCATCATAGGTTTAGAGCTAGAAGGATGTCTTGGAGATCAGTGAATCCAACCTCACTAGTTCACAGGCGAAGATAGGGAGGCCCTGAGCAATGATGTCACTTTCTCAAGGTTACAAGGACAGGAAGGCACAGAGCTGGGATCTGAAGCCAGGTATCCTGACTGTAAGTCCAGTTTTCTTTCCACTATCTGGTGATTCCTCAGATTAGGGAGAGGTCAGTGTCAGTTGGGAGAGTGGGGGAGGCTTCCTGGAGAATGTGGGCCTGAGCAGACCCCTGAACAAAGGAAAACATAGAGTATCACAGGAGTCCAGATTTGGAGTGGAAGGGACCTTAGAAATGACTTCATTTGCCTTCTCAATGAGTGAGGGAAGGCATGGAGGGAGAAAAAGAATTTGGAACTCAAAATGTTAAAAAAAATGAGTATTAAAAATAAATATTTTTAAAAAGAAACCATCTATTCCAAATTCCTCTACCATATAGATGGGAGGGCCTAGGGAGGGGTAAGGGAATCTGTTAACATAGTGCAGCTTAGATGCAACCAAGCCTCAATTTATATTTGGGTCCTTTGATTCCAAACCCACACTTAATGTGTATAATCTAAAAAGATAGAGAGAATTCCAGGTTTTGGGGGGACAGCTAATCATTGGGAGCAAATGCACAGAATTAAGAGGGTGCTTGCTATATTTGGGGACCCATGTAGTTACAGCAGAAAATGGGTCAACCCATAAGACCCAACACAACACAAGTAGCCTCAATAGCCCGAAGTCTGTGGGGAAAACTGGATATGTAAGAAGGGTGCCCACTGTGAAGAGCTGAACTGATGCCCTTCTCTGGTTCACACAACTGAAAGGACAGCCAGTATGGAAAAGTGGAAAGAGCTCCAAACTTGAGTGTTCATTTCAGAACCATGGATAATTCACCTCTCAGACACTCCCTTTCCTTCTGCTTAAAACATGGATATAAGAATTGCACTGCCTACCTCCTAGGGTAGGGGTTGGCAAACTGACCAATGAACAAGATTTATTGAACACTTACTCTGTGCAGGCATCATGCCAAATAATAAGGACGCAGGGGAAAAGTGAAAACAATGCCTGCCCTCAAAGAGCTTAGGGAAGAGACAACACCTAAATAAATAGGTGCCTGGGGGGATGGGAAAGAAAGGCAGAAGGGGGCGGTTGAGCTGAGTGGTGGCTTGACAGAAAGTGAAGGCAAGGAGGGAGAGCATTCCAGGCATGAGGGACAACCAGTACAAAGGCACAGAGATAGGATATGGAGTATATTTTTAGAACTGAAAGAAGAGCAGTATGGTGAAGGGGAGTAGAATTTACGAAGACTGGAAAATCAAGCTAACAAGCATTTATTAAACAGTCACCACATACCAATCACTGTGCTAAGCTCTGGGGGTACAAAGAAAGGTAAAAACAGTACCTGTCATCAAGGAAATCACATTCTAATGGGGGAGACAACATACAAACAACTGGGTACAAACAAGCTACATATACAAGATAAGTTGGTGGTAATATCAGAGAGAAGACACTACCATAAGTGGGACCAGGAAAGGTTTCTAACAAAGCATTGTATTTTAGTTGGGATTTGAAGGACTCAGGAGGCAGTGATGAGGAGGGAGAGCATTCCAGGCATGGGGCACAGCTAGTAAAAATGCATGGAGTTGGGAGATGGATTATCATGTGAGAGGAATAGCAAGGATGCCAGTGTCATTGGATCTCAGAGAACAAGGAGGGGAATAAGGTACAAGAAGACCTAAAAGGAAGGAAGGGGCCAAGTTATGAAGGGCTTTAAAAACTAGGAAAGGACTAGGTTGCAAAGAGCTTTAAATGCCAAACAAACGACTTCATATTTGACCTTGGAGGCAATAAGGAGCCACTGGAGTTCATTGAGTAGGGGAGTGATATGGCCAGACATCATTTTAGGAAAGTCATTTTGGCCACAGTGTGGAACTGGCTGGAGTAAGAAGAAATTTTAAACATGGAGACCAATTAGAAGGCTATTTCAATAGTCTCAGAGAGCCTGAACTAGAAAAGTGGCTACATGAGTGAAGAGAAGGAGATGTGTGTAAAATTTATTGTAGAGAAAGAAATCATAACAGTTGGCAACTGACTGTGGGGTAAGTGAAAGAAAGAAGTCAAGGACAATGTTGAGTTTGTGAAACTTCATGCCTGGGAGGATGGTGGTGTCCTTGACTTTTATCATAGTTAAGTTCAGGAGAGGCCTGGGTTTGGGGGGGGGGGTAGATAATGAATTCTGTTTGGGGCATGTTGAACTGGAGGTGCCCATGAGACATACCTTGAGGTGTCTTTTGAATGATTGAAATGAAATTGATGGTGCAGGGCTATAGCTCAAAAGAGAGACTAGGGCTGAACACTTATGCTAGTCATTTGCACAGAGATGGTCATTGAACCCTTGGGAACTCATAAGATCATAAGAGAGTAGGGAAAGATAAGATAAGGGAAAATAAGCCAGAGCCTTGAGGGATATTCACAGTTAGCAGGCAGGACATAGATCAATATCCAGGAAAAGAAATGGATAAGGAGAGAACAGACAAGTAGGACAACCAAGTGAAAGCAGTGTCATGAAAATCCAAAGAGGAGAAACTAGAAAGAAGAGGTGGTCAATAGTGTCAAATGCTGCAGTGAGGCTGAAGAGGATGAGAACAGAGAAGAGGCTATTAGATTTGGCAATTAAGAGATCATTGCTAATTTTGGAGTGCAACAATTTCATTTGAATGATCAAGTTAGAGGACAGAGGATTAAAAAGAGAATGAGAAGAAAGTGATGCCTATGGTAGATGGGTTTCTGAAAAGAGTTTGGCTGAGAAAATGAAAAGAGATATAGAATGGTAGGTAGTGGGGATGGTTGGATCAAGTGATGGGTTGTGATTAGCTAGCATAAATTTGTAGTAGGCTGTAAGCATGGCTGTGTTGATTTTCTCCACTTCTGTTCAGCAGCACATGCATAGGAATGAAGGAGGCAGATGGTAGGAGTAATCCAGTTTTGGGAGTTAGCAAAGTGTGGTCTCCAATAGGACAAGAGAATGAAGATTTCAATTGATTCATGGGGAAGTCAAGTTTAGGAAGGAAGGAGAGTAGCCAGAGTTGGGGTGATGGCTTGGACTGATACTGAAGGATGGAGGGATTAGAGATGACCATAAGGATTTCTTTTCTTTTTCACCATGAAGATAAAGTTGACTTAGGAGGAGTACAGTACAGGAAAAGATGGAACGATAAAAGATTGTGATCAGATAAAAGAAATTCTGAATTCTTGAGTATGGAAGTGGAATACTTGTGGATAATGGCAATATCTTTTGATCTCATCATCTCTGTGTGTAGCTGAGGTGGAGTGGAGTAGGTAATGGGAGCTGAGTAGATTAAGGAACTGGGGAGTTAGGATATTTCAGAAAACATAAAAATGCATGTTGAAATCCCCTAAAATAATGGAAGGAGTTAGGCTGAAGAGGAAAACTGTGAGCCAGGAACAGAACTTGTAAACAAAGGAGGTAGAATCTCCTCCAGATTGGTAGATAACAGTTGCCAGAATCTGGACCAGGTGACAAACTGAATAAACCTCAGAGGAGAGGTTGCTGAGTGATGGCAGTAGAGGGGGAGACTGGAAATGGTGATGAGAGTAAGGAGTTTTCCACCTCCCCCACCACAAGCACTGAGTCAAGGGGGAAGAGTAAAAGTGTAATGAGTATTGGAAAGGTTGGTCAGGGGTACAACTGGACATTGGAGTGAGGGAGAAGGGTTGAGGCAGAAGGGAATGAGAGACCATAAAGCTGAAGATAGGGAGGGAGGTATATTATTTGGTAGCTAGGAGGGAGGTTAATATCACAGAGATGGGGAGAATACTCTAGGTAGAGTAACAATGAGGTCTGATGAGAGGTGATTAAAAGGTTCAAGGTTACTGTATAGGTGTCAATATAAACTTCGACTGCCAACCCTGTTATGTTGCAATGACCTATAAGTTATGTCATTTTAGACCCAGATTAGATCTTCCAGGGGCTATTGTCTTCTCCAGATAGCACTGACACCTAGAATGAATGACAGTGACTGAGCCAATTCTGTTTGAAGGAGTCTCATGTCTATCCTGTGAGGGAGGTATGGCAAATATCCCTATTTTTCAGATGAGGAAACTGAGGCTCAGAGAGACATAGTGACTTATTGTCATATAACAAGAAAATGGTAACTACAGTTTTTAAATCCAGGTCTTCCTGACCCCAAGCCCAACAACATTATTTCCTTCAATTATTCTATAGCAGCGGTTCTCAACCTGTGGGTCATGACCCCTTTGGGGGTTGAACAACCCTTTCACAGGGGTCACCTAAGACCATCGGAAAACACATATTTCTGATGGTCTTAGGAACCGAGACATTGCTTCTCTATCCTTCTCCAGGCAGGTCCCCCCACATGCAGATATGTCCACATACACCCACATGTGAGTATTAATGGGTCATGGCATTAGGAAGGTTGAGAACCACTGCTCTATAGGAACCCTCTGATCTAGTCAAATAGGTCAACTCACTACCCCCCCAAACAAGTCTTGAAAATTGCAGTCTCTTCACCTTTTCATTTCTTCCTCTTCCTATCAAAATTGAGCCTTCAGTTTGAACCCAACTTAATCCCAAGTATGACTTGTGTCCTCGTCTCCCCTCCTAGAATTGGAGGTCCAAGAGGGTGGGGTCGCGCTTCATCATCTCTGTACCCAGCTCTCTCAGCACTTGGCACACTCCACTGGTGCCCAGATATTCTCTGACTGCAAGTTGGTTTCTATATTCCTCTCAGGAGAGTCTTGTGAAAATATGGCTATTGTGGCCTTGGGCTCCAAGGAGCCTTATTGTTGAAACCCTTTGGCCCCAGGCCTTGACTCAGTCTTGGAGACACCCTGGAGAATGCTCCAAACCTTCAGGCAAAGATCTACCCTCTTGGTACTTCCTATAATCAGAGAATGTTAAGACATGGAAAGGATGTTCCCTCTTAGACATGTCCTCGTTGTTAACAAGCCTCCTCCTGTGGACTAGCGATTCTTTTACACATTTCTGAAGAGTAGCATGAATTTGGGATCTGGCCTATTGCAATGGCCTCCCAATTGGCTCTCTGCATCCAGACTCCTCACTCTACAGTTCATCCTCCACACAGCCACCAAAAAGATAATCCTAAAACACAGACCTAACTACATCATGCGCACACACGCACACACACACGTGTATATGTGTGCGTGTACCTGAAAATTTCATATTTTCCCCCTTTACTCAGTCTCCATCCCAAGAAAATGGACTTACTGGCTATTTCCTATATACAGCATTCCTCCTTCTGCTGCTGAGCAGGTGGTCTCCTGAATCTGGAATGCTTCTCTCCTTTCCCTCCACCTTGTTTTGTTCAGCTGTTTCAGTGAGGTCCAACTCTCTATAACACCATTTGGGGTTTTCTTGGCAAAGATATTGACAGGGTTTGCCATTTCCTTCTCTAGTTCATTATGCAAATGAGGAAACTGAGGCAAATAAGGTTAAGTGACTTGCCCGGGGTCACATAGCTAGTAAGAATCTTAGGCTGGATTTGAACTCAGAATGATGAGTCTTCCTGACTTGAGACCTGACACTCTAGCCACCATGCCAATCCCACCTAGCTATACTTGCACTCCAATTTCTTCTAAAGCACAGCCCAGATGCCATGGCCCATATGAGGCCTTTCCTAATTCCTAACTAGCCCTGCTCCCAGGAATTAACATCTTCTCCTTCTTGAAGTGACCTTGTATATAGATTTTGCATTAACTTGTCTAAATACCGAATATATTTCCCCCCACTCCTACCCCAAATGTAAACCCCTTGTAGGAAATTCATTTTTTAAAAACTCCCTAGTACCTAAGACAGCTTGTTGAATGGAATTGAATTGTAACTTTGGCAACAGTGTTTCTTGAATAGTCATACCCAGGGACTCATGCTTTCCCAGCTTCCCCTCTGAAAATTAAAGTATACAATTATTAAGCATACGGGATGAAACTCTACATTGGGCAAACTTGACCCTAGACAAACATTCTAATCACTGATTATCCAAATGGGAATTGGCTACCTAACTCTTATGCAGGAG
This sequence comes from Pseudochirops cupreus, assembly GCA_028627135.1. NCBI lineage: Eukaryota > Metazoa > Chordata > Mammalia > Diprotodontia > Pseudocheiridae > Pseudochirops > Pseudochirops cupreus. The sequence continues at coordinate 37,299,092 of CM053582.1, read as the reverse complement.
GCAGATTGCTTTTGCAGTCTCTGACAGTAGCTCATATATCCTAGTCAGGTAGAGGGACACAGGAACAGAAGGGGCTTGGCCAAGGTTAAAGTTCATGAGAAAGAATACACTCACATTCATATATGCAGACAAGGTATAAAGCAAAGAGATTCTGAGATTCAGAAAAGTGAGACAGCTCTGAGAAAAAGAGGGGGAGATAAAATTGTTCTCAGAGCTTCTCTGTGGGGGGGGGGGGGGGAAGAGAAGAGAGAGCCAGAAAGCCAGACAGAGACAAAGACAGAGGCACAGAGGGCACATTCTCCCCTTAAAAAAAAAACAACCCCCCTGCCTTTACTCATCAATCTAGCTACATTTTTCACACTGCTGGATACAGAGATATTGTTGATATGAGTATCAATATGTTCCTGTGGTAGAAATATACAAACGTGGTCTTTGTTCACTCAGACATCTTTCTATTCCAGTCTGGCCTTGCAAACATGCCTTCCTTCTCTGCATAGAGCACTTTGAAATCCGAACAAAAGATCATCATAAAGCACTTTAATACCTTCTTCATAGACCAGAAGAATTTATTGGGGAGGGAGAGGGGAACACTTGTGGAGGATGTGCTGTAGACTGCAGGTGGACAAGTGTAGGTCTGAGAATTACAGACTAACCTTGTAGAGTATGCCCAAGATTTAGTCCTGTGTTTTGAGTCTGGGTAAAGTTACAGAATTGTCCATTCCTGCAGAATGTCTTCATACTAACCAAGGAGTAAAACAATCAACCAGATGGCGGCTACCTATTTCAAGGGAGAAAGGCAATAAAGTCTCCAGAGAAGACCTGCCCTCACCTCACCTCAAGAGTCCACCCCTCTAATTCATCCTTCTGTTTCACCAGGGACTGATCTGCAACGTTGATGAGTCTGTCATTCTCCAAGATAAGTATTTCATGAGTCCATCAGCTTATCAACATAGCCCAGCCCCACTTCTTATTGAGGCAGTCAGAAACTAACTGGCCTGTTGGAATAGTAGAGACACATTTTGTGGCCTTTACATCTAGGGGCCTTCCCATAATGCCATGCTATCTCCCTTGCCCAGTCTCCTAGTGTCCAACTCAGCCAAGCTGATCATGCTCTTGTATTGTCCATAAGGCTTAACCTAAGCCTAATGGCCTTAGTTGAATGACTTGGAGTGAATCCCCTGTCCAGAACCACCAACCAGAAGGCTTTGGCACAATAGAATTATTAGGAGGTGGGGAACAGGAGGAAAATAACTTTAAAGAGCTATGGGGTAGGCACTGAATAATGCTAATGGAAGGGAAAAGGTAAAGTTGAGAATTCAAGGCAAGGTCCCTGTTCACAGGAAGGTCAGTTACCTCTAAGATGGAGGGAAGTACACTGTGTTTATATTTATCTTAAGTTAAGCCAAGAGTAAGTAGGGGGCTAAATTGCTAACTTGAAGAAGTTCGGCATCTCTATGAGGAAATGGAGCAGCAGATAGAAAATGAGAAGGAACAGTATATCTTAAAGGAGGTGAAGAGATTTCAGTGCCAGAGTCATAAGCTGGAGGAAAAACTGGTATCAAAGGAACAGGACCTGGAGCAGCTTGTCCAGAAGCAAAAACAGCTGGAAGGTCAGTTCATGGCTCTCAACAATGACAAGCATGAAACCAAAGCAGAGAACACTAAACTTAAACTCAGCAACCAGGAACTGGCCAAGGAATTGGAACAGACATTGAGTGAGCTCCAGCAGGCTCAGCTTCAGCTGGAGAGTCTGCAGAAAGAACACTGCCAGCTGCAAGAGGAGAAGGAGATGGAAGTATACTGGGTGACAGAAAATTTCCAGAGAGAAAAGACAGGACTCTTGAAACAGCTAAATTTCTTAAGGGAAAAGAACAAGCACCTATGGGATGAACGGAACATGTGTTTGCAGAAAGATAAAGCAGCAAGCACATCAAAAGCAAGCTTGAAGCAAAGATCTGGCTCTATAATAGGAAAATATGTGGATGGAAAAGGTATCCTTAGATGCCAGTCAACTGAGGAGGAAGATGTGTTCAGTATACCAAGAAAGAGAATCTCCATTGGCTTGAATGGGATCACAGATGGGGATCCTGGGGCCAGTGGGCCAGGTCTTTGGCCTCTTCAGAGGATTATCTCCTTTGAGGAAGATCCCCTGCCTTAGTTTCTGGATAGGCACTGTGAGGCACAGCTCAGTAAATGTCTAGAAGGGGAGGAGAGCACTGGATAGCAGCAAGAGGAAAAGAACCAACAAACACCACCCTTGGAACCCACATTTCCTAGAGGGCAACCAGTAGGAAAAGAAACCAGGATCCATGGGAAGATCTCTTCCAACTCCCCAGATCGACTTTTCAAGATTGTATTTGTGGGCAGTTCTGGCGTGGGGAAGACATCGTTTCTGAGGAGGTTTTATAACGACTGTTTTACCCCAGGCATGGCAGCTACTGTTGGGCTAGATTACCAAGTGAAGACAGTGAAAATGGACAAATCCCAAGTGGCCTTGCAGCTGTGGGACACAGCTGGGCAGGAGAGGTATAGCTGCATCACCAAGCTGTTCTTCCACAAGGCAGATGGTGTCATTGTGATGTATGACATCACAGCCAAGCAGACGTTCATGTCCATCCGCCAGTGGCTGACAAGTGTTGAGGAAGCTGCGGGAGAGAACATTCCTATCCTCCTTCTGGGAAATAAGATTGACAATGAAAAAGAGAGAGAAGTCCCCCAGAGACATGGAGAACGTCTTGCCAAGAAGAACGATTTGATCTTCTATGAATGCAGTGTGTATTTGGACTATAATGTCAAAGAATCAATGCTTCACCTCAACAGGATCCTCAAAGAAAAAGAAGATACTGAAAGAGAAAATATTGTCCAGGTCCACCATCAACGCAAGAAGAAGTTCTGCTGTAGCTAGCAGTAGAGTTCCCAGACTGTGCTTTGAGATCATAACAGGTCCCATATTAGATCCAGAGTGCAAGTTCTTTGTTGAAGCCACCAGCCAACATATGGTCAGGGCTTGATTCATTTCAATGACTCATTCCTCTTCTTTGGGACAGCCTGATCTTGTGGAAGCTGCTGTTAGGCACTAGGGGTTCATTTCCCCCTCTACTCTCCCTCAAGCCAGATGTCCATTTTTAAAGCCTGTTTTCCTATGGTGAAGAAGGGGGTGGGGATGGAGAGGGGAGGGACAGTCCTGACAGGAGTCACTATGTGCCTTTCTCCATCTCCCTTCTTCTTCCCTAGCCCACGACATCCTCAGCATCATAATTGCCCTGACATTTCTTAATAGGACAGATTGGCTGCTTATTGGACAGCAGCCTGACTCTTCCTCAGGGACTATATCAAGGCACGTTCTCTGGTAACTTAAACTGTCTTTGTAAGCACTTCCTAGACCTTGATCTTATTTAGCTGTGTTTAAATTACTTCAACTCAATAAAGATTTCTTGTGCAGTGAACCAGCCAGCTGAGGTTTGTACTTGTGTTTACACACCCATAGAATAAACTTGGCATAGCAGATCGAAAGCTGACCTCAAGACAGCCACCTGGGTTCAAACCCCACCTCCCATGCTCTGTGTGACCCTGGGTAAGTCACTTACCCCCTTAGTGAGCTAGAGCGGAGGTTCTTTTTATGTGTATACGGACCCCTTTGGCAGTCTGGTAAAACCTCTCAGAACCATCAAATAAAACACAGGATTACAAAGGAAACCAATTATGTTGTAATACAATTATCAGAGTGATTAATGAGTCAACTAAATGAGTGGAAGAAGCCGAACTGTTCAGGCCCCAGAACAGGTGCTGTTGAGGTAAGGATAGTAGGTTGGGCAAGCTGCCTTGATAGAACCAGGAACACTGAGATCCTCATTGGAGAAGAGGTGTGTCCAGGACAGGATTTGAGGAGGACTTGCTTGTTGCTTTAGTGAGAGAGAGTGTGGGCAACAAAGCGATTGCTGCCTTCAGATCTTTGAAGGGCTGCTGTGGGGAAGAGGCAGAATTGGGAATGTGGGTTCAGCTACAGAGGCAGAACCAGGTGGAGTTAAGAACTTAATTGCTTTTCTGTAGCATCCCCTTCACTGACCCCTAACCCCAGCTTGCACTGAAAGGTTGGATTCCCTGAAGGTTCAGAGGACTCTCTGGGTCCACACTCCTAAAAACTATAGCTCATGAGCCCCCACAAATGTGTTTCTCTCATCCCTTAAGCCAGCAAACACAGTTAGCTTGAAGCAAAGGCATTTATTGGAATGACAATATAAGAACAGTAACAATAAAACATTCTCCCCTCCCTTAAAAAAAAAGGCCTAGAGTGAGGAAGACCTTAGTTCAAATCCAGCCTTAGACACTTACTAGCTCTGTGACCCTGGGCAAGTCACTTAACTCGGTTTGCCTCAGTTTCCTCTTCTGTATAATGAGCTAGAAAAAGAAATGGCAAGTCACTCCAGTATCTTTGCTAAGAAAATTGGGGTCAAGGAGAATCAGACACAACTGGACAACACCACAAGTCAGTTTGAGTTTGCTCTAGCATCCAACATATTGAATGATATATGTTCCCAAGAAGATATGGACGGGAGACCTACAAAAACGGTAGGTAGGCATCTGTATTGTTGTGGGGGCTCCTGCATCAGTGAGATCACAGATGCTTCAAAGTACTAGGTCACAGGGCCACCACAGTAACAAAGTACATTTCCCCAATCAGGGATTCATTTAAGTGAACAAACTTCTCTTCTAAAAATAGGACTGCAGAGAATGGCTGAACAAATGGCAGGTGAACAAAATGGAATCTTGTCGAGTTGGAAGGAATGCATAATGTGAGGAATTCAGAGAAGTGTGGGAAGACTTGGGTCAACTGAGCAGACCCAGAAGAAAAATAGTCCCAGAGACACAGCAATGTAAGAGAAAAGCCAGTACTTTTTAACTATAATATTTCATCCTGGCCCTAGAGAAAAGATGAAGAAAAACACAATGGGTGCAGAATGCTGCATGTGCTAGCAAACACAGTTAATGTATCTATTTGCTTTGCTGCAAGGGAAGGCTCACAAGGTGGGGGGTGGGGCACAGGAAGGCTATTATTAGAAATGAATGGTGTAAAAACAAAAGATACCAGTGACATTTTAATTTTTTAGACATTAAAAAGAAATTTTAAAAAGGTGTATGTCACTTAGCAGAGTCATTGTGACTTACCTCAGTTGGTTTTCTTCCCCTATTGCTGTTGGAGGTCATCAGCAGAGGTAGCACAGTAGGGCACACTGGGCAGAGTACCTGCTGGAAGTTGGAATCCTGTCCCCGGGACTCACTCTGGGGGCAGAGAGGCCTTCAGGTAAATCATTCCAACCTTCTGGCTTCAAATTCCTCATGGGTACAAGGGGAACTCCTTGCCCCTACCATAGAGTCATCGTGGAAAACTACAAAGAGAAGGCATGACAAGCCCTTTGCAAACCCTAGGGTTCTTTATCAATGCCATTTGTTATTTTAGATGCTCAAGAAATGAGTATTTTGGGGGCAGCTAGGTGGCTCAGGGAATAAAGCATGGGCCCTGGAGGCCCTCAGGAGGACCTGAGTTCAAATCCGGCCTCAAGTCACTTAATCCCAATTTCCCAGCCTTTCCCCCTCCAAAAAAAAAAAAACAAAGCAAAAAAAAATCAAGAAATGGGTATTTTGGTTGAGTGAGCAGAGAGAAGCAACTTGGCATACATTTGGGCGGGGCTCCAGGCGGGACAGGGAGGAGACATTGGGAGCCTCCAGTGTGGCAGGTAGGCTTGGTTCACTTTGGAGTTTTGTGTGGGTCCCTGGCAAAAAAAAGCCACAACCTCACTGTCTCAACCTCCCTGGCACCCTGCCTGGGCTAGACATCTGGTGGCTTGTGGGATCATGAGCCTGGACAAACTACCCACAGCATAGAGCAGGGGCTCTTCACAGAATGGATGAAAGGGCTGCCAACCCACTTGCTCACGTCCAATTTTTACATGCCCTACTAACAACTTCCCTGACAATCATGGCATTAAGGTTCAGAATAGGAGTCAGTCAGTCAAGGAAGCAGACAGGCCTGGAGTTCCAAGGGGGCATATTGCAGGCTAATTAGGAGTCTCCTGGGGGTTTCTTGTTGCTCCTGCCATGCAAATGGAGGAAAAGAGGCAACACGTTCCATGCCCACAGTGCAAGTGGAGCTCCTGGGAAAGCAGAGTTGCCTTCCTCCGGTCAGTCTATCAGGCAGCCAACCTGCCTGTCTGCCTCCTTCCTCGCCTCTCCCCCTGCTTCTGTGGCTCATTACATTCAGCCTGCCAGCAGCTTGCCTGCTGAAACCTGTGATTAGGGGCTGCGAAGCCCCCTCCTGCAGGCAGCCTGGCAGATGGCCTCTGCCCAAGCTTGTCCTGGCCCTCCTCCTGGTGTGAGCTCATTCCCTCCAGCAGGCCAATGTAGGATTATCCTCTTCAGCTCCTATTTGATAGGCGAAAACTTTGGAAGAGACACACAAAGGCCTGCAAGCATGGTTTGGGTTTGTAGGCAGCCCCCAATGTGGTTTTTACAACAACACAGTCTGCTGATGCACACCACCCCTCTTCCCCACCCCCCAGCAAAATGACTGACATCTCCGGCTGAATTAACCGGTTGTTTTGGCATCTACCAGACGCAGACTGGCGGCTTGGCAGTGCTGAGACCAAAACAAGCATCGGGCCGGCCGGCTGGCTGGCTGGCTTTCTCATGTCCCAACTTACTGTTTTGGCAGGCTCGAGACACAGGGCCAGTTAGCTGAAGAAGCTCTGTCCACACTCTCCTCCATATCACTGACTTCTCAGTGCCAAAGTCTGAAGCGTCAATGTGGGAGGGAGCTTTAATAGTCCCTCTGTGGCATTAGAATGTGGCTCGCTGAAAAGTTGGACATGGAAAGTTTCCCAAGGTAGCCTTAACTCAGTTATAAGAAAAGTCAGGGGAACCTCTAGGATCTATTTTGGGGCCTGCTGGATGTTGTCTGTGCCAGCAACCTTCCTTCTCCTCTGTGTAGATAGCCACAAATAAGAGAGGTGCAACTAGGGTGAGGTGACTGGAGTCTTGCCCAAGTTTTTACCATATGGAAGGATGCATTTCCTTTCTGACTGTGCTTTCTCCCCACCAAGTCTGGAGACCTGCTATCTCCCAGTCCTCCACTAGCCCTCACCCCCGTGGGGACTGGGGGAGAGTTTATTGCTTTGTCAGAGGCCAGGGGAAGAATAGAAGGGGAGCAGCTCTCCTCTGTCCCTGTGCTCAGATTAAGTTGGCTGTCCCATAGGCCCCACTGACACAACTGATTTTGCCTTAGGGGCTAGGATTCCTTGTCACAATTCTAATAGATAATAAACAACACAATCATGTCTAAGTTTCTCCAAGGCTGGAGACCAAGGCTGCAGCCCAAGACTTCACACTCGAAGGATTCAAGTCACAACAGACTAAGTGTCTCAGTGGTACCTTTCAGTTCAAGATCCCAATGTGTTTTACAAACCATGATCTCTCTAGGGCAATGGGGCAGGAAGGGGGCGAAGGGAATCATGGGAGCAGATTACACTATTAGGAGAGAGGAAGCTTATGAGTAAACTAGAAAACAGCTGTGGATTCTAGTTTTGTCTACCTGCAGTTTCTGTCTATGGCAGTGGTTCTCAACCTTCCTAATGTCGCAATCCTTTAATATTCATTTGTGGGCATATCTGCATGTGGGCGGACCCACCTGGAGATGGATAGAGGAGCGATGTCTCAGTTCCTAAGACCATCAGAAATATGTGTTTTCCGATGGTCTTAGGTGACCCTTGTGAAAGGGTCGTTCAACCCCCAAAGAGGTCACGACCCACAGGTTGAGAACCGCTGGTCTATGGCCATACCACCCTGAACACACCATATTGTCTGATCTCCTAAGCTAAGCAGGCTCAGGTCTCATTATTACTTGAATGAATGGGAATTCCAGGTGCTGTAGGCTTTAAATTTGAGCAGCTAGATGGCTCAGTGGATACAGTACTGGGCTGGGCCTGTAGTCAAGGAGACCTGAGTTCAAATCTGTCCACAGACACTTACTAGCTGTGTGACCCTGGGCAAGTCACTTAACTTATGTTTGCCTTAATCCACTAAAGAAAATGGCAAACCATTCAAGTATCCTGGAACCCCATGGACAGTGTTGACATGATATGGTCCACAAGGTCATGAAGAGTCAGACATGACTGAACAACAACTTTCTGTATACCTACCCCATCCCTTCCAGGTCCCCTTTATGTGTTCCCCCATTAGAATATAAGCTTCTTGAGGACAGGGGCTATCTTCTTCACTTGTATTGTATTTCAAGTGCCTGGATAGTAAGCCCTTAATGCTCTATTTTCTATCCATTGACTTACTGAGTCCTAATGAATAAGAAGCAGGGTTCCTTCTTTGAACTGTGGGAAGTTTGGATTCAGTCAAAGGGCTGCCCTTGAGGACCTAGAGGGCCACATGAGACATTGAGGTCATAGGTTCCCCACCCCTGCTTTAGGACTAAAAGGAATTAGCTCAGGTGAGGGGGTTTCTTCATCATGGGAGTCCCCAATATCAATGAAATCCACAGGTCTGGTCTCTCTCCCTATCTCTAGTGGCCACATCCCAAAGTCTAATAACATTAATGAGACCTGAAATTTCAGAGCTCAAAGGGACCCTTTGGGATAAGTAATCTTGTTTTTCTAGTACCTTAAGTTTCAGGAAAAACTTCCCTGACACTCACAACCCCACTGTGAGATAGGGGAGAAGTAAAAGAATTATACCTAATGCACCGTTGGAGAAACTGAAGGAAGGGAATGATACTATGTGCCAGGCACTGTGCTAAGCACTTTTACATATACTATCTCTTTTGATTCTCATAAAAACCCTATGAGGTGGGTACTATTATTATCACCCACTTCACAGACAAGGAAACTGAAGCAAATAGAGTTTAAGTGATTTGTCCAGGGTCACACAGCCAATAAGTATCTGAGGCCAAGTTTAAACTTAGGTCTTCCTAACTCCAAGCTGAGAACTCCATCCACTGAGCCACCTAACTGCCTGACTCCCAAATCTTCAGCTAGTATCAAAAGTAGGATTTGAACTCATGTCTCCTACCTCCAAGTTCAGAACTCTCACACTGGGCAGTCAAGGAGCTAATCGAAAATAGACCCTGGCACTTTCCATTGCTGTATTGCTTTCTGTGTACTTTTTTTCTTTGAGCCACAAAACTTTTTACTCTCTTGAAATAGCCCTGGCATCACCCTGAGGTGGCTCAGCATCGAAAAGAAAGCCAAAGGATTGAATCTGGACCACAGAGAACAAATACTTAAGCATCTCTAAGATGAGATTGTCAAAGCACAAAATGTTGGTGCTGATCGGCAGGTTAATTCGCACCTCCAGGAGCTCCTGACACATTCCCAGAAGCCCTGGGTGCTCTCCTTTCACCAGCCTTCTCAGCAGAGAGCTGCTGTGAAGCCTCACACATAGCTTCATTACTGTCAGGCGAAATTCTGCAGGAGAGTTAACAGCCTTCTCACTGACCTTGTCAGGAGTGCCTGAGGGCTCCCTTCCTGTTGAGTAAATGGGCACAGAAGACTCTGAGCTACGACTCTGAGCTACTCGTCATCACTTGCAGGGCCAAGGCAGCCATTCTCCAGACTCTGATTTCATCCTTCTCACAGCCTATTTGTGGACTATCATCACACCCCCCCCCATCATCATCACTATAGCCCTTAAGGTTTGCAAAGCTCCTACAAATATCATCTCATTTGATCTTCACAACAGTCCTGTGAGGTAGAGGCTATTATGATCCCCATTTTACAGATGAGGAAACTGAGGAAGACAGAGGTTTGCCCAGGGTCATACAGCTAGTAGTGCCTGAGGCTGGATTTGAACTCAGGTCTTCCTGACTCAGGTCATATGGTAACACATTTATGTTTAAAAACAATTTTGGATAATCTTTGGCTCTTGTGTTACCTGCATTTCCCAATACTTCCTTCCCCTACCCCTCCCAAAGAACCATTCCTTATGCAAAAAAGGAGGAAATCTTTTTCAGCAAAATTAACACATTAAACAAATCCAACATCATGTGCAGTGCTCCTCACCCATAGTCCCCCACCTCTGCAAAGAATGGGGGGATGCATTCTCATATCCATTCTTTGGGGCCAAGCTTGGTCATCATTTCACAGCATTCAGTTTCAATCACAAATCTGTTTCCACACTGCTTTTAAATCTATATGACATTTTCCCTTCACAACAATCTTGGGAAGCAGATAATGCAAGTACTATCCCCATTTTATGGATGAGGAGACTGAGTCTCAGAGAGGGGAAGTGACTTTGTCCAAGGTCATCAAGTTAGAGGTAGGATCTGAATATGGGGTTCCTACCTTCTAGTCCAGTACTCTTTTTCCTACGTTATTTCTCCTCCTTCCCTAGAGATATTGCCCCAAGCCTGGTTTATGATTCCCTGTCTAGCACTTTGTATTGGATGCCACTGGATTTTCCCTTAGATCTACACCCTTATACCATGATCTGTTCTCCTATGTGTGTCTGGGGGGGAGGGGAAGCGGTATTGTTGATTGGCTAAAGTCCTCCAGGTGCTGACATCAACCTACCTTTCTAGCCTTGGATGCCCTTCAGGTCCTACTATGTGTCAGATTTATGGCCTTTATGGACCAAATTAAGCCCTACATTCTCTGTGAAGCCATCCTTGGCCATCCTCTTCTTTCCTCTCTTCCCGGCCCTTCTGAGAAAACCCATGTCCACTTTGTATATATTGCCTGGTGTTGTTTGCATACAAAGTGTGTGCTATGTGTAAGTGCTAGCTCCCCATCTAGACTGTAAGCACCTTGAGGGCAGGGCCAATATCTTAATAGTACTTGACATTTCACATAGTGCTTTAAAGTGTGCAAAGCACCCCACAGATGTGATCTCATTTAAGCCTCTCAACAACCCTGAGATGTTGATACCGTAGGCATCATAATCTTCATCTTACGGGTGAGAAAATAGAGACCAAAGGAAATGCATATGTCAGGACACAGTGTCATAACTAGTAAGTGACAGAGATGGGATTAAAAAACAGATTTGCCGGATTCCATACCCAGCACTAGATGATGATGATGATGATGATGATGATGATGACAGCCACCATTCATATAGCTCCTACTATGTGTCAGGCACTGTGCTAAGCCCTTTACAGATAGCTTATTTTATCTTTAAAACAACCCTGGGAGATAGGTGCTATTATTATTTCCATTTTACAACTGAGGACATTGAAGCAAACAGGTTAAGTGATTTGCCCAAGGTCACATAGCTGGTAAGTGTCTGAGGCCAGATTTGAATTCAGATCATCCAGAGTCCAGCACTCTATGCATTATGCCACCTAGGTACCTATATCTATTGCATTAGAGTCTCCCCCAAACCCTACCACCCCGGAGCTTCCCCTGAGATCCTGCTTATACAAGAGTTTTGGTGCTTGGGGATGACTGTGTTTTACTTCCCTTCACATTCTCAGCACTTAGCACAGTTCTTGGCACACAGTAGATGCTGGCTGATACTTTGAGTGAGTGTAAATAACTTGTTTCTGTTCTGCCCAGAAACCCTGAGGGTCTTCTGCTCCCAGACTGAGTCTTTTGCGAAGGCAAACTAAGCCATCTTTGCCTCAATTCTTACCTAGCCTTTAATCATTGAATGGGTGTTGCCTCAGACAAACTGAGACCTGGAAAGCCAAGATCTCCCACTGCATCTGGGGCCCCGCCAGTCATCTTGACCTGTGTCTTGCCCCTTAACACTGGTGACTCTGGGGGAGATAGTGAGGCTAATGACTCTGCCCAGCTTGGCCTCACTTAAATCCAATTCACTTGCAAGTCAAGACACCCCCCCATGGTGTCACTGGTCCTCTTCTAGAATGAAAGACAAACAACAACAATCTGCTGTTTTGGGGATCACGACGACAAACAAAAGTGTCTCCGAAGGAGAGCAGGGATGTGTTCAGAGCCCTGGTATAAGTAAAGAAGAAGAGAAGACTGGTAGGTGTGGGGGAGGAGGAAGCCGCTGATACAGGTCTTCAAGTAGGATCTGAATTGTTCTGCTTGTCCTGGGTGGACAGAACCAAGAGCTGGCAGGAGAGAATTGAAGGGCTTACAATCATCTCAAAAACTTTCTCTGTAACCTGAAACCATGAGCAAAGCTCTAGTCTCAGCCAGACTGGCTCAGTGTGATCTCTCTGTGTGCTGATGCTCCCACCCCTAGAATCCACCTTGTACTCATGTCTAGGCTGCTACAACAGCACCAACAACTTCAGCTGTTAGCAAAATGCTCTAGCTAACTCAGTACAGGACAGGGTGCTTTTTTGCAGACGAAAGATGCAAACAGGGCCCAATAGTTAAGGATGTAAGCTGGGCAGGCCAATTCTCCATCCTTCTCTGGTGAGGTTCTGCTTTCTTCAGGGAACTCTACTGTTCTCCAGATTTACAATGGCACCTGGGTGCCCCAACCTTCACCCAGAACACAGGGGAAAGAATTGGGAGGCGCTAGAGAATCAGGCAGGCCCCAGCCCCAGCCTCAGCAAATGGGCCCCTTCCTCTCAGCAGTCTTGGATGACACTCTTCCTCTCTAGGTCTTTGTGACTGTTCTCTCCTGCTTCTCCTCCTACCTGTCTACTAGCTCTTTCTCATTCTCCTTTGCTGGATCTTCCTTCAGGTGGCCCCCAGGGCTCTGTTATGGGTCCTTTGCTCCCTCTGTTCTCTCTCCTTTGGAGATCTCACTAGCTCCTATGGTTTCAATTACCTTCTTATGCAGGTGGTTGTGAGGGCTATCTAGTCGCCCCCTCATCTCTGAACTGGACTCCAGTCCCACATCACCAACCGTCTTTTGGACATTTGAATTCAACACCCTGTAGGTATCTCAAACTCCACATAGCCAAGCTCATTATCTTCCCCTCCCCACCCCAAATCCTTTCCTCTGCCCATTTTTCCTGCTACTGTTGAAGGCACCACCATCCTCCTAGTCACTCAGGCTTGGAACCTGTCACCTTCAATTTCCTCACACCCACTGAACATATCCTATCTGTTGTTAAAGCTTGTGATCTCTACTTTCACAGTGCATCCCCTCCTCTTCACTCACTTATGTCCCACCTTGGTGCAGGCCCCTCACAGCTGGACTATTATAATAGCTTTATTATGGCCTCCTTGCCTCATCTCTATGCCAATTCACCCTCCATGCAGGTGTCAAAGCGATTTGACCATGTTACCCTCCTACTCAATAAACTCCAGGGGTTCCCTAGTACCTCCAGGATCAAATATCAGATATTCTGTTTTTTAAAGCTTCTCATAATCTGGCCCCTTCTTATCTTTCCAGGTTTCCTACACTTTACTCCCCTCCACATATGCTACACTGGCCTGCCTCATCACTTGATACTAAATTTCCTGATACTATAACTTTTCACTGTCTGTTCCATGCCAAGAATTCTCTCTCTCCTCACCTCCATTCCAATGGTGGGTGGATATTGATTATAGCCTTAATGCCATCGTCATGAAGGAAGTAGACCAGTCACAGAGGAAGAATGAGAGATAAAAATGGGCAGTGTGAGGGATGAGCCATCATTCTGTACTCCTTATGCTGTCCCTTTCACATTCCTCCCACCTTGTATCAAATCAGCTGCCAAGACTTAATTGATCCTATCTCCAGAACATCCACTCATGTCCCACTGACACACCACCCTGATGCTGGCTCTCATTATCTCTCCCCTGTATGATTCTAGTACATCTTAATTGGGTTCTGTGCCTCAAGCCTCTCCCCACTCCAATACATTCTCCACTCAACTCCCAAGGTGATTGCCCTCAAAGCACAGGTCTAACTATTTTACTTCCACACTCAATGAACACCAATGGCTCCTATTTGCCTGGAGGATCAAGTACAAATTCCTCACTTAGGCATTTCAAGCCCTTCCCCAAATGATTAAAATCTACCTTTCCAGTCTTTCTAACCCTGGCCCTAAATTAGTTTTCTTCATTCACCATTTGGTCTAGCCATCTCTCACCCTATGCCTTTGTACATGCCTGGAATGCCCTCCCTCCTCACTTTCATTTCTTAGAATCTCTAGCTTCCTTTAAACCCTCAGCAGAATCATCCCCATCTACATTCCTCCAGCTGCTAACATCCCCTTCACACGTGTTAACTTTTCATTTTCTCCATATATATGTTAAGATTGAAGAGGCAACAGAATGTGGTGTAGAGAGCTGGCATTGAAACATCCTGGTTGTGTGACTTTAGCCTAGTAACTTAACTTCTCTAGAAGTTGTTCTAGAAGTTGCAGAGAATGTGCCTATAGTAGGCTGTGTGCCTGTTGTTTCCCCAGATAAAATGTAAATTTATTTTTAAAATATTTTTTTTGTCTTATTTTGGAAGGGGGAAGGAAGGGTAATTGGGGTTTAGTGACTTGCCCAAGGTCATACGGCTAGTGAGTGTTAAGAGTCTGAGGTCAAATTTGAACTCAGGTCCTCCTGACTCTAGGGCCAGTGCTCTATTTACTGTGCCACCTTGCTGCCCCAAAATATAAGTTTCTTGAGGACAGCAACTGTTTCACTTTTATCTTTGTCTCTTTGGTATGTAATACAGTGGCTAGCACATATTAGGTGCTTTTTATTAAACATGGCAGTTGAGTGTAAAAATAAAATTAATTATATTAATTGGAATTTTTGTCAGACCACCAAGAGGCTTTTGTCCATGGTTGAAGTTATTTATTTCAATACATCTTCTCCCCCAAAATTAATTAGAACAATTATTTTGCCATCTATACATCTGCAAAGTAAGACTCTGGGGGCCATCCCAATGATGAGTCTTAGTCCTGGCCAAAATGCACATTGTTAGGGTTTCTTGCGTCCACTGATTCGAGCTCAGAAGAGCTGATTCAGGCATTCGGGGATCTGCACTTCTCCTACATTCCATGCAGAGCAAGAAAAGGATAAAGCCCCAGAAGATGGTGAACTGGCCACCCCAGAATCATCAAATGCCGCAAGCAAACCAAAACCGAGAGCCACCAAGTGGAGCCACTTTGGATGATTGCTAGATAAAGATAAGAATCATACAGAATAAGATGATGTGAATGTGGTTCAATCTCTACTGGTGGAGAGATCACCCACACCAGTGAGATTGCCAAGTCTTCAAATCACTGAGGAAGACATTGGCTTTCTATTAGAGCCATTCCAATGCGGAATGGACTGTCTTGGAACTAGTGGCACGCTGGTAAATACTTAACAACCAGCTCCCTGAAAATGCAAGCCACACCTCTAAAGTTTCATCTGCATTGCTATTATTCTCTCTATCACATTCTCAAGTCTCAACTAGCAACAAAACAGTACATCAAGCCCTGGTTTGTAGCACTTGATGCTTTCTGAGGTATAAATGTTCATATTGACAACTTCACAATTGTTCCTCTTGATTATAAAAGTTGAGCAGGCTTCTAGTTTTCCTCTGATGTTCCTAGTGAAGGCTGAACTTGCAGAAGGAATTGTTTGTGGCTTGGACTAAGTGACTTCTGGGTCCCTTCTGGTGTGAGATTTTAGGATTCTGTGTAGAACCAAATGTTATGATAAGTGTCAATGAACTATTGAGCTCATTGGATACCAGAGAAGGAAGAAAGATCAGGGATCATAGGCTCCCAGGTTGTGAGCTGGAAGGGAACTTTGAGATCATTCTAATCCACTCCTCTCATTGGTTTTGAATTTATATCTCCTGATTCAAGACGCAGTGTGCTTTCCATGGTACCTAAAACATGGTAAGAGGAGAAAAAAAGAAAGGAAGAGAAAGGAGCTGGAAGTCGAGTCAAACCAACAATAATTTATTAACTACTTACTCTGTATAGGCACTGTGCTGAGTGCTAAGGGTACAAAGAAAGTTTAAAAAACACAATTGTCCCTGACCTCATGGAATTCAGATCCTAATTTTAACTGAGACTTGGAGGAAGCCAAAGAACCCAGAGGCAGAGATAAGGAAGGAGAGCATTCCAGACATGAAGGACAGCCAGAGAAAATGTCAGGAGATGGAGTGTACTGTGTGGGGAAATAACAAAGAAGCCAGTGTCACTGGATTGTGGAGAATATGGGGGTGGGGCAAGTATAGAAGTAAGAAGAGGACAAGGTTCAAGGCCTTTAAAAGCTGGATATATTTTATTTTTTATCTTAGAGGTTAATAGGGAGTAATTGAAGCTTATTGAGTGAGTGGTGGGGGAGTAGAGAGTGACAGGACCAGACCTGCATTTTAGGAAGATCACTTAGGCAGGTGGATGGAGGCTAGACTGGAGAGGGGAGAGACTTGAGGTAGGCAGCTACCCCAACAGCTAATGCAATAGACCAGGTGTGAGGTGATAAGGGCATATACCAGGATGGGGGCAAGGTCAGAGGAGAGAAGGGGACATGTATAAGTGATATTACAAAGGTAGAATGGACAGGACTAAGCAATTGATTGGATATGGCAGGTGAGAGTGAGGAGTCAACAATACCTAGGTTTTTAGCCTTGGTGACTGGGAAGATGGTGGTACCCTTAATAGCTATAGGAAATCTCAGAAGAGGAGAAGGTTTTGGAGGGTGGAAGATAAGGAATTCAGTTTTGGAACCATTGAAACAAGACAAGCAAGCACACAATAGAACAGGGTCAAGAGAGGAACCCCAGCAATAGTAGATAACTTCTAGGCCCCTCAAAAGGCAGCTAGGTGACACAGTGGCTAGAGCTCTGGGCCTGGAGTCGGAAAGACCTGAGTTCAAATCTGGCCTCAGATCTAGGTGACCCTGGGCAAGGCCCTTAACCCTATTTGCCTCAGTTTCCTCATCTGTAAAATGAGCTGAAAAAGGAAATGGCAAACTACTCCAATAAATTTGTCAAGAAAACCCCAAATGGGGTCATGAAGAGTCACTCATGACTGAAGCAACCCAACAACAAAAAAGGCCCCTCAAAGACTCCCCCTCCTCCCAATTTCACCAGTTTCCTACCTTCAGGCTAGTCTATGCTCATCTTTCAAAAGCCACCATCTGAGACCTTTCCATAAACCAAAGGGGACTTCCAAGATATTCCGGATAACACTGAAAGTTCTCAGGTATGCACCCCGCCCCCCACCATGTCCTCTCCCCAGAGCCCACTGGTTTTTGAGGAGGCGATGACTTACATTCTAATTATGTTAGAAGAAGCTGTCAGTCAGCTTCCCAATCCATGGCTGCAGCTGTCAACACCTCGGGAAAATATCCTGTCTCTATGATGCATAGTAAAGGGAGGGAGGATTTGTGCACAAGTACAAATCCTCCGTGCATGGTCGAAATATGGGAAAGACCTCTGCTAACCTTTTCATACCTCTGCTAACCTTTTCAGACCTCCACTCCCTAATCTTCTTTCACTCAGCTTGTGGTCAGCGTCGTTAAACGTGCTCTCCATGCATTGAATGAGCTAGAAAGTCTCCTTTGTCACGCATTACTCGTGTTGGGCCCACTCAAGAATAGCCAAGCTGACCTTACTTATATTCCCTGGACTCATGACATCCCATCTCCCACCTCTGGGACTTTGCACAGATTAGTTGTCCTATATGCCTGATACACACTCTTTCCTCATTTCCATTTTTCTTAAATTAAATTCTTAGCTTTCTTCAAGGCTCAGGTCAACACCACTGTCTACACAAGACTTGTCTTTTAACCCTAATGCCCCTCAACTACTAGTTTCCCACTCCCAAATCACTTTGTATCTGCTATCTTTGTACACAATGATTCCTCATCCTCACCCCCAATAGACTGAGCTTCTGAAGGAAAGAGAACATTCTGCTTTTATATTTCCAAGTCCTGCTACAGAGCGGACATTCATAAAAGCTTGATGAAGGGATGGCTTTTACCTCCTGTGTCCAGTCATAGTCATTCTACTCTGAAAATGAGCCCACTGAGATCTTTGCAAGAGAACACCTCTTATTAAGCACCTACTGTGTGCCAGTCATTGTGCTAAGAGCTTAACAAATATGGTCTTGCTTGATCCTCACAATAATCCTGGGAGGAAGGGAGGTGCTATTATTATTGAAGAAACTGAAACTGATAGAAGTCAGATGACTTGCCAAGGCTCATACGACTAGGAAGTGTCTGAGATTGGATTTGAATTGGGGTCTTTCAAACTCCAAGCCCAGCACTCTATCCACTGTGCCATTTTATAATGCATCTTCCTCTGTGGTCTGGTGTCCTGGAGAGAAAAAAATTTGCCTCTTCATTCCTGGACCCTCAGAGCAGAAAATTTCCAGCAGCACTATCCAATGGACATTTACCGGCAGCCCAAGGAGATACAGAAGCACAGAAATGATCCTGAAGAGGAAAATGAGGGGACCCATCCCCAAAAGGTTTTCCCATCTCAAAATGGCACTACAGATCACTGCCTGTCTCACTTTCTCAGAGATGCTAGGAATACAGAGAAGGCTACTGTGCTATGAAGGAAACAGAACCAGGGATCAGGAGACTTGGGCTCAATTACAGGCCATTTATCCTACCTGTAGGCAGTGAGCATCTACCACCAGGGGAGACTGAGGGTCAACAAAGTTCCTGTTCCTCTCAGGGCAGCTTGTCATTCACTTAGCTGTAACCCCTGCATGCACTATCTGGGTTCTGACAGCTGTGTCTAGGGGTGTGTCCCCTCAAGTCACTTGACTTTGCTCCACCCCACCCCCAATAGCCATTCCCCTTCCATCCTCTCCCATCTTTTCTGAGATCATTACTATTTTATGAGACATTTAATCAAAGGGGCAAGAGAATCCTATACATAATGATATCCAGGTACCCACCCACACCCATCAGTCTCTGCTTTGACCTCCTGTACATCTCCAGAGCCTCAATTCTCCGGTTCTCCTGGCTGGGAAATGATCAACTGGTTTTCACTCCCAAGATGGGCAGTCATTCATGCTGAGGCACACTGGAACTGCAGGGTACTGAGACAGTTTTTGCCAATTCTTCCTCCCCCAGCTCCAAGTCAGCCTTCTCCTTCACTTGAGATTGGATACATACATTGATCTATGCCTCTTTCCCTTTGGTAAGCCAAAGTCTGTTGGGTTTCTTGGCTATTATTGAGCCTCCAATGGCAAACTGGATGGACTGGATGAATGGGTTGGTTCAGGGTGAACTACAGCTGTGTAAGACTTCACTCTTCCCAATGCCCTGCCCCAAACTGTCACCATCATAGGTGCACTCAAAGCCTGGGTAATTAACATGTAAAATGAAGCATCTGGACTTGGCCTTGAAGGTCCCCTTCAGCTCAAACTATATATCTATAATCACAAATTATAGACCCACAATTTGTCTACTAACTATAATTAATGTATTAATCAACCCATGTTCAGAAACTAACATGGAACTTTAGGTATGAATTTTAAAGTGTTTTGGAGGGTTTTTTTGGAAAATGTACTGGGATAGAGCCATAATAAATCAGCACATCCTATTGAGGAGAGCAACCATCCTGCTTTTTGTTAAGAATGACAACATAGTAGGACTCCTTAATAGATATGATCTCAGAATCCAATGCAAAAAAAGTCCTGTGTTTTAAAAACCTAAATTAGTTGTGTTACCTGAATAGACATACCTGTCTCCTTAATTTCCCCTCTCTCTCCTCATCAAAATTATTTCTTTCTGTATCTTCAGAATTATTTCTCCATTAAGGTAAGGAAGGTTGATCTCCCCCACTCTCCCTTAGCTATGGTGAAGCTCCACTACCGTCTTCTCCTGAGGTGTCATTAGAGGCTTCCAGGGGAGGGCCAATGCAGGAAGGTCCTACAAGGCTAGGAAGGCTTCCAGATCCAGCCCAGCAATAGCCTAGTCCAAGGACTAGTCTAGTGAAGGGCAGTAAAGTTCGGTGCTAGGTTGGCCACAGGGTGACAAATTTCCTGGCCATAGCAACTCATCAAAGAAGGCTAGCCAGATACACCTTGCAGCAAAGGAAAGGATGCCTGAAAGGCCAAGGGCATGAATGCTTGGAATATTGAACTAACCCATCTTGTGGTCTGATTTCAGCCCTTCATCCAACTGACTCCATGCCACCAAACAGGAGTCATACTTCCCCCTCACTTTGCCATAAACTGTGAAGACAGGTCAGCCAGGGTTCTCTCTTCTCTCCCTCCCTCTCACAGGGGCTCTGGGATTGGTCCATTTCTGTTTGACAGGCAGCCACTAACAATCTCTTACCACTTTTCTGTTTGTTTGGCTATGGCTTTGTTCAGCTTTTCCATCCCAGGGGTTTGACTACTCCAACAGCATTCAGGTCTGGCTGCTTTGGCTTTGAAGTTGGGACTTCAGAAGTGGCTTGTTCCTCCGTGCCTGAAGCCCGTCGATGGGGCCCCCTGTGGGACCGTTTGTATTTCTTCAAGCCCATCTGGCTGTTTACAGCCCCGGGCTGGCTGAGAAGCTCTCCACTGGGATGGAAAGGACTTTTCTGCTTGCTGATAAGAGGCTCTCTTTGCTTGAAAACTTTTGTTTTGATTGCCATTGAAGGGAAGAAATAAAAGGAATTCAACTTGGCAGTGGTGCTCATCCCCCAGCAAGAAATGCAATGACCAGCCCAACTCCCTCCTCATTCCTCGCCATCTCTGAGACTCTGTTTTCTGTAAAATTAGAAATAATAATGCTTGTAATACCTACCTCATAAGAGGTGACAATCAAGTGACATCATGTACATAAAGCAAACCTTTAAAGCACTCTACATTATTCTCATTTTGCATTATGATTATTGGCCCAGTTGAATCCTGGCCCAGCCCTGTCCAAGGTCCTGGATCAAGGTAGTGATGATCCCATAAGCAAGAGAGATATGTCTCCCTGGATCCAGAGCTCAGGGCTTCCACATCACCAGCCTGGCTACTGATCCCACTCTGACCATAGCATCACCATAATAAAATAATCTTTAGAAATCAGTTAATCTCACCCCTTCATTTTTCCACCAGAGGAAACTGAGGCTCAAAGGAGGGAGACTTTGGACTCACACAAATCAGTTGCTATGCCAAGTTGCAAACTCTGGTCTTCTTATTCCAAATCCAGCACCTACCCCATCCCAACATTATACTTCTGTGGTAAGACCAAATTTCCTTCATTTCCCACAATAGGGATTATTTTCCCTAAAAGGCAACAAAGCTGTCCCTGGTGATTTATCGACCCTTGTCTCCCTTGATACAGCTTCCTGGTCAGCTAAAGGCATTAAAGTTCAATCAATATGCAGTAAGGGTCCCTCTGACTTTGTATATTTCTGAAGACCATGAGAGTTACCGTGTATCTCACTATATCCTACCCAGATGGTCAGAGCATTTCCATATGGAGATGAGCCCCATGACCCTTCCAAAGAATCCAAGTGCCACAGTGTCCTCGTTGAATATTCTTGCTGTGTTTGGACAAAGTAAATATCCTTTTGTTTAGTGCTCAATGACTTGTGAGCATCTCATTTAATCCCAAAGTTGAATCTGAAGTAAGAATGTTGGCATTGGAGACAATTCCAACAGCTTCCCTTGTATGCCAACTCCAGTAAGCAGGCCCCTATCTTGCATGCCCATATCTGCTGTCTGGCATTCCTGTTTCTCTGTGGCTACGGCCCAACCTTGCCTTTCTGGGTTTTTCTGTGCACTAGAGCCCTGTTCCTAAGCCCAAGACCCTGTGATTGAACCCCAACCAACTGATACCAAACTTATACCCAATCCCTGATTTTCTGCTAGGTCTCACAATGTCATACAATATGCATCTAGAGCTCAGCTCAGGGAGGTGAAGTTGCTCACCTATGGCCATACAGCTAGTAAGTAGCAGAGGTGGAGTTTGAAGCCAACTCTGCCTGTCTGGAACCTGCCCTATTTTTGTTCTCACCCCAGGAACAATAGCTGACAGTTATTGAGCACTTTATATATGTCAACTCTCACTTGAGCTTTACAACAAGCCTGTGAGGTAGCTTCTATCTACAGGTATTACTCCCATTTCTGATGAGGAAATGGAGACTTAGGGAGGTGAAGTGGCTAATAAGTATCAGAGGCAGAGCTCAGAAGTCACCTCTGCAAGTCTACCATATCATGCACTGGCTACATTATTCTACCTCCAGCCTTTAGCTCTACCTTTGGTCTGGTCTATACCACCACCAGCCAAGTCCCAGTTCTGACAAGAAATAGAAAAATGCAGGTGTTGCAGTACAGAGAATCCCCTGGGGTTTTAGCCTAGTCTTTCTTGGTCTATGCTCCCTTCTTACCTGGTGTCTCCTCCTTTCCATCCTACTTCTTCTCTGGAATGTTTCGTATCTAGAATCTTCTCTCCCAAACCAGATACTTCCAGCTTCCTGGATGATTGGTGTCTACTTGCCTAAGCTAAGGGTTAGGGAGAAATCAAGTCAAACCTGAGTTAAACACTTTCCCTGCCTAAAAGACATGTGAACTGCTCAGTTCCTGGTGGACGGACCCAGGAGGCAGCAAGATCTTGGAGTGATCATGTGCCAAGCCCTCGGGAAATCTTCTTAAAAGACCATCATGAGTTCCCCTGTTTCTGCCAGAGCCCAAAGATCATCATGCTCAATGTTCTCTTAGAACAGCATTAAAGCTTGAATCCGTCCTGCTCTAGACAGTTTAGTCTTGGTGTTGGTGTGAGGATGTTGGAAAGTAATCCTTGTTTGGTGATTTAAGTCTTGGTCTTTGGCTTCTCCCACATCCTCTCCACTTACTGCCCTGCCTCCCTTGACCATTTCAATCTAAGCCATGTGGCTTTCCTTTTGACTTACCAAATAAAAAGAACTCATTGCTTTCAGCACTGACTTCCCCCTCTAATTCTTCCTCAAAGCTCCTTTCATCCAAGGCCCTGCCCCAGCCCTTACAAACAGGTGACTTTTTAAAGGAGGGGGTGAAAAGAGGAATAAGGAAGAAAGCCAAGAGAAAATTCTTGAATGGAACATTTGGAAGGAAAAGGAATTCATGAGAACCTTTTCTTCAAGAAGACTTGAGAAATGTGCATGATTGGTGCAAAGGGGCCTTTCAGTTTCATCAGGAAGGGGTAGCTCACCATGTGGTTCTACCTATCTTCAGCTGTTTTCATTGGGTTAAATTTGGCTCTATGGCCTAAAACTGCAAACTGCCCAAACTCATAAAAAAAAAACCTTAGGGTTCTACAGGAGAAGTACTTACTCTGAGTGGAGTGAATCAGAGTTAGAAAAGTCAACCAAAGGAGCTCTCCCAGAGGGACAGTTGTAGATAGCAAGCCTTTCTGGCAGAGAGGATGAGAGAGCTGACTTGGGGTCATGGATTTGTCGGTCTGGGGCCTGGGCCTATGGGAGGTAAGGTTTGCAAATCTGCAATCCACTGCCAAAGCAAATCAGAAACATCAGGCCATTGACTGCATAGAGATGAAATTTTCAGCACTGGCAATTTGAAAAAACAGCCCCTGGGGTGAAGAGTTTGGGATCTGCACTAACAGAGGGAGGGAGTCATGGATCCCTCAAATAGTAAAGCACATTTATATCTACCTTTTTGAGTCACATAGTAGCCCTGCAAGGTTAGAAGTGTAAGAATTATAATCTCTATTTTACAGACAAAGAAACAGAAGCCTGGAGAGGATAAGTGACTTTTCTAGAGCCACACATTACGTTGGAAGAGGTATAGTTCAAAAGCCTTTTCAGCATGCCCCAACCCACATGTCACGTAACTCTGGGGATATGCCTGGTACTTGACCCCATGATATTTCTTTACCCTAAGGTTAACATCATCTGAACCAGGTTAAGTTCAAGCCAAGACTACTGTATATCTGGTCCTTGGTTGGTGATCCATATATAGCAACAAATCCTTCCAAAAGGATGGGTTCCTCCCCATATCTGTGAATCACATGTCATCATATCACCAAGGGATGAAACATTACAGAGTTAGGAAGAGGCATCCAGAGCAGCTATGCCTACTTAGGGCCTTCTAGAGGTACCTCTAATAAGCTTATACAAATAGTCAGGAGTTTCACTCCCTGCTCAATTCCTTCTCTGTACTGGTCTTCCTCACCAGTAGCCTTGTACTTCTCAAAAAACATCCTCCCTGAAGCCTGCTCTCTCTATTGGTGAGCCCCTGGAGAGGATCAGCATTTTATGAGGGATCCCAGCAATACTCACTTCACTCCCAGCTCAATGCATTCTCTGCAGTTCACTCTCCACCACCTCAGCAGCAGCCTTGCCCTTGCATTATTACCCTCCTCTCCACCTTCCAGCTCCCCTTTATGCTTTGTTTTCCCGTTAGAATGTAAGTCATATTATTTTCTTGTATTTGTCTCCCCAGAGATTAGCACAGTGCTTGCCACATAGTAAGTGCTTAATAAATACTCTTTCTATCATTTATCTATCATCTATCTCTCATTTGATCTATCCCATTTGTCAGGATATGGGAATCACTCGAGCCTGATAGCTCAGGCCAAGATATATGGCTAGCAGGTGACAGAAATAACACTTGATCCCAGCTTTTCTGACTCATAAGCCTCTTTTCCACTGGACTACACAGCCTCTAAATCAATGACCCTAAGTATTTGACAGGTCATCATGTAGAAATGGGATTAGGCTTGTGCTCATTGACCTCAAAGGTCAGAGAGAAAAGGAATGGGTAGAGAAGGCAGGGCAGAAGACTTGAGCTTGATACGAGAGGGAAAAGGCCTTTCTCTGTTAGAAAATTGGAATTGTCCAAAGGTGGAAAGACCAAAGGTTTGCTACTACACGCAAACTTCAAACCCTTTAAGGTAGAGTGATTGCAACAGTTTCATAAATTATTGTAGGCAACATCTTCTTAGGTCAATAGAGCTGAGGGCACGTGGGTAGACAATATCTTGTATATCGTCCCTCTCCCCTGGTCATGCTGCTGTTCCTTATTGGAGCAGGGGGATTGTGCAACCTTGGAGTCAAGTCACTTAATCTCTAT
Organism: Pseudochirops cupreus; assembly: GCA_028627135.1. NCBI lineage: Eukaryota > Metazoa > Chordata > Mammalia > Diprotodontia > Pseudocheiridae > Pseudochirops > Pseudochirops cupreus. Next base: position 37,274,242 of record CM053582.1, on the reverse strand, counting down.
GGGCTTTAGTTTCTTCATCTTTAAAATGGGGGGTATTGGACTAGATACGTCCAGATACAGATGCCAAAGTTTAGGCAACAAATTAGAGATTGTAATATGAGACAGAGGATAACCAATTATGTGGGATTCTGTCAGTGATATTCCTCACTGGTCTTTGTCTGATGATGTTTTCTTAATCCTTAGAGTCCCTGAATAAGAATTCCCTCTCTGCTATACCTGAAAAGTGATCATTCAGCATACCTCCAGTGAGGGGGAGCTCACTACCTCCCAAGGCAGCCTATTCCACCTTTGGACAATTCCAATTATTTTTTTCCAACTCTGTTAGGAAGGCCTTTTCTCCCTTGGATCAAGTCCAAATCTTCTGTCCTGCCTCTTCTACCTACTGCTCTTCTCTGCCCTCTGAGGTCAACCAGAACTAATCCCTCTTCCATATGACAATCTTTCTAATATTTAGTGTAATTGATTTAGATCTAGATGGGAATGTAGAGATCATCTGTTTCAACCTTTGAATTTGATAGATGAAGAAATGGAGGTTCACCCAGTGAAGGTATGACCTGGACAAAGTCATATAGCAAGGTAGCAAGTTGCAGAGATAGAATCTGAACTCAGATCCTCTGACTTCCAATATAAGGGATCTTTATACTTCACCATGCAACTTTAATGTCCCCCACAAGTCTTCTCTTCTCCGCTGTCAGTGTTCCACTCATTCACCTAATTATCATGTGCTAGGACCTTAAGGCACTTCACTATTATGCTTGCCTTCCTTTGGATGTTCTCAAGCTCCTGAAAGTCCTTCCTATAATGTGGCACCCAGAAGTGAGCACGATATTCTGTATGTAATCTGGTCAGGGCAGAGGACAGTGAGATTCTTATTACCCTAGTCCTGAGATACTCCATCTCTCTCTCTATGCAGCCTAAGATCATATTAACTTTCTTAGCTGACAGATCACAATGTTAACTCATATCAATCTTGTGATCCACTAGAACCCAAGATCTTTTCCAGATGGCATGCCTTCCTGAGTTTGGCCATGTGGCATTGATTTTTTGAGCAGAAGACCCTCTTAAACTTGATCTTGTATTTGAATCATAAGTTGGATCAGTTTGTGAGGGACACAAAGGAAAGATTAACCCTACAATGCAGCCCATGGTGGTGAATTAGAAATTCTAGGAGAATGGAGGACTAGAGGAGGCAAATTCAAGGGAAAACTAAGATTTGGGAGATGGGAATGCTTTCCTTAGGACCCAGTAAACATCATTCAGGATGACTGGAGAGATTAGCAACAGGAAAAAAGTTCTCACTTTGCCCTTCCCTCAATTGGTCCAGCTTGGGATGAGAGCCAAAGGGCAGGAGTGAGGGTCAAAGACTAATAGCCAATTAGCAACTGGCAGCACTTTAGTACAAGAAAAGCCGCTGGCGTCAGGCAGGGTCAGGCAGGGCTGGAGGTGGCATTACTGGCAGCCAGCCAACACCAAGGAAGGGGCTGACTTTCCAAAGCTTGGAGATGTGAGGACACTCTTCATTTCGGAGGGATGCCATGACAGCCATTAGCTGTATGTGTCATTCCCCGCATCATTTGGTTTCCATGGCAACTAGATTAACAGGGTGGCCAGGGGAGGATGCATTCTCCATCCATCATCACGAATGGTTCTTGCCTTTCATGTGGCCTTTCCAACTGTCCTTAATATGAATGTGTGGCTTTCTGCTCCCCTGACACCTTCGATCCTGTTATACCCTGTGTATATGTTGGGGCCTTGCAGGGAGCTGGTCAGGAATAAAGAAGGGCACTGGACTGTCTTTTCATAACTTATAGAAGCAATGAACTTTCCTTAATGTAAAATATTAACACTGCTCCTCTGGCTGACCTGCAGACACCCCTACCCCAGGTGGGATATCAATGAATGTTATAGCTCATCTGTCTCGCAGCCCTCTGCTCCCTACCATTCCAGAGGGGAGAGAGACCTAATAGGTCAAGAACATTGCTCACCAGTGGCTACTTATCAGATACTCCTTGAGTAGACAAGGAGATATAAACTCAGGTCATTCCATCTAATCCTCTCCATCAGGTTTTTCTGAGCACAGAAGTGGCAGAGGGCCCAAGGACCTGAGTCGGAATCCTGGTTTGGCCACTTCCTATTGGTGTGATCTTGGGCAAGCACCTTCCCCGCTCCATGCTTCAGTGTCCTCCTCTAGGAAGTGAAAGGGTTAGAGGGGATAAGCTCCAGGGTCCCTTCCAGCTCAAGATTGAGGACTCTATATGTGACTTTGGGCTTTGCTTCCTCGGGCTACAGTTTCCTCATCTATAAATTAGCTAGTCAGATTCAATGGCCTCCAAGGCCCCTTCCAATTCTCCATCTAAGATGCTGTGAGACACTCTTTCCCTCTCTAAATTCCTGTGCAACCTTGGACAAGTGTCACTCACCCTCTACGGGCTTTAGGTCCCTCATCTTTAAAATGAGGACATTGGACTAGACATGTCCAGATAAGATGCCAAAGTTCAGGCAACAGATTAGATATTCTAACATAAGGAGACAAATTAGACTTCATCAGTATCACCAACTCGGTAGGATGAAGGCCACACTTGGGCAATGACTCCAGATGGGTATGTATCATTCAAAAGAAATAGGTATGGATGGAAGTGGGAATAACACTGTATATTAAAAAGGTAGACTTATGACAGTAAATTCATGAACCCAGGGGTCGGTGGGTGAAACATGATGAAGATTATCTGGGTGAAAGTTAAGAGAGAAAAATAGAAGCCATTTTGTCGTTAGAGTCTACCATAGACTGTCTGGGGAAGATGAGGAAATGGATAGGGAGTGTGGGAATCAGATCGCAAACCTGGCATGGAGGTACTATATAGAGTGATGGGGAACTTTAATTATCCAGACACCTACCAGAGCATGAGCTAGTATGTTTTTGTTCTCTCTCTCTCTTTCTTTCTCTCTCTCCCCTCTTTTCTTTCTATCTCTTCTGTCTGTCTCTATGTTTCTATCTTCCCCCATGTCTATCTTTTTGTCTCTCTCCCTCTCCTCCTCTTTTCTTTCTGTCTGTCTCTGTGTATGTCTGTCTGTCTCTGTGTTTATCTTTCTCTGTGTCTGTCTGTCTCTGTCTCTCTCTCCTTCCTTCCTTCCTTCCATCCCTCCTTCTCCTTCTCCCCAAAACAGAGCAGCTAATGATTTTTTGGCATTTGTCACTATAGTAACTAGATGGTAAGATACAGCAATTAGCCTATCACACAGAAGTAAGTGGAGCCTGCCTTCTCCTTGACCCTTCTTATACTGTCAAGTAGCCTGGTAAAAGATTTCAGGGGAGGCAGAGTGGGCTTAGCCAGGTCACACTCCCAGCAGAGCCAGGACAAATCATGGGTGTACCCCTGGTAAGGTTTTAGAATTTCACCCTCCTGGGCATCATCATCCAGAAGGCTTTGAACCTTCACAGTAACACATGGGACTTAGCTTACCACAAAATAAATCCCTAGAGGGCAAGAAAAAATGGACTTTCCTTGCCATGAAAAATATGTGTAGCCAGACAGAGAAATATATTAACTAATCCCTCCTTTCTGCCCCAGTCCTTGCTGCTGTTTGGACCTTGGATAGCTGCCTACCTTGCCTATCTCCTGCTCACTCCCCTGCCCACCAGTGCCTTTTGGCTGTGGTCCCAGTCGTATTATGGCACTGGATACAATATCCAGAGATCTAGAACAAAGTCATTTCTCACATCCTGCACAAGCACAAAAAAGGTGGGACACCAGGTACTAGGACCCAAGGATAAGAAAGTTAATGGGGTTAAACAGAGGTAGACACGGTGGGCAGGCCCCAACTCTCCATCAAAAGTAGTCTACTGGTCCTATCCTGAGGAGAGGAATCATTTAGGCGAGGGCTTTGTTCCAGTATTGGTCAAAGGGAAGAGAAAACCATTGACTGTAAATCTTAGGAGTAGCAAAGTTAGGGTAGAAGGAAGGGAATAAGTATTTTAAGTACCTACAGTGTGCCAGAAACTGTGCTAAGCACTTGAAAAATAGCATTTCCTTTGAACCAGAAAACTGGAGGGTCCTGGAGGTCCTGGAGATAAAGGTTTGCTGGAAGAAGGGCCTGGCACTGGAGGCCACTGACCTTTGAAAAAGTCCAGGAGGTGGAGGACATGAGGAATAATCAAAGGCCCTCCATCACATATCAGCCAGTCAGAACACAGTCTGATGAGAAGCATCTGTGAGAATCTCCAAATCCTTCTCTCATGCCTGAGGCCACACCACTCGTGGAAGAGTATGGCCTCATTCTGCCCTTCTCCTCTGGAACAGGAGTCATGCCCCCAGCTACCAATGGCTTAGACCAATTTGGAATGTTTTTAATGGAGGCAGCCCAGCTAACATCTTCTGTCTTAACACTCAGTATGCGTGAGATGATCAGAACACAGACCGTCTGAATTAGATGGGATTCTGAAAGCAAGAGCAACCCCTCAGCCTCCATTTCATAGAGAAACCAGATGAGGATGAGGGGAATGTTGACTTAACCATGGTCACGCAGCAAGTGAGTAGTTCAGTTGAAATTGAATTCAAGATACATGCCAATAACAATATTAATAATTAACATGTATGTAGTATGTTCAAATTTGCAAAACACATATATCTAATTATATGAATTACACTTCTAACTAGATCTTCACAATCACACTCGGATGTAGTGGGTATTATCTAAATGAGGAAAAGGAGTCAAACAGAAGTCTTAATGCCTTGAATGGGATCACACAGCTAGAGAGTCTCTAAGGTTGGATTTGAACTCAGACCTTTGTGCCTCGAAGTCCAGAGCTCCGTTCAGCACACCTTTCAGCTGCCTCCTTTATCAATGGTTACTGTGCTGTGCTAGGTGTGACGGCTCTAAAGACAACCATGAAATAGCACCTAGCCTCAGAGGGGTATATGTTCCCCAACATGGACACTGCTGGGTGGAGGCAAAGTAATCCAAAGTCATTTGTGAAGGGCAGAGCACTAACCATCGGGTAGGGGAGCATCCCAAAAGGCCTTTGGTGGGTGCTGGCATCTGGGCCACGCTTCAGAGGAAACCTGGGATTCTGTGAGGCAAAGGCAAGGAGGGCAGGCATTGTAGGGATGGAGAAAGAAGGCACAAAGGAGGAACAATAGAAGCCTTTCCCCCTAGGACCTGTTCTCCTGACCAGTACTCAGTTTGTCTGAAACTCTCTCCCCTACCCCCTAGACTTGCCAGAGAAAGTCCAGGAGAGGGAGGCAGACAGCCCCCAGCTCCTGTGCCAGAGCCTTGCTGGCTAAGCCTGGCTTGTATCAACAGTCCACTGGGGTGGTGGTGAGGATGCCATGGGCAGGAAGAGTACACCTGGGAGTTCCTCCTGGTCTACACATGTGTGGAGCACAGAGAACCTCTTTGAGATTCTGCTTCTTTCTCTAAGCCTCAGATTCTCCCAAATGAAGATCAGGTTGGAGGGAAGCATATACCCACAGAAGATCAGTCATTTCAACCCAAAAGAACTGATAACAAGACAAAGAGCATGCAGGACAGTGCTGGGTAGAATGCTGCCCACAGTATCAGGATACCTGGGTTTTCTAGTGGCCTCTGTCAGTCCCCATTTGACCCCTGGATAAGTCATTTCCCCTTTTTGAACCTGTTTCCTTATCTGCACAGTAGGAATAATTCTCCATGTTCTACCTGACTCTCTAGGCTATTCTGAGGTTTCAATGAAGTTCTATATGCATGACAGAATGAACTGAAAAGTCCTGTGCCCATAAAAGTATCTGATCTTCACTGGGCTAAAAGGCCAAGGTCACTCACAGGGTGCCAAGTGTATTTCTAGGAACCATTTTGCTTGAGAAGACACTTCTTGGCTACTTAACAAGGAAAGAGAAAGAGTCAGAGGCTGGAGAAAAGGGAAGGCATAGAGCATTAGAGTGTCAGGGCTGGAAGGGACCACTGAGGCCATGAATCTGACCTACCCAAGAATTCCATCCATTGTATCCCTGACAAGGGAACTTCTAATCTCTGCTTGAATTCCTTCCAAAGTAGCCCATTCCATTTTGGTTGTTAGGATGCTTTACCTTAAAGATGAATCTAAAGTTGCCCCTCTGAAGCCTCTCCACCTATCCCTCTTTTAGCTGGTCTATCCTTTGGGACCAAACAGAACAAAACTCATCCTCTCAAATGCTTGGAGGCAGTTATCACCTTCTCTGTCCTACCTCCAATCTTTTCCTCTCTTGACTAAAAATCCCCAGTTCCTTGAATTGACACTCATATGACAGGGTTTTTAAGTCTCCATCTTGTCCCTTCTAAATGGACTTTGTTCCACCATTATGGTCAGTTGCTTCTAGATAGACTTCCTAAAACATGACATCCAGACTCAGTCATCATTCTCCAATGTGCTCTGATTGAAGTAAAGGTAGTGAGACTGTTATCTCCCTTATTCTGGATGCCACTTAAGTGCTTCACAGTTGTGGTGGGTAATCAGTGAACATTCCTTCAACCGTGCAGATTGCAACTCTTCTTTAAAATCCAGTCCATAGTCTTTGAGGGCTGCTATAACCAAAATATTCATCCCTCCCATGACCAACCTGGTACCAATAATAATTTGGAGCCCTCTAAGTAAGTGGTATTCATCCTGGGGCAAAAGACATATGTTCCATTCCATCCGTGAGGCTTTTTCGGTTTAGTGGGACTTGCTCAAGCTGGTGCTCCATTGACGTAGCCTTCAAGATCACTTCTACACCAAGATGGAACACGTTGTAAAATGGAAGGCTAGACTATGTTTGTGTTAACCCAGTCCAATAGGTAGTGAGAGCAACAGCCTTGGAGGCAGGAAGACAAGGGTTCAAATACCACCTTTGACATATACTGATTGTGTGATGATGGGTAAGTCACTTAAACCCCCCGCCCTGTAAACAACTCTCTCTATGATGACAAGTTGCAGGTAAATTGCTGACCAACACTGGTAGAGAGAGTCTCCTCATTTGGGAGTTCACTAGACCAATGAAATCAAATGTCTACTCCCTCCCCTTGACATGCATTAGCCTACTTGAAAGCCAAGTCACAGTATTGGGCACGCCATCCATTAAAGCTTCCCGTTCTTTCTCAGACAAATTGCTGCCCAGCCCCACGTGCTCCACTTGTGCAGCTGAATTTTGAGTCCAAGTATAAACCTTCATCAGGGATTCTCAGGGGTCCCAAAAGGCCCAATCGACTCTACACTGTTGAGGCTTTGAGTCATAATAAAGGTAAAGAAACTGAAAACCAAATTGGGCACCAAAAATGAAGGAGTGCCTCATTTTCATTTCTTTCACAGATGTATTTTTGTGTTTCCAGCCTCTTTCTCTAAATGCATTATTTTATTTCAATTACTGTTGTATTGATGTGTCTTATATTTACCTCACAGTTATTTCCAGATATACCACAACCCAATTACACACGCATGCATGCACACACACACCTTGTAACAAAGAAATGCACATCTTGAGCCTTTGCTTGCGAAGAGAAGGTAAACAAAAACAATCAACACAGCAACCACAATGCAACATTTTGTATCCCGACACCCCTAGAAGCACCCTCCCCCCGCACATATACACACATGTATATACATGCATACATATGTATATACATATACACACACACAGACCCCTCTATGAGGAAGGTGATGCCAATTATATTAATTACTACAGGAATATCTTGATTTGGAGCAACATCATAGCTGATGTTGAGCCTTATCTGATAAATTGGAGGTCTCCTTTGAGCTCATAAGGTCCAGTAAAGGTGGCTTTCCTGGGTAGCCCCTCTGATTGGCCCTAGAGTGGACATTTCTTCTCCACTACTTTAATGGAGTTTTGATGTCATCAATATGGGTGCTACTTCCAGTGATGAAAATTACAATCGAGCCTGTATCACTCCTGTCCATGGCCTCCCTTAAACCCAACCCAGAGCCATGCAGGAGCTAGCTTGTACTAGCACATGAGAGCCAGTTGTTCAAATTTCAGTGTGAGTATGTCTACTTTGGGAATCAGTAAACACTACAAATCAGGGCTTGACTTATGGCTATGTTGATTGTTGATTTCTAGACTTAATAAATGGATGGGGAAAATGCTAATAATGCAGATCAAATTTAAAAGTATGTTGAATGTACTTTTTCCACCAGGGAGTTGGTTCTTAAACATCTACCATCACATCCTTGCTTAAATCCCTCCCACAAGGTCCACCCAATGTGCTAGGAGCCTTAATTACATCATTTTAACATTGGAGGAACCCAAACAGAGGTCACAGGTTATCCATTGATTACCTCTCACTCTTAATGCATGACCAATCCATCTTTGTTCCTGATCACATATGTCTCTGATGCTATCTTTGCACCACTTCTCCCATATAATTACTCCTTTTTAATATGTTACAGCCTGGGGCAGCTAGGTGACACAGTGAATAGAGCACCAGTCCTGGTGTCAGGAGGAGTGAATTTGAACCTGAGTTCAAATCCAGCCTCAGACACTTAACACAAAAATTATCTGTGTGACCTTGGGCAAGTCACTTAACCCCAATTGCCCTCCAAAAAGCAAAAAAAAAATGTTACAGCCTGCTCATGCCCACCATGGGCCTTTCCATTACCCTATGGGTGACCCTCAATTTCAATTCTTTAGAAAATCTAGTGTTCCAGGGCTCACAGATATATAACATCACAAGAAAAAGGTTGGCATTAAAAAAGATGGGCTTTTGTTTCCAGGAGAAACTTGGGGTTATCAAAAGCACTAGACAATTTCTCAAAGATGCTTTCCAATTATCCCTAATCTAATAAATTTCATTTTAGTGAACATTACTCAACATTCAATCCTGTGGAGACTTTTTGAATCCCACTGTCATCCAGTATGTTAGTGATCATTCCCACCTTTTAGCTATAAAGTTGTTATTTTTATTGCCAAACATGGGAGTTTACATTCATCCCTATTTAATTTCATCTTCTTAGATTCAACCCAATCATCTATTGCCTGTCAGGAACCTTTTGGATCCTTACTCCATTATCCAGTGTGTCAATCATCCTTTCTAGCTTGGCATCTTCCGCAAATCTGATTGACTTGCCAACCATGCCTTTATCCAAATCATTGATAAAAATATTAAATGGCACAAGGCCAAGCATAGATCCCTGGGCCACTCTACTAGAGACTTCCTTTCAAGTCAACATTGAACTAGTAATTATTATTCTTTTGATCTGGCCATTTAATTAGTTGAAAAGTCACTTACCTAGCTGTGGTATTGATCCAATCATCTGTCCATCTTGTGCCCAATGATATCAAGAGAGACTTTGTCAAAGGCTTTACTGAAATCCAGGTATAGAATCCCATTGATTCATCAGTTGAGGAACCCTGTCAAAAAGGAAAAACAACTTGGGCTGCTAATACCTATTTTTGATGAAGTCCAACTGACCCTTAATAGTCACTTCTCCACAATGTAGTTTTTAAAAGAATCCCTTCTTGTCCTTTGCACATTCTTGACTTTAGCAGTCTTGATACTATTCTTATGAAACTATCCCACTTGTTTGTATTGATCTAATGGACCTGCCCTTGCTTTGGTATTCTCTGCATGAATCATTTAAATGTGAACTGGTGAATAAGTTCCCTGTGTAGCCACCTCAGTCATTTTTAACTGGGGATTCTTAAAGTTTTTGTGTGTCGTGGCCCCTCTGTGGCAGACTGGTGAAGCCTATGGACTCCTTTTAAGAATTATGTTTCTAAAGGCAAAAAATAGAGAAGATTAGAAAGGAAACCAATTATGTTGAAATAAAGATGTAATTTTTCCCATCCAAGTTCATGGATTCCCTGAAATTTATCTACAGACCCCCTAGGGATCTATAGATCCAAAGTTAAGAAGCTTAGCTTTGGCCAGACCCTATTTTTTCCTCATGAGAATTGTGTTTGTGTCATAAGAATTTTGTTCTTTGGAACTTCTGATTCCTTTTCACTGGACTTCCCCTGTACAATTTTAGTCCATATCTCTCTGAGTATACATGCCACATTAAGCCCAACTTTTCTCTTATTTATCAACTAAGAAGGAATGTTGAACCACTAGGTGATGCTGCAGTAGATAGAGCACTGGCCCTGGAATCAGGAGGACCAGAGTTCAAATTCAGCCTCAGATTCTTATTGGCTCTGTGACTCTAGACAAGTCACTTAATCCTTATTATCCAAAGGAAGAGAAGAAGGAGGAGGAGGAGTATTTGCCTTGTCCCAAGGTCCCTGACACTTAAACTTGAAGTATAAATTAAGATTTCCCTTGATGATTCTAGGGAGATGATCCCTCTATCTCAGTTTTCCAGACCCCAGCCTTTCTTCACTTCTTGGACAGCTCTCTTTTTTTTTGGGGGGGGGGGTGTCATTCTTTTCCAAGTCTGGCAAAGATTGATCCCATAGTCCCTTGGAATCACTATAGCTAGAGAGCTGGGGGGCTTCTAGGAGCCAGGGATATATGGGGTGGAGAGCCACAACCAGACATCTCAGTTATAATCAGGGATCTGTCCCAGGGCACCAAATTGAGAGAGTGCTGATAGTGCTGGTAGTCCTTTAGCTTTGACTCAAATTAACTGAAATAGAAAGGTCTTCCCTCCCCCAGCAGTGCTGATGCACCAGAGTCCCAGGGTCGCTACTCCTCTCCCCCCAAAAATAAGGGTGTGCTTCATGCATGACACTTTCCCTGAGGTGGTTTGTGGTACTTGTTCCAGATACAAAAATTGTTAGTTATGACTCTGTTCCATGGCCTGGCCACCTTGGAAAGTCCTTTCAATAGACCCATAGAGGAGATCTGAAAGAACACATTTGCAATTTATTCAGAGATGTTAAACCACTTACATATAAAGTCATCACACCAGATGTGCTAGTAAAAACCAATCAATGAAATGAATTTTAAACACCAAGGACAACAAGGTAGAAAATCAAATAAATTATCAAACAAACACGTACTCTTTTGTTTTGAACTACTCACTCAACGTAACATAGTAGACAGAGTACTGGCCCTCAGACAAGAAGAGCTGGTTCAAATCTGAGCTCTGACATTTGCAAGTTCTGTTTTGTTGGGCAAATCACTGCTCTGAGTTTCAATTTCCTTCCCTGCATTGTGGGAATAGTTGTGTTCCCTACTTCCCAGGGATGATGTGGGGAAATTGTTTTGTAAACCATAGAATCCTAATGGAAGAGGAGTTACTATGAAGCTAAGAACATGCTAATGTTATACAGAGGTGTTTCTTGGCAACACAAACACCTCTGCTGCAATTGGATACTAGAAAGGGTCCAAAACACCTGTTGGGGGTGGAAGAATGAAGCTTGAAAGCTCTTAGCATGAGGAATGTCCTCTCATTAGAATGGGCCTAGCTCTTAGGACCTGTAGAGCTGTAATGAAGGTCTGTGGAGTGAGTGTTCTTATCAGGGCCAGACCTTGGCTAATGTGACTATAGTTGAATAACTGCCTCTAAACCTCAGTTTCCTCTTTTGTTGAATGGATGCTTGCCCAGGATTGCTGTGGCTTAGTTCCACTACTAGAGTCTTCCCTCTGAGATTACCATTCATTTACACTGTATATTTATCGTGTGTTGTTGTCAGGGTCATTTTTCATTTGTTAGACTCTTCGTGACCCCATTTGGAGTTTTCTTGGCAAAGATACTGGAGTGGTTTGTCGTTTCCTTCTCCAGCTCATTTTATAGATGAGGAAACTGAGGCAACCAAGATTGAGTGACTTGACCAGGGTGACACAGCTAGTGTCTCAGATTGGACTTGAAATCAGGAAGATGAATCTTCCTGACTCCAGGCCTATCACTCTATCCACTGGGCTGCCATAGTTATTTACATGCTGTCTTCCCTATTAGAATGTGAGCTACTTGAGGGCAGGTATTGGGTTTTTCTCTTCTTTGTTTCACCAGCACTTAGTGCAATGCCTGACACATGTAAGATTTCATAAATGTTTGTTGACTGGCTGACTGGCTTAAATACTTTCTAAACCTTGGCTCCCCTTGTGGGCTGCTGGATAATGAAGAGTTGATTAGGAGAAGCCCCAGTGTTAGGCTTGGGGGGGCATGAATAAGGCAGTCCTTGGCTTTAAGGAGTTGCCAATCTAGTGGATTGTAGCCAGTTTAATTATATTCAACAAGCATTTATCAAGTGCTGGAAATATAAAGACAAAAATGGAGCTGTCCTTGGCCTCAGGGGCAGTGGTTCTTAATCACATTCTTAAGGCAATTAGAGAAGTGTTGGGTGCTAGAGCAGGAAGGATCTTGGAGCCATCTCTGACCCCCACATCTGGACCGGCAGGGCCCAGAAGAGCCAGCTAGAGCTAGGTGGCTAAGATGCTGAGCTGATCCCAGGGCGTTGTTGAACTTATTGGGGGTAGCAAGGTAGTTCAATTATCTCAGTATGTGCTTGAATCACAGGCACCTAGAGAGGGAAATATATGGTCTAGAGCAGGCTTGGGGAACCTAGTCTCAAGGCCATACATATGGCCCTCTAAGTCCTTAAGTGTGGCCCTTTGACTGAATCCAAACTTCTCAGAACAAATCCCCTTAATAAAAGAACTTATTCTGGAAAACTTGAACTCAGGTTTCCCATCCCTCATCTAGAAAGAAAGATAGTGTCAGGCATCTGCCCTCAATTGCCCCCTGTCCATATATTTAGTGCTCAAATAAGGCTGGAAAGGAAAGAGAATGAGAAAATTTTATCTGCTGCATTCCACAGGGAGAGCTCACATCTATAACTAGGGCTGGGCAAATGGAGCTTTGTTCCAGGGTTCCAACATCTGGGGAAAAGCTTCCTCTGCTGAGCCTCTGTGAGACTGTCCCATGGAGGACAACCCTGCTTCTTTGCCTTGACCCAGGCCACAGTCCTACCTCAAGATCCTGTTGTAACTCCTTTCCTGGGGCTTAATCTGAAACAACCATCCCAAAGGTGTGGACTGGACTCAGGCCTAGGGAGGGGGCAGTCCTTCTCATAGTCCAAATGCACTGGTGTCAAAATTGCCTCCCCTGCCCAGGTGACAGAATTCCCAGTTCTGGCTCTGAGAGAACCTTTCATTTCCCTCCCCAGAGCTGAGAGCTTATTGAATGAAATCATGTGCATGAAACACTTTGTGTCTCTTATGTATGGCAAACATATACTCATGCTGTTATGATTATGGGAACCCTCAGAGGGGAGCAGAAATTAATGAAGTGAGGGACTGGTTGGGAGAGAGGCTGAGATGGAGGAAAGAATGAGGAGAATAATGAAGGACAGTTGGCCCAGAAGACACAGAAGGATTTGGGCTGAGGAGGTAAAGCTAATTTCTGACAACTCAGGTCCGTCTGAGCTTGAGATGAGCAGCTGAAGTTCTAGCCTCTCCCTACCAACACAGTGATTTCACCAAAACAAGTAGCTACAACCCTACCAGAGCCCACTGGTCCATTGCCTTCCAATAGCTCAAAACCTAAGTAAAAAGCTGATCCTCTATTAAGTCAATGGTCTGCCAATCCAGTACCATGTAAAAGCTCCTCCAGAAAAGGGACTAGTTCATTTTTTTCTTTGGAGCTAAAGTACCTAGCACAGTGCCTGGCACACAGAGATGCTTAATACAAGCTTCTCGAATGCAATGAATTGAATTTATTGAATTAAATTGGAGGCAAAGGCTGGGAGCAGTAATGCCTCATAGCACTAAATGCCAACCAACAGGATCATCCCTGGATCTTTACAGGCAGGGCATCATCTGCCAGGAACTCCAGCACCTCAGGTTACAGAGTAGGCCTATGGTAGCTTCAGAGTCAGGATATTAGTCAGAACTGAGGGATGGGAGCAGGCAGCCAATGGTACCCAGCAGCCGCTGGTCCTGCCAGGGATCCAGACCCACTGGGCCCAAGACCTTAAGAGGCAAACTGGTAGGCTCCAGTGTGTTCTTTCCCTTCTGAACCTGGGGAGAAAGCCTCCATCTGGTTCACTGGTGGAAGATGTTTGACCATGAAATGAGAGCTGAGAACTGATCAAGAACTTGCCCACTCTCTATGAGGAAAAGGGAAGGATGGAATGGGAGAGCAGCAACATGGATTGCCTACTCAGGACCTGCTTCCAGACACTAAGTAGAAACAGTTGGGATTTCTGGAGGAAGTGCCAAATCCTTCTAAAACATTGTGATGGAGGAGAGGACATTCTGCCATCATCCCAATGGATATGCATCATCAAAGGCTTCAGAAAAAGGCTAGTTAGGATCTCATGGTCTTGAGTTTCATAGAAGCTGGCCTGAGAGAGATGGGAAGGTGTCAAGAAGGAACTCCAGGCAACACAAACACAAATGATTTTCATAAGGAGAGGGGAGAGCTGTCTAAAGAGACAGATGTGGATGCACAAGGAACTCATCGACCAATTCAGAGAAGACATTTGCAAAAGATGGATGAGAGGGCAAGGAGCTGGGAGTGAATATCAAAGAGTTACCAGTCCTGCAAGAAAAATGTCAGGAGCACCAAAGTGCAGAATGAGCTGACACTTATGCTGAATGCTAAAGAAAGCAGTGGGGTGTGGGGTTTGCTGGAGCTATGTCTGGGTAAAAGGGAGCTCAAGGGAGGGAGAGGACTCCTGCTCAGGGGGGATGGGATGATGCTGATGGCCTAAAGAGACAAGATACAACTGCTCAACTTCTTTTTCTTTTCTCCAAAGATAATGATTTTCAAATTAAAATGAATAGAACAGAAAATGATAATGAGTTGAAATCCAGGATGATTAAAGAGATGAGAAGAGAACATCTAATTGTTTTCAATGAGCTCAGGTTACCAGGGCCTGAGGAGCTACATTTCAGAACACTGAAGAGTTAGTGCAACTGATTGCTGAGTCACTGTTCTCAAAACATTGAGGAGAATGTCCCACAGAACTAGAGATGGGCAAACAGAATTTTGATTTTCAAAAGAGGAAAGAAAATGGATTCTTTAAACTCTAGGCCAATGATCTCAACTTAAATTTCTGGCAAAAATTCTCAGTTTTTGGAGAGGTGGTTTGTCAGTATTTAGAAAGGGAAGTGGTGATGACTGAGGAGAGTACTTGTTGAGACCCCAGACCAAGTCTTCCCACACCAGAGTACTAGACAGGCAAACCAGGGGAGCTCTGCAGATACAGCATACCTTAGACTTTACTAAAAAAAAAATTGAAAGAGTCTCTAGGGACATTCTTTTGGGTAAATTGGAGAAATGGTGGGGGAAGATGATGGTTTAATCTGGGGAATTTAGAATTGGGTGAATAAATGCAGTCACTCTAAAGAATAGTGGCAATTATGTCTAAACAGAAAGAGAGTAAGATAGTACAATTGAGTGAGATGTCCAGTGATATTTGGCCCTGTCTTATTTCCCTTTGACTTAAATAAAGGAATAGAAGACATGCTTATTAAAACTGCAGATGACATAACTTTGGTAGAGTTAAATATCCCTTCGGATGGCATAGTCAGGATCCAAAAACACTTAAACAGGTTATAATGGTGGTCCAAATCTAACAAAAAAATGAAACTTGATGAGGATAAAGTGAAAACCTTACATTTAGATTTACAAAAAAATCAATGATATTTTACAGAATGAGAGGGGTAAGACTAGACAATTGTTCATGTGAAAAAAATTGGGGGGTTATAGTGTATAATGATGTGGCGGTCAGAAAATGCTTTTTCGGTTTTCACCATTAATATAGGTGTAGGTCTCAGAACAAAGGAGACGAGAGTTCTTGTATACTCTCCTCTAGACTGACCACCTCAGAAATGCTATGTTCAGTTCTGGGGACCACATTTTACAAAGGGCACAGATAAGCTGAAGAGCCTACTAGGCAAGTGAGAAGATGAGAGATTATGCCAAATGAAAATCAGTTGAAAAACTAATAACTGTCCAGCTTAATTAAGAGAAGACCTAACAAAGAGGGACTTGATAGTCAACTTCAAGCACGGAATAGGCTGTTATGTGGAGGAAAGTTGAGCCGTTCTTTGCTTGGCCCCTGAGGGCAGACCTAAACCTGTTGCTCTATGCAAACGAATTGAGAGAAGTTGCAGAGGCTCATTTAGGTTTGGTGTAAGGAAACAATTTCCTAACCAGGCCATCCCAAAGTAGAATGGGTGTTCTTAGGGGATGGTATGTACTTCCTCATTGGAGGTGATGAAGCCAAGGCTGGGAGACCATATGGGGGAGGTGTGGTATGAGTTGAAGTAAATAACCTCTGAATTGTCACTTAGAGAAAGTCACATCCTCTCTGTGAGCCTCTGCTTTTTCATCTGTTCAATGGGAGATTTCGGTCCCCAGGTCTCCAAGGTCCCCTCCAGATCTACCTGTCCATTTCAATGCAATGATCCTATTCTCTCAGCAGCACAAAGCACTACAGGCTTCCTTCCTCTAGCAAAAATTCACCTTAGCTCAAGAACTCATTGCTTCTCACTTAGACTATTATAATTGCTTCCTACATAGCCTTCCCAGCCCTGAGCTTTGCAAATAGAAGGTGTTTAATAAATGTTCACTCAAGGAAGTAGAAGCAAGAGGTATTGAAAGTCTTGTGGAAAACATCAGCTGGAGAAAATAAGAGATGATGAGCTCAGAGGATGAAAACTGAAAATGTGTCACAAAGAAGGTTTCTGTCAAATGTCCATGGCAGTTAATAAAGGATCTGCATCTCACTGAGTCAGAATCAGTAGAAATTGCACTGCCCCCAGACTATTCTGAAAGCAGGAGGAAGACAAGGGGTAAACAGCAGACTTCTGTTCCTCATATGATTCCAGGATCCCTTCCCAGGCTGATCATGCATTACTCTCACATCACATGCCTCCTATATTCTTGCCAACCCAGCCTACCTGCTGGTCTCCTCCATATACGAACATCTCTTCCCTCCCTCCATGCTTTCTCATAGGCTACCGCCCACCTGGAAAGCTCACCTTCCTTATGTCTGCCTCTCCTGAGTTCTATTCCAGATTCAGCTCCTACTAGGAGGAGTCTGCTGATTTGAGCCCTTTCTCTACCATCAAACTTCCTATGCCCTTATTTTGTATTTATTTCTCTGTGAACGAGTCATTTCCCCCAAGTAGAATGCACATTCCTCGATGGCAGGGATGGCTACATTTCTGTCCCCCTTAGTTTGGCCTTCATAAACACTGATTGAATTGGGTATGAGGGGCTGCAGGCTGCCAGTCACAGAAGATTGAGGAAGTCTAATTCACTTTCTTCATTCTCTAAACAACCAGTCATCCTCCAAGACAGGGCCAGCTACATTTTCTGGGCCAGCATAGACTGAGGAAGGACTTAGCTGGGCAAAGTATTTCCCTGACTTCTTTATCCACAGTTGCCTAAAAGACCATCCCATTCCCACCTACAGCTCCCAGGGCATGGCCTGGGCTCCTAAAGAAAGGCAAGCCGGAAGGGGAATGACACCTGGAAACAGCTAATTGACTGTTCCACGTGGCCTGATGAGAAGGCACTTAATCCTCAGGAACAGGATTTGATCTGTGTATTACTGAGCCGGGGTAATTGCCTCTGGAACAGCAGCTGAAGGCTGTAGCAATCATCCCATTACCTTGGTGTGTTTTGCCAACAAGTTAAAGGGAAAACAAAAATGCACTTCTTCCCTTCCCCCATCCCTGGCTGTTTAAACCCTGGGCCCCAGTTCCATTTTGCAGGAGATCCAAGGTGGGGGAGGGGTGCAGTCAATGAGGATTCGCCCTTGTGGAGAGCAGCTGCATAAAGGTAAACACTGAAAAGGACCTCGATTTTCTAGAGGTGCTGATACCATGATGTAGTGATGAAATCACATAACCAAAATCATAGACACTCTGGGCTGGGAGGGACCCCAGAGGCTATCTAAATCCCATCTGCCCTAGAAGAGAATCTCTCCTGACAAATGGGCAGCTAGATTTACTCAAAGACCTCTAGTGGTGAAAATTCATTCCTCCCCTCAGCTGTCCATTCCACTTTGGGGCAGCTCCAGTTATTATAGGAACTCTTTCCAAGACCAATCTGCCTTTCTCCATCTTCCCCCCTCCCCCACCCCCATTTCTCCTACTTCCGCCCTCTGGAGCCAAGCAAAACAAATCTAATCCTCCTTCTAACAAATCTAATTTCCCTTCATTGGGAAGCAGCCATGGTGTACTGGAAAGAGTGCCCAACTTGGAGTCAAGAGAGACATAGTTTCAAATCCTACCCTAATAGTGGCTGTGTGATTACGGGAAAGTCACATAACCTCTCTGGTCCTCAATTTTCCCAAGTATAAAATAGATATAATACCTGTAGCCTCACCCACACAGGGCATCCATTACTCCCAGTTCTTTCCCTGGGGCCAAGCAGAACAAATCCGATCTGTCTCCTACATGACAACTCTGAAAATCCAGCTATCAATTCTGCCCTGCCACAAGTCTCCTCTTCTCCATGCTAAAGCTCCCTGCTTTCTTTGACTCATCCTCCAGTGCCAGGGTACACCGTGGTGCTCCTCTGCTTTGAATGCTAGGTTTTCAAGGTCCCTTCTGAAATGCGCTGCCCACAGCAAGCACATTATTCCAGCTGTGGTCAGACTAGAGGGAGAGGATGATGGGCCATTTTGGACATTCTGCATCTGATTTTATAGCTGCCATATGGCACTACCTACAGCACGAGGTTATTATGAGCAAAAAGCTTTGTAAACTGGAAAGCACCATATAAATGTGAGCTCTTACAAAATCACAGAATGTCAGAGTTGAAAGAGACCTCTGAGGCCATCTTGTCCAAGCTGTACCTGACCAAGAAGCCATTCTATGAAATTCCTGTCAAGTGGTCATTTAGCTTTAGCTTAAAAATCTCCATCAAGGGTGAACCCCTTATCCTCCAAGGGCAGCCCATTCCACTTGTAAGAGCTGTAGTTTCTTACCAGATTCATCCTGACACCAAGTCAGAACCACACACACTCTCACACACCAAGCTGAATACACCAAGCCCAAATCTGCCTCTCTGCACTGCCCCCTTCTTCCTTGTTCTGCCCTCTGTGGCCAAGCTGAATACACCTGATCTTTTTTCCCCATGGGACAGCTCATCAAATACTAGAAAGCAGTTAATGCATCCCCACCTAAGTCTTCTCTGAAGTTTTGAGCATCTCCTGTTCCTGCAACCAATTCTTATACCAAGGAGTGCAGGCATCAGAAATCTATAAGAGGGTTGGCAGAACATGATCAATGTGAAAATGTGTTTAACAGGAATGTATGTGTAGAGTCCATATCAGACTCCAAGCTGTCTTGGGGATGGAGGAAGAGAAAATTGAAAACTTATGGACATGAATATTGAAAACTAAAAATAAATAATTTCATTCAAAAAAAGAGGGTTGGAGTGGCTAGGTGGCGCAGTGAATAGAGTACTAGCCCTGAAGTCAGGAGGACCTTAGTTCAAACCTGGCCTCAGACACTTAACACTTACTAGCCATGTGACCTTGGACAAGTCACTTAACCTCAATTGCCCTGCCTTCTCCCCTCTTAAAAAAAAGAGGGTTGCCAGAGATTACAAACTATGGGAAAATGATAAAATATAGCACCTACTATGTACTAGGTACTGTCGTAATTGCTAGGGAGACAAATAGAAATAAAAACCAAGACAGTCCCTGCCCTCAAGGAGATTTCAGTCTAATGAGGAAGGAAACTGCAAAAGTGGAAGGGTAGGAAGGTATTGGGTTGGGTGGGACATGCAGGGGGAGCTACAGAGTACGATGAAGTCCAAAAAAGCAGAATAGCTGGTGGGAAGTGGGGAGAAAAATGTGCTGAGTCCCCTTCTTAAATAGAAATCCTGGAGCTTATGGTCCTGTTCTCCAGTGAGAGGGTCCATTCAAAGGGTCAGAGGATGCTGATGAGATGTGAATATCTAGCAGATTCAATCTTGCTGGATATTAAGATTTACCAATGACAAATTTCTTGGGGAAGAAAGGTATGATGAAGAGGCCAAAGAAGTCCAGAAGCAGTGAAACTGATGGTCTGGAACCCAAGAGCCCCTCCTTGGCCCACAAGGATGCCTTGGATGAGGACAGCAGTGAGGGTTGGGTCTTCACTTAAGATTCCATATCACAAACCCCTTCACTGTGGGTTAAAACTGTTTCTAAGGGTTTTTATTTCATTGACACTTTCTATTTTGATAGGGAAAAACATCCAGCTTGGCAAATAACCAGTACCATTTGCCTATCCTGAGGCTGATTCAGCTCTGGGCTAGCCTCCAGAGTGTAGGAGTGGCTTGGGGAACAGGCTTGGTCATTTTAATCTCATGTGAAATGAAATCAGGAGACTAGACTGGTCCAAGTTGGCCTCAGGTCCAAGGACTCCAGAAAGGTCAGAACAAATCTTGGGCTGCCCATCTCTAGATCCCAGACCTGAACTAGCTGGGTAACAAAGGCCTCAATTAGACCTGGAGGGAATCAAGTTCTTTTTCCAGGCTTGTTCCCTAGTCCCCCTTATATCCTACCCTCCCTCCCTCAGGAGCTGGTCAAGAACTGACCTGGCCTCTATAAGGGAGATGGTAGGATTGTTTTGTTTCCCCCGCAGCAAAAAGAACTTGGGCATGGAAGTCAGAATGCACTGATTCCCTGTGTGACCTAGGACAAGCCATTTCCTTTTCATGAGCCTCAGTTTTTACATCTGTGAAATGGAGAACCTGAACTCAGTGACCTCTGAGTACCCTTTCAGTTCTAAAATGCTATGATTCTGAGCCAGTTCATTTATGTGGCTAAGAATTCACCCCTTTGGGTCAAGGCTGCAAGTCTGGCCAGCCAACCAATCCTCACCCATTTGAGCCACAGTTTGCATCCTTCCCAAGCCCAAGCTTTGCCTGGCAGAGGAACAGATAGTTTCCAATTTCCTGATCTTTAAGGACTTGGCCTGGGCAATAATTTAGGCCTGCAGCACAGTGACTGTGGAGCTCTCCATAATGCTCCAAGCTTTATGTGCAGGGTGAGACCTGTACAGCAGCATTAAAACCCATTCCTCTGAGCTCCAGACAGTGGGGTCTGATGGATTGGATGAACTCAGAGATGCCTCCTTCAAACAAGCTCTAGGAGACAAGAGATATAGCCCCTGGTTTACTCCAACAGCATCCCTCAACAGATCCCTGTGTTTCTATAGCTGCCTATATTAGGGTTGAAATTTCCATTGACCTCATTCAAGGTGGGAGTCTTGGAGAGGACTGAAGTGTGTCCTCAGAATGAGAGTTTAGAGACAGAAAGGGCATCTACTACAACCCATTCAAAATATAGAAGTGAAAACTGAGACCCAGAGAGGGTAAGTAATTTGCTCAAGGGCACACAGGCATTAAGTGTTAGGGGCAGGATATGGATTCACATCCTCCACCAGTGATTTTTCCACTATCCTCTGCTGTCTTCTTACCTTATCTATAAAACGAGGAAGTTAGACTTGGTGACCCTTCTAGCTCAAAATTTATGATGCTCTGATCCTAAAATGAGTGGGCTGGAATTTGATGATCCTCAAGAGTTACTGAAGCTCTGACATTCTGGGATTCTGTGGTTTAGCCATAAGTCAACCTAGCACTAGCAGTTTTTTATTTGTTTAAACAAGCCCTGTCCTTGGTGCTGAAGCCAGTTATGACATTGGAAAAGAGGTTTCCTTACCAACACTGTGTGCACAAAGGTAGACTCTACAGCTAAAAGGTAAACAAGGGGGAATTACAGAAGGATATTGCTCAGAGAAACACAAAATCCCAAAATGGCTGAGCTGGAGGGGACCTTGGAGTCTATTTAATCTGCCTCCTTCCTTTTACAGTAGAAGAAAGGAAGCAAGAAATCTCTCTACATAATTCCCAACCAGGGTTCCCCCAGCCTTTGCTTGAAGACCTTCAGTAGAAGAGAACCCATCACATCTTGAGGCAGCCAATTTCACTTGAAAATCATGTTCATTGTTGGGAAGTTTTTCCTTACATTGAACCTAAATCTGCCTCCTTGCAACTCCAATCAATTCTTCCCTGTCTTGTTCTCTGGGGCCAAACAGAGGAAGCCAATTCTCTCTTACAAAGGAAACCTTTCAAAAAAACTAAAGACAGCTATGATCATGCCCCCCCCCCCACCTTGAGTCTTGTCTTCCCTAGGTGAAACATCCTTACTTCTTTCAAATGATCCTCATATGGCATGATCTCCAGACTCTTCACTATCCTGTTCAGCCTTCTCTGACCACTCTCCAAATTAAATATTTTATTCCTAAAATGCAGCAGCCATAAATGAAACAATTTTTAATATGTTGTCTGACTATGGCAAAATACAATGGAATTATCATCCCTCTAGTCCTGAGTGTATCTCTTAACACAGCCCAAAATCACATCAACTTTTTTGCTGCTGTACCATACTGTTGACATGGGTTTACAGTTCACTAAAACCCCCAAATATTTTTAAGATTAATGGTTATTTAGCCATGCCTTCCTCACATTACACTTATACATGTGAATTTGATTTTTAGCTCAAGTATAAGACTACATCTGTCTCTATTAAATTTTATTTTATTGCAATTAGTTCAACATTCTAGACTGTTCTATAATCTAGACCTTTTGGGATCCTGACTTTTTGTCATCCCAAGGGTCAGGTATCTCTCCCAGCTTTGTGTCATTTCTAAATGAGATGAGCATGTCACCAATTATATTGTCTAAGTCAGTGATAAAAATGTTAAATAGCCCAGGGCTAATCAGGTCAGTCCACTACAGATCTTCCTCCAGGTTTACATCAAACAATTAATGGCTCTTTGGGTCTGGCCATTCAACCTGTTCCAAACCCACCTCCAAATACTATTCATTAATCTACATTTCTCTATCTTGCCCACAAGAATAGCATGAGAGATTTGGTTAAATTATATAAATACAAATAAATCATATTGATGGCTTTTCCCTTATTTATCAGTCTAATGACCAAAAAAATGAAGTGATGTTCATCTAGCACAATGTGTTCTTAATGAAGCCCTAATGACTCTTTGTGATCACAGCTTCCTTTTCTAGATGTTCATTAGTCATTCCTTTGACAATACCTTCTAGGAGTTTGCCAGTAATCAAAGTCAAGCTCACTCACCTATAGTTTAAAGATTCTAATCTCTTCTATTTTTAGAAGATCAGGACCATGTTTACTTTTGTTCAGTCCTGCCACACCTCTACTAATTTCCCTGGTTTTTCGAAGATCAGAAGTAGTGGCAAAGAAACCACAGTTACTAGTTCCTTCCTCACCTTGGAATGTAGTTCACCTAGAGACACATAGATGGCTCAATGGATAGAAAGGTGGGCCTAGACTCAGGAAGTAGTTGTTGTTCAGTTATTTTTTTTCAGTCATATCTGACTTTTTGTGACCCCATTCAGGGTTTGTTTGTTTTTTTGGTAAAGATACTGGAACGCTTTGTCATTTCCTTCTCCAGCTCATTTTACAGAAAAGGAAACTGAGGCCAGCAGGGTGAAGTGACTTGTCCAGGGTGACACAGCTAGTAAGTGTCTGAGGTCAGATTTGAACTCACAAAGATGAGGCCCAGAACTCTGCACTTGCACCACCTAGCTGCCCTTGGATTCAGGAAGACCTGAGTTCAAGATCCACCTCAGACACTTACTAGTTCTGGAACTTTGGGCAAGGCACTTAACCTCAGTTTCTTCAATGGTAAAGCAGGACAATAATAGCATTTATCTCCCATGGTTGCTGTGAGGATCAAATAACATGACAGTTGTAAAGTGTGCTTAGCACAGTGCTTGCCACATAATAGGCATTATAGAAATTATTATTAAATCTGGTGACTTGAAATCATCAAGGGCAGGTAAAAACTCTTCTCTGATTCCCCAAGCAGCCATTTTTATCCCATTCTTTCTCTTTCAAAAATCGTTCTCATCAGTAGGGAAAACAGAAGTGCAGCTCTGACTTCCTTCCAATGTGTGTTGCCAAGAGCCCATCTCCAAGCAACAATCCCATTACTCCTTTGATTCTCCTCTTTTCTCCAAAGGAAGTCCACCCTTTTATTATCCTTAGCTTTCTCCACTGACCTCAGTTCATTCTGGGGCTTAGCACTCTTCACTCTTTTTAAGGGACTATACCACTTTGTTTCTCATCCTTCTTTGCCTATCATTGCTTTTGTCTTCTATACATGTCATTAAAATTTGTAAGGGATACATCAGGGAAATTGAATCAACTTGATTTTACAGGGAAGTGACTCTCTGAGATTTTGATCTTATCTTCCAGGTGGAGGGTACAGACATACTATTGGCACCTCACTGAAGACATCTTCGGGACTTCAGAAATTGCCTACTCATTCATACCACAATGAGGATGGGGGATTACTTAGCTCTCAGTTCTTGTGGGTTAAAGTCACTTTGTGTTGAGTCCAAAAAGGAATACAACAGATGTGGCGGTTTTTCCCAAAGTTATCCAATGAGAACTGGAAAACCAGAGACCTAAGAGCAGAACTAAATTCCACAGGGGGAAGGCCTGTACAATTGCACACATTCCATCCCACCCAGTGAGTGTGCATGTACACGTGTACCCACAAACACACATGACCTCCCAGAAGCTGCTAATGGCAGTCTTGAAACAGAGACACATTGCAGTTGCTCTCACCTACACCACCTGAAACATAGTAGTGAGCTGCAGTGGTGGGGTTTCTCAACCACGTAGCCCCAGGGAAGTTTTGGGACTCAGCCATGAAGAAACAATGATGTAGCCTCTCAGCCTGAGATCTGGCAGCCTTGGAGAGAAGAGCCCTAGGGTGAAATGGCAGGAGTTCTTGAACTCAAGCCTTCTGGAGCAGTGTCAATAATTCCTCGACTGAGGATCTAGCATGTGGCCTTGGAGCTAAAGAAGAAGTAAGGACTATGGTGCATACTCTATAATTCATCAATATTTCTATAAGGCCAATATCCAAAAGAGATCAAAGAAAGAGAGAAAAGACTGATAGATATAAAATATATACAGCAGCTCTTTTTGTGGTGGTAAGGAACTGGAAACTAGGGGGTGCCCAGTTGTAGAGGAAGGATTGAAAGAACTTTTGTATGAGTGCCATGGAGTCCTATTGTGCTGTAAGAAATTGTGGAAGAGATCATTTCAGAGAAACCTGGGAAGACTTGTGTGAACTGATGAAGAGTGAAGTGATCAGAGAGAACAATATATACAACAACATTGTAAAGAAAAGCTTTGAAAGGCTCAAGCACTTGGATCTTGACTAATCTCTATTTTTGACCCCACATGGGATCATGACCTGCAGTTTAAGTAGTGCTGAAGGGGTCACGGTGGAAAAAGTTTAAGAAGTCCTGTTTTAGAGGGTCCATGATGGAATATGCTACCCAATAGAGGCAATGGACTCAAGTTGACAACTGAGACATACATTTTTGGATATGGTCAATTTCTCTCACTTGACTATACATATTTGTTACAAGGGTTTGTTTTTCTTTTTTCTTTTTTCTTTATTTTTTTTACAACAGAGAGATAGAAATAGGAGGAGGATTGGGATATGCCACCACCCTCCCACTCAAAAAGAGTACAGAACTAACGAAAGAGTAGAAGGTATCACATACATGCCAGACAACTTTGAGACTTAATGGTGAATTTTATTATATCCTTTCAAAGGAAGGTGAGCTGTACAAAATAGAGCCCTGCAGTTCCATGTGTAATGCTTGCTTTCTGTTCTTCAATGCATATGGAAATGCTTGTTTCATTTGCTGTTTGTTAAGTTTAGAAAAAAGAAATGAATGGAAATTGTTTTTGAAAGAGGGAATCAAAGGACTCTGCCACAACAGGAAAAAGCAAAATCTACATGAGTACCATGACTTATTCAGAAGGTTTTTTTAATGGGAAAAGGGGTTACCTCTCTAGCAACTATAATCTTGACTCCCTTCCAGGGGAAGTACAATCTTTTAGAGAATACCATAAGTTTGGAGACCTATATAGGTACCTGGGGTGAAGACAAGATTAATCAGAAAGGGGTGGAGAATTTTACTGATTGCTTATGGGTTAATATGGGTCTTTTGTGTGGTTTTGGATTTTCTTTGTCACATAAAAGCTGTCCTATGTAAATCCACGTAAAGCCAGATATATTGCGCCACAAGCTGTACCTGAGTTGTTTGGTGAGTTCCCTGTCTATCCACATCATCATCTTTAGCTAACTCCAACCTTTATTCCTTACTGGAATAATTTCTCTTTGTATCTTCCAAATTTTATTCATGAGTTTCCAATTCCTCCTGAACTGACTCCTCTGGATTTTTTTTTCCTTTGAACATTTGAGTGTTTGCCCTTCCAAAATCTAGAGTTCATGTCAAATGATTCCCAGATTTCCCCTTCTTCTTTATCACAAATTCGAATTGAACTGTCATTTCCTCTCAATCTGATCAAGAACAGCATTTCCTATCATTGGGTCATTTGCCTTTCAAAAGATGACATTATTAACAATAGGTTAAAAAGCTATTACCTGATCTGATTTTAGCAAAGAGAAGGAGCTCTAGTAGATGTCTGAATGTCTGAAATCTCCCATGTATATCAAATAATGCTTCTGCACCAGGATTGTAATCTGCTTTCCAAACTCATTTTTGTTTAGATAGTCCGTAGTATCTTCCAGTGGCACAATCATGTGTTTCTTCCTCCATTCCTTTATTTTCACCCGAAGGCTCTCCACCATACTCGGCCTTTGGTTCCTAGATTTGCCCAAATGAGTAACTTTCTAAGGATCCTATCCCCTCCCCAAGCTCCACCTCCCACATACTTTCTTAACTTAACCTGTTCCTTTTATATAAGATGATCCCTTCCAAAGTCATATTTCAGTCACAGGTCCCTTCCCATCAAGTATCAGCGATGCTTATGAGGTCTCATTTGTGCCCTCCTTGCATTAGCTGATCAAGTTCACCTTGGCTTTTTTTACCCATACTTTGTACATTTGTTAACACACCATGAATTTTATCTGTGACTCTTTTGGATGTCTTCTGTGACAAAACGAGAGACACATGTCTCTGAAGAGAGGCTATGGAAACTGAGATCAGTTGCCTGGAGAATAGAAAGTGACTGCATAAAGGGCTTCCAGGTATATAAAGGGTTATTCTACTGACAATAGCAACCAGTCCTTCCCCATCTCCTCAAGGGCAGACCTAGAGAAAATGGCTCTGCAGATGCTGCACCAGAGAGTGAGGATTGGCATAAGAAAGCATTCCCTGAGAGGGAGGGAGGTTTCTGAAGGACTTTAAAACCCTTATAGCCCCAGTGTCCTATCTAGGACACCTAATAAATGTTGTCTTGGGAATATAATACTACGGAAAGCAAATGATGCTAGGGCGTCATTATAGCAGACATGCCTTGAATTCATTCAGCTGTGTCCTTAAACCCCCCCCCCCCCCCCCAGTACTGGGAAGCTGTATGCTCTTACTTAGAAATTGGAGAATTGTCTAGTTTAGTTTTCCAGATAGTAATTAGATGACTTTATCTAAAAGCTGTATTCATAATGTTTGCTTGTTTGTATTATCTATGGAAGATGCTATTTACTGTTGCTGCTGAAAGAGAACAAAATCAGCTCTTTAACTACTTATTCAAGCACCAATTATGCCACCCAACATGTAGGACACCAGGTAATGATGCTGGCTTTGTGCCAACAATAATTGATAAATGCCTGTCATTTGGACAAGCTAATGTCCAGCGAGAGTCCTGCAAGATGATGAGTTGTGAGTTATTAAGATAATAGTGGGTATCGAAAACTTGCAAAACCCACAGGTAATTGGTGAGGGAATTTGGGATAGAATAATGGCTTCTGGTGAGTGTGAAAGATGTTCCTAACACTAATTCTAGGGCATGAGGCATGGAGTACAACTGTCCCAAAGGCCTTGGGATAACACCAGTGCCCATGACTCCCAACTCACCATGATCATCCTAGGGATTGAACCCAAAGAAGGGAATCAGATGGCAGAAAGGACAAGACAGCACAGTGGAAAGAACTCTGGACTGGGAGTCGGCAATCTTGTCAGTGCCATAGAGTACAAAGAGTGCTTGAGACTGATAGTGCCCCATGGTCAAGCGGACAGTTGGAGATGGTGGAATGGTGGGAGTGGGGTTGGGCCATTCCAATGAATCCATGGTCTCATCAATGTGGATATTCCTTCTAATGGTAGGGTTCTCAACACATCCCATCAGTGTTCTCTCTACTCCCATCTGGCCATTATCATTCAGTGGGGGATATCCATTAAAAAGGACACTCCCAGTCACTTGAGAAAAGGTTGGATGGATTTCTGCTTTGAGATCAAAGGCTTGGAAAGGCATTCCTTCTTAACTTGGGGTTCTCATTCCCATCCTATCAATATCAAACAGCAAGCATTGATTAAGCACTTGCTGTATGCCAGGCACTATACAAACCATTTTACATGGGATACAAAGATGAAAGTACAATAGGCCCTGCCCTCAAGGAGCTTATGTTCTATGAGGAGTGACAACATGTACATATGGAAGTATATGCATACATATATACACACATATATACATATACATGTGAATATATTGTGTTCAATATATACAAATTATACACACATGAAGATAGACAGACAGACAGATGGATAGATAGATGGATGGATGGATGGATGGAAAGATAGATGATAGGCAGGATCAATAGACAGATGGACAAACAGACAGAAAGAAAGAAAGAAAAAAGAAAGATAGACAGACAGATAGACAGATAGACAGACAGACAGATGGACGGACGGACGGACGGATGGATGGATGGATAGATGGATAGCCCAACATACAGGATCAATAGATAGATGGACAGACAGACAGACAGACAGATAGCAGTTTGGGAGGATAAGGAAAGGTTTCTTGTAAAAAAAAGATACTTGATCCAAGCCTTGAAAGAAACAAGAAAATTAAGAGATAGAGTCAAGGAGGGAGAGCACATCAGGCATTGGGAATAGCAGCTGCAAAAAAATGGAGATGGGAGATGGAGCCTCCTGGTAAGTAACAACAAATAGGCCAGTGTAGCTGGATTACAGAGCTCATGGAAGGGGGTTAAGTGTAAGAAGGTGGGAAGGGGCCAGGTTGTGAAGGGCTTTAAATGTTAGAGAGAAGAGTTTATATTTGGTCTGAGAAGCAAAGCAGTCACTGGATTTTCTTGAACAGAGGGCTGACACAATTAGGAAAATCATTTTGGTGGTAAAAAAAAAAAACCTCAAATAAGGCCTTTGCCATATGAAAGCCTGCACCATTGTTTCTCTACTGTGGAGCACCTGTTAATTTTCCTTTTGCTACTAAAGAGGAGAATCCCCTGATTGTCATCAGTGAATAACAGTAACAGCAGCAGCGATGATTATGACAGTGACCATGATGATGATAACTGTGAAGATACGGAACATTCTTGTAGCATTTTATGTATCTTGGCTGAACCTTATAGTGAAGTGGGCACGATTAGCATCCCCATTTTACAGAAGAGGAAACTGAGGCTGAGAAAGGTTAGGTGACTTGCCCAAGGACACAGTTAGTGCCTGAGGCAGGATTCTGAACTAGCCATCACTTTTGCCACTTTCTTGATTATTCCTTCAAGGACTTTATCCACGGTGTCTCGCCGATATTGCAGGTTAAGGAGTAATATGCTTGCCATTTCCTGACCTTGGGAACAACCCAGCCCTGACTGGGGTCAAGGGGAAGGATCTGGATCCTCCTGATGGTTTGAAGGGAAGGTAAAGAATTTGCTTCCTCCCCAGGTAGGACTCAAAGACGTGGGGATAGGGAGCCTCCCTTTGTGTTCTGAGGCCAGCCTTCATTCATCAGCATTCAGAGGAGAGAACACAGAGGGATGATGGAGTTTGAACACAATAGGAAGTGACAGATTTCCTTCAGGAGAATTTTGTGCCTATACAGTGAGGCTTTAATAACAATAAATTGATTTTAAATGTATGCGAAGACATCTGTAAAGCTCGTTGCTATATTCTCCCCCCGGCCACTCCAAACCCAGAGTTTTTGCTGAGCCATGTTCTCAAGGGAATACTGTCTACAAGTTAAACTCCAGGTGTCCCACCAGAAACCACACTTTGACTTTGGAACCAACTCTTCATCCAGAGTCTCGTGGCACTATTGGGAAGGCAAGGCAGTCAAGTTGTGGGGCCCAAGTGCTACTCAAAGCTGGCTTCTCTTCAACTCAACTTCAACTGTGGGCATTATAGAAAAAGCAGGGAAAGCCAAGGTTTCTGGGATGGCTCTCTAAACTAGTCACTACACTATGATGGTAGAAATAAGTGACATTGCCAGAGAGAAGAGCAAGAAAGCTTATGGTTAGTGAACCCTAGCTGCCTTTTTCTGAGTGTTTCTATTTGGGGTGGGGGTGAGGTGGGGGTGGCCCTGGTCAAAAGTTCAGGCATAGCTCTGTGGTACAAGCTACGAGAGGTCTTCAGATGCAGCGGATAGCAAAGGGCTAGTCAGCAATAATGTTGTGTCCCAAGGTCAATCACAGTCTCAGCCTTGACATCACTCTGCCTATTCTCTCAGCTGGGCCTGTGCCAGAGATCAAAGGGTCCTTGTAGTCAGAGGATGTGGGAGCCTGACAAGCATTTTCCAAAGTCAGGTTATGAGTTCACGGGTCAACAGGCCATACTAGAAGCTGAAAGTGAAATGGGCTGCCTCAGCAGAGACCAGAGGACCGTGTGGAGGGGATATTGTCAGGAGCACACTTGTTCAGGTGCAGGATGGCCAGGATGGACTTCTGAGGTTCCCCTCAATTCTGAGATCTGGAGATTCTTTGAACAGATTTCGTGTTCTCTCACTACTCATTGGCCCACAGCCTTTTCCAATGGCCTCTGTGGCTAGCCTTAGTTCTCAAGTATCCCTCTCCAAAGATAGTTTACCAAAGTCTCCCAAGGGTGTAGATTGAGTCCTATAACCCAGAAACCCATGTCTGTTGGACTGCCAGTAGGAAAATAACCAAGCAAACCACCAAACAATGAGCAGCCCTTTTCCCAGTACTATTCAGGGAGGGGGGAAGGGAGGGAGATTGCTGGTTGATGGTGGTGGGGCTTGAGCTAATGGCAGCTTCTCTGCCATAGTCTAGGATACCTCTTCAGAAGGAGACCTAGCTGCTCTAAATTTAAAGCTGAAGAAATCTGACTGAGCAGAGAAATACTATTTCCCTCTGTCATGAGGCAAGAGCCAGATGTGGTGCACAACCCAGGCTAAACAAAGCCCCATTTTTGGCAGACTCCCCCCTCCCAGTAATGGTTCCTATTTCTCAAGCACTCTCCTTACAAACCAGTGCAGGCTGGGCTGGATAGGAAAGGCAGAAAGAAGGGCCCTGAGATCTGAGGTGTCCTGGCCATGATCCCAAAGGGCAGGAGTGGAGCTGGGCTTTCCTCCTGTCTACCTGATCTGTAGGCCTGGAATTTGTTGTTCCACAGCATGGTGCCTCTCATAATGAATAGGACATAATTCCTGCCATTGAGAGACAGTGGCACAGAAAGAATGATGAGCTGACTTTGGACACAGGAAGACATGAGTACAAGTCCCTTCTCTGATACATACTGGCTGAGTGATCCTGGGAAGGGCACAGAACCTCGGAGTCCTCCATTGGAGGCAGAGAAGGTGCCTATCTCTATTGGGAGAGGGTGTTCCCTCCTCTGGGACTTCTCTATGTTAATGAAAATACAGATCCAGTCCCTATCCCTGCCCTTATCTCCTGACCTCAGGGAGTTCACTTAGGACATAGCAGGGGATATGGGATAGAGAAAAGAGAAAAGTAACAACAATATAAGTTTGAAATAATCGTTCAATATAATAGAAGGCAGAGATATCACTCAGCAATATGGAGAAAGGACTGAATGAGTGGGACAGACAGATATCACTATTACAGGTGAAAGGAGGGAGAGACCATTTCAAACTTGGAGGAAAAGGATAGATTATAGACTATAAAATCTAGAAGGGACCTCAGGGCTCTAATTCAGCTACCCCACCATGAAAGTTTGGGGAATAATAATAATATCTTGGGGTAATAGTACCTAAAAACCCAGAGTGTTACATTTATGATCAAGAGGACCTGAGTTCCTGAAGAACTTCTTTATAGACCAAACTAATGTGCCTAGGATAAGAAGGGAAGCAGTCAAAATTGGGGGGAAGGGGGATCTTTATATTAAATCTCTCTGAAAGCATTTATTATCCAAGATATAGAAACGATATGTGTGTTTATAAAAGGAGTAATCATTCCCCAGAAGATAAGAGATTACAGGATATGAACAAACAGTGCTCTAAAGAAGAATTGCAAAGTGTTCCCAACCACGTGAAGTAATGCTTCAAATCACTAACAGTAAGAGAAATGCAAAACAACCCTGAGATTTGAGGTGTCACACCCTGCAGATTGGCAAAGATGATGAAAATGGCGATAGTCAATGGAAGGACTGTAGGGTAATAGGCACACTTACTGTTGTTGCTGTTGAATCTTCATTTTCAGAGAGGACCAATGACATCACGGATGACATCTTGACTTGCACAAGGATTACATTTGAGGCGGAGTTCCACAAAGTTGTCAGTTGCACTCTCTCTTCCTGAGTCATCAAAGTCCAGTGGCAGGACAAAAGCCAAGATGACTGGCGATGGCCCAGAATGCAGTGAGTAATCTTAGTGTTTTCTATGTCTGACCAAGCTCTAAGTGCTCCTTAGCACCTTCTTCAGCCACTTTCATGGCTATTGGAACAAATTTTTCTCATTCACTAATTCTGCCAGCGAAAGTCTTCACATGGTTGGGGTAGACAACCCTCTAACTTACCAACAGGTTTGAGGCCTGATTTAGCCCATCTGCTGAGACAGTTTTACTGGGGTGTGGCCACTGTTACAGTTTCTCGGAACCACAGGCAAGAGTTGAGGGAAGGTGGACACCAAAGGTGAATGAGCAGCCCTGGAAAGGCCCTCACACCAGATGTGCTAGTCCTCCCTGAACACCCCATAAGGCACACTAATACATAGTTGATGAAACTATGAAATGGTACAACCATTTTGGAAAGCAATGTGGAATTATGCAAATAAAGTGACTAAAATGCCCATACCCTTTGAACCAGAGACTCCATTCCTGGGTTTATACTCTAAGAAAGCCATTAAAAGAAGAAAGTCCCCCTATACCCCAAAATATTGTTAGCAATACATATTGTGATAGCAAAGAAATGGAAACAAAGTAGATGTCCATCAAATGGGGAATGGCTAAACAAACTGTGGTACATGAAAGTAATGGAATACTACTGTGCTGTAAGAAATTATGGGCATGATAGACACAGAAAAACATCTCTATGAACTCACGCAGAGTGAAGTGTATTTCAAGGAACAATATATACAGTAACTACAACAACATAAACAAGAACAAGTGCACACAAGGAAGCAAAAGTGAATGCAACAAAATTATAAAGGTCGAGTATGTCTCTAAGGAAGAGATATGGGGGACACCTGAACAACCACCACTTTGTAAAGGTGGGAGGTCCACAGATGGTGCACATTGCACATGTTTTGGGACTTTTTCAATGTATTCATCATTTTGGCTGGCTTTTTTCCTCTTCCTTTTACTTGTCTTTAAAAAATACTATTTGTTATATAGGATGACTCTCTGGGAGTGGGGAGAGATACCAGGGGAAATCATGAGGATGCTCAAAAGAGAAAACATCAAGAAAAAACACATTTTAAAAAGACCTAGATTGAAATCCCACGTCTGACACCTGTTAGCTGTGTGACTTTGAGCAAGTTACTCAACCTATGCAAAGTCCAAGGTCTTCTCTTCCAAGTCACGGTTGGTGTAAGTCTAGGGTATGGTAGTGAAAAGGAGCCTCCACACGTGGCCATCTGTAATACAATGGAGTGAGCTCTGGCACTAAGAGTTTCACAGTCATGAGATCAGTCACATAGCCTTTGCATACTAAGGCAAATTAGCTGACTCAAAGGGTAATCAAGTGATCTGTTCACTTGATTGTTCAGAGCTGGATCCTAACTCTATATCTACGGAGTGGGGGGAGGTGGAAAGGAAGCAACTCCAGTAAAGTGGAGAGGCAGCATGGTGTAGTCAATGGATAGAACACTGGAGCTGGAGTCAGGAAGATCTGAGTTCAAACAACAAAATACATTAATAGCTGTGTGACTCTGGGAAAGTCACTATCTCTATGCTTCCATGTCTTCATCTGAAATTGATAAGGGGAGGATTATGCTAGACATCCATTAACGTCCCTTGTGATTCTAATTCTATAATCTTATGACATCCCCCTCCCCAATACCTCATTCTGCAATGGAGGTGATTCTGGGTTCTCAATGTGGCCAACCTCCAGCAAGTCATACCAGGCTAGAAAGGCTTTGAGATCAGGACCAGGAATGAGTTCTCTCTCTACTGTCCAAGGATCAACCTGGCAAAGTGCAAAGAGGCTCAGCACCAGAAATGAGTTTTGTGGAATTACAAAGAACAAGCATGGACCTAAAGAAGAGATGTGAGAAGATACCTTTACTCATTCTTTTGCATATTTGGGGCATCCACACATGTGGGACATTGCCTATATTGTTGGATTTTTTTCTTGATGTATTGACTGATTTTTTCCTCTTCTTTCTCTTTTTCTTTTTCCTTGAAAAATCTCTGTTGTAAGGGATGGCTCTCAGTTCTGGAAAATAATTGGCACCATGCCCAAAATGTTACTAAATTATGCTTGCCCTTTGATCCAAAGATAACACTACTAGGCCTATACTCTGAGGAGATCAAAAGAAGAAGAAAAGGATCCATAGGGACAAAAATATTTATAGCAACTCTATTTGTGGTAGCAAAGAATTAGAAACTGAGGGGATGACCATCAATTGGGGAATGACTGAAAAAGCTATGGTATGAAAAAGGTATGGTAAAAGAACACTATTGTGCTGTTAAAAAATGAAGAAGGTGATGATTTCAAAAAAACCTGGGAGGTTTTGTACGAACTGATACAGAGTGAAGTGAGCCTCTAGAGCCAGGAGAACAATTTTTACAAGGACAACGACTTTGTAAAGACAAGTAACCTTAACACTCTAAGCAATTCGATGACCAACCATTATTCCAGGGCACCAATGATGCTACCAACCTCCTGACAGGGGAAGGGAGGAGGAAAGGGAGGGGGAAGTAAGTAAGCATTTATGAAGTACCTACTATTATGCCAAGTGTTTCACAAATACTATCTCATTTGAGAAATGACAGACACACATTTCTGGATGTGGTTATTGTGGAAATTTGTTTTGCTTGATTATGCATAGATGATGCAAGGCTTTTGTATGCCTTGTTTCCACTTTGAAGTAATGAGGGATAGAGTTTCCTCAAAAAGGAAAAAGTCGAGGAGAGAAGAGGAAAATAAAAGGAGAAAAGGAGGGTCATTGCAGATTTCTTAAACGCACAGGAGAGAATATAAGGAGTCACAGACAAACAGGCTAGCTTGGAAAGTTACTTCTGAATTAGTAATATACTTGAAAAGTGAGCTCTCCATAACAGAGTAGCAGTTTCACATGCTGTCATTTTTTTTCATTTTATTTTGTTTGTTAAGTACAGAGTTTTTAAAAAGGAGTTTAATATAAAGGACTTTAATATAAAAGGTGGGAGAGGGAGAGAGCTGTCTATGAATATTGATCAAGCTAGATGCCACAGAGAATAGCTACAATGAAGGGGAAAAATGGTATTTCGGACCCCCAGAAATCCACAGGAGACAAAATCCAAGGAAAGAGCCAGTAGTAAGCCTCCCTCTTGGCCTCTAATGTCTGTACATAAAACACCCAAATTTGGGAAACAAGAAAGGGGAAACAGAAGTCCGAAGCAAAGTTGACCCCCTCAATATCCATGATATTCGATGGGATGAAACCCATGAGTTGGATGTCGAGTTGGGTGACTTTAAATTGAGTTAGCACTTATATATACATATATAGATATAGATATAGATATATAGACATATAGATACACACAAGATATATCTTATTCAAAAGGAACAAGATATATGAAAAATGAGGAAGGGTAAGGAATTGTAGATCAGGAAAGGACACTCATGTTAAAAATAGCCAGGAATCAGAGTGGGAGCTGTTCAAAAATGTGATGACAAGCTTCCTTTCATGGAAGGTTTCCAAGCAAATTCTGGGTGACCACTTCTCATGAGTTTTATAGAAGCCATTCCTTTTGGATGAGGTTGGGTTGGGCTGGATGACTGCTAAGGTCCTTACACTTCTCACTCGATGTAGGGATGGTAATTCCTAAGAGGTCCTAATGTCTCTACCCTTACAAACTCCCCAAAGGCAGTGGGTGACTCCAGAGCTTCTCCCCTCAGCCTAGGAGCTCTTAACGGGCAGGGACCTGGGTCTCTTCCTTCAGAACCCCTTCGTTACAGTATCTAGGC
Source organism: Pseudochirops cupreus (assembly GCA_028627135.1). NCBI lineage: Eukaryota > Metazoa > Chordata > Mammalia > Diprotodontia > Pseudocheiridae > Pseudochirops > Pseudochirops cupreus. The sequence goes on along the minus strand of CM053582.1, from coordinate 37,237,980 downwards.
TTTTTTCTAATACTTGGGGAGAGGATGGACTACATGATGTGAGAATTGTAAGGGATCTTGGAAATTGCCTAGTCTAAGTCTTCCTCTTTCCTCCTCCATTGTCATTTAACAGCAGAGGAAACTGAGGCCTCCTGGAAAAGGGAAGGGACTTGTTGAAGGACCTACCACTAACAGCTAGAATTCTGGTCTCCTGACTCCCAGTCTAGGCATCATGGGATATTAGATAAAACTCTGTCCTTGGAGTCAGAAAGACCTGTGTTTAAAGCTCATGCCAGGTACTCCCTAGCAGTGCAACCCTAGGAGAATCACTCAGACTCTCACAGCCTCAGTTTCCACATCTGTAAACTAGGGATAATAACAGGGTGATTGTGAAGACTAAATGAGCTAATATTCATAAAGTCCTTTTTTTGCCTTTTGGAGGGCCATTGGGGTTAAGTGACTTGCCCAAGGTCACATAGCTAGTAAGTGTTAGGTGTCTGAGGCTGGATTAGAACTCAGGTCCTCCTGACTCCAGGGCCGGTACTCTATTCACTGCACCACCTAGCCACCCTTCATAAAGTCCTTTGTAAACTTTGAAAGGCTATAGAAATGTCACCTATTATATGTTGTTACTACAATTCAGCACTGCTTCTGAGTTAATCAACAGAGGGATGCAGCAGCCCACGGGCCCTGATGAGCTTTGTCCACAAACTGAAGAATCTCTTAACACAAAGACAGACACATCTGGCACTGAAAAGTCCTTGGGATTGAGAAACATGGCAAAGAGGGAATTCGTTCTTTAGTGGGTCAGTTTGGAGGGGTCCTATCTTGGGACCCACAGGACAGAGGAGGGAGGGAGGGAAGATGCAAGATGACCAAAGCTCAGCATCGGGTCTAATGGCTCTCATCTCACCCTGTTCCCCATTGTTACTTCCTCATCAAGCCTGAGAATAGGCATTTTTGCAGAGCATGGGCAAAAAAGGGTATAAATACATAAAGCGAACACTTAAGCAGCCCAGAGGGCATCATGTCCCTGCATAAGCAGTCCAAGGCAGCATCATGCAATTTAAATTCCCATTGAGTGGCTGGCTGCCAGAGGAGCCAGAGTGACTGAGCCATCACAATGCTGAGGCCTAAAACTTGGGGCCAAGCAGAGTCGTGCCTCAGTGGCCGACTTTGGTTCAGCTGCTTCCCAAGACCAAGGCATGGCAAGAAGAAAAAAGGAAAAAAGCCTGCGTTTTCCCCTGGCCCAGCTGCAGGTGGCCTTGTATGCATCTGTTCCTCTTGAATAGCAGCCTTTCCTTGTTCTTCGTGGGGTTGCATCCATCTTATTTTTAAACCTCACCAAGAGTAAATCGTTCCCTCAGCCCGGGAACGCCACAGCTACCAGCCTAGGAACGTAAACAGAGCCATTTCAGTCTAGGGCCAGAACATGCTGGCAAGCTAACACTCAACACTCCATTAACTCAGTCATCAGCATTCTGGTAGGAGGCAAGAGATCCCTCCTTGATTTGAAAAGTTAGAGACAGTTGTGATTTCTGGAAGCAAGCCACAGTCAGAGGAGACACTACCTACCCCCCCAAAATGTTCTTCCCCAATTTCCTCAGCCTCTTTGCTGTCCAAGTCCTATCTGCCAAGACAAAGTAGAGATAATCAAATCACATGCTTGGAAGGGCAAGCCCACTCATCACTTGCTGTGGGATCTGAAGAAATCCAGCAGGCACCCCCACCACACACACACACACACACACACACACACACACACACACACACACCAGCTTCAAAGCTTCATTCTGGGAGTTTACCTGGGTCTCAGTTGGTCCACAGATAGCAATGGCCAATGGCTCTGTTACAGGTTTTGTGGTCTCCCTTAGAACCCCAGACCTAGAACAAGAGGGCAACCTGGACCCTGGAATGAGAGGCAAGTCCTAGCACAGTATACAGGTGGCATGTGGGCAGCTCCTCCTGATCCTTTTGCCACCTGACTGACTTACAGTGAAACTAAGAGAGCTTAGCTTGACCTTCAATTTCCATCAATTGGTCCTGAATGAATTTCCAGTACTATAATAGCAAGAGTTTGGAGAGGGGTGGAGAGACGCAAGCCTCCCAGCAAAGGGCAGATCTCTCAAGGGCATCACAGACAAATACTGTTGTTGATGACAGGTCCAATTCTAAAGATCCTCTTCTCCACTCCCACTGCCCCCCACACAACCCACCATTTTTCCTTCCATGTGTTAATTAGAAAACACAAAACTCATTTCATGGCTAATGGCTGCCGGTGTTCTGATCCCGGTATTCCAAACACCAAATCTTTGTGGGGGTGAACCCCTTGAATCACCCCATGAGAAGAAGGGCCTAGAAGCACTAGAGACAGAAGTCAGGATATCAGACACCTAGGCCATTCCACTGCTGCCCCGGACCAGGAAAATGCCACAGACTCAGCAGCTGCTCCCTAAGAAGGACTGGCCATGGGCATGCTCCTGAGGTGGTAGCTTTCAATCCCTCAATGACCCAGTGTAAGAGGAAATGTTGACACACCTCTTACAGCTACTCACAAGATGTCATGACCAACACAGATCCCATGAAGGGCTCAGGTCCTATTCAGAGCCAGCTCTACTCCAGGCTCCTTTCCACAAAGACCACATGCCTCAGTAGAATGTCCTGGGTTGGCAGATACTGTAACTCAATTCAACAAACATTTATTAATCCCTAGCTGTAGCAAGGCTCCCTGCTAGGAGCAGAGAACACCAAGACAAAATGGAAATGATCCCTACCCCTAGGGATTCTAGCAGGACTTCTTAACCTGTTTTGAGTCATGGAGCCCTTTGGCAGTCCAGTGAAGCCTACTCCTTCTCGGAATAACATCTTTAAATGCATAAAACAAAACATGTAGAATTACAAAGGACACTATTACGTTGAAATGCAATGTTCAAAATATTTAAATAAAATATTTTTTTTTCAAAAAACATGTTCATGAAGACTAGGTTAAGAACTGCTATCAAGTGGGGGCTGGTTTAGAGAAATGTATGTAGCACACATCTTTTATTATTTTATATATTATTTGTGCAACTTGGAGAGGGGATAGGGTGCTAATAAGCATGGGAAGGTAGGAAACCAGGAAAAGCTTTCTTTAGGAAGTGGTACCTGAGCTGTGCTTTGGGGGCACTTGGGGATTTTATGAGATGGTACAAGAGAAGGTAAGGAAGAGGGCATGGCAGATACAGGAGTCCCCTTGTGCAAAGGCCTGAAGGAGGGATATGGGGTGTCCCATATAGGGGAACAGCTAGCAGGCCAACTGGACTGGAATAGAGTTTATGGAAGGAAAGGGATAAGAAGGAAGCCTGGAGAGGTGGGAGGCAGCCAGACTTTAGGAGGTTTTAAATGGCAAATGATTTCAGGATTTCATCAGCCCTAGAGGTTCACTCTGGCTTTGCTCAGAGCAAAAAACAGCCCAGCTTGCAGAGAGGCCTTCTCTTCCTCCATGGCCTGCAGTTGCTCCATCCTAAGTTCCACTTATGCCAGAGGGAGAGGGCAGGCTGCTCTTTTCCTCCCTAAGCAATCTCCAGTTACGGAGCACCTTTCCCCCTATATTCACGAACGTTCAAGCCAGGCCGGCAGTGCTGCAGATTAAGGAAGAAAACAGGCTGAGTCACAGAACAGCTCAGCCCAGCAATTTCCTGAAAACGCTCTCCCCTTAGAGGGAGGAGAGGTGCTTGAGAGCTCAAAGCAGTGGGCAGGGAGATGGGCTGGGGGAGGGAGAAAGAGACACACACTGAGAGAGAAACAAGAAATCCAGAAAGGAAAATTCTAGGCAATCTGGAAATATGTACTCTTAAAACATATACCTCCTCTTTGCAGAAGGGGAAACGTGCCATCCATTCATTTACCAAGCCTTAAGAAGCACTTACTATGGGCCAGCCACCGTTCTAGACCAAAATGAAAGTGACTCGGGTCCTGAGGAGATTCAATAGCAGTGGAAAGGGCAACAAACCATAAAGCAAGGCTTAGCACCTCAGTTTTCTCTTCTGGAAGATAAGGGTGCTAGATTAGACTCAGGTTCTCTTCCAGCTCTAGGATTCTAGTCCTCAATCACATCAGCCAAGCAGATCCTTGTTTCCACCATTGCTCATATATGGTGCAGAAGTCCAGTTCAATTTACAGACCAATTCATCACATGCAGCAAGAGATGATGAAATTGGACAACCTTGACCCAGAAACTGGTGTCAAAACATATTTCCAGGCATTTGGGAAACTCATCCAACTCAGCAGGCTTGGAGAATAATCAAAAGTTCCAGAAACAGTCATCCAGGAACTGCTTAATGCTGGGAGGACACACATGCTTGCTCACTCATGTGTGCATGCACACACAAGTGCAGCTGTTTCTGACCAAGGGCAGAGTCATCACTACAAAACTCTTCCATGTTCTCTGTGCCCAAGACCTCAGGTAGCTCAGCAGCATGGCCTGGCACATCACACTTCCCCAGGGACTCATACAACACAAAGGAAACATCATCCAGGCATACAAGCCCCACTGAGCTCCACTACTGGACCACAGTAGCCCTCACCTCCCTTCCTTCCTTTAACCAACTCAGTGACAGAGAAATAATGGCTGAGTCTTTAAGACCATCCAAGAAACCCTGCCTCTCCTGGCTCTTGTGTGCTGCCTGAAGACTAATCCGAAGTTGGAGAGAGAGGAAGTTGCAACTGCTTCCTTGCAATCCCCATAGTTCAGCTTCCCTGGCTTCTTCTTCTACTTTACACCCCTCCACGTACTCTTTGAAGAGGGGACATTTGTCCCCTTGCTATTCCATCTCTCAGCTCTGGGCCCTCACACTTGTAGTTGCCCATGCCTGGAAGGCTCTCCCTTCTCAGTTCTTTTTTAGGCATTAATAGCCTTAAACCTGTGCTAAGACTTTTGGGACAGCCTATATTTACATATTTGATCTGTGATTTCTCCACAGCATAATATAACCTCTTTGTGAGGATGGGACTGTTTTCCATTTTTTTCTGTCTTTTTGTATGTCCAGTACCTGGCACAGTGGTACTCTATATCTCTATATGGTAGATGCATAATAAAAAAGGCTTGATGAATTACTGAATGAAGGAATTGGCGATCCCTGGCCTCTTGGCTGGTGACAGCCTCCCTTTGTGCTCCCTTCCTTCTGGATTCTGGAATTGTTACTACGCCTCCCCCACCCCATCACTAACTGCTGGGGTTCAGCCTGGAGGGGAGAGAGGATGACAGCAGAAATACTGGCTCAGTGGCAAGATTGGCCAGAATCCCTTGAATGGTGAGGACAGTAGGAAGAGACCCTTCACACTCAAAACTATGCAATCTTCTTCAGGGTGTTAGAGGCAAAGCTGGATCAGGACAGGACCACTTCTCTCCTCCTCTCTCTCCAAGAGCTCCATTCCAGTGACCTGTTTCATTGTCTGAAGTCCCCACCATTAGTTATTGCTTAAGGTTCTTTCTGGGAAAAAGTATAGTCCCTGTGTTAAGGCAATATGGTCTTTGGGAGGACTAATCCATTGGCTGCCTGGCTAGTTTATGAGCCTATGAATGTGTTTCCCATTCTCTATACCTGACTCTAGCTCACAACAAGCCACACTTTGTTTGGTGTGATAAGTCAATGAGAGAGTGATTATGAACTTGCCCTGCAAGCTGGAAAGTGTTCTCTAGCTGTAAATTAAACTCCTCTGGACTATGCATGAGCTGTTTCTGAGGGGAAAGGGGTGAGTCAAATAGAGCTAGCCCAGGGGATTTGTGTTCTCCTTTGCAGGTGAGAAGGTGGCTCCAAATGAGATCTACAAGATCCTTTCCTCCTCTGACATTCTAAGCTTCTCTGATTCTGATCTTGGACACTTGTCCAAGGCCCAAGATGACTCAATGCATTTGACACCTTCTGTTTGAACAAAAAGCAGCAATAGATAAAGCTGGGAGGGGAGTTAAAACAGATGAAGGAAGAGCCTGGTTAGGTTCTGTTTCCCATAGCCCTGTTCCCCAAGTCTCTAGGCCCCAGGTCCTTCCTCATGTCTATCCTGCTGAATGTAGGCACTCACCCCAGGAACCTTCCAGCTGTTTTCCATATGATGCTTTGCCCTCCAGCTTTCAGGTTAATGGGCTGACTTGCCCAAGGTGGCTGAGAGGGGTGATCAGGAGACTCCACAACCTTGAACCAACCACCTCTGCAGCCTCAGTATACCCCTCTGTAAAAGAGGCCAGCTCCTTACTCCCTCCCTGCTTTTCTGCTCCTTCATTCTTCCCTCATGCCTCCTCCCATCCTTCCTATGTATTTCCCTTCCTCCTCTCTGCCTCTGTGCCTCTTTCTTCCCACCCTCCATTTCTGAGGAGTGTGAGAACCTTTCGCCACCAAAATTGAATAGCAGCCGCCCACCCCCAAGAGTACCAATTCTGAATTGGGGAGGGGGAAGAACTTTAGTCTCAGCAGCATTGAGGCACACCTCTGACCCAGCAAGCACCCTGCCTCTAACCAAGCTTCTCTTCCTCCCCATCCCCATCCCTTGTCTATTATCTGCTTGTCCTTTGGGCAAGACTCCTAGAAATGAGCTGGCACATCAAGGGCTCTGAGACAGCCATTTGTTTAAAATCCAATTTCTGGAGCAGGTAGGATGAACTTTGGCGTTATTGAGAAGAGGCTCTATTTGCATCAAGCTTTCTATAAAAACACTTCCTCTTCTAGGATCTACACTGTATCTATACCCCTTGCTAACACATCCCTCATGAATAATGGAAAACTCTCCCGAGATTGGTGTTTCTATTTACATAGACTTGGGGCTGGCTCCTACCAGCCAACAGAATAAATAAGTGCCCCCTACCCACCCCATCCCAGTGTGGATGCTCGCACTGGGACTTTAGATGCTTCCAGAGACCTGAGATTCTCTCAGTTCATTCCTTCCTGGGCATGCCCCTCACACACTCACACACACGATTCTTAAATAAACTGAATGCCACCTCCTACTGGTACCAGAATCATGTTCTCATTGCCATGCCATAGCTTAACAGGTCAGGTCAGGTTCTGTCCAGATGTTTGCCTCCTGGCCCCATCCTCCATGTTCTCAGCTGCTACCCAGCCCAGGGTCAGCCCAAGGTGGCACCTATACCACCTCACACTGTCTTTGCAGTTCTTACTCTCCAAGCCATGACTCCCTTAGTCCTAACCTATCTAAGTTCAGGGATAACAATGATAGTAATATCTGGTGATGTTATATAGGACTATCTAATTTGAGGCTCAGGGCAGTCCTATAACGTAGAGTCTATTCAATCTAACAAGCATTTATTAAGTACCTATTCTGTGCCAAGGTATTATGCAAGACTCCGAAGTACAAAGATGATAAAAGAACCATCCCTGCCCTCAAGGAGATTACATTCTCCTGGGGGAGAGGGTATGATTGTGACCATTTTAAAGATGAAGAGCCTCAAGTTCAGAGAGGTTAAGGCAGGGATGGGGAACACAGGTAACCCTCAAGGTCCTCCAGTGCAGCTCTTTGAATCCAAACTTCACACAGCAAATCCCCTTAATGAAAGAGTTTGTTCTATAAAATTTGGTCTCAGTCAAAGGACCACACCTGAGGTTCTCTAAAGCCACAGGTTCCCCATCCTTGGGATAAGGGATGAAATCCAGAAATTAGTCCATACAGAATCAGTCATCAAAGTCCTCCATACCGTCCAGGTTCTGGGTACTCATAGTGACCACTGCAGAACTGAACCAAAATTATAATCAACTCATAATTATAAGAAGTGGCAGCTTTCCAGATCATTAACTATAAGCAACTTTCTTCCCCTGGGTATGGCAATCTCTCAAAACCCCTGTATGGTACAACAATACAAACAGTTCTCATCTTGGAGACCCATTAAGATTGAAAAGTTTCTTACAACAGCCCTGTGAGATTGATAGCAAAGGTATTAGTAATAGGAAGGCATTCTTTTGCAGAGGGCAAAATTGGGATGTAGAGAAAGCAAATGACTTTTCCACAGTCATATTGTTAAAAAGTAGTGTGGTCAGACTTTCATCTGCTTAAGTGGAACATATGAATAAGCCTTAAAGCATTTCAGACATAGGGGTTGTTATTTCTCTGGGGCAGAAATGCCACATGTAAGTAAACACATTGGGGTTTCTTGACCAGCCTTCCCATTGTTCTCCCATATTTAAAAGGAGCTGCTTGGAGGACTTTGTGAAAGCTTCAGAGAGGGGGGATAACTTCTCCTTCCCCATTTCCAGTTACTAGGAGGCCACTTCCTGCCTCCTTCTTTTCTCTGGCTCTGGGAACTCCAGGGTTGCTGGAACTGTGACAGACTTCCAAGCACTCCAACTATGGCTGGTGGAGAATTGATTCTATGCTCCTCTTGAGAGGCTCTTGGACAGCCAGGAAGTCAAATCAGTCAATACCTAAAGAAATCAATCCAAGTTATTCACTGGAAGGCCAAACACTGAAGCTGAAACTTAAATACTTTGGCCACATAATGAGAAGACTCATTGGAAAAGACCCTGATGTTGGGAAAGATTGAAGGCAAAAGGACAAGTGGATGGCAAAGGATGACACGGATGGATAGTATCATGGAAACAATGAACATGAGCTTGGAAAAACTTCAGGAGATAGTGGAGGACAGAAGGGCCTGGAGTGCTCTAGTACATGGGGTCACCAAGAGTCAGACATGCAGAAAGCACATCATTGCTCACAACCTGGGCAGGGCATCCTGGTTTTTAAGGTGAGAAAGAGCACCATTAGGAGGCTGTTAAGGACTGGCTTGAGGTTTGGTTGGCTGGGTTTTTTACCTAGGAAGTTTCCAATGACAAAGTCTATCTGCCTCCTCAGCAGCATTTGGCAAGTTCTTTCAGTTAGGGTAGAATCTTAGGGAGTACAGGTGGTGGGATATAGATGGAACTGTCACTACTGAACATTGGAGCTGTGTGACATTAAGCCAGAGGAGACTGGGGATCTAAAAAAAAGAAAAGAAAGAAAGAAAAGGTAGGCTTTTCAGGAGTGCAACATTGACAAATCCTGGCCACTCCAGTCTTTTGAAGTGTTCTAGCCTGAAAAAGACAAACAAAGCCCTGCTCTGGGGAGAGCTGGGAAGTACATTGCGTCCTGTCCATCTAGCTATAGACATTTAGAGCTAGAGAACATCCAAGTGGGCAGTGACCTTGCAGGCCATCTAGTCTGTGACCCACAGAAGGCCAGGACATGCCAGAGGCCACACAGGCAGAAAACTGCAGAGGAGGGACCTCTTGGCTACTTCGTGACTGGCACGCTCATACTGTTATTCCATAGGTGAGCTGAGTCAGCCTGGAAATTGGCATATTATAGTGAACAAAGAGCCCCCACCCCCTCACAGCTCTTCTGAGGCTCCATCCACAATGATAATAAGCAAGTGTTTGGGCAGAAAGAATCATGTCACCCTGTCTGGTCCTGCCTTGATTTCCAAGCCAGATCCCCCCAACTGGCTCACAGAACTCCTTTGTTCAAACCTTCGTATTGATCCCCACAGGGAGGTGTTGTCATTTGCCTTGGCGGGCAGGAGAGTCCTGCAGGGCCCCCAGCTGGGGGGGGGCAACACAATATGCTGTGGGAAAAGCAATTCTCCCTGGTGTCTGGGTGATGACTGAATTGGGGAGGGGGGACATTGGGCCAGGGAGGCCACCTAAGAAGGAGGCTCTGACATTAGGGGGAGGGGTTATTGAGAGCTAGCTCCAGGATGAGACAACAGAAAGGGACAGGAAACAAAATGACTTTTATGTTCTCAGTTCTAACCTTGGCAAACAACTTTAACTTTCTTTCAGTAAGTGCATGGCCCCAGGTCCTCCTTTCATTTCCAAAAGAAAAGCAATAAATGTTTGTTATTTTTTTCTCTTTCTCTTTTTGGGCTCAGATGTTGGAGTACAAGGGAGATGAAGACAACGAGATTCAAGTTTTCTTATCATTAGTCTTAAGCTATTTCATGAACCCCTAAAACAAGAAAGTGGATATGAAGCCAAATGAGACCAGGAATGAGAGGACCCTGAGTCTGAGTCCAGTGAGGGTCACTGCTTCCCTGCATTGCAGAGTGATTCTCATCCCACGATTGCATGACAGGGTCTTCCCACTTTTCTGGACTCCTCGTAGTCATAATTAACAGCAAAAACCTCCCAGTGATAAAGCACTTCTAGGGTTGCCCAGTGTTTTACATATATCATCTCCCTTGGCTCAGATACACAATTGGAAAAGCCCCCAAGCTTCCCCTTAAAAGGATGGAATCACAAGTTACCATAGTCAAGAACTCAGGCCTTCTACTCTTCCAGGCTCAGAAGGGGTCAGTGTGGCCAACTTCCTGAAGTCAGTCAGGGCCAAGAGATAAGCTTAGGATCCTAGAACCACAGAATGTGAGAAGTCATCTAGTACCTGGGCCAAGTCCTGCATTTTCCAGATGAGGAAACTTGGGGCCAGAGACATCATGTGACTTATCTAAAGCCCCACAGGTAGTGAGCATCAGAGTTTGAGTACCCTAGTACTTTGACTCCAAAGACTATTTCCTGTTGCTCTGCTTGCGGCCAGCTGAGGTGGCCTAGCCAGGTATTCTTCTTTTTAAAAAGAACAGTTAAGCCCCAAACTAAGGGCCTTCTCCTAATGGAAAAGAAGAGAATGCCTGTCTCCCTGAAACGCTCCCCCTGTGATGGTAATCCTGGACCCTCAGCCAAGCAGCAAGTGCCTTGAAAGAATGCCTCACTAGAAACCAGGGATGACATCAGGACTTCAGATAGAGGTTGTTTTTCTCTCTTGTGGAGGAAATTCTTGCCAGCAGTCCATCTCTCATGCAAAAAGGAGAGTGGAAACAAAAGTCATTTTCTATTTTTCCTCTAGCAAAAGGGAAAATGATTGACTGCATCTCAATTAAGTAACAGGTATCAGCTTGCCACTGGAGTTAGGTACCCCAATGATTCTCAAACGACAAAAAGAGAGGCAGCAGCCTGAGACTATGAGCAGTTCCTGGGGCCAAATGATTACCCACACTCCATTCTCCAAATCCAAAGGGCTCCCAGAACCCAGCAGAGCAGTGAGAAATGGGAAGGACAGGGAGTCTCAGACTAAGCCTGGGAGGAAGACCAGGGGAAAGAACTCTCCTGGCAGCAGCTCAGGATGGAGGCCCCTCCAGTCCACAAGCATCCAGCATGAAACCGCCCCTGAGAGGCAGGGTCTAAGTGTAGAGAAAACCCAGCTAACCTGGGGACGATAGGTATCCCTCTCCTGAGCTCACAGGACTGCAGGGATGGATGAGAAAATGTAAAAAAGATCACTAGGGAACTAGGGATGGTGACAGAAATGGGATCCCAAACTAGAATTGCTCCTTGACTACTCATGCCCACAATTCTGGCCCTCTTCTCTGAATTCCCACAGAAAGGTACTGACCACCTGCCACTACATGGAAGCCAAGATGATGGCCCCACCCTCTTGGAATCATGATTTCCCCCTATAAACCCATGTGTACTGGCCACAGGGGAGGAGAGAGCTAGAGGTCCAGGGTCCTTGAAATAGACTCGCAAGCAGCAGAAAGGACAGATGTAGGGTTTAGGAACCTCTGGGCATGGCTACGGATCAGGTCTCTACATCCACGGTCTACCAGTGAGTGCTGAAGGGGTCTCAAGTGGAAAAAGTTTAAGAAGCCCTGGTCTAAGTAGTAATTGGTTGAACTTAACTAAATCTTCAAGTTGGGAGGTTCACTTAGAATCATTAGATAAATGGTTAGTGCCAGGGAGTGGCCAAGGAACTCATGAAGTCAAGTGAAGAACAAAGACAGAAGGGCTTCCTGGAGCCAATGAGCCATGGCATGATGACAGCATTGAAGAAAGTCCAACCAGCCAGAGGTAAGGAGTTTCTGCCACCTTTTACGATAAGGAACCATAGGCCTGGCTGACTCTTCTCACTACCCTTTGACTCTGGGGATCCCTCAAGGATTAGTCATTGGTCTTATGCCTTTTCCCTTTTCTGCTCACCCCTTTTGGAAACCACATCCTCCTATACATTTTCAACTCTCACCTTTGCCAGATGGCTGGCTCCCCAACTGCTATCGCCATCCATGACCTTTCACCTACTCTCTATTCTGGAGAGAAAGAGTAGGCTAGGACAGGGCTTCTTAAACTTTTTCCACTCAAGACCTCTTCAACGCTTCTCAAACTGTGGGTCATGACCTCATGAGAAGCACTGGGGAATAAAGCAGTAGACTTGAAATTAGGAAGACCTGAGGTGTCTGCATGTCATCTTTGACACTTCCCAGCTGTGTGACTCTGAGTAAGTTGCTTCTTATCTGAACCTCAGCTTCCTTGGTCATAAAATAAGGAAATCAATACCTATAGTAAAGGGTTCTTTGGAAGATTGAACTGTAAAGTGTTTTGCAAACTTTCAAGCTATGACAGACATGTGTTATCTCCAGTTGCCTCCAAGGAAGTTTCTACCTCTAAGTTCTGCTGATCCCTGACACTTGATAAAAACAGAGCATGAATGATTCTCATTACAGATTCCTGCCTCCATGTCTTTGCACACATAATGCCTCTGGGGGACAATGAGTTGGTATTCTCCAAAATGATTTTGAATGACAAATCATATACTCTGCGGGATCTCTGCTGCCATCTTGGCTTGTACACTTTTGGAGAAAAGGCCAAACCAGCCCAGTCCAGCCAGGCCATCCCACTGCATACAATGGAAAGGCTTTCCTGACAGAGGTAAAACCATAGCCTGCCATTGTTGCTGCATGCTGACCAAGGCCCAGAGAGTAGGCATTCCTGCTGGGAGGGCACCAAGTGTCCTACTAGAAGACAGATGGGGAGTGGGGTAGGTATTAAAGGACACTCTCCAGTTTGACACTGGAGACAGACAAGTTGCCAACCTTGGAGAGCTCCAGATGAGCTCTGCCTAGTCATCTACCAACTCTACACTTCAGTTCAGGGAGAGCCCTGTAGGGATCCCTCCTCTACCTAAGAATCCCTTACCTAGACCTTCTGTCTCTGCCTACCTAATAGATCCCACTCTCTCTGTAGACATCTCCCCTGCCTGTCTAGATCTCTCCTCCCCTTCACAATCAGTGTTTTTCCGTCAACCCTCAATCCTTGTCAATCAATCCCACATTAATTGCATTGTTCCTTTTGTTGTATCTTAAAATATTTATGCAGTGGGGTCCCCAGGAGGCCTCATCCAACTTCCATAGTGGCTTGTCGCCAGGCAGCAACATGCCAGCAATGGATCATTCACAGCCCGTAGGGTACCTGATAAACACCACTAAGAATTAAGTGGGAGAGTTCCTTTTAAGGCTGGAGTACTGCATGTACTGTTCAGTCACTCTGAGAGCCTCCCAGCAGAAACAGGACCCCCCTGCCCCCCAACGGAATTTAAGCACCCTGGATATAGCCAGACAAAGTCCTAGCCCTCCTGCCACTCCCTGGGTGGCACTCTTAGCATGGGAACACCTGAGAGACTGGTGTCTGTGTTTTCCAGTTCAGGGAGGGGGGCAGGGCAGTATGGGGATACCCAACTCTGCTGTGAACATTCAGCTTAATAAATCAAGACAGCTGCCTTCACCACTCCCCTCCAAAGTACGAAAAGGCTGAAGGAGATTTAATCCAACAAAGAATAAGTGCCCACTATGTGCCAAGCCCCATGTTTGGCCCCAGATACAAAGACAAAGAATGAACAGGCCCTCCTCTCAAGGAGCTTACATTCTTCTAGGGGCATGCCACCTGTATATGAATGGACAAATACAAAGTATATCCAAAGTTCCAAAAACCATTTCAAGAGGGAGAAAGTATGAATGATGGGGAAAAAAACCCAGAAAAAACCTCATGTAGTGTCAATTACCTAATAACAACCCCCCATACTGCTCCAGTCGCTGGTATTGGTGCTGGTTTGTAGGAAGCAAGGAAGAGACACAAGCTGACTCCTTGTCACTATCAGTTAAACTTGGTGTCACCAGTGACAATGGCCATGGAAAGTGGCGGCTATATGATGAGAAGAGATGGCAATGGTGCAGGGAGAGGCAGGGAGAAATGCCTCAGGCTGATTCCAGGCTTGTTGGCTCAGGATTCTCCTGGCTGGAGAGCTCATCATCAAGGGAAGGAGGAAGAATAGAGGCCTGGGGGCTTAGAGACAGAAATAGATGCAGATGGTATCAAGCACAGCCCACTGGAGACTCCCCTAAGACTCCCCCAGTACCAAGAACTAATTGGGTGGGGGGACTTCTGGTCATGGTTTTAGGGGATCCAGAGAGAAGGGAAAAAAGCTGGTATGTCTTTGATCAGACCGGTCCATGCATGGTAGTAGGACAATGGTCATAATCCAAGCATGCAGAGGCAAGGAAGGGTAGCCCCTTCACCAAATCACCTATGTCAAAAGGTGTATACTGAGTGGCCACGGGAACAGTGTATTCTGCACCTCTGGATTTTTAGGAAGGTTAGAGCCTTGGGGAATAGACTAGTCTCTGAGCCCAGCCAGGAAATCTAATCCAGTTTACTATCCCCAGGAATAGTAGTCTGTTCCCAACCCAGGCTAGTGCCCATGTCCAAGAGAGCCTAGATCCATGATCCTGGGAAACAGGATCTAAACCATTCCAGGAGGATTTGTGAGGTTCTGGACCAAGGTCAGATCTCCCAGACTGATTCAGACTCCCAAAGCTCCCATCATCCAGCTTTTGTGTTGGGGGGGGGGTGCATTGACCCTCATCAGATGGGCAATGCCCCCTCAACCTCCAGGGAAGTACATTCCAATTTTTTAGGGTTTAAATTATTAGGCAATATGGACCTACTTTCAAATGAGTTTGTGGTTTCATCGATGTGTGTGTTGCCTCTAGTGGTACAGATTTCAACTCTATTCCCATCTGCCTCACCCAAGGAAATCTAAGTCAAATCTTCCCTCACACTCTGCACACAGGGCCCACCCAAAGGGCAAGCTCTCACCACATGACCAGCCCAGATTCTGTCACTCATATATTTCTTTGATGGAATCCTTACTGGAGTAAACTCCAGTCTTCCTTCACAATTCCTCAGTTGTGATGTGTTACAGTCTATTCAGACTTGCCATATGCTACTCTCTTGCCCTCTGGGCAATGTTCATTTTTGATTCCTGGGAGAATTGTATTCTGGGACTTGCTGCCATACAACACTGGTAGAATATTGTCATTAAAAAAAGGGCCTTTGTTTCAGGGAGAAATGGGGAGGGATAATTAAAAGACCTTTACAATTTCCTGAAGATGATTCAGCCACTCACCTCCTCTTGTTCAATTCTGGGCCCAACTGGCATCCATTTCAGTGTCTGTCTGAGGTATATATACTGATGGCTAACTATATAGATTGTCAGTCTGAGTATCATAGCCACGCAATAGGCTAAATAACTGACTCATTGTGCCTCATTTTTCCCTCTGGGGTGAAGCAGAGTAAGTGTAATCTTTCTTCCACATGATAGTCTTTCAAAGACAGAGGATCATGTCACCAATCCCACCCCCCAGCACACACACACATACACACACACACACACACACACACACACACACACACATTCTCTTCTCCAGGTTCCTTCTTCATAATACAGAGACTTGGGAGCTACATCAGCATAGTTCTCTCTCCTGCTCTCTCAGTTTATCATTGTCCTTAAAATATGGCAACCAGACATGGACACCAGATGTGGCCTGACCAGGGTTGGCAGCTCTCTGATAACCAGGATACTGTCAGGATTAGCAGCTCTCTGGTCCAGAGTGTTGAACCTTTCATTGACTCCTCCAGACATCCTGGGAGAAGATTCTTCTTCCCCCTCCCTCCACCCCCACTGATGATCCTTCTCCCTACCTCCCCCCTCAAACAAATTTCTGGAAAGTACCCCGGCTTTCCCTGAGGGCCAGCTCTATAGGGTTGTGCAGTTGTGGAGGGGACTGTTGGGAAGAGAGAGAAGGCTCCAGAATATCCTCCCAGGAGATGAGCATGGACCAAAGACATTTCTCCTTCAGCCTCTTTCCCCATTCCTCCTGCCATGGGGCTCTCTTTTCCTTCCCAGACTTAAGCTTTGCCCCCTGCCTGCCTGAACCACAGCTGGGCTTGCCACATTTGCCAATGTGGGTCTCCCCCTCAGAGGCGACGCTGAATTAAAGAGGCCTTCAAGAGTCTCTCCAGTTGCCACAATTACAGCCTACAGTAGCTCTGTGTTAATTTTTTAATGTGCATAATTATATGTCTAGCAATTCCCCACCCTCAGCCCCCGCTCTTTCTCCCTGCCCCCCACAGGGAAAAAGTGATGCTGAGATTGGAGCAGTAAATGGAAAACAAGCAGCCCTGGGGTGGCTGGGAGCCTTGGCCTGGTCCTTGGAGGGGAGAGGAAGGCTGGGCTGGGGCAGGCCAGGCTGGCCCTCCAGAGTGCCTCCAGCCTAGCCACCATCTTGGAGCAGGGTAGATGGTGTTCTTCCTGCAATCTGGCTCCTTTCCCCTGAAGCAGGTAGGCAGAACCAGAAGACCAGTGTGTAATTAGCACAGTGCCTGCACATACTAGTCTCTTAGCAAATTTCTTTAATATCGACTGATATTGAAGAGTTCCATTAGTCCAGTCCATTGACTCTAAACAGGAAGCATGAGGCTGCTGTTACTTCTCCACTGAACACTTAGTACTAAACTTCAGGTCCTATACAGGGGACTAAGGTACAAAACCAAAACATCCCCTGCCCTTCAGGAGGGCACATTTGCTGCTACAGCAGAGCCATCCAGCCTAGGCACACTTGCACTATCTGAGCATTAGATTCTCTCTACTAGGTGTCCCTAAGTAGACAAAGGGAGCACTGGGCCCAAAGTGAAAAAGACCTGAGTTCAAATCCAGTCTCAGATACTTTTTAGCTGCATGATCCTGGGCAAGTCATTTAACCTCTGCCTGTCTCCATTTCCCCAACTGTCAAATGAGGATAATAACAGTACCTACCTCACCAGGTAGTCATGAGGATCAAATGAGATAACCCAGTGCCTGGCTCATAGTTGGCACTTAATGTTTGTTCCCTTCCTTCTTCCCCTCCCAATGAATACAATAATAACATTTCTTGACTTTGCTATGACAAGGATTGCTTTGAAAATGAAATTCTAGTCCCCCCATTCCCTGCTAGAAAACATCAAGTGGTCCTCCATTATCTATGACATAAATTCCAGACTCCTTGGACTGCCATCAAAGCCCCTGCCCAAACTGTCCCCGGCCCATCTTTCCAGCCCTATCTCGTTGTACTCCCTGCCTGGCACTCAGTGCTCTAGCACAATGGTGCGCAGCTTTATTGCTTTGCTTACATTGTGCCCGATATCTGGACTACTCTTCTGCATCACTTACTTCAAAGTCTGTTCACCCTTCAAGCCTCAGCTGCAATGTTACCTCCTTAATAAATCCTTCCCTGCTCCCCGCCCCTGGAGTAACCAGACAGGATTTTTCCTCCTTCTAAATTCTCTGGATTGCATGGATGGCATGAGTCTCAGGTCCACTTTGTATCAGTGACTGCTGATGCTGGTCAGCCCTGCCTGAGGAAGGCAGAGTGCAGTGGGGCGTAGGGGTTGGGGCGGGGAGACATCTTTTAGCAATTCATAAATGGACAAATAACTGCCTCTGCTCCTGGGTACTCTCCCACTGCTCTGTCTCCCAATCTGCTAAATTAGCTGATGTTCCTGGTCAGATTGACTCGGCCCTTCCTACCCATGTTCCCTCTCCTTAGAAACTTGGATCACACCCACCTCTGCTTCCTTATTTCTCTCTCTTCGCTCTCATTCCTCCTCCTTATTTCTATTGTAGGGGAACTCCCTGGTTTGCATGGAGAAGGGAAAAAATCTCTACTCTCTTGATACCAGCAGTTTTATGGCAACTTGTATGTCTTTTATGTACAACACTCAGTGTTGAAGTCATTCATTTCCATATCTTAGTTGCCAATTAGACCATGGGCTCCATAAGGGATCACAGACACAGACCTGTAAGGGACTTTAGTGGTCACCAAACCCCTCTCCTTCATTTTACAAATGAGAAAATTGACACTCAAAGATGTCTAGTGACTTGCCCAGGAACACACAGCTGTTAAGTGTCTGAAGCAGACTATGAAGCCATGTCTTCCTGACTTTAAATCCAGCATCCTCTGTTCTAGGCTCTACTGCCTCTAATAGCCACGTCCTCTCTAGCTCCATCTCCCTCTCAGTTCCCATTCCAGAGCTCCGGGCACAGTAGGTATGCAGCACACTCTTATTGATATCCTCAAAGGTCAACAAGTATGCATTCTCCCCTCCCACACCCCTTTACTCCCCAACAGCTAGAAGTCAGTTATGTTTCTAGGATTAGACTCAAAGCACTTATAAAGTGGGGGAGTATATACTGGGGGATGGCCTTCGAGATCTTTTTGCCCTTTGTCTGGATGACTTCTGGATTTCATAGCTAGAACTGGCCATCAGAACAGAGCCTTTCTTGATGTGATTGGGTGCAAAACACTGCTTCTGATTCACAAAAGAAAAGCACTTGGAAAAAACATAAGGGTCCTACTTTCTATCTTGTACTATTTTTTGTCACTTCCCCATAATTCTCCAAAAATTCTTCTTTCCTTTAGTTTCCATTTGGTCAGCTCCCCTTCATTATCCCTTTCTCCTGGGCCTGCGCATCCAGTGGTTCTCAAACATTTCCATCCTCTGACTCATGCAGTGTACCTCCTCACTACCACTAAAAATCTTTAAGTGATCTCTGAAGTCTAGATACCACTGCCCCACTCTGCCCCCCATAATCTCCCAGACTAACTAAAAAGGCAGTTGAGCATGGGGTTGGGTCACCATATTCTTAATGGCCCCAGTTTCCTACAACCTTTGCTATTAATGTGTTCTACCTAGTCCCTGATGTCTCTGTAGAAGTCTGGCTTCAGGGAGATGGAATACAAAATACAAAATAACCTCATCAGTTCTTCCTAAAAGAGCCAGGAAAGTCTGTCTTTTGGGCAGAGTTCTCTAATTTCAATCGAATGCATCCTATTCATTCATGAAGTACAACTACAGAAATATAAGGGGCTAGAGGGACTGCCCAGTAGGAGGGGAAGTAGAACTGGCCCCTTCTAGCCTTGGAGATGGCCTTGGCCCCTGGCTCCAAGCCTGAGGGTCGACTCCAGTCTTTAAATCCCACCTCTGGCCCCCAGGCTTGCTGACTGGCTCTCATCTTCAGGTCTGAAAAACAGGGATGATGAAACTTTACCTCCCTCACTGGAGTGCTGGGCAAATTAATTAGTTAATGTCTGCTAAGTGCTTTGAGGATGAGTAAATGGTATAGAAGTACTTAAGCATTTTCATTAGGCCAGGACACGTGGATGTGCGTGTGGATGTGGGTTGTTTTTCTCATCTTCTAAATCCCTCTCAGTCAAAACAACCCCTTCCTCCTCCCTCCAGCACCACAGTACAGTGGGGCCTGGCCTGGCTGAGGGCGCAATGGGGGCAGAGGTAGGGCTTGCAGACATGCTTCCTCCTGCAGGGGGGGGGTCTGAGAACCTCAAGACCCTTTCCATTTCTGCTTGAAACCCAAGAGAGCTGTTAGATCTGTGCACCCCAGCAAACCCTTCTCTGCTGTTGAGGTCAGGATTGTGAGGAACATTTCTCTGGCGCCCTCTGTGTGCAAAACCCTGTCCTAGGTGCTGGCTGCCGGTATTTCTGTAGCACCATCCTTCCCTTAGGGCAGGGATCCCTTTTGCCTCCCAGTTGACCTGCCTCAGGGGACTACCCAGGAGACTGACAAAATGCTACTGTCCACCTCCTTCCTTTGTCATACAGAGCATGGCCAGCTTCCTCTGAATTTCTGCTCAACACAGTCAGTGGGGAGATCAGATTGAGTCGGGGTAGGGAGAGGGTATGCTTATTTTTTTTCTAGACAAAAAAAGCACAGCTGGAGAAGAGTGATTCCTGGAGCTATTTCTGCCTGTTGTTTCTTAATTCTTTTAATTTCATTCCCTTTAAATATTTTAAGTAACCATGAAATTTGATAAATGATGGAGAACATTAAGGAATAATTGAATGTTCAACTGGTACTGTTTTTCCCGCTACTTTTTAAGGAAGCATTTGAGAGTCCCCAGAGACATCAGGCCCCAGGTCAACTGGAACTGAGAACCTGGACAGACAGGAAGATTTGGATTTGAGCAAATTATTTGACAAAACATTTCATTCAATTCTTGTGGACAAGATGGAGGGGTATGGGCTCAGAACAGGTGGAAAGACTGGACCCAATGAGTTATCAAACAGAGACATCTCTAGAGGAGTACCCAAGGAGCTTTCTATGGCTCTGTCTGGTTCAATATTTTTTATAAATAACTCAGGAAAAGGCCTACCTGAATTTGTATATGACATAATGCTGGGAGGGACAGTTAACATTGGGCATCAGAGTAAGGACCTAAAAAGATCTCAGCAAGATGGGAAAATGGACTGAACCTCATAAGATAAAATTTAGGAATGAATTAAAAGCCCTACCCTTGGGTTCAATCATCAATTGTACAAGTGCAGGATGGGGGAAATGTGGCTAGACAAGAATGTGTATGAAAAAGATCTGGGAGATTTTAGTGGAATGACTTGGCAGCCAATGTGATCTTTTTGGGGGAGGAGGCAGATGAAGGGATGGAGGAGAAAGAATGTTTCCCTGTGATTTCATTGATGTAAGGAACTTCAAGTGTGGAAACTTCCTCTACCAATAGAGGCATCTACTATGCCTGGGGAGAAAGAGGTCAAGTCACCTTCCCATGTTCACACAGGCAGTGTGTGCCACGACAACTTTGAAGCCAGGCCTTCCTGACTCAGACACCATCTCTATCCAATATGCCATACTACCTCTCCAGAGTGCATTAATATTGGCTGTATTCATGGAGATGAGTGTTAAGAACACGGGATATGAGAGTGCCTCTATTCTCTGCTTTGATCAGACCACATCTATCCCTACTCTCTTCCTGCTCCAGCCAAATGGTGCCCAACGTGGCACATTGTGTTCTGGATGCCACATTTTAGAAAGGGTATTGACAACCTGGAGAGTGAGCTGAGGAAGGCAACAAGGATGCTAAAGGGAATCCAGTATGCCCATGCTGAGCTGGTACCATGTTAGGATAGACTGAAAGAAATGGGAATGAATATCCTAAAGAAAAGGAAAACTTGGAGGAGGGGAGGAAGATGCCATCTCCAAATATCTGAAGGACAACCATGTGTAATCCCAATTCAACTTCTGCTTGACTTTGAGGGCCAGACTAGGAGCAATGGGTAGAAGAGGAAAAAAGATTCCAGCTCCACTTTGTGAGCCATTGGAGCAGTCTGGAAGTAAAGTGAGCTACCTCAAGAAGCTCAAGGTTCCCAGTCATTAGGGAACAAGCAGAAGCTGGATGAGCACCGGTCAACAGTGCTGGAGCCAGAGAGGGGATTTCTATTCCAATCTAGAGCAATTCAACCACCTCTGAGATTTCTTCTAACCCCAAGTTTCTGTAATTTTCTGATGCCAAGATAAACTCAAGACCAGTGCCAGACAGAGACTGTGCCTGATCCACAGGGCAGAGCCAGAGAACTGAGCAAGGTCTCCAGGGGATCAGGCAGAAAGCATTCATTCATAATGCATCCATTTATTCCTCTCTTTTGTCCTGTATCATGGCTGAGTTCCCAAACTTCTCAGTTCTTTATAAATTGGCCCAGACCAATCTGAGTTCTTGAAGGCCACATGGGAAGACAAGGCATCTACTTATACTGGAGAAGATCTGATTAAATCATAAAGTTCCATTATGATATAAATCACAGGCCCTGCTCTCTCGAGAGATGGAGATGAGGAGAAGGCTCTGATACTCCTGGTTCAATCACAGCTAGGACAGAACCAGGAAGTAGATTTCACCCACAATTGTAACCAGATTCCTCAGGATTCCTCTCCTGTTCCTGTTCCAGAGTTTAGGATTCCATAAAGTCCAAAGTCCAAGACACAACTGCCCTTTCTTTCACACACTCCAACTTTGAGCCTGCACTTCAACACATTCTATACCCAAATTTTGGGAACTTGGTTGATTATGCAGCCTTTAAAATGTTGATGTAGGAATGTGACTTACTCCATTTCCCCCATTCCTCCTAACATCTGAGGGTTCCATTCTAAAAGTGGGACTGTTCTATGCTTCTCATATTTCTTGGACCCATCTCTCCCTTCTTTTGCTGTTTATCTGGACTTCTGCCACTAGTGATGATTGAATTGCGTCTTGCACCTTGGGAAATGCCTGGGGAGAATGATGTTCCCTTGCAAGTATCAACCCAGCAAATAAGTGATTTTTGGCAATATAATCAAATGTCTACAGGGAATAAGGTTCCCATTCACCGAACTCCTTCTTCTTCTGACCTTCCTGGTTCTTCCCAAATCTCAATCACTTGAGGCCACCAGCTCAGAGAGAAAAGCCCCCAATGCTCAATGTGTTTCATTTGAGGAATACAAATAAACCTTCCATTTCCATTAAACATTCTTAATACAGTTTTATTTCCTCCCATTGATGCCTGTCTGACTTACAAGGGAAAAAAAATGACAATTCGTCGTGACTGCCAATTTCTCCAGTGCACCATAGGGATTTAGGACTTGTGTGGAGCAGAAGGAAATCCATTCTGACTGCCAATCATCCCAGGTATCCAAAGGTAGCAAGCTTATGATCAGCCTTTCTGATATCAAACCCCACTCCAGACAAAACCCTGTGATATCATTAAGGAAATGGGGCCAGCACTGAAGGTAGTCCTGTCTCTCAAATGAATTTGCACTTGCACACATCTCCCTGTTCAAATTATTCACTATGCTTTATAACTCTAAAGAGCCACTCACCCATCTCCAAGACTGTGATAACTGGACCATTGATATTCATAGGTTTGCCTAGACATTCGTATCAGAAAATGTTATTACATCTAAATATTAAACATGTGAACAGCTGCCTTTCCTCCCTCTAGGGTTTGTTCCCTTCTCTTGAGGGATTATAGGATTTAAATCCTTAGAGAAGACCTAGTCTGACCGCCCCCTCCCCCCCCCCCCACTGTCTCTTGGTCTAGCATCTGCCAGGGTAACAGGGAATATAGCTTTTGTCCTTGACTCTAAATCTTCATTCTATAACCAGCACCTTGCTCAACACTGGGCAATTCTTTAGATAACTTCTGTGTAAAACCGGGAGGCCATAGTTTCTATGATAGACTATGAAAGTCTACGAAGGGTTTTCCACTTCCTCCCCACAGCAGGTATAAAGCTAATGACAGGGAAGGGCTAAAGAGGAAGTATAGCTCATCAGGCCTGTCAATGGAGTGAGTGGTCATCATGGATAACATTCATTAAGCAAGCATTGTATGGAAAGCCTTGCCCTCAAGGGGGCTACCGTCTAGTTAGGGAGATGGAATCTTCTGCTCATTAATAAGATAGATACCTGCAAGGCAGAATAGACTGCATGCTGTTCTGATACTTTGATGGCTCAAAATATTGGGAGCTTTGTCTGGGTCATTGAATATTTCCCAGGTATACCAATGTAATTAGGTGGCATGGTGGATAGAGCACCAGGCCAAAAGTCAGGGAGACTTGAGTTCACGTTTGACATCAGACTCTTACTAAGCTATGTGGCCCTGGGTAAGTCACTTAACCTATGTTTGCCTCAGTTTCCTCATCTATAAAATGATCCAGAGAAAGAAATGGCAAGTCACTCCAGGATCTGTGCCAAGAAAACTCCAAATGGGCCACAAAGAATGGGACATGACTGAAACAACTGAATAACTACCACCACCAATACGACTGTCAGGCTTCACTCTCGCTTTATGACTGACCCTCCTCCTTTTCTTTTCATACATGGAGGCAGCATGGTGTGAGGCAAAGAGTGCTGACTCTGGAGGCAGAAGACCTAGGTTCAAATCTAAACTCTGTCACTTACTACCTTGTAACTTTGGTCAAATCTCTTCCCCTCTCTGGGCCTCAGTTTCCTGAGGTGATTGAACTAGGGAAATCTCAAAGGCTCCTTTTAGCCCTAAATCTATGAGTGTGGGTCCTCTAGGCTGCATTTTTCAAAGTTCTTGTTGAATTCTGCCACTTCTCACATCTAAGACATCATTGGTACCAACCTGATGGTTGGCTTGCATCCATAATACATCTTTCCATCATCATTTAGCTCGCTTGCATTTGTGATTCTTTAGACATTATGGTGTTCCATGATTCACAGCCAGAGAACATCATAGGAAGAATATTGGTGCTAAAAAAATGGATTGTTTTTATTTCAAGGAATTGCTCCAAAGCATTGCAAATACTTCCGTGTCCCAAATGCAAACCAACCTGCTCTATTCCTTCTGTTAAGCTCATTGTCCATATGCAGAACTTGTCCAAACTATAGACACTAACAGATGAACTGAAAGGGCTGTCTACCTACCTATCCAAGTGGATGTCCTCATCTGAACAGTACACATTCTTCATCCCTTTGGTTTTCCCTGTGTGGATGGCTAGGTCAACCATGTTTGAGGGGTCAGGGATCCCACTGAAGGGACGTGTGGTATTCTGGGAGTCAGTGCAATTGCCAAAGTATCATCTACAAACAGAAACATCTGGAGAAATTGACCACCTCTCAGGAATTTCTCTTCTATTCTGACTTTGGTTTGGATGCTTTCCTCAGGGGTGTCCACCAGGGGCTGTCCTTTATTTTGTTTTTCCAGATTGGGTTTTTTTGTTATCGTTGTTTTTATTTTCTGCTTCTGCTCCTCCTCACAGGTAGTATAAGGCAATTTATTCAAAGGTTTCATGAAATGATATTCCTCATTGCCTTTGGGTACTTGAGGAAACTAGTTCTGCTAACTCCTCCATGGGTCTCTAGGAGGAAAACCTACCAGGGAAGGGGAACCTGTGACCTTGAGGCCACATGTGGCCCCCTAGGCGCTCAAGTGTGGCCCTTAGACTGAATCCAAACTTCCCTACCCTAGCTCTTCCACTTAGCTGAAATCACATTCTTTATGTGTCTCCAATTTTCATTTCTAACAAAAATGGCCACAGTGATGTGGTTCAATTCCTTCAATAGCATAGCAGTCCCTGGTCACTGGACAAAAGCCTCACCATTAGCAGTTCAGTGAATGCTTGTATGTTTAAAAATTGTGAGATTCTTCTGCACCCTCTGCTCCCTTGCCTACCATTCTGCCACCATCACTGCAGACACAGGGAGCTGAGGACCATTTTGTGGTTTATCTGCTTCTTGGGTCACTGTGGTCAAACAATTCATCTTTAGTGGCCAGCCTGCTCGGCGTGAACCTCTCTTCCTTAAAGAGGTAATGACAGCTGATGTTCATATTGTGCTTTGTGGTTCCAAAGCACTTTACAAACATTACCTCATCTGATCCTTAAAACAACCCAGTGCAAAGAATATTCCGTCTTATAGACCAACCAACATTTAGAGTGACCTACTCCTTGAGGGAAAGGACTTTTCTTTTTCCTTCTTCCTTCCTTCCTTCCTTTCTTCCTTCCTTCCTTTCTTCCTTCCTTCCTTTCTTCCTTCCTTCCTTCCTTTCTTCCTTCCTCCCTTTCTTTCTTCCTTCCTTCCTTTCTTCCTTTCTTCCTTCCTTCCTTCCTTTCTTCCTTCCTTTCTTTCTTTCTTCCTTCCTCCCTTTCTTCCTTCCTTCCTCCCTTTCTTTCTTTCTTCCTTCCTTTCTTCCTTTCTTCCTTCCTTCCTTCCTTCCTTCCTTTCTTCCTTCCTTTCTTTCTTTTCTTTCTTCCTTTCTTTCCTTCCTGTCTTTCTTTTTCCTTTCTTCTATCCTTCTTTCAAATCAGGCAGTATTACCCCTCTCATGTAAGCATTTAATAAATCTTTGTTGAATTGACCTGAATTCCTTGAGGCATCAACGAAAAAAGTAACAGGGCAAGAATTGAACACTAAACCCAGATCCTATCTCAAAGAGCCTAGGAGAAGACAAGGCATCCTGGGGGAAAAGAAAGACATCTGGGTTCTAATCTTAGCTACCTGTGTGCCCCTGGCTGAGTCATTCAATGTCTGTAAGCCTTGGTTTTCCCCTCTTTTAAGATGAGGCTGTGGCATTAGATAGCCCAGGAGGCCTTTCTAGCCTAGCAGTCAGGAAAGGCTTCCCTGAGGAGGTGGACCTTAAGCTGGACCTTTATGGAAGAATAGGCTTCAGGAAGGGGTAATAGGTGAAGTAAAGGCATAGGGAATGGTAATTCACATGCAGTGGTGGGGCAGTGTAATTGCATAAAAGACACATTAGATTAGAGGCCAGAGGACCTGGGATCAAATCCTGTCTCTTCTTTATTATTTGATATTAGGCAAAGGTCTCCCCCTCTCTAGACCTCAGTTTCCTCAAGCGTCCAATGAAGGGACCTGACCAGATGATCTCTACATTCAGGAGACATCCATTTAGCAAATATTTATTTATCAAGAGCTCATCATATGGAAGGCCTGGAAGAAAATATGAAAAGAAATACTAAAACAGTATCCCTTACCCCAAGGAGCTGGCAGTCTTGCGGGGAAGATAGGACATAAGGCCATGGACCATAAGCATAGTACAATGAGCTACATGTCCAGAGAAGAGAGAGATCCCTCCTGCCTAAGGGTAAACAGAGAAGGCTTGGGGCAGGCGCCTGGAGCAAGTGGGCTGCATTGGAGCTAGGCCTGGAAGGTTTAAGAGGATTCCCATAAGCAGAGGAGAAGAGGACATTCCAGTCTGTGGAAATAGAATGAACAAAGGCCCAAAGAGGAGGGTCCCTTCTTCCCACCTCACCTTTCCCCCAATTGTGACTAATCCAACTGGCCAGGATGCCTGTAAGTCTGGAAAGGTAGCCTGAGGCCATGAAGGTTCAGAGACATTTTGGAGCAAGGCGCAAACTTATGTTTCCTAAATTTGTGCTTCCTGACTCAGTAATCTCAAAGCTAGAAGAACTGTTCAGAATAATCTCATCAGAGCCCCTTTGTTACCCCCAGGAATTCACCAAGGTCACCAAATCTAGATAATGGGCCATCTGGGGCTAGCATTACTTAGCTTCCCACCTAGGTGTCTTTTCACCATACTCCCTCACCTCTTAGCAATTTTGGAGTTGCTTGGGACCTTAGGGATCATCTCGTCACACCTTTGTTTTATAGGGCACTTGTCCAAGGTCACACAACTAGCTAGCAGCAAAAGTCAGGCCTGGAGTCTCCCACTTTCCAGTATCATACTCCTTCAAGTTCCCAGAGGACAAGGTCCTTTGAAACAGAACTCAGGTAACAGCTACATCAAGACCTCAGACTGAGCCCTATGGCCAGAGAGCCCAATGTTCTGCTAGGTCTAAAGGGACTGGGAACACAGGCAGCAGCTGGAGGCAGGGCCCTGAGCAGGGGATGGTCCTCTCCAGCATTCTGTAGCCTCCAGGCCTCCCAAGAGCAAGGGCTTTGAGCTTTGCTTGATGGTATCAGTTAGGGGTGAGGTTTATCCCACTGGCATGGGGCATTGCATAGTGAATGCTAAATTCAAGATCAAGAAACCTCAGTCCCTGGCCCTAATCATAACCGTATGGGTCTGGGCAAGTCACTTTACTGCTCTGTGAATTTCCTCACAGATACTTCACTCTCACCCTCACCCAAGTCTTGTGAGGAAAACACTTTGTAAACCTGATGATAATAATTATAACTAGCCATTATATGGTGTTTAAAAGTTTGCAAAGCACTTTACAAATAATAGCACATCTTATCTTCACCACAACACTGGAAGATAGGTGCTATCATTATCCCCATTTGACAGATGAGGAAAGTGAGGCAAGTAGCAGTTACCTGACTTGCCCAATGCTACACAGCTAGTAAATATTTAACCTGGATTTTGAGTCAGATCTTCCGACTCCAAATTCAGCATTCTATCCGCTGCACCAACTAGGTATAAGTAACAGAAGCTGTCATCATTTGCCCCAATCCCACCTGAATCAGTAGAGTTGATGCCCTCTGTAACAACACTGGAATCAAAGCCCTGACCTCAGGTTTTTGCCATATGGAGTTGGTCTATTTTACGGGACCTGAGCTGACCCACCATAGCCCCCAGTCTGTATCATAACTAGCCCAATCCTAGTGTATTTAATTATGCCATAGCATTGGGCTGAAGGGAGTTTCAGAGCCCTTCTGGCTGAATTATCCAGGCTGAGGCTGTAATTCAATTTACTAAGACTCATTTGTTTTCCATCAAAATCTGCTGTCCCTCCTAACCTTACTCTGCTCATTTGGGGATATGAGTGTCAGGTATTTGTTTTTATCACAGCAATTGGATTGTCCCAAGATGGTTACCCTGCATGAACTCTGACATCTCCCATCCTGAAGAGCTTTCAGTAGTAACTAGCCTCCCTTCTGCAGTTCCCTTATCTCGGATCAAAGTCTGTGAGAGTTGGTGCCACCTGACGGAAACAGAAGCCATCAATCCCCAAACACCAACCCTCACCATCTCCACCCCTTTAGTGGTGGGAACAATCCTATTGAGAGTCACCCAGGGATACTGACAGGGACAGGGACGTGGTTTGCTACTCATTTGTTGACTTTTAGCACCGTAGCTGCTGAGGTGGGGGATGGAGGGTCTTTGATGCAGGTGCTAAACAATTCCCTTGAATCAAGGTGGGCCCTTGTGCCATTTAACATTTCTCATGTGCTGCACAAGAAAACTGACTGGAGAGAATTCTTTTCAGGATCTTGACAGCCTGGAACCCCACCCCACCTATCCCCCAATCTTTGACCACTTTTGCTCCAAGCCTGGGTCATGATCCCTGTCCGTCCCCTCTGCCTCTGTCCCATCATTATCCAGATGACTCCAAGGCCTACATAGCCAAGTCTCCTCTCTCTTCTGAGGTCCAGCCCTGCATCACCAAATGCCTGATGGTCATATCCCAATGCCCAATGGCATCTCTGACTCAAGACATCCAAAACAGAGCCCATTAGCTTGCCCACTAAACAGACCTGTCCCCTTAACTTCCCTATTTCTGTCAGTCATCCAGGTATACAAAAGCTAGGAGTGAGCTTTGACTCTTCCCTTTCCCTATATCCAATCAACTGCCAAGTCCTGTCAATTCTAACTCTACCACATCACTCATATCATCCCCTTATTTCTGGGCCACCAGCCTGCTTCAGGCCCTCATCATCCTCATCAGCTCTCACCTGAATTATTGCATTAGTCTCAGAATTGGACTCCCTTTATCCTTTTTCTTTCCTCTTGAATTCATGTTCCACAAGGCTGCCAAAGTGTTATATCATAGGTTGATCATGTCACTCCCCTGCTCAAGAAACATCAATGGCTCCCTATTATCTCCAGCATAGGATAGAAATTCCTCAGTTTAGCATTTAAAATCCTTCACAATGAGTATACAGTCTACCTTTCCAGCTTCATTGCCTATATCTCCCCTTCATGCTGTACATTTCAGTCAAACTCATCTCCTTGCTTCTCCTCAGGGCACTTTCTTCCATTTCCATCATCATCTCTGGCCACACCTAGAATCCTTTCCCTTCTCACAGGTCTGCCCCTTAAAAGGCGGATTTCCCTTCATAGCTCAGTTTGGGGAACCTGCCTACAAGGATTTTCCTAATGCTCTTGGTACTGCCCTTGGACCTCCAAATTACTTTCCCAGTGAATGGGCAGAGAGAGCAGTAGGCCTGGATCCAGAAAGACCTGAGTTCAAATCTGGCCTAAAACACTTACTAGCTGTGTGACCCTGGACAAGACATTTAACCTCTATTTACCTCAGTTTCCTCATCTGTAGCCTGGGGATAATAGCACTTCCCTCCCAGGGTTATTGTGCAGTTCAAATGAGATGATAATAGTAAAGCACTTAGCACAGTGGCTGGCACATAGTGATGAATAAGTATGAGCTAGTATGATGATGATGCCTTGGGCAGTGCCTAGGCTTCCTGATGGCAAGAGCTAGCTTCCATCTCTAATGCCTGCCACAATAGCTGGCCCCATTTGTGTTGGGTTGGATGGAATGAGACGCTCAGGATGGCTAAACTGTTTCATCTTGGCTTCCCTTCTGCTGAGTTCACATTTGTAAGCAAAGTTAAACACACCCCTAGTGGCCCAGAGGAGCATATGTGGCTCTGTGCTGGGCGGTGTCTGCTTGGGAGTCACTGACCAGAACTGAGGGAGGCTAGGGCTGCAGGCTAAATCTGTCTCCAAAGCTCACTGAATTTCCAAAGGGTCTCAGGAAAAGAACCTCCAGGTCTCCTCCCTCTGGGCCAGCAGCCATGTGCCCACCCTGGCTCTCGACAGGATGTCTTCCCCAGAGCCAGACTCCCTCTCCCCTACCCCTTCTGGGGCCTGAAGCCCTGCAGAGCCCACTGGGGGAGCAGTCCCTACTCCCCCCCAACTCTTCCTCCCAAAGGCTACAGTGTCCCCCAATAGCCTTTGTTTCTGCAATGCAATTTCTCAATGTGATGGCTCCAGGCCCCGGGAGGAAAGATCGTATCTCCCTAATAAGATGGGCTTCATTCTGCCCGAGGGAGAACCGACAGATTAATCCTGAGGCCCAGAATTTATTAAAAAACCTCTTTGGCTCCTAATGTGAAAGATGAGATTGTGCTCCACGGAGGGGGCTAGGCGGGCGCCGTCTGCTCCTTTTTTCCTATGGATGGGTGCAGCGGCTCAGTTACAGACTGTAGGCAAACTTGACTGGCTTAGGGAATTTGGGGTTCAAGTGACCACCTGGGTCACTTGGGGTGACACTGCGTCATGGGGTGTAGGTGGGGTGGATAGCCCTCATGGGTACAGAGAGAGGAGTTGGGGTAGCCAAGTCACATCTGTCTATCTCCTCCCTCCCTCTTATCAGACTGGTCTCCATGAATTCTTGAATAGTATGAGATACAGCCAAGCCAGGGAGCCCCAGCATCTCCAAACTTACCTGGCATACTGGTAGTCTGAAGCAGTGCTTCACAGGCTACCATTGTTTGGAGATGCACAGGCCAGCATAGTAGTCACGTCTAGAAGATGTAAGAGGAAATTCCTAGAAGGTCCGAGTTAGAAATGACCTTGAGAGTCACAGAGGTCAGCTTTCTCCCTGGCTAACTCCTAATTAAGCCAAGCTACTGCTTGATGCTTCCTCAGGATCACAGGCCCTGTCTGCTGTGGGTGGGCCTTCCGGGGAGCTAGGGTGACAATAGTTAAAACTCAAGGATAGGGCATTTAACATAAACTCAGTCATGGGGTAAGGGCTAACAAACAGAAGGTTCATGTGTCTCATCAGTGCCTTCGTGGTCAAGAGAAACCGAGGAAGGGCGATGATGAAGAGCTTATGCCAGCTATTCAGGAGGTGATGATTTCAGCATTGCAGAGATCCAAGATTCATCTAACGGTCTAGCACAGGGTCCTTTACACAGAAGTCTCTCTATTCACTCTATGAAAGGGCTGGTTTGAAATAGTGGTAAAGCCTTTCTCTAGCAGCTGGAGGGAAACTATATACAACAGGGAAACAGCAGCAGGTCTCCCAGGAGAAGACCCAAGCTCGAATCCTGGCTCTGACTCATTAGCTGTATGACACTGAGCAAGGCCCTTCCTCTCACAGGACTTTGGCTTCCAGCCTTTTGCATGGTCCCCCATCTAGTGAGTGTCAGAATAAGGCTTTGAACTTGGGCCTCTCATCTAGTACATTGCCCATCACAGCACCCTGCCTTACCTTCACCAGTATAACCATTCTTCTCCAGGAATATCACTGGCCACATCATGGCCAGCACTCTCCTTTTAGTTACACATGGGGAGTGGCCACCCAGGGTGCCTCCATTTTTCCCAGGGCACCCTGGGAGTATTGGGTGTGGCTGGCAAAGGGGGAATGGCCAGGAGACAGATGGAAGAGATGTGGCCTTTTGCAGAAGCAATGCTAATTCCCTACTCCACACACCTGAGCAAACAGCTTTGCAGAAAACCAGTGATGCCAGAGGCATCAAGTTCCAGAAGTGGGTCCCTTTTGATTGCAAAGGGGTTTGGGGGCTTGAGTCAGTTATCAAATGGATTGTTTGCATGAACATCATCTATGGAGAGAGGGAGGCCTTTGAAGGCAGTTCTTGGTTCTTTCTAAAGATAGCATCTGTGATCCCCAATAGGCAGGAAGGAAGAAAGGCAAAACACAGAAATCAGAGCAGCAGATGAGAGAATGAAGACCAAGGCGGGGATGGCAATGAGGCTTTGGAACACAACACAGAGCTACCTAAGTCATGCAATCCAATTGCAATGCAATTTAGTGCAATCCAACCACCCTTTTTAAGCATCTACTCTATGCCAGGCCCTGTGAATGCAAAATTTCAAAAAATAGTCCTGTGCTATCCAAGAGCCTACATGTGACACAAGGATGGGGGATCATCATTGGTGGTGAGCCCCAGAGACTTCCCACAAAACAGATGTAGCTCATTTCTTTTTTTTTAATTAACTTTTATGTATCTTAGTTTACGTCATTCATTTCCACGAGATTTTGAGTTACAAATTTTCTCCCCATCTTTCCCCTACCCACCACCCCAAAACAGCCATCCCATTGTATAACCCCTCCCCCAATCTGCTCTCTCCTATATCCTCCCCCATCACCCCTCTGACTTTCTGGTAGAGCAAGATGGATCTCCCTACCGCAGTGTCTGTGTATCTTATTACCCAGTTGCATGTAGATGATGATGATAATAATAATAATAATAGTAATATATACATATATATTTTTTAACATTTGATTATAGTACTTTAAATTGTACATTCTTTCCCTTCCTCCCTCGTCACCTACCCCCACTGGAAGGACAAGCAATTCAATACAGGCCAGACATGTGTAGTTATGCAGACCATCTCCACAGTGGGCATATTGTGAAAGGCTGACTACATTTCCCTCCTTCCTATCCCGCCCCCCCCTCTTGTTCTATTCTCTACTTTGTCCCTGTCCCTTTACAGAAGTGTGTGCTTCTAACAACCCTCCCCTGAAGCTCATTTCTGACAGAGACCAACAAATAAACATTTAGGAAGCACTTCCTTTGTGCCACACACTGTGCCAGCCTGCACCCAGTATTGGCTAGTGACTGACTCTGGAAGGGGAAGAGAGAGAATGAGGCCACTAAGGGACCCCATCTGCTGACATTCCATTTCTCACCTCCATGTCTTTGCCTAGAATGTGGCCTCTAAGAAACCTGCATTTCCTTCCAGGCTCAGCTCATGCACCACCTCCTGTAGGCAACCTCCCCTGGGGCCTCTTTCTTCCCACTTATTAGTGCTTTCTCCTTCCTCAGATGGTACCTATCTGTTTTCAAGGTGGATATCCCCAGTAGATGAGTACCCTGAGGTCAGGGACTTTCATTTGTCATTGCCTCCCCAGTGTCTAAGAAAGTGCCTGGGCCATAGTAGGCACGTAAGAAACATGCATCCAATTGAATTAAGCCAAAGATGGGGTCTCCAGGTATACATTGAACCTAGATTCAAATCCAGGAATTCAAAGTACGACAGTGACTTAGTGTGAAATATCCCAGACTTAGGTATCAGAAGGCCTTAGTCACTGTGCCATCCTTTCTCTCTGGGCAACAGGGTAAGACATTCCTTCTACATCTACCTTATAGGGCTCAGAAGCTCATGAATGGGTCAAGGATAGAGATGAAGAGTTAGCAGCCATCAGGGCACAAGGAGGTAACAGTTAAAAAACATGAGAAATAATGAGGGACCTTGGAGAGGGAGCACAGAAGAGGCTTTGGTGACCCCATGGTTGGGCAGATCAAGGGAGAAGAGGATCCAGTGACAAAATCAGCAGAAGGGCTACCAGGAGAGGAGAAATCTGAGAAAGGCCTGCTCCCCATGGCCACATTCTCTCTCCTTTGCCAGTATGGCTGATTTCAGTTAGTCTCCAGCAGGCTTCCAGCTTGGGCTCACTCTGAACTCTTCTCACTGGTATGAGAGGAAGATAAGGGAAGCCATGATTGCCTCAGTGTCAAAACCCTAAGGCTATCTGCAAGAGGTATGATGCTGGGCACAGTCACTCTCATTTCTGTGACTCAGTTTCTTAATATGTTAAACTGGGGTCAATGA
Organism: Pseudochirops cupreus; assembly: GCA_028627135.1. Lineage (NCBI taxonomy): Eukaryota > Metazoa > Chordata > Mammalia > Diprotodontia > Pseudocheiridae > Pseudochirops > Pseudochirops cupreus. The sequence goes on along the minus strand of CM053582.1, from coordinate 37,204,021 downwards.
AACTCATAGCACTTTTCTCATGGTGTTTTGTGAAGACAGAAATAGGATCATAGAAGAAAAGCTGGAAGTGTCCTCAGAGGCCATCTAGTCCAAATTCTTCATTTTACAGAGGAGGAAACTGAGGCCTGGAGAGGAACAGTGATTTGCCTAAGGTCATACAGGTAGTTTCAGAGGTAGGATTTGAATACAGGTCCTCTGACCCCTGAAATCATTGTTCTTTCCATTCTACCAAGAACTGATAGCCACCACTGACCTCTGGCTACTAGGACCATCTTTCTAGCCAGTCTCCTATCTCCATGTCTCTCCCAACCTCTCCTTGGTCTCCATGGGCCTCCTAGCTGCTGACCATTTGGCCCACAGTTCAGCTCTCACTCCTGGGAGTCTCCAGGTTACTATCTACGTGGACTCTAGCCTTTTTGCCTTGCTCTGCTGGTATAAAGATCGCCTTGGATCTCACCCATTTGGGGATCCATCATTTGGCCAGACCCTCACATTCTGTATGAGCCTTGAATGCCTTGCATGAGCCTTAGCTCATTAGCCTTCCCATCCCAGATGACAAAGCCCTTGAATCTAGCCAGAGAAGTCAGTGGTGACTTTCTCTAGCGTAAGAGTTGGGGGTCTTCTCTTATCAGTCCAAAGGTCAGAGTACACAGACCTCAAACCATCAGAATCTACCTAGACCCATTTATTTCTCAGAGGTCTCAGCTCTGTCACTGGGCTTCCCAAAGTACGTTTCTATCTCCATTCAAAATTAATGCAAACATGGCCTTAGTACTCTAGACAAGCCAAAGGACTATCTATGCATCTTTCTTGGTTTCTTTGTCTCTTCCTCCTTCCCCATCTCACTCTCTAGCTAATCTCAGTTGGGCCTTCTCTGCTGCCTGGAAGGCCTTTTATTCTTCCCTAATTGGATCTCTATGGTACCCTCCACAGCAGCTGTCGAAACAGAAAATATGAATATTTTCTCTTCTTGTCTCTCCTCTCTCCTCCCTTTTAGCAGAAAACCTCAATTCATACATTATGGAGAAAATAGAAGCAATCTGCTGTGAGCATTCTCTTCTCCCCATCTCATGATTTAAACCTCCCAACATCATCCCTCATTCTCTTCTCCTTTGCTCCAGTCTCAAAGAGTTGGGCCCACTTGTGCCCTTGGTTCTGTCCCTCATCTTCTATGGTACCTTGCTTCTTCATTCATCCCTACTTCTCTCATCTTTAATCTCCATATCTATTGGTTCCTTCCCTACTCTCTACAAGCATGCCCAGGACTTTGCCATCCTTTTAAAAAAAAAACCTCTCTAGACCCTCCAGATACTATTCCATAGCTGTCTTGCTTTTTATAACAAAACTCTCAGAAAAAACTGTCTATACTCATTGCTGCCACTTTCTCACCTCCCACTCATTTCTCAAATCCTTTAATCTACTTTGACCTCCTCATTCAACTGCTCTCTCCAAGCTCACCAACAGTTCTTTAATTGCTAAGAACCCAATGGTCTTTTCTTAATCCTGATACTTCTTGAGCTCTGTGTGGTGTTTGACACTACTGACTGCTCTCTCCTCCTCGATACTTTCACCTCCCTGGATTTTGCTCTTCTTGTTCTTCTCCTACATATTCGACTGCTCCTTCTCCATTCCCTTTGCTGGATCACCATTCATGTCTTTTTCCAGTACCTGTGGCTGCCTCCATGGCTTTGTCTTGTTTTTTCTTCTCTGATTCCTACTTTCTTTCCTGGGGATCTCATTCATCCCTATGGCTTGAAATGTCATACTGCATTGATGACCTTCAGATATCTACACCTAACCTGAATCTCTCTATCTGGTTCTAGCTCCCTGTCACAAATTGCTTGCTTCCCTGGTTATGGACTTGCTGGTCATCCTACTGGCATCTCAAACTCAATATGTTCAAAAGAGAACTCATTATCTTCCTCCTTAACTACCCTTTCCTTCATAATCCCTCATTTTTTTCTCGAGGTCACCACCAGCCCTCCAGTCACCAAGGTTTTTCTTTTTCTTACTTGGGGGACAAATTGAGTAAAAGAGAGAAGGGACGTAGCAATAAGGTTGTCAAAACAATAAAGAAGGAAAAAAGAGAAGAGGGTTTTCGGAACATTTTTTAAATGCACAAAAGAGAAAAGAAGGGATTTCAGAGGGAGACAGAAAAGGACAGCTTTGAAACTAGATTGAATTTCCTTCATTCTTTAAAAAAACAAGGTATGCATAATAGGGATTCATAGCTTCACATTATAATCCTTTTCCTCTTTTACTTTGTATATTTTGTTGTTTTCTAGTCATTTCAGACTCTTTGTGACCTCATTTGGGTGACAAAGATACTGAAGTGGTTTTCCATTTCCTTCTCCAGCTCATTTTGCAGATGAAGAAACTGAGGCAAATAGGGTAAAATGACTTGCCCAGGGTCACACAGCTAGTGTCTAAGACCATATTTGAATCTTCCTGACTTCAGACCCAGAACTCTATCCACTGCACTACCTAGCCACCCCTTACTTTGTGTGTAAAAATGTTCATTTTCGAGGTATTTGTTAAGTTCGGGATTTAAATAATTAAATGTTGTTCCTTTAATGACTGCCAAGTCTTACAAATTCTACCTCCCTAAGTTCTCTCACACACTTCCCCTTCTCCTAAGCTCGTCACCTCTTGCCTGGACAATATTGCCTTGCAACAGCCTCCTATGCGGTAACCCTGCTTCATGACTTTCCACTCTTCACCCCATCTTCCACAAAGCTGTCAAATTGCATTCCTAAGGCTTGTCTGATCATGTCATTCCCCGTATTCAACTATTTCCAGTGACTTACAATTGCCTATTGAATAATATACACATTGTTCCCCATCTCTGTCCCCTCCCTCCCTCCCTCTCTCTCTCTCTCTCTCTCACACACACACACACACACACACACACACACACACACACACACACATCTCTCTCCTTGTCTCTCCCCCATTTCTTTCCTATCTCTTCTCTCTCACCCTCCCTTCTTTCTACCTTTCTTTCTCCCTCCTGCACCCCTCTCTGTACCCTTCTCCTCTCCCTCCCTCCTTTTCTTTCTCTCTCTCTCCCTCCCTCCCATCCCTCTCCCCTCATCAATCTCTGTCTCTGACTCTCTGTATATATTCCCTTCCCTCCCTCCCCCACCACCAGTTCTCTTTCTCACATACATACACTCATCTCCCCTTCGGAGAGCCTGTACTAAGTGTCCAACAGAGACAGCAGTCCTTTCTGGCAGCTTATTCATTAGTATGCATTTAACCTCCACATTCACTAAACCTCGGGCTCTGCTCAGCTAATCAGTTCACCCACTCACAATAAACCTATTGACTTGACAGAGAAACTGACGCACAGAGTGGTGAGGGTGCATCTACGTCTGTGTGCGCCACTGACCTGCCTATTTGGGGGCTGCTGTAAGTGGATAGGCAGGCAATCAATCAGGTCAGCCAACGGTCAGCCTGAATCCGTCATGAAGACAACTGAATCAGATCAGTCATTCTGTGATTAATTGATACCCAGAACCAGATTATTAGAAGGGCTGGAAGAAACACAGAAATTGAAAACAATTTGGTGGCATTGTACAGAGTGGCCCCTGTGACTCAGTAGGCAGGAATGGGGAGAGTATTATGGCCACCCTCACAACAGGTCAAGAAAGCTCTTTTTGTGGCATCAAAGCAAGCAATTAGGTCCAGCTGGGCTCAAGTTTTCAACTCCCAAACACCGAGAGTCAGCCCGTCCAGATGCACCCATTCCACAGAAAACTGTTGCCAAGGGTTGGGGTTTGCATTATTTTTGAGAGGATGAAGGACAACTAAATGTACAAATGAAGAAGCATTTGGAAATCACTTTCTCCAAAGTATGGACATGATGGTAATGAGGAGGGGATGAAGGAAATGAATGTTCAGGACAACTGCCTCCAAAGTGAACCCCATCTCCCATGATATGCATGCCCCTAGTTCTCAACCTGTGGGTCGTGACCCCTTTGGGGGTCGAATGACCCTTTCACAGGGGTCACAGGGGTTGCCTAAGACCATTGGAAAACACATATTTCCAATGGTCTTAGGAACCGAGACACCACTCCTCTATCAGTCTCCAGGCAGGTCTGTCCACATGCAGATACACCCACATACAAGTATTAAAGGGTCACGGCATTAGGAAGCTTGAGAACCACTGCCCTAGTCACTGCCATAGATCATAGGTTTTAGAGATGGAGTGGTCCTTAGAGAAATTCTAGTCCAACTCTCCCATTTTACAAATGACAAAAACTGAGACAGGGGAAAATAAATGTTCCTAGAATTATAGGAACAGAGGTTTCAAGCCAGAAAGGACCTTAATGGTCATGTCATCCAGCTCCCAGGGCTGGTGGTATAGTGAATTGGGGTCAGAGGACCTGGGTCCAATTCCTAGTGCTGTCACTTACTAACTATGTGACCTTGAACAAAGCAGTTCTAGACCTCAGTTTCCCCACCCTTAAAATGAGGCACAGACGTGGACTAGATCACTAGTATCAAACTCAAAATGAAACAGGTCCCAGCGGGCAGTATAGCGCCTTAGAAACCCACATATTAACATTATCTATGTTGAATTGTAGTTTTATTTATTTTATTAAAATTTCCCAACTGCATTTTAATCTGACTCGTCAGAGCAACTTGCCAAAGGTCACTCAAGTGATAATTAGCAAAAGTGAATTTGAATCCAGGTCCAGTGCTCTTTCAACTATGTCTTATTACATCAGGGAAACTTCTCCCAACATTGTGCCTGGCCTTGGTTTCTGGGCCTTAGTTATACTTTCTTGCTAGTGACTTCAGCTTGGCACACATAAACCCCTAGCTAAGGCTTTTCTAGTCGCTTTTACCATCACTCCTTCTCACTATTTCCTGCTAAATTCCACCTCTCTCCACCCCTCCCCCCAAATCTTCCCTAGTTAAAGGCTGGAACTATCTCTCTCCCCTCAAGTAGCTGCTGCAAAGTGATGAGCCCAATACCCTACCTTAGAACCAGATTTAAATCTCTCTCCTCACAGCTACTCAAAGTCCATCTCAACAACTCCCTTGGGTTCTGTCTTCAGAACAAACAGAATTCTCCTTAATTTTTTCATTCCTCACATGACCCAAGACAAATGTATAAGAATGACCCTGCTAATTCCACTGCCCCACCACACTTCATCCCTTCAGATTCTGTTCTCCAATGGTTCTGTGATCTCACTGATGGCTTCATCAATGAAAAAAGATGGATATTCAATAAGAGAGTTATTTGAAGCATTCCTACACACACACACACACACACACACACACACACACACACACACACACACACACAGCAGATGTAAACAGATTATTCACCTTGCAAAAAACCTGAGACAACAGAAACACAGGAAATATAAATAAATACAGCTACTAAGGGAAGTATAAGTAACAAAATAAATTAACCCAGAAAAAAGAAAAAAACCTCAAAAAAGAAAAGTATCTATGGGATAAAATAACACCAAAATCACAGCAGAGGGATCATTAAGAGATTTCTATCCAAAAGTACACTAGGAGACAAGGATAAAAACTGGATTTAGGCTGAAGGAGTGATAGAAGAGGAAGAGGCCTGAGACACTATGACCTTTAGTTCCTTACAAAGCTCTTCTTACAGATAAATCCTGTGCATTACTGTGGGCATCATATAATTCTCTCCTGGTTCTGCTCATTTTGTTCTCTGTACATTGATATGAGTCTTCCCATTTTTTCCTCATTTCTTCATATTTGTCATTTGTTATAGTACAATAACATTGCATTCCATTCACAAAGCACAATTTGTTCAGCCAATGCTCAGTTTGATTGGCATCCCTTTCTTTCTAGTTCTTTATAATTATAAAAGATGCATATTATATATCGAAGACATCTTTTTTTATATCTCCAACCTCTCCTTTCTTTGACTTCCTTGGGGGTATGTACCTAACAGTGATATGAAAAGGTCAAAGGTCATATACAGTTTGGTGAATTTTCTAAAACAATTCCAATTGTGGAAGCTAGGTGATGAAGTGAATAGAGTGCTGGGCCTGGAGGTAGAAAGACTTGAATTCAAATCTGACCTCAGATATTTACTAGCTAGGTGACCCTAGGAAAGTCACTTGACCTCTTTCCTCACATCTGTAAAATGGGGATAATAATAGGACCTACTTTCCAGGGTTCTTGTGAGGATCAATTGAGATTATATTTGAAAAAGTTCCATATAAATGGGTTTTTTTGTTCAGTCATTTTTTAGTCATGTCGTACTTTTCATGATCTCATTTGGGGTTTTCTTAGAAGAGATACTAGAATGGTTTGCCATTTCCTTTACAGATAAGGAAACGAGGCAAACAGGATGAAGTGACTTGCCCAGTTAGTAAGTGTCTGAGGCCAAATTTGAACTTAGGAAGATGAGTTTTCCTGACTTCAGGCCCAGCACTCTACCAGCTGTGCCACCTAGCTGCTTATGTAAATGTTAGCTATTATTATTAAATTGTTTTCCAGAAGAGGTGGAACAATTAAAAGCTCCATCGAGAGGGTATAACTGTATCTGTATTTTCCCATAGCTCCTCCAATATTTAACATAGTTGTATTTTATCATGTTTCCACAGTTTCTTTAAAATCCAACCTCCTTCAGATCACTATTCCCAAGCTTGCCCACCCAGAGAAACCTGCCCTCCTAGAAGTACATATTTACAGGGCTCATTGTCTCCTTAATTCAGAAGCTGGCATAAACATGATCATATCTCAGATCTAGCCCTTTCCATTATTCTGGCCTGTCCAAGTTGAGATAACTCTCTCAATTCCCATTTGATTTTTTGCTTTACCATAAAGAGTGAAGAATTTGGAAAAAATAGTCTAAACCTATTGCACATTGGGCCACTGGAGTAATTTGAAAAAGCCTTCCCCCACAGCTCCATGTGTGGTGAAGATAGCCAGCCAACGACAGGCAAGGCCCAACATGTTTTCTCAGCAGCTATAGCAGAGACTCAGGTTAAAAGTGCCTGCCTCCCCACTGGTCTGTCTGCCAAGTGAGGCAGCCTATTAGCTCAGAGAAAAGAAGGGGCCATTCAAGGCCAAAGAGAGGGAGCTGTCCTTCAGCACCCATCAGCAGAGGAGCCCAAGTCAGACTTAGCAGTCAGATGTCAAAACACATTAATAAAAATAAATACCTAAACAGGCCACCCAAGGAACGGCCAGCAATTCTGGCTGGCAAGGCTGATGAGTCAATAACAGCCCATCAGATGGAATTATTCTGGGGGAGTGATCAACTGCCTAGCCGCATGGTTTCTTTGGGGGACAAATATGAGAAAGTGGCACCAGGAATTAATTCCTTGACTAAGGGAATGACAGATAGAGGATGGCCTCCAGAAAAAAATACAGCAGCAATAAAAGGAAAATCTACTGGAAAGGGAAAGCTCATAAACAAAGCTTTGTTCATGTAGCTGGGCAGCAGAAAGGTATTCAGAGCCTTTGAAAATCAGGTGCCTCAGGTATATGCTGACAGGAAAAGAAAAGTTAACTATTTCTATTTTTCTGCAGAACCATGAGGGACAGGGAAGCCATGGATATGGAGAACCTACCTATACTCCTCAATAGGGTGGCTATGAAAAAAATTGCTCTATTGCTTTGTGCCTCAGTTTCCCCCTTTCCTCAATATTGGTCTCTTAAATATTTAGCTGTACTTTATGGTTTCAAGACAAATGACTCATCCAAGATCCATTGACCTTTTTAAAAACCCATATCAAAACCTATATTATTTTTATATCACAATTATTTTTATATCACAATCATTTCTGGACATACTCTTCCTTACCCCCTACTGAATAAAATTCTCCCTTCTAACAAAGAAAAACAGTTAAGCTAAAACAGCTGAAAGAGTGACTGTGTCCCATTGTCCAATAAGAGATGAGCCATTCTTCCATAATAATCCCTCTCTCTCAGCCAAAAGAAGAAATGGTTTCTTATCCGTTCTCCAGGACTAAGATTTCAGCAGGCTTGCTTTAACAGCTCACCTGCTCCCCAGATGATTCACGAAATAATCACAGAAATGAATTCCTTCTCTCCTGGTGTGCATGGGGGATTACTGGGGACCAATTTGAGATGCTGACTTCTGAGGTATATGTGAGCTCAAAGAGGAAATTGTATGATGTACGTGTAGGTCCCTCAACCTAGCAACTATCTTCCTCCCTCTCACTCAGCCCCTTCTGCTTACTTCTTGTCGCAGGCCAAGCCAACCAGCCTACTTGCTGAGAGCATTCTATATTCCACCTCTGTGCCTTTCTACAAGCTGGCTTCCATGCCTGGAATGCACTACTTTCATACCTCCGCCTCTTGAAACCCCTAGGTCCCTTCATAACTCAGCTCAAGGCCCTCATCCTCCAGGAGGCTTTTCTGGCTCTCCCCACCCAGCTCTTCCAATCCCCTGAAATTACCTTATATCAACTTTGCAGGCACTTTGTCTTGACTGATTTGTTGTATAAGCATTTTCCCCCAGAAGAACATAAACTCCTTGAGGCCAGGGATTGTTTCACTTTTGCTTTTGAAAGCCCAGTGTCTAGCACGCTGCCTGACCATATTAGACACTTGATAAATGGCTGTTGGATTGAACTGAATTAGCCACCTCAAGTCAACCTCTTCTCTACATATGACATCTGCTGCTTGAGAGGAATAGAGATCTGGACTTCTGTCCCTGCCCCATTACTACCAAGACATCCAAGTCACTAAACATTTCCTATGCACAAAGCACCAAGTTCAGCCTCAGGAACAGACAAAGGGTTTGAAGAGGAAGCTGAAAAGGAGAGGTGGGCATGGGAGCATGAGGGGGGAATTCAAAGGACAGCTTGGTGAGAAATTAAGAGACAGTGGTCCAGGTGTCCTCCTTAGGCAGAGGTTCTTGGCAGAGTCCTACAATCAGAGAAAGAGGTTGAGATTGAGGACAAAGGGAAGGAACATGTTTAAGAGAGGTAGAAGAGGACAGTAGATATCTTTGCACTTCCAGCTGCCTTGATTGAAGAGACATGCTGATTATATGGTGGAGACAGATGTGATGAGGTGGACTCAGGTCTTCCTAGACATGGCAATGGATTGGTTGATGTGCCATGAGTATATCTGTTCAGATCAAAGGTGAGGTACTTATCAGGAAAGAAAGGAGAAAAAGGAAGGAGAGAGAGAAAGGAAGAGAAATGAGAGAAAAAGGAAAATGAAGGACAAAAAGGAGGAAGTAAGGAGAAGAGAGAGAAAGGAAAAAGAAAAAGAAAGTAAAGGATCAAGGAAAGAAAGAATAAGTGAAATTAAGTAGAGGAAGAAGAAAAAAGGAAGGAAGGAAAGGGGGAAAGAGGGAAAGAAATGAAGAGAAAGATATAAATAAAAATGGAGGAGAGAGAAGGGAGAGACAGGGGGAGAGGAAGAGAGAGGAAGGGAGAGGGAGAGAGGGAGAGGGAGAGAGGGGGGACAGAGAGAGAGAGAGAGAGAGAGAGAGAGAGAGAGAGAGAGAGAGAGAGAGAGACAGGGAGAGGGAGAGGGAGAGGGAGAAGGAGAGAGAGAGGTATCAACAAACATATCTTGGCCTTCCTTCCTTTTCCACTTGTAAGGCTCTTCCTCTGTCCTGATTTCAACTTCTTCTCTTAATCTCACCCTCAACACTACCATCCCTACCACTAGAAGCCAGTTCTTGTTCACTGTCCCCAGGCTCACTGGAAATCTGGGCTTGTCGGTGGCTCCAATGTGTGGCCCACCCTGCTAGGTAGACAGCAGGCTCTCTTCTGAGCCTTGAAATCCCTCAATGTGTTTGATAAATGTAACAAGTCCCAGATCTAATTGAAATGGAAAGGCTAAATCAAAGTGCACCTGGGCTCTGGGAGTTGTGGGCCCTTAATGCCACTGCTTTTCATTAAAGCCAGCCTGTCTGTTATTCCTTGCTCTGAAGAACTTCCTGGTTTCCTGGTGTCAACCTGACTGCCTATTCATTGGATTACCCCTTTTATTGGGTGAAGGAAGTGGAAGAGAAGGAGGTCCCCAACAGACTGTTCTCTCTGCTGAAAAGCCATGTCCTCTCCCTATCTCCTCCCACCCTTGGTCTACTATTCTCCCTCTTTCTGAAACTAGCTCAGGATAACAAGGCAAACAGAGGCTTCAAATTCATGGATTTTCTCTAGATTCTTGGGAAGGTCAGTGGCAAAGTAGAGATGCTAACAGGAAAGTCTAGCATCTACCACTCAATTCTGAGCTCCAAACCATCACTGAGCTTATCAGTCTACTGGAGAGCACACAAAGTGATATCTAAGATCCCTTCCAAGTCCAACATTCCATGAGTCTCTAAAGCACAGATCTGACCATGTTGCTCTCCTGCTCATGAAGCTTCAATGACTCCCTGTCATATAAAAGATCTCCATGATCTAACTCTAACTTATCTTTGTAGAATAATTACACATTCCTTCCTCTGAAGTACTCTTCGTTACAGCCAAACTGGCCCATTTGCTCTTCCATATCCATGACATTCCATTTTCCACCTCCACACTTTTGAACCAGTTGTCCTCCATTCCTTGGGATGCTCTCTTTCTTCACCTTAGTCTCCTAGCCTCTCTGAATTCAGCTTTGACCTTCATGGTCAGAAAGGATAAAGATTCTGGGCCCTCCCGCAGTAGCTCATAGGCTCTGCATCACAGAGTCTTGTTGTGTTATCATAAAAATCCACCAGGTCCTTCCAGACATAGATTATGGTGTAAGCAAAAGTCCAGAGCCCAGAGAAGGCAATGTCAGATATGGGGCAGCGAGTGGCCTGGTTTTACTGGCTCATGGGGGGGAGGGGGTGGAGAGGAGTGGCCTGAATCAAGACTGGAAAAGCAGGGTGTTGCCAGACCGTGGAGTTGAATGCTAAGCCAACTAGCTTGAAATTTACCTAATAGGCAATAAGGATGGATGGACCAGACCCAGAATTAAGTAACCGGGAGAGCCAACATGATCACCTTTGAGAAATTGCAAAGCTTTTTTTAATGCCCCCAAACCTATTCCAGTAAGAAAGGACGGTTTTTGAATACCGATATTCAGTCAGTGCCATGGCTCTGAGGCTTCTTGTTCCCTGGGAAATTAAAAATGAGCATCACTCGAAGGGCACTGGGAAGGTAGATGCTGGGGGTGAGCAGGCTGTAACACCTTAGAAACACAGAACTATGCAAGAGAAGTGGTGTGAAGGATGTTATCAAAGACATGTCTGAGTCAGAAATGCGATGAGTTAGTCAGGTGGGAAGAGCAAGGGAGAAGCCACATTCAGCCCAGGTTCTCTCATCATCATTATGGCAAGAGAAAGCAAGGATGTGAATCAACAAGCATGTATTAATTACTTACTGTGTGCCAAGCACTGGGCCAAGCTCTGGGGATACAAAGAAAGGCAAAACAAATACGGTCCCTGCCTCCAAGGAGCTCACATTTTCCGTGGGGAGACAGAATGCAAACAACTATGTTCTTAAAAGATATCTGCAACGGGCGGCTAGGTGGTACAGTGAATAGAGCACTGGACCTGGGGTCAGGAGGACCTGAGTTCAAATGCGGCCTCAGACACTTGACACACTTACTAGCTATGTGACTTTGGGCAAGTCACTTAACCCCAGTTGCCCTCCAAAAAAAAAAAAAGATATCTGCAATGGAAATGAGAGGTAATCTCCAGGGGAAAGCACTGGAGGAAAGGTATATTAGGTAGACCCCCCCCTCCCCCCGCAGCAAGCATATGGGAAGACATAGGCTAGAGAACGATGAACAAGCATAGATGGGTCACAATCTGCGTTGTTGGAAGGAAAACTCACAGCAACAAGATCGGAGATTCATTTGAGTATTTGTGGTCATAGGGAGCCACTGAGGATTTTTGAGCAGAGGAGTGGCATGGCCAAAGCTACATATAGGAAAGATTATTCTAACAGGGGCATGGGAAGAATCGAGGCAGAAAGACCTGTTAGGCAACAATTGCAAAGATATCCTGCCCTGAATTGGCATGACGTGAAATTGGGGCCCTTTCCCCACAAGCCCAGGACTCCTTGAAACTGTTCTCAAAAGATCTGGCACCCTCAGACTGGCCCTGGATGCCAGGTTGAGGTGGCCCCTAAGACAGCCTCTCAACGAGGTCCATGCACTTCTCCTTCCCTGTCTTCTCCATGATTCTGCTACCCTTGACAGTCCCAGGGGGCCTGCTGGATTGACTACAGTCCTCCGGCAATGTAAAGGGATGATGAAAACCCTTAGCACCTGAGTTCCCACACAAGAGACTCAATAGAAAGAATGTTAAACCAAACATCAGGAGATCTGGGGCCTGGTTCTGACTCCAGTATTTACCAGTGTACAACCTTGGGCACAAGGGGCAGCTTGGTATAGTGGATAGAGCTCCACTTTGCATTAGGAATATATGGATTAAAATCCCAACTCCAAAATTTACTAGCTGTATAACCCTGGGCAAGTTGCTAAACTGCTCTGTGCCTCAGTTTTCTAATCTGTAAAATGAAGGGATTGGCTTTGATGGCCTCTAAGCTCTAAATCTATGTTCCTATAAGTAATTTCCCATCTCTGAACTTTAGTTTCTTTCTATGTCAGATGAGAACACGAGGATAATACTACCTACTTTGTCTATGTTCACAGGTTGCTTTTATTCTTCTGGTGAGGATTACATGAGATAATGGCCACTTCAAGTTTAACCTTCAAACAGGAAGAATTGGGCTCAATGAGGCATAGAAACAAGGTGAAATGAAGCCCTCACAGTCGAATCTCAGAGTTGGAAGGGACCCCAGGGGCCATCTTATCCAACCTCTAACTTGAAAATGAATTTCCCTCTACAACATCTTCAGCAAGTAGTAATTCTGGCTTTTGAATGAAGATCTCCAATGAAGGGGAAGCTGCTGTGTCCTGTGGCAGCTCATTACACTTTAGGAATTCCTGATCACTAGGTGGCGCTGCAGTAGACAGAGTACCAGGTCTGGAGTCAAGAAGACTCTTCTTCATGAGTTCAAATCCAGCCTCAGACACTAACTAGCTGGGTGACCCTGGGCAAGTCACTTCACCCTGTTTGCCTCAGTTTCCTCATCTGTAAAATGGTCTAGAGAAGGAAATGGCAAACCCCTCCAGTATCTCTGCCAAGAAAACCACAACTGGGGTCACAGAGAGTTGGACATGACTGAAATGACTGAACAACAACAACAATCACTAGGCAGTTTTTCCTGACATCAAGCCTGAATCGGCCTCTCTGAACCTTCTACCTGCTAGTAGTGCTGCCCTCAGGGGCCAAACAGAGCGTGATCAATCCCTCTTCCCAACTGAAGGCAGCTAGTAGAGCTGGATAAAAGGCTTGCTGTGTAGAGTGCCCAGTTGAGACCCAGTGTTGGTGATGCCATTGGGGGCGTCACTCAGGAGTACAGCAGACAAGAATAGGGGCATGGGGAAACATACATGTTCAGTAAACACAAAGTAAAAATCAATATGATTGATTTTTTTAAATAGGAAAGCTAGACTGTTCCGTGAGTTCTTGCTGCAAAGGTAGTGGAAACAATTTCACTGAAATCCTAGGATTTTCTTTTGCCTCAGTAAAGGGATCAGACTTGGAAAGATCCAGCTTGATCTAGCAAGAGCTGATTGTTAAATGTTCTATGCGTGAGCATTTGTACCTCATAAATCTAAAATGCTAGGAATTGGGACCCTGTTCATTATTTTGTTGATTGTCTAGACTTAAGAAAGTGATGAAGAAAATGTTAATTATGCACTTAAAAATGTATCCTGCATGTAGCTCCCCCCCTCACCCCACCTCCCAGCTCGGAGAGCTAGTTAGTCAGTAGCATTTACTGGAAAGATCCTATCCCAAAGTAATTTATCTGAAAAAAGATCTGGGGGTTTTAGTGGATAGTAAGTTCAATATGATCCAGCTGCATTGATGTGGGAGCCAAAAAAAGCAAATATAATCTTGGGCTGCATTAAATTGCCCAGGGCTCTAAGGCCAGTGTTCTTTCCACTGCACCACACTGCCTCTTCTTTCAGGGAACCAGGAGGAAGGGAGGGGAGAGATCTATTATAATGTCATGATCACCGAGAATATAGTCACCAACCTGACTTGCTCTGCAGGGTCAAACCACATCTTGGATTGGGTTTAGTTCTGAGTGTTACATTTTAGGGAGGACATTAATAAAGGGGAGAATGCCTAGAGGAAGTCAATCAATCACTAAGTATTTATTAAGTGTCTACAATGTGTTAGGCACTGTGCTAAGTGCTGAGGATACAAAGAAAGACAAAAGACACTCCCTGCCCTGAAGGAGGCCACACTCAAAAGGGGAAGGCAACAAGCAAATATATACAAACAATCTCCAGATGGGAGAAATTGGAGTTCATCTCAGCCAGCAGGCACCAGGATTAAGAGGGATCTGGAAAGGCTTCCTGGAGAATCTGAAGGAAGCCAGGAAGTAGAGATGAGGAGGTAGACCATTACAGACATGAGGAACAGTGAGTGCAAATGCCCCAGAAGAAGGAGAGATGTACTATCTCATGGGAGGAATAGCAAAAAAAAAAGACCAGTGTCACTGAATCTAAGATAACATGAGTGGGTTTATGTAAGGTGTAAGAAGACTGGAAAAGCAGAGGTGGGCTAGGTAATGAAGGACTTTGAATGCCAAACAGATGATTTTTGCATCTTGTCCTGGAGATTATAGGGAGTCAATGGAGTTTGAGTAAGAATTTATCCAAGTAGTTAGACTTGTGCTTTAGGAAAATTTATGTGATAGCCAAGTGAAGGATAGAGTGGAGTGCGGAGAGACTTATGGCAAGGAGAGTAACCAACACTTCAGTAGCCTAGGTGTGAGGTGATGACAGCCTGCACCAGGGTGGCAGCAGTGGCAGAGAAGAGAAGGAGGCATAAGCAAGAGATGTTAGAAAGGTAATGTCAACAAGCTGTGGCAACAGACTAGATATGGAGGGTAGGAGAGAATAAGGAGTTGAGGATGATACCTAGGTTTTGAGACTGGGTGACTAGGAGGATGGTAATAGGGAAATTTGGAAGGGAGGAGGATGGGGGAGGAAAGATGAGTTCAGTTTTGGACACGGTGAATTTAAGGTTTGAGATGTCCAATAGGCATTTAGGTAGGCAATTAAGATGGCAGAGAGCCTCAAGATTCTGCCATATAAAGATCAGCTGATTGAACTGGTCATGTTTAACCTGGAGAAGAGAAGATTCAAGAAAGGCATGTTAGCAGCCTTCAAGTATTTGGAGTTCTGTCATGTGGAAAGAAGGATTAAACTTGGTCATTTTCACCCCAGAGGGTAGAATCAGGAGCAATGGGTGGAAAATAACAGAGAAAACTGGTTCATTATTAGAGTTATCCAAAAGTGGAATGAGCTACCTCAGAAGGCAAGGGGCTTCCCTAACTGAAGGACTCAAAGCAACGGACAGACATGCTGGGAGGGAGACTTAATTGCTTACGTTTGGATTGTACTCAATGGCCTTGGAGGACCCATTCAACCTTGAGTCCACAAGAGACAAAACTAAGATGTGTACATTAGCGTGAAGCAGGTTATGTAGCCAGAGAGGAGAGACAGTGTATGGAATAAAGGCCACCCCTGTGTGAGGAGGGGAGGGAAGGCCCAGCTGCTAGGTGAAAAGTCAGCCTCTGGTCCTAATGGGGCCCTAGAAATTGTTATGACCCACATGCCAATAGAGCATAACTAGGAAATGGTGTCCCCAATGGGTCTTTGCCCTCCAGCACTTCTACAAGGTTAAGACTGCACTCTTCATACAGGTAATAAACTTAGAGGACTTGGGTTTGAACCCTGCCTCTGCCAGTCACTCCCTATGTGACCTTGGGCAAGTCATTTCATCTTGCTGGGGCCTCATTTTCTTTCTCTGTTAAATGAGGTTGGATTCAACAGCCTCTAAGTTCCCTCCCAGTTCTGCCTGCAAGCTCTTCAGATCCTTTTCTCCCCCCAGCTCCTTCAGGTTTGCAAAGTCTTTTCCTTATAGCCACACTATGAAGAAAGGAAGGCAAAGATTATTATTCCTACTTTACAGATGAGAATTGAGATAGAGTGACTTACCCAAGATTACTCAGCAAACTATGGGGCCTTTGTGTCCTGCTCTCAGGTCCAGGATTCTTTCTACTATACCCAGCTATGTCTCTAAGGCAAGAAAACAGAAGGGGCCAAGCTTCTGGTTACCAATGCTCCAGGCTATGTCCTGAGACCCTCTACCATCTCCCAAAGCATTCCTCTTCAAGCACCCCCAGGGCTCTACTGCTTCTGCTCATGTCTCCTGACTCTCTAGCTCCCTCAAGCTGCCCTCCCCAAAGCAGGATGGTGCCCAGGAGGACTAGAGCCAGAGCCCAAGCTGTCATTTGTCTTCATCCTATAGAATGAGCCACTTTCATGAGACTTGCTCATTTCATGTCCTTTGCAGCTCATTAAGGTAGTCCTATTGACCACAGAACAGGTGCCACCAGATCCCCAAAAACAATATGTTCTAGGTCAGGGTAACACTGATATCTGTCAAAGGGTGGGAAGCCAGAAGTGCTTCAGAAACAAAAATTCCACTTTGGTTACAGGCTGCATTTTTTTCCCCAATGTCCCCTGTACTGAGACATGCACATGCTCCCTGACACCCCTCCCAAACCAGCTAAATGTCCACTAGCACACATAGCAATCTGTGCTTCCTTTAGGTCAGAATACACAGATCTAGTGAGAATGGGGGCTCACTCCATCTGTGGGGGTCATTCGGGGCGGGGGGGGAAGGAAACAACAACAGCAACAACTCTGACAATGACTAATCTGCCAGGCAGCAGCTTCATGGTCCAAAGATCCATAGCCCCATCAGTTCCAGTCAATGAGAGGATAATTTATTGTCTCTTCCTTCATTGACCTCCCAGACCATATGCTGCTCGTCAGCAAAGGACCATCCTCCAAGGTAAAGTCAGACATACCAAGACTCCCAAAGAACTCCAAAAATCAGCCAAAGAGGCTGATGGGACTTGTGTTGGGGGTTTCCATGGCAAGAAACATTTGCTAAGTTATGTGACATGTATCTCAAGTCAATGCAGCTATGGAAACCAGGCTCACCACCCCTTTATAGGTTTGTGTCTATAGCCAGAATCCATGAAGTATGTGGTATGACTGTAATTAGGGTATTTTCCTGTCAAGGGCTGGAACCTGGTTTATGGCCCCAGCCTGCAATTACAAACTTGGAAGTGACTTCTGAGACCATCAAGTCCAATCCAAGTAGACATGCCCAACAAGTGGCCAGCCTCTGCCTGAAGACATCCCGTGAAAGGGAGCCCTTTCCATTTGGGGACTGCTCAGATTCTTGGGCGGCTTTTCTTAACATCAACTTAAAATGGGCAACTACTGTCTAGAGTTTCTTGTTTTGTCTTTTGGGTCCAACCAGGAGAAGTCTAATCATTCTTTCCCATGGCATCCCTGAACAACCGAACTGATTAACAAGCATTTTCCACTCTATTCTTCTGTGCACATACACATTCACATTCACATTCTCATTCATTCTCTCTCTCTCTCCCACCCATACCCAGAATATCACTTTATCAGAATTTGTTGAAAATGATGCATATGTACCAACATAAAAAGCTAAACATGAACATTGACCAAAATTACTAATGTATTTAAATAGGAAAAATAATTAGGGCATGATTTAAAGAAATACAAATGTTAGGATACAATCAGGTCGCTGCACATTCTTCCTGAACTATTTTCTGCTCCTTCAAAACATTAAAAAAAAAAGCCTCCTCTTACTTATGGACTTTGATTTCCAACTTGTAAACTGCTCCCCCTTTAAGTAGCAATGAAACACCTTTCTGTAGTGATTTGAGGCTTACAAAGCTGTTAACATCTTCATAGTAAACTGGTAGGGCAGGTACTTCAAGAATTTTTGTTACCATTTTACAGGAAAGGAATATTGAGACTGAGTAGTGAAGTCAGGTAGTAAGACACAGAGTCAGGATTCAAGAACAGGGTGTCTGACTCCAAACCTAGTGACTTCTTGACTCTGCCTCATTGCTTCTGGAGCTTCCTTAAGAGTTGTGACTGTCTTTCCTCAGTTTCTCCCTTTCTCAACTCACACAAGGACCATAACCACAAGAGCCTGAAGGCCAGGACTCTTGCCACCAATTCAATTCAACAAGCATTTAGTAAGCCTCAGAGACCAGTCAGGACTCTCATGATGTGGACCTCATCCGTGAACCAAGAGGCCAAGAGTGTGTATGCATCAAGTGAAAGGCAAAGTAGGTGTATTATTCCCCCAGATGTCCTTTGGAGTTGAAGCAAGAAAGCTGGTGCTGATGGGACTTTGTTCTAGTCCTTGGGGATACTACTGATCAGGAGGCCTGGCCCAATCTCCCTTAGTGTTTATTTTTTAATTTTGGGAGGCAATCAGGGTTGAGTGACTTGCCCAGGGTCACATAGCTAATAAATGTCTGAGGCCAAATTTGAACTCAGGTCCTTCTGTCTCCAGGCCCAGTGCACCCCACTGCACCAACTAGCTGCCCCTTCTTCCCTAGTGTTTAGAAGAAGACATATTGATGCGACCCACCCTCCGTCATCAAAGGACCATTAAAGGTGGGATTCCTTCCCTTTGGCTCGCATCTCCTTCATTTCATGCTCTTTTCATTTCCTAGCACTCACAAAAACACGACTTCCCCACGCAAGTTGCTACTCACTCTTTTCAGGGCTAGGAATGCCTTCTCTTATGCCATCCTCTCTTCTAACTCCCCTATTTCTGCTGAAGATACCATCATCCTTCCAGTCACTCATGTTTGCAGTCTCAGAGGCATCCTCAACTCCTCCCTGTTCCCCATCTCTAATGGCCAATCAGGTGCCATGTTTTGTCGACTCTATTCCACAACATTTTTCATATCTGTCAACTTCTCTCCACTCACATGGCCACCATGACAAGACAGTGCTTCATCACCTCTTCCCAAACTACTGCAAGAGCTCACTAATTGATCCCCTTCTCTCTGATCTCTCCTTCACACAGCTGATGAAATAGAGTTCTTAAAATACAGCTTTCACCATATCCTACTCAGGGGCAGAAGTCTACAGAAGGGAATTCAAGCCAGGAGAGTGGGTCAGGAAAGCTCTAGTCCCCTGGGCTGGACAGCAGCTTGGTGTAGTGGACAGAGCACTGGATCTGGAGTCAGAGTACATGGCTTGGAATCCCAGTTCTGCCAGTCACTACCTATTTGACTTTGGTAGCTACTTCAGCTCCCTCAGTCTCAGTTCACTCAAACTGAAAATGAGTCAGTCAGACTGGACAAGTTCCAAGGCCTCACCCAGCTTTAAATCTATAATCATCTATGGCTCTCTATTACCTCTACCATACCCTGGCATGTAGAACCCTTCACACTCTTATCTCTGTTCTGTTTTTCCAGGATTATTTTATGCTACTCATCTCTTCACATTCAACATTCCAACCAAAGTGGTCAAGGAAGTATTTTTACAAACGTCCCATACCCTACTTCCATACCTTTGTACAGACTGTCCAATATGTCCTCATCTCCTCCCTTACAATTCTTACATGCCTTTCCTTATCCCTATAACAGTCAGGTTACTGTAATTCTCAAATCATTATGCTTTTCTTCATCTGTGTACATATTGTATTCTCCCACAGAATGTAAGCTCCTTGGAGGCAGGGACTACTTCATGCTTGTCTCAGTATCCCCAGTACCTGATACATAGTAGATCTTTCTTGAATTAAAGACTCAACAATCAGAAGAGAGCTACTTTCCCTTCTCTCAATCTTAGCTCTTTGCCCTTTGAAAACAGTGATGACTTTGTCTTTGGCAACCTTGAATGATCCCTTAGCAATGACACATTCCCAAAAAGACTAGATTTGCTATCCAAGAAGCAGCCTCCAATTCCTGCTCTGCTCCTTACCAGCTGTGCTGCCCTTTTGCCTGGGGGCATGGTCCAGGTGAGGGAACCCCAAGGCAGCAGAAACTGCTCAGAACACACCCCCTCCCCAAACCGTACAAAAAGGGCAGATACTGTTTTAGCCCAGATGGAGAACTAAAGAATTGAAGGGATTTTAGCAAGGGTCCAAGCCTATGTGGTTGCAGCGGGCCTGAAAAAAAAGAGTAATCAAGCTGGAGCCAATTCCATTTCCCCAGAAGTTGTTTGAGTCAGGGTCCAAGACTGATGCTCAGTATATTTCCCAATGTGGGAAAAGGATGAGATAGATTTGAAGTCTAGTCTTGGGGGAGGGGGCAAATCCATCGACAAAGGAGGAGGGGATCAGAAAGTGAGCAATAGTGGATAGAGAATAAATATAAATAAATAAGAGGATAATATAAACAAAAAGGGCTAAAACCACCAAAGATTTCAAGAGGAAGAAAATTCAATTAAAACCTAGAGCGCATGTGGATAAATCAACAGAAAAGACACTAAAATGAGAAGGAGATGAATAGATGAATAGCAAAAGATTACGAACCTCCCTAAAAAATATTGCAAGACAGACACCTGATGCAGCCCAGAACCCTATGGATTCTCAAAGGGGCATGGAAGCATAGCAGAGTGTTCCATAACGGTTCAAATATGAAATTGGTGTATCGAGAGACAATAAACAGCTGAGTTTATGGCCTGAACAGCAGAAATAAGAAGTGAAAATAGGAAAACTGGAATCTGCAGCACTGAGTCTCCTCAAAGAAGCAAGATTAGTCATACAAAGGACAATCTTGAAGAAACAATGAGGTTAACAGACCACAGGATCTCAATACAAGTAAAACACATTGCTCTCCATGACAGGTTAACTAGAGATAACCTAGGGATCATAGGCCTTCCAGAAAAACACGACAAGTCCAAATATATGAATACCACAATGCAAGAAATAGCACAAGAAAACTGCCCAGAATTTCTGAGTGCTGAAGTCTAAAGCACCAGTCTAAAAAAGACAAAGATTGCATGGAAGGGGAGGAACCTAAAAAAATCCCCCAAAACACTATACTTCAAACTCTGAGACACATAATGGTTAAATTTAACAATTCCAGTGACAAACAACAAATTCTGCAAATGACCAGCAGGAAGATTTTCAAAGATAAAGGAAAAGACAGTTGAAAAGCACAAGACTTCTGCACCCACCAGCAACTGCAGAAGGGAATGGAATAAATAATCTGGAAAGCAAAGAAGATCAAGATGCAACCCAGAATGACATACCCTGAAAACCTGTGGCTAATCATCCATGAACAAATGGACTTCAATACAAGAGAAGCATTTGAAGTATTCCTGGAGAAAAAAGAACCAGACGTGAGCAGAATATTCAATTCACAAATATCCCAAACAACAAAAACAAAAGAAAGGTAAGCAAATACAACTACCAAGGAACTAATAAGTAACAAGATAAATTATCGCAGCTCTGGGGACTATTAAAAGAAAAAAATTAGAATAACAAAGACATCTACTGGCTTAGAAACAACAACTGAGAGACCATGAATAGATTTCTTTTCAAAAGTACACAAGAGGAGAAAACTGAAGGCAGAATTAAAAGAAAGAGAAAAAACTAAAACACTATGGACTAAACCCTGCAACTTCCTTACAAGTGAATCAGTGCATTTTGTGGAACTAAACTGCATAATGGGAGAATACATAAAAGGGAAGACAGGAGATGGAGGATAGAAAGGAATGTGTGATGTACCCTAATCAAATCCGTGAGTAAATAGCAAAGGGAAGCTAACTCCTACAGTCTCTCAGCAAGAGGTGGGGATACAGGACAGTGGGTGAAGTTGCAAAGATTGATGAAACAGGGTGGGGGTAGGAGGAAGAAAGGAAGAAGGAAATCTCAATCCAATGGGGAGAGGGAGTCCTTTCAAAGAGTACTCCCATAAGGGAGGAGAAATATTCTGCAGTGGAAGATAACGAACCTTATGATGGCTCTTATCTGCAAGGAGATGACACACAGGGAGACCATCTCCTTTGAGGAGTTTTTTCTCCATGGATAACATCCCGCCTTGGGAAAAGGGAAACCACAGTTTCTGGGGAGCCAGCATACAGAAGGATGGGAAGTCATGGAGGAAATCACATGGCAACTAGGAGAAAAAAATAATCATAGGGAGGGCAAGGGATAGAATCTGGAGTACGGAATTTGGGACTCAGACATTTTTACCATGAGGCAATCCTTCTATCCTCATTATTTCTCTCATAAATTGACACTTCTAAGCACTCACAACCAAAATAAAGGGTGAAGGGGCAAGATCTACAAAGGTAATAACATAGAAATTTGTTCAAAGAGGCAACTCAGATTTGGTACTTAGAAATTTTAATTTCATTAGGGACATGCATAGGCTAATTCAGGAATGAATAAGTATATAATAAAAGAATAAAAGTTCAGAAGAGACAGAAAAAGAAGAAAAACAATGAAGAGAACCAGGTAAAGAAATCTTTCTTAGAAAAATATATAGGAGGGGCGGCTAGGTGGCTCAGTGAATAGAGCACCAGCCCTGGAGTCAAGAGGACCTGAGTTCAAATCCAGCCTCAGACACTTAATGCTTATTACCTGTGTGACCTTGGGCAAGTCACTTAACCCCAGTTGTCCTCCCAAAAGCTAAAAAAGAAAAAGAAAAATATATAGAACAAAAGAAAACAAAACAAACAAGAGAAATTGAATGGGAGAAAAGGGGATGTTTTGAACTAGCCACTTAACTGAGAGGAGAGAAAAGAAAAGGGAAAATGTGAGAGAGAATGAGATAAATAAAAAGAAGAAAGATAAAAGAAGCAATAAGTAAATTAAAGCTCTGAACCTAGGGAAAGGTATAACAAACAGGAGGGATTGAAAGGTAGGGGAAGAGACTATGGCAACTGAGTTGCCTTAAAGTAGATTAAGTAAAATTTACCATAGAGAAAAAGTATTTACTTAAAAGAGAAAGCAGAATTGAGACAGAGAGAGAGAGAGAGAGAGAGAGAGAGAGAGAGAGAGAGACAGTCAGACAGACAGAGAGACAGAGAGAGACAGAGAGAGAGAACACATATTCAGGGAAAACCATACTGGAAATACAAATTCAAAGAAATAGAAATATAGCTCTTATAATGTTAAATGGGAATAGATTAAACAATCTAATAAGGTGAAAGAGTTTCAGACTGGCTAACAAAACCCTACAATCTGTTGTTTATAAGATACACATTTGAAAACGAAGGCATAAACAGAATAAAAATAAGAGGCTAGAACAAAAAATATCACGTATATGGTGAATCCAAAAAAATGCAAGTTCAATTCATGCTATCAAAGAAATATTATAATTAGCAATATAAACAAAGAAAAACAAACAAATTACATTATACTGAAAGGAGCCATAAACAAACCAATATCAATATTAAACTCATGAACTACAAATTTCATAGTATCCAAATCATAAAGAAAAAATTAACTGACTTATAAAAAGCAACACAATAATAGTAGGAGACAATAATGTTCATCTTTCAGAGTTGGATAAATATAACAGAAATATAAGCAAAAAGGAAAGACACAATTGAACAATCTGCTGAGGAAATTAAAGAGAAAAGATTTTTTCTGCCTTTTAAATTGAACCACATTATATATGTATTAATCACATTTTTTATATATCTCAGTACCACCCAGAACACATATAAAAACTGACCATGTGTAAGGGCACAGAGATGTTGCAAATAAGTGTTAAAAAGTCACTTTTGGATATTAGTAATACAGGAATTTATTTGCTTGATTATGCATATTAGTTACAAAATCTTTGTTTTCTTTTTTCCCCGATGGAAGAGGTGAAGTATGGTGAAATGGCTAGGGTGGCCACAGACTGGGTAGTAAAAAAAAATATTGAAGAGAAAAGAGGGTCATTATTTTTAATTCAGAGAAGAAAACACCAGAAAGGTCAAAAAAGAAACAGACAAGAAAGAGATCTTTGAAAGCTACCAATTAAATTTATTGCTAGAAATGCTAAAATGTAAAAAGAAAGCAAGCTGTACATTATGGAGTTGAAATTTCATGTACAATCCTCTCATGGTACACTATACATATGGAAATACTCATTTTACTTGGTGTTTGCTAAGAGTAAGAATGAACATTTTAAAAATATATCAAGTAATGAAAAAAAGGTATCAATAGACAGGGATTAGCACATTCAGACCTCAAACTTTATTAGAAAGCTACAATCATTGAAACCATTTTGTATTGGTTAAAAAACAGAAAAAGAGATCAGTGGGGCAGACTACGCAAGGGAAAAGCAGAAATACTGTAACTCAATAACCCAGTATTCAATCAACTCCAAACCATAAATTAATTTGGAAAGAACTTCCTGTTTGATAAGAGCTGCTGGGAAAACTGGAAAGCATTCTGACTGAATTAGGCTTAGCCCAACATTTTACATCATATTCTACAATAAATTCTAAATGAATAGATGCCCTGAATATGAAAGATAATACCACAAAAAAATTAGGAGAAGCAAACCTTTCCTGTCTGTAGGTAGGAAATGAATTCTTATCTAAACAAGGAATAGAGGCAATTACCAAAGATAAGATAGATGGTTTTGATTAAGTGAAACTGAAGGGCTCTTTGTACAAATGAAATGACTGCATCTAGGATAAGGAGGGAAACAGCAAACTGAGAAAAAAACCTTTTATGTCAAATATCTCTGATGAGGATTTGGCATGCAAGATACATAAACAATGAACAGAAATATATAAGGCCAAAAACCATTCCCCAATAGACAAGTGGTCAAAGATTTCTCAAAAGAAGAATTACAAACTATTAACAACTATATGAAAGAATGCTCCAAATCACTATTAAGGGAAATGCAAATCAGGACAACGCTGAGGCTTCACCTCACACCTAGGAAATTGGCAAAGATGACAAAAGATGGCAATAGTCAATGTCAGAGGGGATGTAGGAAGACAGGCATATTAATGCACTGTTGGTGGAGTTGTAAATTGGTTCCATTATTCCTATCTGGGACATTGATTTGGAATTATGTATGCTAAGAAAGTGCCTAAAATATTCACTCTCTTTGACCCAGAGACTCATCTACTAGGAGTATACTCCAAGAAGGAAACTGACAAAAAGAAAGGTTCCATGTGCACCAAAATATTCATAACAATGTTTTTTGTGGTAGCAAGGAGCAGGGAACAAACTAGATGTTCATCAATGGGGATGGCTAAAAATATATCTGGTACAGTATTGTAATGAAATATTGCCGTGTTCTGAGAAACAGTGGATACGAAGAATACAGAGAAGCATTGGGGTACTTACATGAACTGATGCCAAATGAAATGAGAAAATCTAGGGAAAATAATAAACCCAATCACTACAATGATGTAAATATGTTGCAAAATTATAAAGAACAAGCATGGTCCCCAAAAAGAGATATGAGAATATACTGCTCCTTCTCTGTCTCTGTCTCTCTCTCTCTCTCTCTGTCTCTCTGTCTCTCTCTGTCTCTATCTCTCTCTCTCTCTCACACACACACACACACACACCCCTTTGTAAAGGAGGACGAGAGGTGGTTCATGGATGTGGAATATTGTATATGATAGGAGATTCTTTCAATGTTTTTATAGATTTCACTAATTTTTTCCCCTCTATTCTTTTAAAAAATTCTTTGTTACAAGAAATGGCTCTTGGGGCGGAGCCAAGATGGCGGCATAGCAGCAGCAACATATCGCAGCTCTCACATAGCCACCCCAAAATACCCATAAAACAGGACTCTAAACCAATCCCAGAACTCCAAAACGCACACAAAGATACTTCCCACTAAAGTCAGCTCAGC
>CM053582.1:37142567-37177791 GCA_028627135.1 Pseudochirops cupreus | reverse complement strand
CCCCCCCCAACTTGAATTTCTACATGAGATAGGAATCAATGCTCTATGAACACAAACTTCCTTCCCTGCTGTCTCCCTTTTGTTTCTTTTCCCTTTGAAGCCAATGAAATCCATCTGGCTCCAAAACTTGGGAGGTTAGCACTCCCAAAGCCCACTTTCCAGATGAATCCCAACATTGGTTTTTCAAAGTTGGAAGGGACTTCCAAGGTCATCTAATTCAAAACTCATGTCTCAGCAGGAAATAAAGGGCAACTTTACCAATGATTTTATTTTTAAATGGTTTTATTCTTGAAAGTTTTCCTGCTTAACAAGAAAAAGAAAAATCACACACACGACTTATGAACCAGAGAAATTCTCAGGCCGCCTGAGCATGAAAGGTATTTTTTGTCATATAAAGACATTATTTATGCATGACTTCAACTTTGAGCCACATGCTAATTAATGTGTGTCATTCTGTCCTTCAGTCAAATAGTTCTACTGTTCACTGACTCCATTGTTTCGTTGATGTTCTCCAAAAATGTTTCTGAACTTGTGAGTTTCATCTTGGTCTCTTCCTGGAATCCCTTCTTTGCTGTCATTCATCCTATCCTGTGATTTTAATTTTTTTTGTTCATCTCTTTTTTTCTTTCCTTCTTTTGGTACTGTTATGATAAACCAATGATCATATCTGAAGGAAATCCTACCTTTGCTGCTGATGCTATTGTTAATATTGGTTCAGTTGTGTTTTGTTAACTCCTCTTAGTCTAGAATATCTGTTGGATATGTTGAATTTCTCCATTGCTGCTGAATTTGGAGTTAGAAGAGATTTGGATTCATATCTGGATCTGGTACTTCTTAGCTGCTGAACCCAGAGTAAGCCATTCAAACTTCCTGAGCCTTAGTTTCTTTATCTAGAAAATGGGAACAATTAATTCCCATTAGTCCAATGGGAGGGCACCACACTGATGAGAGCTACTGCCAATCGTCCTCATTTTTGCAGATTCCAAGCTTTGCTTTGGATTATTTCTGGTAGTTTTATTTCTTTCTGGAATTTGCTTCTATAGCTGTAACTCAAAAGGGGGAGTTAGAAGAGTTTGACTTTATGGTGACCTCTCCCTGTGCCACGAAAAAGGGAGCAGAACACAGTGGAAAATGCTCCAGACCTGGAGTCCAACACCCTGAGATCATTTCCTGGCTCTGCTACTGACTAATTACCTGTGAGACCTTGGCCAAGACACTTCAATCAACATAACAGAATGAATTAAAATCCAAGCATGTTCAAGTCACTTGTGAATTCTTCCTTCATCTGCTTAACTTTGCTTTCTGCACAATTGAGACCCAGAGAGACAAAATGGCCTACCCATGGTCAAACAAAGGCAGAGCCAGAATGTGAACCCTGGGCCCCTGCCTGCCTCTGTCCACCCTCAGCAGGGGAGCCTTGACACCTGACCATGTCTCTGCTCTTCTCCCAGTTAAGAGGATAGCCTAATGGAGCTTTGCAAGGCCTGCTCTGGCAAGAGGAACCATGGCTATACAAGGGGCGGGTGGGTAAAGGGAAACACAAAGTTGGAGGCCATTTCTCTAAAAGGAAATATCATTTCTCCATCCCCCTCCTTGCCATGCTAATATTCTCCTACAAGTCACTAATTTTCATCATCCTGCCACAGCAGCAGCAATGGTGAGTCTGAGATGATTGCCACCCTTCCTGTTCTCCCTTCTGGAGCTAGTGCCCATGCCCAACAGGGCTGCCAAGTGCTATTTCTGCTATCATACCCTGCCCTAACCCACACAGAGACACACTAGGTATAGAGAGAGCTTGTCCCAGCCACCACAACAACATGCTAACAGAGGGGAGGGTGGGGGCCAGCAATAGAAGAGGGAGCAAAGTGGTGTGCCACTCGGAGAGAAAGATTGAATGAGCCCATATGCGAGAGGATGTAGGAAGGATTTATGAGTGCAGCTGTAATGAAAGCCAGTTATCCGTGACCATCTTAAATCTTGTCAGCCCAGGGATAGGCGAGGCCATCTCTGATTTACAGATTGGAAGATTTAACGCCAGTGTTCCAGAGTGTAATCCTGAAATGAGATTCCCCCATGGAGGCTCCCACTGAAACCTCTCTTGCAGCAGAATTAACTGCTCATTACATACAAACTGGGGCCTCCTCAGCTGATTGAGAGAGGCCAGCTCCCACTCTGCCCAGGAAGTCCCTATGGCAAGCCAGGAAGGTGGCCACCAGCCAAGGGCATCACGCCACCTTCCACAGCATCCCAGAGCCCCCCGAGACAGGCAATACTCCAGAGAGCATCTAGTCAAATTCAGCAGAAGAGAAATTGAGGCCAAAGCACCACTGAATAGCTAGGAGACATTGATGAGTACATGGAGTGGACAGAGCTCTATCACCGGGCAAACAGCACCAAAATGAGGAGCCCCTCCCCCTTACACCAACCAACCCCCCCATACTCCTTCCCTGGAACTTTCAGGAAGCCTAGACCATTCTTTGTTCTCTTTCCATTTCCTCCTTTCCCTCCTTACAGTTCTAGAAACATGAACTGTGTTCAAATCAACTCTGTCATTGTTCCTGGATGGAGTGTGTCAGTCTGTCACCCCACAACCCCACTCCACATCCCTGTAATTTTCTGGACTATATGTTCCTTCTTGGCCAGCACTCCCCACTGTGTGCTGTTTCCACTATGACAATGTAAGCTCCTTGAAGGGCATGCAACATCTTGGCTTTTGTATTTGCATCCTTGGTAGTTGGTACTTACTAAATATTTCATTCATTCGTCCATCCATAGGAGACAGTTGCCAAGTACTTTATTCCTATTTTGACCTCTGAGAATACAGGGGTAGAAGACTGAAGAGTTAACTGAGAGGATCTCCAGCACCACTCAGACCCCTTCTCCTTACATCTGGGGTAGGTAGTACCACCTCTTCACACAAATCTATGGCCAGCATTAAGCAGCATGGAATCAACAGACATTTATTGAAACACCTACAGTTGCAAGGTCCTGTGTTTGCTGCTGAGGGATAAAGTAGCATAGAAGTGCCTTAAGGCAATGACTATTTCATTTCTGATTTTCTATCTCCAGGGCTTCATTCAGGGCCTGGCATATAGCAGACACATAAGAAATGCTTGTTAACTAGGATGGAGAAAGTGTGACTCTTCCCTCAGTGGTAGGGGGAAAGAGGGGACTATAGTTCTGTCACCATGCCCCCAAAATGCATCAGCCAGTAATGCATCAGCTCTCCATACTTGCTTCAATGGCCCATGGAGAGCGGAAAGAATCCATTGCTGGATTTGTACTCAAAGCCTTTGCAGCTGGGAAAAATTTTACAGGGTTTTCACTCTGCTAAAATAGCCTTCAAGAACCCTGGGTGACCTCTACATTGCAATGAGACATCAGAGAAAGATGTCAGCAGATGGAGAAAAAAAAAACCTGTGGTGTCATGGGAAAGGCACGGGATTTGGAAGTCAAACAGCTGGCTTTGCAGCCTAATTCTGTCACTCACTGGCTATGTGACCTTGGCCAAGTCACTTTCCTTCTCTATGTCTCAAGTTCCTCACCCATTCAATGAACATTGGATGAGCTCATTTCCAAAGTTACTCTTGGCTCTAAATTCCATGATTACTACCTTGACTCCTATGTACACATGGAGAAAGTTCCAAATCAGAAATAGGACAGACAAGGAGAATTTTTGTGCTCAGGAAAGTTTGCGAGGTCAGAGATTTAGGGTTAGAAGAAAATTTTGAGGCCAGCCAGTCCAACCCTCTCATTTTACAGATGAAGAAACTGAGGCCCAGAGAGAGGAAGCTGTGACCCAAGGTCACACAAGGAGGAAAGAGCAGAAGTGAGATTGAAACCCAGGTCCTCTACATTCTGCACGTTGCGCCATGTTGCCTCTCAGATAAAACTTGAATTGGGCCTACAAGTGATAGATGGGCAGGAGGTAGCGAGGCAAAGGGAAGGGGAGGGTATTTCAGACTCTGGGATAACCTACAGGAGCCAAGGTATGGAAACATGGAAACAGGGGCACAAAGGATGAGCTGGCACTGAGTTATAGGATCAAGTGGCAAAAACAACCCTGATGAGATGGAACCCCAAGAGAACATGACAAATCCTAGAGGGTTAAGCCTGGGAAGAAAGGGTGTGAGAGCATAGAAACCCAAGTTGAGGCATTGCTCACTGGCAAACAGCCTGAGAGGGGAACAGAACCATCTCCTATTCATTTGGGGAGAGTGGGGCTCAGGGGACCCCACTCCCGCCATTGCCAATACCCTGTCCAGACTGACTGCTCTTTGCCATTGGCCTCCAGAGATGCTGGTCATCTATCCAGCTGGAGGGCAGCAGTGGGAAGTTGGGCTGTGAAAGCTGCCCAGAGAAATGCCCGGGTCTCAGTTGCCCATCCTTATTTTCTCTGTTAGCATGTCTCATTAGTCCCTAATGAATTCAAAGAAAATTCCCCACACACAACCCAGACCAATTGAAAGGCATCTTTCCAGAGGCAGCAAGCATACACCCCCACCCTGGCTGGCCTCCAGCTTCACCCAGACTGAAGGCTGATGCCACACACTGTAAATATTGTCTTTCTTCCCCTTCAGCTGACGAGCCTATGTAACTCGGGTGGAACAATCAGAGTTCGTCATCTGTAGACAACAGCGGAGAATTCCAGCTAATAATGCTCATAAAAATGGGCTATTTAAAGGGCCTCAGGCAGCAATGACTGCAGGTGGCAATAGAGGAAGCCTGGGTACCTACCAGGCACACCACAGAGAAATGCAAGCTGTGGATGGTCCAGCAGAAAAGCAAGTAGACCGTGGGTGTCTTTAGGTGGAAGTACCCTGGCTGAGGGGCCTGAGGGAATCAGGCCTTGCAGCTGGGGCGAAAGTATACGTGCTCCCTCTGGTACCATCCTGGGGGGCTGAGAAGGTGGCCAATGGCTCAAGCTGCATATGGGCATGGTAGTCTGGTCTGCCAGGGGCAGTCTGCAGCTCAGGGAGTGAGGACCAAGAATCAAGAAGTGGATTGGTTACCAAGATAACAAAGGACCAATGATGAAGAATGCTATTCACCTCCTGACAGAAAGGTAATGGAGTCAGGGTGCAGACTGAGACCTGTTTGGAGATATTTTCTTTCTTGGTTTTTTGTCAATGGTAAGAAGAAGAGAAAATGTTTTGTTAATTTAAGACAATTTAAAAAAAAGAAGTTGGTTAGTTGTTTTGACAATTCAATTCAACTAGGGGCAGCTAGGTGGTGCAGTTATTAGAGTACCACGCCTGAAATCAGAGAGACTCCTCTTTGAGTTTAAATCTGGCCTCAGAAACATACTAGCTGTGCGACCCTGGGCAAGTCATCTCACTCTGCTGGCCTCATTTTCCTCAACTGTAAAATGAGCTAGAGAAAAAAATGGCAAACCACTCCAGTATCCGTGCCAAGAAAATCCCAGATAAAGAGCTGGACACAACTGAGAACGACTGAACAACAACAAAATTGCATGTAAGAGTTCTCTGTCCAGGATTAGGAAGAAAAAGGGCAAAATAAATAAG
The DNA here is from genome assembly GCA_028627135.1 of Pseudochirops cupreus. NCBI lineage: Eukaryota > Metazoa > Chordata > Mammalia > Diprotodontia > Pseudocheiridae > Pseudochirops > Pseudochirops cupreus. Next base: position 37,172,266 of record CM053582.1, on the reverse strand, counting down.
ACAACCCCTGACATCAAGGAGCTTATCGCCTACAGGGATAGGAGTGGAGCTATGCCATTTATCCAGACGCTGCTATTTTGTACCAGAGAACACAGAGGAATAAGATGAGAGTTTTCCAAGAAGTATTCTGCCACCCCTCAGAGGGGAAGCCAACAATTCTGATCAAGACAAGACCCAAATTTGAGGAGAGAGAAAACACTCATGGGAGTGCTATTAGGAGCCACAGGTTCAAAAATATGAAGAAAAGAGGACATTTCATGAGTTGGGAAAAAGCAACGCCAAGGTTCAGAAGTAGGAGATGAAATGACAAGTTCAGGAGCAATTCTTAGGCACATGAGACTAGAACAAAGAGTGTGAAAAGGAGAACACCATCAAATATGTCTTTAAAAGCTAAAGTGAGAAGTTTGGGCTTTACCCTAGAGGTAATGGAAAGCAAGTAAAGATTCTTGCTCAGCAGAATCACATAGGTGGTTGGGAGATCCATCCTGCCCTACTGAAAAGTCAGAGGGGTGAACGGGGAAGACATAGGAGAGAATAGATTGGGGGAGGGGGGATACACTGGGATGGCTGTTTTGGGGTGGTGGGTAGGGGAAAGATGGGGAAAAAAATTGTAACTCAAAATTTTATGGAAATGAATGATGTAAACTAAAATTAAATTTAAAATTTTTTTAAAAATTAAAAAAATTAATAAAAAAGAATCACATAGGTAATGCAGTGGAAAGAGTAAAGGATTTGGAGTCAAAGGAGCTGAGTTCAAATCCTGCCTATTGTCTGTTACACATGACCTTTCTTCTTCTGCCAAATGAAGAACTTGGATGATGTAAACTCTCAAATCTACTCTCCCTCATCAATGCTGAGTTTATAAGATGATTTCGCATCAAGGCACAGGATGGGTTATAGAGGGGAGAGACTAATTTAGGAGCTATTATAATGCTTGTGTAAAAGATGATGACAACGACTGATCTATGGTGGTGGCTGTGGATGCAAAGAGGAGAAGGATACAAGAGATAACATAGAGTCAGAAGCAACCAGACTTAGAACCTGATTGGCTATGGGGAGTGAGACAGGAGGAAGAGGCAACCATGACTCAGAGATTATAGACCTTCAATAAATGGAAGGATCATGGGGTCTGCAACAGAAACAGGAAAGTGGGAGGCAAAAAGGAAGTTTTCAGAACAAATAACAGAGGCAAAAGAGGGGGGTGGGGCAGGGTCCAGAGCACTATCCAAGATCTAGAAGTACAAACTATCAATGAGAAGAACACATGATCTCCTGGGGGGCAGGAGGGAGAGGTAATAATTCAAGACACAAAGTGGTCTGAACAGGTATGAGCTTATCCATAGAGCTACATATCCAATGTGACTCAGTACGCTGACTGGAAACAGTAATTCAAGGCCAATCCCAGCACCCTGCTTGTAATCAACTAAACATTTAATAAGCTCTTACTGTGTGCCAAGCACTGCCCTAAGCACTGGAGATAGAGAGAAAAACCCAAAGTCTCTGCCCTCAAGGAGTTTATGTTCTAATGAAGGAAAGTGTTTCTCTTCTTCTTCTGATTGATAAAAAGGTGAAAAACAAAACCATTTCAACAAATATGTGTAGCCAAGCAAAATGCCCACACTTACCTTCTCAACACACTAGGTCTTTGTTACAGAAAGAGAGCTGAAAAATATTTATGTATATTTTTATGATTCCCATTCAGTACTCACAAAAATGTTTATCTTATCCAACTTTTCTTAAAATTCTATTCAGATTTTTAACTTACTTCTTGTTCCTTCTAAGTCTGGAAGGGGCACAATAAGATCCCTGGTAATTATTGTTTTGCTACATATTTCTCCCTATAGTTCAATTAGTTTTTACTTTAGGTATTTAGATGCTGTGCCCTTTGGTATCTAAAATTATTGATATTATTTCATCGTCTAAAAGCATACTAGTTTTCCTGATTAATCTCTTTTTACCATGTCTATTTTTACTGCTGCCTTGTCTGACATCACAACTGTCACCTGTGATTTTTTTAAAAACTCACCTGAGTATAGCCCTTCTTCTTAACTCTATGTCAATCTTTAAATTTCAAGTGTGTTTCTTGTAAACAACATGCTGCTGGATTCTGCTTTCTAATCCATCCTGTCATCCTCCTCCACTTTATGGGTGAGTTTACCCCACTCACATTTCAGTTAGGTTGTTAGTTGTGGGTTTTTTCTTCCATCGTATTTTATTATAATGTTTCCTCTTTTTGTTCCCTCCTTTTTACAAGGAAAAAATGTGATAAAAGGAAGAAATTGAGAAGAACACAAATTATCAATAGCTGAAGTGGACTGTTCCTACTCCTTTGTGCTTCCTGTCTTCACCCTGCACAGACCTAAATGGTCAGGTCTTATCTTTTCTTTCAATCCTTTTAAACCCTTCTGCCATCCATCCTCTTCCAGCTGAAGTTTTGCTTATGACAATTCCCTTCCTACCACTACTCTCCCCCTCCTAAACCATCTCATCAAACATGCCCTTTCCTTTCTTCTTTTTTCCTTTTTGGAGGGGGGAAGGCAGGGCAATTAAGTGACTTGCCCAAGGTCATACAGTAAGTGTTAAGTGTCTGAGTCCAGATTTGAACTCAGGTCCTCCTGACTCCAAGGCTGGTGCTCTATTCACTGCTCAACCTAGCTGCCCCTGTCCTTTCCTATTTAGAAGTTGCTATGTCATGTGTAATCTTGACCTGTTCTTTGGTATCCAACTTCTTACTTCTTAGCCATTTGTAGTATTTTTCCTTTGATCTGAAAATTCTGGTTTTTTAGTTATGATATTAATGGGTGTATTCAATTTGGAGTTGATTCTAAAAAGTAACTGGTAGATTCTATCTCTACTTGTCCTGGAGGAACCTTATAACACATATGACAATTGCTCACCCAGCCTGTGGTTGAAGACTTCCAGCAAGGGGAACTCACTACCCTCCTGAGGAAGCCCATTCCATACCTGTCTAGCTCATACTGCTTGGTAACTTTTTCTTACATCAACCTAACTTTACTTCTTTGCAACTTCTGCCCACATCTACTCATTCTGCCCTCTGGGACCAAATATAAATCTCATTTATCTTCCACAAACACCAAAAGAGAAGTCTCACATCTCCCCTGACTGTTCCCTTCTCTAGGCTAAACACATTCAATTCCTCCAGCTAATCCCTATATGCCATGGTCTTAAGATCCATCAGTAGTCTGGTTGCCTTCCCATGGACTCTTTCCAGCTTCTCAATATCCTTCCTAAAATGTAGCACCCAGGCTCAAACACAACGCCCCTGATGTGTTCTCACTTCATCTGGAAAATGAGAAGGTTGCACTAGGTCGATTCAAAGGTCCCTTCCAGCTCTCCTATGATATTATGACTAAGACAAAGCACAGGGTACAGTACAGTAATGTGAGAATCAAATAAAATAATATGTGTAAAACAGTTCACAAAACTTAAAACATCCTATGATGTTCCCTATTGTTAGCATCACTGCCTTATTCCCAGAAGCTTTACCTCTCAGAATGCAGCCCCACATTGCATTAATCTTTTTGGCTGCCTAATATTTCATTGTTGATTCATAATGAGTTTCCATCCTCTGGTTAATACACAAAAATGCAGGTCATTTCCAGACAAATTTCTCCCTGTAGGATGACTCTCTCATTTTGTTCTTGTGACACTGATTTTTTGAGCTCAAGGCTAAGATTTTACATTTATCCTTAGATGGGATTTTAATAGATTCAAATATTCTAGCCTCCCAAGAGCTTTTGGGATTGTGACTGTCACTCAAAACATTATTCATCCTTCTGGAAACTAGGAAACTAGCACACCGTCTATGTTTGTATGCAAGTCACAGACAAAAATGTTAAATAGCACAGGGCCAGACCCAGATCCCTGAGGCATGCCACTGAAGACTTCCTACCAAGATGACATTGAACCATTAACCATTCTCTGAGCCTATCCATTCAACAAGTTCTGAATCTCTTCTCCTTCTGCCCAAGAGGCAGTGGCATAGTGGAATGAGAGTTGGACTCAGAGCCAGGAAGAACTTGGTTGAGTCCTGCCTCTGTCACATGAGACTGTGTGACCCTGGGTAAGTCACTTAACTTCTTAGTGCTTTGGTAAACTCTCTAACACAAGGGTCCTTGGACTGAGTTTCATGAACTTGTTTTTAAAAATAAAGTGATAACTATATTTCAACATAATTGGTTTCCCTCCTTATAAATAATACCATTTCCTTCCTAAATGGTCTGCATTTTATTATATGCATTTAAAAACATGATTCCGAGAAGGGCTTCAGCAGACTACCAAAGGAGCACAGAACCCAAAAAGAAGGACAAGGACTATGAAAAGAAATTGCATGTGTAGAGAATAATTCTTTATTCTGGGCTTCCCTATGTCAATGAAATCTCAGGTCCCATCTCCATTATCATCTTTCTATCTTGTCCGCAAGAACAGCATGAGAGACTTGATCAAATGTTTTGCTAAAATCTGCGCAAACTCTATACATATAGTATTGCCCTAATTTAGCAGCCCATCCCTTGCCAATCCTACAATTCCTCCAAACCACCATCTTATACCTTATTTCCATTTCACAGTCAAACTCCTAGTTACCCATACTCAATGCCTCTACTTCCTTTCTATCCACTCAATTCTCAGTTCCTTGAAATCAGATTTCTTACTCCTCACTTAACTTAAACTGCACTCTTCAAGGTTGCCAAGGAGAACAACTGGTAAATCCGATGGCTTAATCTCAGTCCTCTTCCTACTTGGCCTCCCTGAAGTTTTCAACACTGTCAAGCCCCCCTACCCCAGATGCTCTCACCCTCCTGATATCATTGGTCCTCTTCAAGGAAAAAGGACAAACAACAATTCTATCCACTGTTCTACCTAGCTGCCTGGAAGGATGGGTGCATAGGAGGCCTTCCAAGAAATATCTGTTGGCTTGATTTGAGGTGAATAATAAATAAGAAGGAGAAAAAGAAGTCAGAAACAGAAAAAGATGATGGCAGAGAAGGACTCAATCTAATTCATCAAAGGTGTAACTAGGCATTGACGTCATGTAAGGCTCTGGGTGGGACCCTAGGAATGTAAAGGTGAAAGTACAGTCCCCTGTCCTCAGGGAGTTTACAGTCAAATGCAGGGATGTGTCCCATAAGATCGCTGACACATATGGAGGACTTTGAAGGTTCACAAAGGGTTTTATATCCATTATCTGCTTTAAGATTCCCAGTAACCGTCTGGGGGAGGTACTGTAGGAAGAAGCAGAGGAGGAGGCCTCTGAACCTCAAAGAGATTAAGAGATGTGCCCAAGATGGCACAGCTATTGAGTGACAGAGGTGGGCCATAAATGCAACTTGGCTCTGGATCCAATTCTGATTCTCTTTTCACTACACCACCTCTGATACACATGCCAATAATGGTGGCACAAGGTAGAATGGGAGAAGTTCAGAGGAGAGATACAGGTAAAAGGCTCCTTCAGGTGGGATGGTGCCAGGGGCGTGCTGGAGCCAGTTTGAACCTGCTGGCCAGCCCATTGTTAGATTTTCAGGGTACACATTTCTGCTTCAGAAATTGGCAAACATTCTAAATAAGAACCAGACTTATTGTTTGCTGATTGTCTAGGTTTAAGAAAATGTTAGTAATGCCAATAAAAGTTCAAAGTATGTCTCATATGCATTGCCCCCTTCCCCACCATGTTAAACATCTACCCAAGCATACCCCAAGGTACCATAAAAAGGCTTCATGAAAGAGATGGTACCTAGTCTGAGCCTTACAGGGAGAGAAGTATAAGGGCAGAGAGGAGTTCACTTCTGTCTTTGTCTCCCTGGTGGATAATACATAGTTGGTGCTTAAGAAATGCTCATTAAATTGAACAGGGAGGCAGAACATGGGGAATCACCTGCAAGAATGCACTGATAAAATGCTTGAGATCAGGGAAAACCAAGTGGTCCATTTTTGGCTACAACATACAGAGCCAGAAGATGAATCATGTACAGGAAAAAAGTTAATGTAGGTTGGCACCAGAAAGCAGAGAGCCTTGAATGACTGGGTGAGAGCTCTGTTCTAGTCTAGAGGCAACAGGAGACAGTGGAGATTCTTGAGTAGGGGGCTATCATGGCCAGCCTTGTGCTTCTACAGGATGTCTTTGGCTAACCAGTAAAAGATGGATTAGAGAAGGGAGACAATGGAGAAACATTCAGGAGGCAATTACAGTCATTCAGGCAAGGGGAAACAAGGGCAGCAGGCCTGGAGAGAAGGGGATGGATACGAACAATACTGGTGAAGCAGGATCAATAAGAAAGAGTAATTGATTGGATGTGAGAGACAAGGGAGAGGGAAGAGTATGACAACTCTAAAGGACTGGAGTCTGTGCAGCTCTGGGAGGTAGGTACTGTTACTATCACCATTTTCCAGTTGAGGAAAGTGAGGAAAACAAAGATTAAGTGAGTTGCCCAGGGTCATACAGCTAGTAAATGTTTGAGACCAGATTTGAAGTCAGGCTTTCCTGATTCCAGGCTCTATCCACTGAAGTGCCACATAGCTGCTAAGGTCATGGGTTGGGGTAAGAAGAAAGCAGAGAAGCTCAATTTGGGTGGTGTTCAATTGGAGATGCCAGTAAGCTATCCAGGTGGAGATATTCAGAAAGTAGTTGTGTGTTGATGTGAGACTGGAACTCACAGGAAGAAGAAAAGGGGCTAGAATCTGGCCACTAGATGGTTGGATAGACATGGGAGTCAACTGCTTAGAGGGGTTAATTTGATCCATGTGAGATGATACAGACAGGGGTGGAGAGAGGGGGGTAGAGAACACTAAGAAGAGAACTTCTGAAGACACCTAAAGGCCACAGATGATGATCCAGCAAAGTAGACTAAGAAGGAGCCACCACAGAGGTAGGAGGAGAATCAGGAAAGAGAAGTGTTCTAGAAGCCCAGGAAGAGAGAGCATGAAGAAGAGGGGGGCCTACAGTGTCCAAAGTCCCAGAAAAGTCATGGAGGATAAGGATGGAGAAGAGGCCCTTGGATTTAGCAAGTAATAAACTGTTAGTAAACATGGAAAGAGTAATTTCAATGGCTAGATTACCTAAGGTTTAGGAATGAGTGAGAAGTGAGCCAGAATGTAAACAACTCTTTCTGGAGGTTTAGCAGAGAAAGTGGGGGGAAGGTGTTGGGCAATAACCTAAGGCAAGAATCCAAACAAGATTGATCAGATGTCTGCTAAAGGTCTGAAGGAAAGAGGAAAAATGAGAAAGGAAGGGCCTATAAGACAGTGGGAGGAGGTTAAAGGAGTTGTTAATAGTCTCCACCTATGGCCATTGGCTAGTAATGAGGTCAAGTTCAAATGTCTGTTCTTCCTCAGTGATTAGGCTTTGCCTGGTCCTACCCACATCCTATGCCCCTGCCCTTCAAATTCAGCTGTTTTGCATGGCCAGCGGTGGCCGGGAGCTGTCCAAACTGAGGCTGCTACAGAAGGTAGAGTTCAGGTATTACCATAAGAAACTTGAGTGGGAAAAGCCTTTGTCTTAAGATCAAAAGCCCCAGAAGTTTGGAGCTGGAAGGGATCTTGGGGGAGGGGGGGTCAACTTGTATGAGTTGGAAACCAACTGGACACTATAGAAGTTGAGATCTTGTTTGGATTCTTGCCTTAGGCCAAATCTATTTCACCCTTAACATCATGGGTTCTTAATGTGCAATCCCTCCTCTCCCCCATCATGGAGAAAGCAAGTAATCTGATAAACTTTGTACATGTACAGTCATATAAAACATATTTCTATATTAGTCATGTTGTAAAAGAAAACACAGAACAAAAAAAAACCACACAAAAAAAGAAAGTGAAGGGGGTGGCCAGGTGGCACAGTGAATAGAACTCTGGCCCTGGAGTCAGAAGAACCTGAGTTCAAATCCAGCCTCAGACCCGTAACACTTACTAGCTGTGTGACCTTGGGCAAGTCACTTAACCCCAATTGCCTGCTCTCCCTCCAAGGAAAGGAAAGGAAAAGGAAAAGGAAGAGAGAGGGAGAGAGAGAGAGAGAGAGAGAGAGAGAGAGAGAGAGAGAGAGAGAGAGAGAGAGAAAGAAAGAAAGAAAGAAAGAAAGAAAGAAAGAAAGAGAAAAGTGCTTTGATCTGCATTCATACTCCATGAGTTCTTTCTCTGGAGGTGAATAGCATTTTTCATCTTAGATCATTGTATTACTGAAACTAGCTAACTCATTCACAGTTGATCATCATACTACACCTCTGCTACTGTGTATGCTGTCCTCCTAGTTCTGCTCACTTCACCTTGCATCAGTCCCTGTAAGTCTTCCCAGATTTTTCTGAGAGGATCCTGTTTGTAATTTCTTAGGCATAGATTATAATAGTACCCCATCACAATCATATACCACAACCATGAAAAGAGACCCTTTTCATTTTTCTTTCATTCCTTTGGGATAGAGACCTAGTAGTGGTATTACTGTGTCAAAGGGTATGCAGTTTTATAGCCATCTAGACATTAAATTACTCTCCAGAGTGGTTGCATTGGCTCACAACTCCACCAACAATGCATTAGTGTCTCAGTTTTCCCACATCCTCTCCAACATTTGTATGAACTTGATTTTTAAATGATATTTGGATAACTACATTTCAACTACAACTATCTACAACTGACATCCTTTGTAGTCTGATTTTTTTATGCATTAAGAACATGATTCTAAGAAGGGATCCATAGGCATCACCTGATTGATTGACAAAGAATTCAGGATACACCAAAGGTGAGGAGTCCTTGGGCCACATCCTGACACTTCAGCACTGGCATCATGCAAAGAACACTGAATTAAGGCAGGTAGGTGGCATAGTGGATAGACTACTGGCCCTGTAGTCAGGAAAACCCTAGTTCAAATCTGGCTTCAGACACTTATTAGCTGTGTGACTCTAGGCAATTCACTTAATACTGATTGCCTCAAAAAAAAAAAGAACACTGAATTTAGTCAGAAGATCCAGATTCAAGTCCAAGCTCTGCTACTTACAACCTGTCTGGCCTTGGGGAAGTCATTAACTTCTCTGGGCCCTCATAGAATCATAAATTTAGGTGTGAAAGGAATCCTAAAGGCCATGTAGCTCAACCCCTTCATACAACAGATGAGAAAACTAAAGTTCAGTGAATGTTTATCCCTGCTAATCCTCAGTTTCCTCATCCATAAAATGAGCAACTGACTGCAAAGGCCCCTGCCAACTCCAAAAAACTGTGCTTGAAGATCACGTACACAATATTTACTTCTGTCCTCTCTCCCCCCTGGAAGCATCACGAAGGGATGTGTTCCTCCCCACTGTGGGCTATGCAGTCAGATCCTTGCCTGCCACATGCAGGGCTCTCAGTGGTAGCCCCTCTCAGTCCTGGCTCCACCTGCCCTCACCATGACTCCAGCCAGGGCCGAGGGACACAGGACACCTTCACTGCCCCTTCCTTAGCATCTCCAAATGCCATTTCCCCTTGTGCATCAGAATGAGGGTACATGGTCTTTCTATCCAGATTCTACAGAGAGGAATAAAACATTCTAACCTCAGCAGTGCCTGTTCTCAGACTACTGACCTTTCCCCCCAAAATGTATTCCTTCCATCTCCAGCATGCTCCTGTTCTTCTGATTCCCATGAGCCTGTTCCACCCACCTAAGGAAAGTTCTCTAGTCTCTGCTGCCCAGACAAGGCTGCCACAGGATCTGCATTTAGATGAGGTAGCAGCCAGGAGGAAGCAGGGAGGGAGGCAAATAGATCTTTCTTCTTCTTCTTTTTAATATAAGCTACAAATAAAGGCAGACTGTCTGAACAGCCTCTCCCCATAATCAAAGGAGAAGACTCACAAATCTGTGCCTCCAAAGGGAGGAGGGCAGTAGAAAAGAGCCTGGTTTGATGACTCCAAGATGCTGTGGCAGGGTCTTCCTAGGCTTTGGGGCCTCATGGCAAAAGTTCTTCCCCTGCCCACCCCAATCACTCCCATGATTCCAGTGCTTCAGGACTTATAAAACACCCCATCAGGTAGGCAGGGTGGGAATAATTATCCCCATTTTACAAAGGCTCAAGGGATGATCGATCCAGAGCTGAAAGGGACTTCAGAGGGACCAGCTAGTCCAACCCCCTGATTTTTCAGGGGAAGAAACTGAGGCCAAGACAGGTGAAATAACTTGCCGGAGGTCACACACAGGATCACAGGCATAGAAACAGAAAGAACCTCAGAGGTCATCTAATCCAGCACCTTCATTTTACAAAAGAGGAAACTGAGGCTGAGGCAGCCCAAGACTATACAGGTAGTAAGTAGAAGAGTCAAACTTGGGTCTCTCCTCTTCAATTAAACCATGAATACCTCTCCTAGGGCAAGACAGGGGGAGTACAATCCCCTCCTCTAAGGGAAGGGGGATTTCCTTCTGAATTGAAGCTGACAGAGCCTGACCTTTCCTCTAGGTGACAGATGGCACTTCCCACACCAGGGCCTGGAAGCAGCTAGTGCTGCTTCTCAAGTTGGCAACCTAAGAATCTTGGTGATATGAGTTCATTCAACAACAAGTGCCTACTATGTGCAAGGCACTCTTCTGGGCGCATGTTCATTTATTCATTTGACCAACATGGTAGCATAGTAAAGTGGAAAGAACACCGAATCTTTAATCTGAGGACCTGGCTTCAAATCCTGGCTTTGCCATTGACCACGGACATGATCTTGGGCAAAGCCCTTCCCTTCTATGGACCTGTCTCTTCATCTATAAAATGAGAGGGTTGAATTAAATGACCTCTGAGGTTCCTTCCAACTCTGCATCTATGTAGGATCTTGTGCGTGACCTTGGGGACTTTAGCTGCATAAAACAAGAGGCTTGGACCAGATGGTTTTTGATGGCCCTCCCAACTCTATATCCATAATCTGATTAAGTGCCTACGTGTGCCAGGTGTTGGGGATACAACAACAAAAGTGAAGCAATCCCTCCCTTCCCTCCTGGAGCATAATTTAGAAGGCACACTGCCAGCATATGGCTGCAGAACATCTGCAGCTCAAGCCTGTCCCATTCTTCCCCTGGTAGGATCGAACACTAATGAACCAGCAGGAGAGTCACAATGGCAGATGAATCTTTTAAAGAAACTTCTACTTAACCATTTGAGAAACCCAGCTAAATACTCACATGCCTGTCAGCCCCAGATTTACTGTAACAACTAGAGTGCGGGATTTGAAGTAAGGACGATCTGGGTTGAAATTCTGCCTTTCACGCTTACTTTCTTTTGGGAATTCTTTTGGGAACAAAAAAAAGTTGGGTGGCCATCAGCAAATCCCTAAACCATTCTGGACTTTGGCTTCTTCATTTGTAAAGTGGTTATCATTTTACCAGTTGTATGGGTCTAACAAAGTTTTTCATAGGATCTTAGCTCTAGAGCTGGAAGGCACCTCAGAGACCAGTTAGTCCACCCCCTTTATTGTGATATGGATACAAAAGTACCCTAAGGTTGATATTAAGGGTTACTTTTTCAGTACCTTAGAAGGCCCTCCTGAGCCTGAGAGCATCCTAAAGTAAACTTCCTCCTTATCCAGGATCCAGGACCATAAAAATTCCTTGTTTCCCTTCCATCCTGGGTCATAAAATTTCTCTTGTCTCCTTATCTTGTATCATCCATTTTCCTCATCCTGTCCCTAAATCTCCAACCCCCATTAGAAATTCTAAAATTATATCACCATCCTATAGGTTGTGTAGCTTTCTGGCTATATAAGTCTGGCCCTTTTCCTAGATCAGTGCCTTTGTTTAGCTCTTTGCTAAATCTCAGGCCCCTATGCTTTTGCGTTAATAAAGCTCCCTTTGGCTAAAGAGAAGGTCTAAGTGAATTCTTTCAAATCTGAGCCAGCTCTCCCAACTCTGACCTCAACAATTGGAAAGAAGAGAAAACCAAGACCCAGGGAAGGGAAGTCACAGCTCATTAAGCCTCTGATTTCCTTATCTACTCCATTGGTGACTTATTTGTTAATAAGAACACAAACTTCTTTTTTTCTAAACCACACTGTGCTTTCAAAACATATGATCAGATTGGAATATATACAGATCTGAAGTGTGCATATGTGTGTGCATAAAAGCATGTGTGTATGTACATATGTATGTATATGTATGTGTGTATGTATATAAAAAGTCTGTTGTTATTGCTGTTCAGTCATTCAGTTGTGCCATGACCCTAGAGACCACATCACCCCAATACTGTCTATGGATTTTCTTGGCAAAGATACTGGAGTGGTTTGCCATTTCCTTCTTCAGTGGATTAAGGCAAACAGGGTTATATGACTTGCCCAGGGTCACACACACATAGCTAGTAAGTGTCTGATGGCAGATTTGAACTCAGTTCTTCCTGATTCCAAGCCCAGTGTTCTATCTACTGACCTATCTAGCTGCTTCAAAAAATTTTTTTTGTTGTTATTCAGTCACATCTGGCTCTTTGTGACCCCATGGACCATAGCATGCTAATAGTGTCCATGGGTTTACTTGGCAAAGATATTAGAGTTCTTTGCCATTTCCTTCTTCAGTGGATTAAGGCAAACAGGATTACATGACTTGCCCAGGGTCACACAGCTAGTAAGTATCTGAGGCTGAAGAGGGATAAGTTGAGGGGATTTCTATTGAAATCCTTTCTAGGTTTGGTGTCCGAAAAGAATTACTGGACTCAGCTGTCCTTGGCAGAGTTACAAGAGTTTATTGTTACACATGGGTAAAAGGGGTAAAGAGACCTGCAAGCTGACAGGGATTCAAGGGGGAGGGAGGGAGGGGTTAGAGAAAGCCTGCAAAGTGTGATGCTCTGCAGCCGGCAGATGGCCTGCAAAGACCAGGGTTTAGAGATACAGTTTTTAAAGATACAAAACTGTCAGTCATAGGTTCATTAGGCTAATTAGGTATACAGAGGTAGAGTTAGGGAGGGACCTGGGAGGAGCCAGGGAGTGACTAATACTTAAAGGAACACGCACCCTTCACATCAACTGCACATGCGTTTTGCCCATAATTCACTGGGAGAAATCCGGGAGGGGCTAGAGAGGAGGTGTGGTTTTGGCCTTGAAATATCATAAAGTCAACCAGCTGTCAGATTTGAGGTCAAATTTAAATGAAGAGTACCCATCCAGTTTGCAAATGGATGAGTCTTGTTTGCTAGAACAAAAGGAGGTAGTGCCTTTAAAAGATTGTTATCATAGCTATAGAGTTAATGGTTTCAGAGGAAATGCTTCTAGGCTGGGGCTGAGAAGAGACAGAGTTAATGCTTTACAGCTGTGGGAGAAGAAATGTGGCCTTTACAACTTAACACAAGACTGAAGTTACAACAATGTTTCAAAATTATAAAATCACCCCAAAATATATTACAAAGGCCACTCAGCACCGCTTTAAGGCCACATTTGAACTCAGGTCTTCCTGACTCCAGACCCAGCATTCTATCACTGAGCCACCTAGCTCTGCCTCTTTGTAGGTTTATATACATTGAAAGGGCAAAATGACTGAATATTTTATTGCAGAGCTTTGCATATGTTCCCCCATTTGGCTTTTTATGAGGCTCTGAGAGCTAGTGTTATACCATAGAAAGAAGCCTAGATTTGAAATCAGAAGGCCTGTTTGAAAGACTACTTCCTAGTGTGTGACCTTGGACAAGTCTCTTAACTTCTCTGGGCCTCATTTTTCTCATCTGTAAGATTAGGAATTGGTATAGATATTTACTAAGATCTTTTCTGGATCTAAATGTATGATTTGATGACTTTCTAAATATTTTTCCCTTTACAGTTATAAATTAAATCCAATAAAAAAAAACAGGAACTGAGAAAGAAGCACCATGCTGTTGTCAAAAGAGCACTGAACAGGCAGTCAAAAGTTATAAGCTCTATTATTACTCTACTATTAGTTATAAGTTATAAGTTATATAAGTTATAAGCTCTATTATTACTCTACTTAATGACCATGGACAAGTTGCTTATCACCTATGTCCTTATCTTTAAAATGAGGACATTGGACTAGAATACAACATGCTATTCCATCCAACTGTATTTTCTTTTTATAAAAATTATAATTCTTTGTTAAAAGAATCGAGCATTAACATTTCACTGCTACTGTGTTCATAAAAGAACACAGAGGAAGATTGAAAGAAATATAAACATCTAGTTACAGTTTAGTACCTTATTACTTACTACTCTTTAACTGTTATTAATTATGGATTTGGTTTAATGTTAGCTCTATCTTTGAATGTGAGTTTATAAAAACCAGATTTTTTTTAAAGCTCACCTTGAAATTTTAAAATCAGAAACAGAACCTCTCAAGGCTGAACTTGCCTCCAATCTGTTTTAGGCTTCAGGGCAATTTTTCATCTAAGGTCCTTGTAGGAGGGTTTGGTCTAGCCTTTGATCTGTTTTTAACAGGAAATCCCCTTAAGTATCTCTTAGATAATTAAGGGCAACCCCCTTAGTCTACTTTTCTAGCATTCCTTACAAGCTAGCAAGTCTCTGACATATCTTTGCTTTTCCTCCTATTCTTTCCTTCCTTATTACAAAGCAGAAAAAGAGAAGAAAATATTCAGTAGAATAAAAAGTAAGAAAAAAGTTTTATTTTTCTAATAAATCTCCTAGCTACCAAGTCTTAAGCTACCTTTTCTATTTAAGAAGCCCTCATCTGTTCCCTCCCCACCTCCAGCCCCATTCGCACCCTCTCCTTTCTGATCAATGCTTTCATCTACTTCATTTAGTTAGTTTCTTTACTGAGTTGCAGATCCCCTGTAGTTTTTATGGCCTGACTTCTGACACAGTTTGCTTTCTCCTGAAAAGGCCTAGAATTCTGAAAATCCCAGTCTATACCCAAACAGAATTTTTTAAAATGCATTTAATAGAAACAAAATTTTTAAACAAAAAACAGAAGGCATAGTCTTCACAGAGAGAGTGCAAGGAACTGAGGTCTTGGCCCCTGTCCTTGATGGACCAGGGGAGGAGACAAGAGCCTTTGCCACTGATGCCTTTTGCTGAGAGGTTGTGATCATTGTAGTGAAAAGAGAAATGGACTCACAGGCAGGAAGATACGGGTTCTTCTAGTCCCCAATCAATCACTTACTAGTTGTGTGACTATGGTAAGTCATTTGACCTTCCAGGCCTCAGTTTTTTCCTCTATAAAATGGGGCTAATGCTACTTCTACTATCTACTTCCCATCAGATAATGGAGAAGTGTTTTGTGACCACCTAGAAGATGATTTAGATTCTCAATTACTGGAAGTACAAGGCTTTGTTTTTACTGTTAGAAGGACTGAGCCCTCCTTGCCTTGACGCTGTTCTCAGTCCAACCCAAGCAAGTCATTTTCTTCCTTATTTCATGCTGCTCAGAACATTGCAGAACGACTGGGAAGCACCAGATTTTCATGGTGATAATAAATGCACCGCTGTTATCGCCCTCCTGAATTATTTATCCAGCCATAATGAAGGCAGCACCATTAATGTCAGCTGCAAATTTCCCCACTTGGCTGTCTACAGATTCACAGACAGACTCGCGCTTTCAGCCTTGGACTTCAAATTCAAAACATAGCATCTCTGATGAATAGCCAAGGGAGCTACCTCGGGGAGTCTCCTTAAAGCAACAAGCCAGTTGAGTTACAGCAGTCTCCAGACTGTGACAAGGGCTTCAGTGCTGGCTTGTAAAGTGTCCGTAACCTTGGCCATCCAAATGAACCAAGTGCACACCCAGGGCCCATCCAGAGCCCTCTAGAGGCAACCAATCAAACCACGGATTGAGGCTTGAGGAAATCTCAGGTCAACCACCCTGGGGGGATCATGGGACCAGAAGCCAAGCAAAATGGGACCTCTGTGATCATTGAGTCCAATATTTTGCAGATGAGGAAACTGAGACCCAAAGAGATAAAATGACTCCCCCAAGGTCATACAGGTAGAAGAACTCCAATTTTAACCCAGATCCTCTAATTCCAAGCTCAGCTCTTCCTCTGTACCATAAGGAGTGTGAGAATGCCCTGTACAGACATACATAGTGATAACAATAACAACAGTAACAGTAGTCATTTGCATTTATGTAGCATTTTAAGGTCTATGAAGTGCTTTGTAAATCTTTCTTTTGATCCTCACAAACGACCCTAGAAGGTAGGTGCTGTTATCACTCCCATTTTATAGCTGAGGAAACTGAGACAGGCAGAAGGTCAGTGAAGTACCCAGTGTCACACAGCTAGTAAGAATCTGAAGTCAAATTTGAATTCAAGTCTTCTTGACTCCAGGCCCAGAACTCTAGCCACTGCACCCTCATAGTCAAATAATAACTTTCCCAGATTCATGTTTGGTGCTTGATAGTTTGCAGAGTACTTTGAGATATGTTATCTCATTTGATGCTCATAACAACCCTGGGAGGTGGGTGCTAATATAATATCCAACTTATAGTTCAGGAAACTGAGACAAACAGGGTTAAGTGACTTGGCCAGGGTCACAAAACTAGTCAGTGTCTGAGGTCAGATTTGAACTTGGGAAGAAGAGTCTTCTGACTCCAGGGCTAGCATTCTATCCACAATGCCACTAATGTTGGATCTATGATTAATGCAAATCCATGAGCCTCACTCAAGTGACCTATTAAGCCAAGCTTTCCCTAATCGATGTAATTGATTATTTGAGCCTGAGTAGAATACTTTTCTTTTCTTCCCATTCATTTCCATGGACAATCTCTAAAGGCTCCTTCCAGTCCAAAATCTATGCTATGAGCTTTTTGGTTTGGAGTCCCAAACTTGGCTTCAGTCAGTCAAGGCAGAGGACAGTTCTGAATTTTAGTGTTATCATGTGCCAGATTCTCTTTTCTTTTTTTTCTCTCATTTTTATATCATCTGCAAATAAGTAGCCCTGCTACATTTGTCTCCAACTCATTGATAAAACTATGGCCTAGACCAGGGACAAGGACAGTGTGGCATCAATCCACTTCATTTGGATAGTCACTCAACAAGCCTGTGTTTCATTACATGTCATATCCACAGGGATATCATGGGAGATTTGGTTGAGTGACAATTAGGGACACATGGTTATCATGTGATGATAAAGCCTTAGGACTAGAAATTACTTCAGAGATGATCTATTCCAAGCCACTCATTTCATAGAGGTAGAAATTGAGACTCAGAAAGAGGAAATGACTTGCCTGTGGTCACACAGGGAGTCAGTACCAGAGCCAGGTCCTGATTCTCTGGTCAATGCTCTTTCTACTACACTCTCCTGGAGCAAAATTTCCTGCATTAACTAAGGAGATGTCACAAAAGCAACCACAGATAGACAAGCCTGGGTCCCATACAGGTATCCACAAAATATTAAAGGATCAATAGGTCTGTTGGACAGATTTATTCTTGAATATTTACAGAAAAACATGGACAAAAAAAATCAGCCAAGATCAAAGCACTTTGTCAGTAGTGAGTGTTTCCTTCTTTGTATTTGAATCCCCAGTGTCTAGCTTAGCACATGTCACACAGTAGGCACTTAATTCATTATTCATTGATTGATTTACCAATCAATTGCACAAGTCTGTCAAGACCATGAATTTAGCCCATAGAGATTTTAATCTTCCTTTCAATTAAGCAAATCTGACAGTACACCAGCCCAGGTAGGGAAAAATAAAGATGAAACAAGCCGTCATTCTCTTCATCAGACATTCATTGCTCATTATGCAAAGTTACTTGAAATTACTTTGAATAACTTTGTATCTATTTTGTATTTATAAAATGATACTTTAAATAACTGTATGTACATTATAGTACCACCCCCCCCAAAAAAAAAAAGCTAAGCTCTTTGAAGGCAGGAATTGTTTCCTTTTTTTTCTGGCCTCAGTACTTAGCACAACATTTGGCATGTAAATGGAAGCTTGATTGTTATATTGCATTGCAAAGCTACATTGCACCTTGCCAGGTTTTTGGAAGCCCCAGAAGTCCCATAGTTTCCCTTCTCTTCTGCTCAGTGATCTCTTCAGAACAAAGTCTTTGACTTTGAAAAGAAACTGATCGGTGACTAATGGGAAAGAGTCGATGGGACAATCTGGGGAGAATGGCCCCAGCTAGTCATTGGAGGCCCAGAGGTCAAGATGGACCTGGGACTCCAAGTTGCCAAGAAGTTATTCATTCCACCTCTCAGCATCTCCCAGAAAATAGAACATTAGATGCCTTTGCCCACATGCATATCCCAGATTGGTCCTTGAAGAGAGAAAAAAAAGGAATTGATAAAAGAACTTTGTCGGCGACTTCCTTACTGTATGACAGGCTCATTTTTCACACAACTTTCTCTGGGTATTGTGTTTGGGTCTTTTCTCACTATTCTGGAGTGTCATTTCTCTGGCTTCCAAACCCTGAGAGCATCGCTCTTGTGCTACAGGCCGAGAGAAGTCATTAATCAGGAGAAGAGAGATCCATCGAGAGCTCTCTCTCTCTCTCTCTCTCTCTCTCTCTCTCTCCCTCTCTCTCTAGCAGCCTTGCCCATCCTGGACTTGAGCTCTGCCTTCCCTCCTCCCAGTTCTGTAGCTTTCCATCCCTCTGCCCTCCAGCTAGGCCAGGACACAGAAAGCAAGATTCCCAACCCACAGGCCTCAGCTTTCATTCAGCCTAGCTCCAAAGCTCTCTCTTAACAATAGTGAACAGTGATTACAACAGTGATTTGGGGATAAATATGGCTTGGCCATTTTCAGTACAATGATAATACTGCATTCTCAATCAGAGGGGCTGGGTTAGAATCTCAGTTCTGCCACTTCACTATCTGTGTGACCTTAGACAAGTTACTTATGTGATCTGGGCCTCAGTTTCTCATCTGTAAGATGAGAGGGCTAGACTCAATGATCTCTAAAGTTCCAACTCTGTGATCCTTTGATGTAATCCATGAAGATTTCAAGACATCACATGTCAAGGTAGCTGAACCATGTGCTAAAATAGGACTTTTGAGCCCTTACTCAGTTGTACTATGTTGCTCTACCTCTTCTCCTCAAACATGGTACAAGTCATTCTTCACCTGTAGGTGAGGCTCTTCCCTCCCTGGGGACATGGAGCAGGTGTGATGGTTGCCAACAATCTGGGAATTTGCCCTTCGAGGTCCCAAGGGATCCTCCCAGCTGAGAGTAACAAGCTCTTCCTATCTATCCAAATATACTCTCAAGTAGCCTAAGGACATTCAAGTGTGCCAAGATGACTGAGGGGAAGTCTCAGCCCCTCTGCAAGTACCTCTGATGTCAGCCAAGTTACTTCTGTGTCTGGGAAGGGAAATGGAGCCTGTCAAGACAGATGCCAGGCAGGGCAGGAGGAGTGTCAACAAGAAGAGAAGAGAAAGACTGCCCCATTCCCCAGAGAAGCCTCAACTCTAAATCTGGCCGCAAGATGGTCAGCCAGAAAGATCAGGAATGGGAATGAGTAAAAGCAGATGAGTGAGCCAGCCCCAAAGAAATGAGCCTTTTGGCTAAGAGAGAAGACTATCCTGAACAGGGCTCAGGCTGGCCCAGGATGAGAGGAGCTTCTAAGCTGACTTGCCTGATCCAACATGGTCTATGGGTCTGAACATGGGGACATTCCATGATCCCTCCAAGGCTCAGAAACAATCATTCTGGGAACCTTGCCTCCCCATCTTGTAAAATTCTATGAGTCTGTCTGTCCTCTGGGCCTAGAGCCTGAAGCAACCAGAGACAGTGAAAGAGAAAATGGCTTCCAGAGAGAATTTAACAAGGCTTAAGACCCTCTCTCTGAAATCTGGACTGGGGTTTCCTGCCTTAAGACTCAATTCACCTCAGAGGGAAACCACTCTCCATTTGGATGCCAGTTTTCTGGGCTATCCCATTTACATGGTGTACATCCCATCCTTATATAAGTCTTCACATGTCTCCCTGATTCAGATGTAGACTTCTCAAGGGAAGAAACAGTGTTTTTACATTTCTTTGTATTCCCAGCTCTTAAACAACTCTCTGGCACACAGTGTTTAATAAATGCTGTTGATTGACTAACTCTAAGGCCACAGAAAGCTAAAGGGCACAGTGACACATGAATGCAATGGGATAGGATTTTGTCCCAAGAAATAACATACGTGACGATGACAATAAACAAAAACAAGCAATAACAGGAAACTGAATGTTTTGTCCTTGTAATGACTAACCTGGGACCATAGGATTGTGGATTTAGAGTTGAGAAAGACCTTCGAAGTCATCAAATTCAACCTCCCTCATTTTACAGATGAGGAAACTAGAACCCAGGGAAGGTAAGGGGCTTGTTCAGGGTCACACAGCTAGTGAGTGTCTGAGGAGGCATTCAAACTCAAGTCTTTCTAATGCCAAAGTGAGCATTCTAGACACTATACTTCCTGCAAAAAGAAGAAATGCACCCACCTCTTCTCATGGGGGGAGGAAGGGCATGAGTGTGGGATGCTGCATGCCCTGTCAGAGGTACTTGGTCATTTTGTTTAAATTGTTTTTCTTTGTCACAAAGAAAGGTTCATTGATTTGGAAGGAAGGGTGCTATCCAGAAATGACTACGATGTTTTGAGAGGGAAAAAAAGGTATCGTTAAAGTTTTGAAATGGAGAAAAGAAAAGAAGAGAAAAGAAAAGAAGTCTGAAGAGTGACCTGCCCTTCCCCCACTGTTGGTCTAGTCCAGGGAGGTTTTGCCCAGCCTAGACCCTGGTAAAGAGCAGCCCTCCCTCTTGGGAGCTCAGGGAAAGAAAGGCATCTGGCCACACCTCCAGCCAGAACTTCCATGCATACAATCCTTCATCCTGATAGAATCTCTCAGTCTTCCTAACTACAGTTACAATCTAGACCATTTCTCCACCTCGCTCTCCCTGCGGCACTGTGCTGAGTAGTTAGGCTCTTAAAATCTTTCCATCTCACTGCAATATCTATCTTCCTGCATTATCCCTCTCTGTGTTGCCAATATCCATCCATCCCTCTGCATGCATCTTTGCATTAGGGCTTTTTGTCTCACTCTACAGGGCCCATCTTCCTATTTACACTGGATGGTTTTTATCGATAAAACTTGGGGATCCATGGTATTGGCCTAGCTCTGGCAATCCTTCCAGGTCTCTCTAATCATCTTTCTGGTGTCAACCTGAAAGTTTGGTTAAAGGAAGCAAACAGGTTAGGTGATATATAAATCTATGTTGTTTATTCCATTAAAGCTAGACTAAGCTAGACTTGTATATACAAGGAGCCAAAACCTAAGTTCTGACTCTGTAATAAAAGAATGAGAAGGCTTAAGTACATTTTAGAACCATCCCAATTCAGGGTGGCTGTGTCACTCAAATTTACGACCTCCATAAATGTTTAATCACTGTATGAGAAAGGAATTTTCTTAATTGGATAGGTGGTAAATACAATAAAATAAGAGTAGACAAAGTGTCCATTGAAATTATGGCCCAGGATATCTGTGTTTTCTTTACCATAGCATAGTATATGTCCAAAAAATATTAAGATAAGAAAGTCTCATTACTCAGGTTAGTGCCTTGGGTTAAGTGTCTTATCCTTAAGAGCCATAAAGTCAGCCCCATCTGGCTTTGCTGACATAGGAGGATGTATTCTCTGAGTTTACTCAGAGAACAAAGAAGCTGTTAGGTCCAGGCTCTTCTTCTGGTTGATTACTTCACACCCTGGCCCTTACTGAGGTTATTAAATTGATATTAAATGGTTATCATTGGTGTAGGTGAAGTCGTATTTCTCTCTGGGAAAAGGAGTATATCTCCTTCTCTCCCAAGAAGGACCTGTTTAAATTTGGACTGAAGAAATTACTTGTCTGCATGCCCAAGGTACCTGCCATATACCTTGGCATCAGTTGACTTTTCCACATCAAGAGTAAGAAGTAGCTTTCCAATGGCCAACTGAATAAACTGCTAAAAATTAATATCCAAGTCCAAGCCTCTCCCCCCATACATAATTTGACATAAACCTATATTTGCAGATTCAGTGAATCTGTACTGAATTTGATGTCAGAGGATTTGGGTTCAAATTCCAGCTCTGCCACTTTACTACCTGTGTGACGTTAGGGAAATCACTTAACTTCTCTGGGTTCTCATCTTCCTCATCTACAAATTCAGAGTCCATATTCACCTCAAAGGTCTTTCCAGATCTAAATCTATGGTTCTATGATCAACTACACAAACCCTCCACTAGAACCAAAATAGAAAGTCTCTAGTTTTTTTCTCATCAACTCTTTTTTCTTTTTAATATTAACTTATTTTTTAATTTATTTTTTATTTTATTTTCAGCTCTGAATTCACTCTCTCCTGCCTCCCTGCCCCTCCATATTGAGAAAGCAAGAAAAACAAAACCCATTTAAAACACGAATAGTCAAGCAAACCAAATTCCCCCCTTGGTCCTAGCCAAAAATTTATCTCAATATGTACTCTGAGTCTATCAATTCACTATCTTGCAGATAGATAGCATGTTTCATCATGAATCCCCTGGAAATGGGGTTTATCATAGCTGGTTACTGTCTAAGCCTTTCAGATTTGTGTGCATTTACAATATTATCATTGTATAAATTGTTCTCCTGGTTTTGTTAATTTCTCTGCATCAGTTCACATAAGTTTTTCCAGGTTTCTCTGAAAGCAGGCCCTTCATAATTTCTTTTAACAGTATTCCATCATATTTATATACCACAACTTGTTCAACTGTTCCCCAATTGATAGGTATCCCCTTATTTTAGAGATGAGGAAACTGGGACCCAGAGAAGTTAAGTGACTTGCCCAGGATCAATCAACTAGTGTCTGAGAAGGCATTAAAACCCAAATCTTCCTTACTCCAAAGCCAGCACTCTATCTACAACACTTCCTCAAGGAAAGAAAATGTACCTCCTTTTTCATGGAAGAGGGGGAGAACTATTGATGTGGAAAGCTGTTTACTCTGGTAGAGTTATCTGGTGGTTTTGTTTAAATTGTTTCTCTTTGTCATAAGGGAAGGCTCACTGGTTGAGGTTGGGAGGTGATTCTAATTCTTTGCCACCACAAAAAGAGTTGCCATAGATATTTTTGTATATATGGATACTTTCCTCTATCCTTGATCTCTTTGAGGCATAGACTTTAAAAGCAGTATGACTGAGTCAAAGGGTATGCAGTTTAATAGTTTTTTTGGGCATAGCTCCAAACTGATTTCCAGAATGGCTAGACCATTTCACAGCTCCAACAACAGTGCTTTAATGTGCCTGTTTTCCCACAGTCCCTCCAGCATTTATAATTTTTCTTTCCGTCAATTTTGCCAATCTTATAGGTATGAGGTGGTTCTCCTTATCTTTGTTGATGCCATTCTCTCTTCACAGAATGTATCCCAGGTAAGCAGTGGGAAAAGAAGACTTCAAGACAGTGGATTCTCCAAGTGTAGGGATAATCTTTTTCTCCTTAGTGTATTTGGAGAGTCTGGAGAAGTCTTTTGGACTCATAGCCTCCCAAAGAAAGGATAAGCTAGACAAATAGCATTTGGACTAAAACCTATTGCATGAGGAGGTAGGGCCAAAAGAGGGGATTAACCCAGCCCAGGGGAATGACTGGGAGAGGACCAGGGCACCAGGTTGAATGGTATGGGAAAAGAGAATAAGTAAGGATTAGATGACTGATAGAAAATAGGGCTGGAAGAGACACATTGCTTTATGCCAATATTGCAATGCAAATAGAGAAAATTTTATTTTCTTGGCTTAGTTTCATCTGGTTTTACTTTTACCCAAACTTAGGTATAGAAAAAGAAACTTTACTATGACCTCAGTGTGGTTCCAGTGATTAGTCAAACATGAGCAGAAAGGGTGCTTCTCTGTGATTTGGGAGAAGCTAGGGGAAAACTGGGTGAAGTTCCAATATGGATGGGAAGGGGTTGCTTTAACCACTAAAATCACTCCCAGGGAAAGGGTATATCTGGGACCTCAGCAGGTAGGACTGGTACCTTGGTATAGTTGAGGAGCTGAAATCCTTCATTAACACTGAGCATAGGATTGGCGGTAGGCCATGAAGTTGGCAGGGGTGGCTACGTTGGGTCCAAGTGATGAGCAGGGTAGCATATCATGCAATAGCCAGTTTGCCAGATAGAGAGCCCTTGCATGGACCACTACTATAGATGGAGGTTGGAGGGAGAGACTATATCTGCAGGAGATGAGTGTACCTCTTTCCCAGAGAGAGAACCCTCTGAGTCACCATATTTTAAGCTACCTGACTACCTTGTGGTAGAGAGGAAAGTTCTGATCTTAATTTTTTTCCTTACTCTTAACCATATGTGAGCTTACTCCATCTTCTCTACAACTTGGGGGGAAGAGTAAGGTTTCAGTATCAGAGCAGAGAGTAGACTCACAGCTGAAGTAAGGGAGCAAGGGATGAGCAACATGAAGCTAGGATAACAAATTGAGGATCCAGAAAGATCTGGAACAATGAACCGAAACAAATAAAATGAAATTGAATGTGAACAAATGTAAAGTCTCACGCTTAGGTTCAAAAAGTCAAAGTTAGGATTGGAGAGGTATAGCTAAACAGCAGCTCACCTGAAAAATGCCTAGAGATTTCAGTTTATTTGGCTCAATGAAAGTCATTCATGTGATCCTAGCCAAAAAAAGCTAATTCAAGTTTAGAGAGGCTCAACAATACCCAAGGTTAAGGAGGTCCTGGTTCTACTCTTCCCTCATCAAACTATATTTGGAGGATTGTGTTCAATTCTCAGCAACCCATTTTAGGCAAGACTTTGATCAACTGGAAAGCATTGAAAAGAAGGTAACCAGGATGGTTACCCTATCAAAGGGCCTTGAGATCATGCCATCTTAGGACCAGGTGAAGGAGCAGGGGATCCCTAACTTCAACACAGAGGGTTATCATGTCAGAGGTATATTAAACCTAAAATAAAAATCCTGCTTCTCTCCAGAATATAGAACTAAAATAAATGGGCAAAAGTTACAGAGTCAGACTTTGGCTCAATATATATGAAAAAAAAAACTTCTTAACCTTCCGAAGTGTCCCAAATTGGAATGGGTTCTATAAGAAGGTAACGTGCTCCCCCATCACTGGAGGGTTTGAAGAGACCAGATGTCTATTTGGCAGGTGTGCTGTGGAGGGGATTCCTATTCAGGTGTGAGTTGGACTAGTGACCCCTTAGACTACAAGATTCTGGGACCCTCTCTGAGTGAGCCTTGGTTTTGGTTAGACCAATTCTCTTTGTGTTGCTGCTCATGGAAGGGTGGCAGCCAGCAGAAAAGAGTCTAGAAAGTGGTTGCTAGCACTCTAAGGAACAATGCCATTGAAGGAATGTGCTGAGGCAACTCCCAAGCTTCTACAGAGAATGTTTCAAGCCCCAAATCTCCTAGCTGGCTGGGCCGTTGGCATCACACCCAAGTGTCAAACCCTCCACTGGAAGATTGTTCATGTATTTCAGAGACCGCTCATATACCTCACCTATGCTCTGGCCTCTTTCACAAAATCCAGGGGACTGGAATCCAGATAGGATTCCATTAATGAAAGAGAGAAAAGAGAAAGAAGGGATGAAATTTTCATTGTGATTTAAGGTTAACAAAACTCTGTCTAGATCATCTCATTTGATCCTCATAACCATCCTCTAATGGAACCTGAGAGAGGTGAGGTGGCCCAGAATCACACAGCTAGTAAGTGTCTGTGTTTCAACTCAGGTCTTCCTGACTCCAAGTTTACCACTCCAGCCACAGTATTTAGTTGGTAGGTAATATGGAGCCATCAAAGATTTTTGAGCAGAGGAGAGACATCACCATATCTATACATAAGAAATGTTAGTCTGGTATGAAGGCTAGATTGGAGGAGGACAAAAGAGAGGTACAAAGGCATGTTAGGAGGTTTTTGCAACAATCTAGGTAGGTGATGATGAGAATCTGTAATAGAGAGATGGCAGAAAAAGTCACAGAATCTAAAAGTTGAAAGGGCTCTCAAAGGGCATCAAATCCAAGCTGTAACTAAATAGAAATCCCCTTCCCAGAAGCACTCTATAGGAGTGATATGAACACAACTCAGAAAGGTAGTTTGGAGGCAGATTAAAGAAGGCCTTGAATACCAGACTCAGAAACATTCCTAGCATCATAGGTTTGGGACTGGAACTTCCTTCATACTTGGGCAAGTCCCTTTCTGTGGGCCTCAGTTTCCTCCTCTGACCAATGACGGGACTGGACCAGATTGTAATCAATGATCCTATGAAGAGTTACGGCAACTTTAGCTAGCCTAATGGAAATGGTACTGACCCTGACACCAATCTGCAGCCTCCTGGAAGGTAGATTGAAAGGCAAGTTCTTAGTGCCTTGGCCCTCTCCTGTATCCCTTTGACATGGTAGCTCTGCTGGTTTCCCATATAAAAAGTTGCCCATCCTCATGTAGGGCAGCAGCCACTGGGGCAGCACCTCCCAGCAGTTTTAGGTCTTGTTCTATTCACTTCCCCTTCTCTGCCAGACTTCTGGGCTAGCATGGAAACAGTAATAAGGACAAGGTGAGCAGGTGAGATCCATTTGCTCTCCACATAAAGCTGAGCCTGGCTAGGCAACCAGGACCCCCAGGGACTGGGGGGGGTTGTCTCTGTGAAGGACAAGGATTGTCTCTCTCCTTGGAATGTGACAGAGAAAGGGTTTGGTTTTTTTTTCCTTTCAGGCTCGGGTCTGGTAATTGGGCTGCACCAGTGTCTCTTTGCCCTTCAGACCTTGCCCCACCCCCCTCTGTCCTTGGGGAATGGATGCCAGGATGGTGTTTTAAGGACTTTTGCCTCACTCTGCCCCAGTCTGGGTCCTTGGCCCTCAGCAATGTGTTTAGCTCTCTCAGCAGAAGTGGGGGGGGGGGAGTAATCAGGCTAGTGGGAAGAGGGGAAGACCCTGCCTCACCCCAATGGAGGCTTGAGTGCTGAAGAAGAAACAAGGTAGCTGGGAATCACGGGGCTAAAGGGGTGGCTATACTCTGGAGGAGGAGAAAGGGGGTCTGGGGATACAGATGAGGGGATGCTAATTAGAAGGTGAGTACTAGGAACTGAAGGAGAAGAGGGTGATAATGGTGTCTAGGGGGATGATAACCAAGGAGTAGGAGGAAGGTGCATGAGAATAATGAGGCCAGGGAAGAGAAGAAGGGGGAGCTAATGTGGCTGGCGAGAATAAAGAGAACAAATGGGATGGGGAGTGTGCTAATAAAGCCAAAGGAGAGTGATAATGAACAGGATGAAGATTAATGGGCATTTCAGCTGATAAGACCAGCTCCCTGGCTCTCATGCAAAGGCCCAAGTTGGAGCCCTGGGTCCCACCAGCCAAGAAGTTCTCTAATTGGCGCTGGTGACCAGGGGGAAGGGTTGGGGGAGGGGCAGTCCTTATTTATGATGCTGACACCTCCAAGGATATTGAGGCCCTGGACTGGGCTGCTGTACCCAGCAGCCAGGGGTCATGCTGATAGCAGGAATAGAGGTAAATGCAAACACTGGGCAAATCAATGAAAAGTCCCATTGCCCTTGTCAGCAAGAGCCCAGGTCAGGGCTGGAGAGGAGGGGAATTCAAATCCTCTTTTCATTTCATTAATTAGTTCCCCTAGAATAAAGTTTAGGACAGGCACAACTTTTGAGGAGGTGGGGCCATGGTGTGGCATCAGAGAACTGTGGTAGAGAGGAGCTACTGATGAAGATCTGGTGGTCTTATGGGTTTGGATGCAGCTGTCCATGGGGAACCATTGTAGATTTGTGAGCAAACATATTTACAGGCTGAAACTAGGGTTCTAGGAATGAGTCTGGTAGTGGATAAATTCAAGGAGGAAAGAGAACAGATGGGACCTCAAAGGCTCCTTTTGGCTTTAAATCCCCTGGTTCTATTATAAGTATACCCACACATACTTTCTACTCTCCCCACTTTGATATATGGCAGAAGTGTCAACTCTTGTGAATATTACCTCTTTCTCTAGACAAATGACTCATTTTCCCTCATTTTTTCCTTCCACAGCTACTGAGGTAGTGGAATTATCTCCTTTGAACAATGGACTTGGGGTTAGAAGACTTGAGTTCAAATCCTGGTCCCGTGTGCCTTTGGGAAAGCTACTTAACCTCCCTGGGTCGCAGTTTTTTGTTGTGGTGGTGGTTCAGTCATTCAGTCATGCCTGACTCTTCATGACCCCACAGACCACAGCACACCAGACCCTTCTAGCCTCCACCAGTTTGCCAAAGTCTGTCCAAGTTCATGTTTGTTGTCTTCGTGACTCTATAGACTTCATCCTCTGCCATCTCCTTTTCCTTTTGCCTTCAATCTTTCCCAACATCAGGGTCTTTTCCAATGAGTCCCATCTTCTCATTATGTGGCCAAAGTATTTAAGCTTCAGCTTCAGTGTTATTTAAGTCATACCCATATGGCCTGATGGTTTTCCTTACTTTGTTCCATTTAAGTCTGAACTTTGCAATAAGAAGCTCATGATCTGAGCCACAGTCAGTTCCAGGTCTTGTTTTAATTGACTCTATAGAGTTTTTCCATTTTTGACTGCAAAGTATCTAATCAATCTGATTTGGATATTGTTTGTTATGACCGGAGAGTCTCTGCCCTACTTCATTTTGTCCTCCAAGACCAAACTTGCCTGTTATTTCTGTTACTTTGATTTCCTACTTAAACATCCCAATCCCCATGATGAATGTGCTGGGGGTTTTTGGTGTTATTTCTAGAAGACAATGTAGGTCTTCCTAGAACTGATCAACTTTGGCCTCTCTGGCATCACTAGCTGGAGCACTGTTTTTCTCTCCCACATATAGCGTTCAGGTTTACAAAGGCTCAGTCATAATCATAGATCTAGAGCCAGAACAACCTACCTTTGGGAGCCCTCTAATCCACCCCCCTCATTTTACTGAGGGGGAAAATAGAGACAAGTAACTTGGTCAAAGGTCATGGAAGTAGCAAGCAGTAGAGACAGAATTTGAACATAGATCTAAAGCTAGCAGGGCCCTCAAGTCCTTCATTTTACAGATGGGCCAACTGAGGCTCAAAGAGATGAACTGACTTGCTCAATGTCACTCAAGGAGAAAGTATCTGAGTTGAGATTTGAACACCAGGTCCTGGAACTCCAGGGTAAGCACTCTTTTGACTCCATTACAAACTGTTGATTGAAAAGTAGACCAACGTGCTCATAGCATTGTTGTGAGGTCCAAATGATATAATGGATTCAAAGTTCACTGTAAATTACACAATGCTAGACAAATGTCATCCACTGTAGTTATCATCATCAATAATAATTCACATGTATATCGTGAGTGCATGTTTGCAAAGCACTTTATGGACATCTTAAATGAGCCTTGTTCAAACAACCCTGTGAGGAAGGTGTAATTTTTAATCCCATTTTATAGTTAAAAACCTGAGGTTCAGGGGGTGGAGCTAAGATGGCGGGAAGTAAGCAGTAGCTTCTCCAAGCTCCCCAAGAATTTCATCATTAAAAGCTAAAAAGTAAATTTGAGCAGATTTTAGAGTGACAGAACCCATTGGGAGACAGAGAGTGGCAGATTCCCAGCCCAGAAAAGTGCCTACTCAAGTTGGGGCAGGGAGAATACGGAGCACACAGGAGTGGCACCAGCGCAGACCTGAGAGTGGAGTGTGGCAGACTGAGAAGCCCCACCCAGCAGATTCACCCAACTGGAAGCTTCTGCAGCCATCTCACCACGGAGCGGAGGACCAACGGAACTGGGCAGGAGGGAACACGGGCACATAGCAGGGTCAGCAGCTTTTCCTGGGGATAGTAGCCCAAGGCCTAGATGTTTGAAACTACATACCCAAACTTCCAGAAGCCAGGATGGAAGAA
>CM053582.1:37122703-37142067 GCA_028627135.1 Pseudochirops cupreus | reverse complement strand
CTGAATCTTGTAAATTAAAAGTAAATAAACAAGTCATTTAAAAAAAAAACTGAGGCTCAGAAAGGTTAAATGGCCCAGTTAGGAAATGTCTGCGGTCTTAGTGACTCTTAGTCTAACA
Source organism: Pseudochirops cupreus (assembly GCA_028627135.1). NCBI lineage: Eukaryota > Metazoa > Chordata > Mammalia > Diprotodontia > Pseudocheiridae > Pseudochirops > Pseudochirops cupreus. The sequence goes on along the minus strand of CM053582.1, from coordinate 37,141,949 downwards.
CTAGCCAATGATGCCACTCTTCACTGCCCTTGGATCTCTAACTCGATTCTAGTCTTCCTCTCCTGCATATAGTACCCAGCTTAGCCAGTGATAAATTCTACCCTTTTGGCCATCCCCGGATTCTAGTTCTGTTCTGCTGCCACCCTTTTATCTGGTTTCTGCCCATTGGCCCCAGGCTTCTGAGCCTTGGAGGTGTCCATTTGAGTTTGAAGTCTCTCTGGGATATCTCTGGAGCCTGCTAGCCCCTCAGGGGTATCCTCCTGTTTGAAAATCAACCTGGGCAGGGAGGGAACCTTGCCTTCTTCCCCTTGCCCTCAGCTAGGGCCTTTCAGAAATACTCCTAGGATCCAAACTCCTAAAGCTAATCAGAGACTGGAGTCTCTTGAATTTAGCCCAGAATGTCTAGCCTCTACCCATGATGCATGATGACCAAGTATCTGCTGATTGGCACCCTGGGGGTGTGCTCAATTACCTGGCTGCCTTCTGACTCTGGACACACAGGAACAATATTAGGATGGACTCTTGAATCTGGCACCTTCCCAGGTTATGAAACAGAGTTGGCATTTAAATGACCTAACAACAAATTATTCAATTTAATTTGCTTACTCAATCCAATAAAGCAGCAACAAGAAAAAAGCACCTAATTAAAAACATTGATCCATAGAACGAGTAAGTCTGAGGAACTGGCATAGAAGTTAGCTCCTCAGCAAGCTTGAGCTTCTCATGGAAATCACCCACTGTGTCTAAACGGAAGAACAAGCAGCTACTCCAGCCATCCCAACAGCACATTGATTGTACATCTTCAGATGTTGGAGCTGGGAGGGCTTTCAAGGCCACTTGGTCCAATTGAGAATGAGAGAGCCTGTGACTTGCCCAAGGTCACACCAGAAGTACACTGAGATCTGTGCCCAGAGGTGCTTGGCCTCTACAGTAATTCAAACACTCTTTCTACTCTCCTCCCTTCTTAATCCCCAATATTTCAATCTCTGCCCACTGAGCCCCAGAAAGATAAAGGGGTTTACCCATGGTCATGCAACTATTTACTATCAGATTCTATGGTGGATGGAGAGCAACAGGCAGTGGTCCCTCTTTGAGGAGGGAAGACAAATCCTAACCTGGAGTTGGGGGGGAGGGCAGTGGCTGTAGACTGTTTGGATCATATAATGTTGGTCTTCAGTGGCTGGTTCTTGAATTAGCTAAACACTGAGGGGGCCTATCTATATAACTGATGTCTCTATTATACTTTAAGGATCCTTACAACATCCCTTTAAAGTAGATACTCCAGCTATTGTTAACCTCCATTTTACAGGTGAGGAAACTGAGGCAAAGACAAGTGAACAGATTCATGCCAGTTATGTAATTAGCAAGCATGGGAGGTCAGTTCTGAACTCTGATCCAGCTTTTTCCCCTGACACTATACTGTCTCTATAGCCTCTGTTTCCTAAGCTAAGCTTTTCTAGCCCTGGCCTGCTCTGGGGAGAAATGGCTTCTTTTACCTTTTCCCCAGATATTTTTAGTAGTTAGTAGTTAAAGATGGTAGTTTGTATAAATCTTCCTCCTAAGCTCTTCTGTCTTCTTCTTTACTGTTCCCCCATCTCCAGTTTCCCCTGGGACTTTTCCCTTTCCCAGGAAGCTCAGAACAGGTTCTTGGTTCTCCTCCCTAAAAGATCAGTACAGTTCCAGTCACAGCTTGACATCAGTGGGCCACACTAGCACATCCCAAGGGAAGACCCTTCCCTAAGCAGACCATTTAGAGGGTTAGAAATAGAATCACAGATTTAGAACTAGAAGGGACATTAGAGATGGGCTAAGCCAACTCCCTCATTTTACAGATGAGGAGACTGAAGCCCAGAGAGTTTAAGGGATTCACAGAGAGTAAGTGGCAGAGTTGGGATCTGAACCCAGGACCCCTAATTCCAAATCCACTATAACAGGTTGCCTAGCCCTCATTACAAATACCACATATCTATGGCTCTCTTGGTGGAGCTGGAAATTGGTCTAATGATCTCGGAAAATAATTTGGAATTATGTGAGAAAAGTCACTACACTTGTTCATATCCACTGACCTAGAGCTCCCAATGCTGGGCATATACTCCAAGGAGATCAAAGGAAGGCCCCATATATACCCACATATTCAGAGCAACACTTCAGTGGCTACAATGGATGCCAATAGACCAGAAAATGGCTCAACAATTTGTGGTATCTGAATGTCCTGGAATTATAACTTCATAGTCAAGAAATGACAAATAGGAGGAGTTCAGAGAAACCTCAGAAGACTTCTCTAAACTGATGCAGAGTGAAGTAAGTAGAAGCAGGAAAACAATGTACACAATGACTACAACAATAGAAACACAAAAAAGAGTAATAAAACAAATCTGAATGTTGTAAAATGATAATGGCTAATCTTGGCCTCATTGAAGAGAAGGGGAAATGAAGCTCCTTCTTTTTCCTGGAGAGTTAAAGGACCATGGGAGTGACATGTTGTATATACTATTAGAGGAAGTTGCTATTTCAGCAGGCTTTGCTTTAACTATTGGGAATTTTTTTCATTGTAAAAAGACAAGTCTCATTGTAAGGGAAGAATATATTTGGAAATGACTGTGGTAATGAGTGATGGAAAAACAAAAGACATTCAAAAAATTTTTTAATCTATAATTCAATCATTCCTGAAAGTATATGAGAATCATTCCCCCACACACACATACACACACAGCTGGACACACATCAGAAGCAGGTTGTTCAGTGGTATGCCACCTGTCTAGAATAGCATCTAAGGTACACAGCCAAATTTGGCTTGGGCTCTTTCCATTTTCAATTTGTGCCTTATTAGATCTCTTCCAGCCACACAAGCGAGAATCAAATCCCTGGAGTCCAAGTCAAAAATCAGCCATCCCTGAGATTGAGCTCAGAAAAGAAAGATTAGAAAAGCCTCAAAATGTTGCTGGCTCCTTTGCTTACACTTCTTCCCAGCTCCCATTATTTCCCTCTCCCTCAGTACTCCCTCTCTATCTTCCCCAGGGGTCCTCTTCATTCCTCCCACCTTGAACAAGGGAAGTAGACAAAAGCATCAACTCATAGAGGATGCCTTTCTGATGGTTTGCCAAAAGCATTATTTTCCTATAGAGGGGAGAATCCAAGGAACTGGAGCAATGAGGATCAAGACAGAAGGTCCCAGAGATTTTGTTGGGTGCCACAGTGACCACTTGGAGGTGACTGAGTCACCAAACATTTACCCATGACTGAAAGTGGAATAAGGGGCTGAGTTCTACTCCACCACTGTCTGACCCCAATAACAATACACTCTCTGATTTGGAGGTACACTCCTTAGCCTATAGATGATAAGGTCATTCAAATAATCCCATTTGAAATGACATTGACTGATTGCCTAAAGCCTCAGAACATTGCACAGCCTCTTAAAGAAGTCCCATGATCACCCAGAAGAGTTAAAACCAACTATCCACATAAGAGAAACCAAATGGATGAAGAAGCTCTATCATCAAGGCTATGAAACATAATTGGATGGGAAACCTATAGAGCTCATTTATCAGTGTATATGTGTTTTAAATAGACACATGTGTATATACATCACATATATGTGTCTATATATATATACATATATGTGTGTGTATTACATAATACAGATATACCCATATACATACACATGTACATATACACAAAGACATATACGTAACAGAAACTAAAATGGGTCGGTCCCAGACTTGAACAGGAGGAGGCAAAGGGATTTGCCTTTAACAAACTGCCAACTTCTCCTAATGGCCCTGAGCTTCTCCCTGTAACAAAATCCTTTCTCTTTAACATCAACATTATCTGTTATCGTTGCTTGGCTTTGAGTCACAGAACCTGACAGTCTAAAGAACTGAAATTGAAGATCATCCAGAGGGTAATAGAGAGGTCCGTGATGGGCGTGAGCTGGGTATAACACATGACAAACAAAGGACCAATGTTGGGAGAAAAAAAAATCTCATCACAGAAATGCACGAGCAGGAAAAAAAAATGGGCTACTCATATGACCAAAGCAAAGGATTATTGAAGCATAGCTTGGGTGGTGAAGATGGGACTAGTATAGCAGACCTGGGTGGGTTGTGACCTGCAACATTGGAGGTACTCTCCACTTTGGGGAGATGACATATTCATTGGACTACTGGAACACTCCTTAGCCTGGTATTCAAGGCCCTTCATGCTCTGCTTCTGACCTACCTCTCCGACCTTATCTCCTTATATTCCTACTTCACCCCATGCTCCAGACAAATTTAGCCATTTCTGGCTTCACCTCTTTCATGGAAATATTCATGGCATTTTACCCTTCTCTCCTGTCCTCACCTGCTAAAACCTTACCCATACCACCAATCAAAGGATTTAGACATGTAAGGGAACTTTGGGATCACCTGGTCCAATTCCATCATTTTTTTAGATGAAGAACCCAAGGCCCAAGGATGGGCACCTAGGACCATAGTTCTAAACCTGGAAAGGACCTTAGAGATAATCTAGCCCAACTCCCTCATTTTATACACGATGAAAGTGAGGCCCAAAAAGGTTAAACTTAGTGCCTATGGTGACAAAGCAAAGAAGCAACAGAACCAGGATTTGAACCTGGATCTTTTTCATCCAAATCCAGGGCTCTGTCCCTTGATCCATGCTGCCTCTTACCTACCTAAGATCACTCAGTAAGTCTCAAACCTCAGACTGCTAATCTTTGCTTTATGCCACCTCTTCCAAGAAGGCTTCCCTGGTCGTTACAGCTAGGGATGATGTCTCCTTCTACCAAAGACAGACCTCCTTTAGGGCCCTCACTCAGGCTACTCCAAGATATTGGTGCGGTCCTCTGGGCCTTATTTTGCTCACCAGCCAGTGAACTCCCTGTGGGCCCAGATTGGCTCAAGTTCATCTCCCTTAGCCCCTAGCACAAGGCAGGAACCCTGGAAGTGCACAGACTTAGACTGGATGTGTCTGCCAACTGCCTCAGCTCCCCAAGAACAAAGCCTGCTGGAGACTGAGTAGCCCTGTGAAATTAGCTCAGAGACAGGAAGACTCAGTCTTGCCTGTACTTTGGCCCTTTCCTCTGCCTGCCCAGTCCCAGGGGCCATACTCTCCTGCCACCCACTGGTGCAGGGCACAACGAAGCAAGGAGAAAGCGGAGGGGGCCAAAGGAAATGCCATCAAAGTATCATCTACCAGAGCCCCAAGAAGAAAGGCTAGAAGGGACTCTGCCTGCTTCTTTGCCAGATGGTAGAGGACGGGCAAGGCCATGGGTATGAAACATTGCATGCGACAACGGCCCTTTCCTATGTGTTGGTTAGTTTTTCAAACTACTCTTTTTTTGTTGTTGCTCTCTGGGAAGAGTAGGAAGGGAGGAATTGGGAAATAGAGATGATGGAAAAACAAAATATTAATGCAAATGTATTTCTTTAAAAAAAGAAAGCTGAGGAGGAGATGGGTTCTGCCACTTACTACCCGTGTGATCTTAGGCTAGTCATGTAACCTTTATGGTCCTCAGTTTTCCCATATGTAAAATGGGGGAATTATACTAGGTGACTTCTAAAGTTCCTCCCAGTTTCAAGTCAATGACCCAAGGAATGAGGAAAGAGAGAAACTTAGCCACATTCCTCAGACCTGCGGCTGGCACAGTCTCCTGCCACCAGGTACAATGTTCGTTTTACCACATGACTTCAACTGATATGTATGCAGAACCCCCAAAAGCCCTGGTGGTTCCCCATGTGCCTCTCAAAGCAAAGGGTGAGACAGCTATGTGGTGCAGTAGATAAAAGCACTGGACCTGGAGAAAGGAAGACCTGAGTTCACTGGGTGATCCTGGGTAAGACAGTGAACCTCTGCTTACCTCAGTTTTCTCATCTGTGAAATGGGTATAATCAGAGCACCCGAGTTCTCATAAGGATCAGATGAGATGATATTTGTAGCTTAGAACAGTGCCTGACACACAGAGAGTACTGTATAAGTGTGAGCTATGATCAAAGTTCTAGGTCATATTCCACAAACTGCCTGGGTGGACTCTGCCAATCTTCTGAGACAAAAACCATTGGTATAACCTTCCTTCCAGTCCAATCATTCTTGATCTGACTTTGCAGACTTTTAGGTCCTAAATCAGAGCTGAATTTTCCTTCTAGGACAATTCCAAGCTAAGTCATTCCAGAGACCTGCCCCTTAAAGGGCTTATGAGGCTCACTGGAACGCTGGCTACCCACAAGTCACTTGGAGCTGTAGTCCTTTGACTGGGGCTGAGGCAATCCCTAGACAACAAAGAAGACGCCTTGAGGCTTGGCTGTGCCCTCATTGCTTTCCCCCAGGCCATCTTGCCTCCTACGGCTTTACCGTATCCAGGCCAGCAGGAGGGATTTCTTGCCATTTCCCTTTAACAGAAATGGGCCTGTGAAGCCCCGTGGCTCCACGGAGAGAGAAGGCAGAAGTGCCTTTCTGAACTCATCAGCGGCACTTAAGAGATGGGCTGGAAGGCCTCATTATTTAGTATCTTGAGAGCCTACTCCCTTGGGCTGCTCTCTCGGGCCAGGGAAACGTTTGCATTCAGTGATAGTCACGCTACAGATTAACCCTCCCTGGCTCCCAGACAAAGCTAAAGGAAGGATGGCAGAGATGGGAAGTAGCTAATGTTGGCCATTTGGAGGGCAGAATCGGCTAACCTAGCCTCTTCGGCTCGTCCCTCCCTTTCTTCTCTCCTTCTAGGCCTCCCTCATCCAGAGGTGGGTCAGGGGAAAGGGGGAGGTGTTTTCTCGACCTGCCCCAGATCCACCACCAAGCTCCTTTCCACTCTCTCCTCTGAGCCACGCCCCCAGCCTGTTGCCACGACAACCCATGCTTTGATCAGGGCTGGGATGAAGTGATTTGTGTTTATTTAAATGAACACGAAGTGCCCCTGACATTTTTAGATGTGAAAAGGAGAAAGACAGGGATGAGAAAAAGGAAGACAGACACCCCCCCCAAAATAAGGACTTCTACAGAGGTGGCCCCCCCTCCTTGCTGAGTGAGCTCCAGAAAACCACTTTGTCAGTTCACCTTCTCCCTGTTTCCTGTGTCTAGACTTGGGGTATACCCCAAGGGATACTGTTAGAGCTCAGAGACCCAGCCTCCTAACTGACATCCACTAGCTATGTGACTCTGGCCTAGCTGCTTTGTTTCTGGGCCTCAGAGCCTTCAAGTGGAAAAGGATGATGACAAGACCAACTTTCGTTGCAGAGCTGAGGAGAAGAAAGCCCGGTATTCGACCAAGTACTATTTTTGTCCTCCCACCCCACTCCTACCCCAGCAGTCAGCAAGATGGCTTCAATATATACTAGAAGCATAGAAATGTGGGTTGAAATTGAATTGCACTGGCTCGAAGAACCCAGGAGGCATGGGGTTAGATAACATCACCAGGCTGGGGACTTCTGTGCTCCATTGTCCCAGCCCACTGTCAGAAAAACGTTCTCCAGCGTGGGCTGCAGCCCACCTTACTGATTATCCAGTACTCCTCCTAATCAATTCTAGGTTCTAGCCAAGTGACTTACTGACCTCCAGACATTCCATGAAGCAGCGAGCTCCCTCCCCTCCTCTCCTCTCCTCTACTTCTTACAATCTCTAGCTTCCTTCAAGGATCCATTCTAATGCAGGAGTTAACCTCCCCTAGTCCCCCTCCCCATACTAGTGCCTTCCTTCCCCTGCCCAACCCACTAGTGCCCTCCTCCAGATTACTTTATATTGCCTCCTGCTGGGTGCTTAAATTAGATGCCCCCAATAGAATGTGAACACCTGCGGAGTAGGGATTGTTTCAGGTTTCTGTCTCTCCAGCACCAAACGCAGACCCTGGCACCTATTAGGGACTTAATGCATGTTTTTTGAATGAATTCATGAAGATGGTTTAGGGTCACCTCTCTATTCCCCAGGAATTCATCTCTCAGTTCTTTAGGCCTGAAACTTGGAAGGTCAGTTCATACAAGGGGAGAGCAGCTTGGGAAAAGGGGGCTCATATTGCCCACACTCCCCAAAAGTCTGCTTAGCTCAAAAGGCCAGTTTCTGAATTTACAATAAGCATGATATGGGGAAAGAAGAGAAGATGGGAGTCAGGAAACCCAGAAAGTGCCTTTGTCTAAGGCCACACACTCAATAAGAGGCAGTGCTCTAATGCCAGGGTCTGGGGCTTCTAAACCAGCATTTGCCATTTGCTTCTTGTGGGACCTTGGGCAAACCACTTCTCACACTGGGCCTCAATTTCCCACTCTTTAGAACAACGGGGTCACATTAGACAATCTCAAGGTTCCTCCCCAGTTCTACCAGCATCAGACTCCTCAAAATTTACAGGCAGAAAAAAATCAGGAATCAAGGAATTCTCTTCTTGGTAGGACTAAGGCAAGGCTGCTTGGCCCAGCCAAATCACAGCAAAGAAGGTAGCTTCTTCACCCAAAGTCTGTGAACTTAAAAAACAAATTTTGATCATTGTATTTCAATAGAATCAGTCTCCTTTGTAGTCCTATGTGTTTCATTTTATGTGTTTAAAAGTGTGATTCTGAGAAGGGGTCCGTAGAGTTTATCAAACTGCTAAAGGGATCCCTGACACAAAGAAGGTCAAGCCTCTTGCTTTAGGGCAAGGGAAGGGAGTTTTGGCCCTGGGAGTTCTGCATAGATGAAATCTCAAGTTCAGGCAAACCAAGGAGCCATATTTATAAACTCCAGGCCTGTCCCATGGATCTGCTGCTCTGAGCCCTTGTCTAACCAACCTGGAAACACATACCCAGCTTAAGTTCTCTCCAAACACCTTTTCAGTTCTCCTAAGGACAATTGACCAATTAAATGGAGCAGATTGCTTTGCCTAAAGAGCAAGCTAGCAGGTGCTAATGGCCCTTGTTAACACCCAGCCTTTTCTAATTATCTGGAAGCCAGGTAAGTGCCGCCCACAGTCCTCCCCCTCCCACCAGGAGCAAAAAGGCCCAGGCTCCCCCGCTCCCCTTGGTAGCCAACCCAGGGGGTCCTGGCCCATCAGTGGCACATAGGCAAAGGTATTAGACCCAATCAAATGAGGAGGGGGCCCTAGCACCACGGCAGTTTTTCTGTTGCTGACAGCTTTCTTCCCAAAAACTGACCACCCTCTCTCCAAGATTCAAACCTGAAGGATTGTGCTCCCATTAAGCAGCCGTGTTGGGCAAACACAAACTTATACTTGACACTCAGCCTTGCCAATGTCTTCCCTTGAAACCCAGCTCATTTTAGGCAAAACTGCAAAATACCTAAGACACTTTTGCTGTTAATTCACTTGGAGACCTTGGGCAGGTTGCTTAATCTCTCTAAGCTTTGGTTTTCCTTACCTGCAAAGTGGGGATAATGTCACCATGGAATGTGAGGTTCCAAAAATAATGGATGTGCAAATTATTTACAGATGGCAAAATACTTTACACATGACAAGGAAGGGAGAATTCGCATGGGTAATAATTTCCCCACTTCACCCCATTGGGGTGGCATTGGGATTAAAAGGGGAGGGGTTGCCAAATATACTATCCCAGCTATACAAAATTGCCCTCAGAGCAGGAAGAGGGGGAAAACTTACCTTAGTCTCCCTGTGTGCCCGGTCAACTCCATCCCTCTCCACACCCCTAACACAATGCCTACCTTCATATAACAGATCTGGGAGAATATAAATAAGAATAAGTGTCAGTAATACTATGCTTCCAGGGATGGGGTGAAAAGGGGAGAGGAACAAGCAAAGAGAATGGTGGACAACTGCTCTTCACTCAAGTAAACCCCAGGAACCACCTTTTCTACAGGAGACTGATTGCTTCCCCAAGTAGGTTTCCTCCCTTCTTCCAGGGAGTAAGTAGATCACCGAGTTGTTGGGATAGCCTCACAGCCCTTCAGGCTAGGACAATTCTACCCAGGAACTTGGGCCCAGGATCATGGGACTGAGAATTCACTGGGTGCCAATGCCCTAATTTTACAGGTGAGGAAACTGAGGCAGCAAAGGGCTGTTGGGTAAATTCCCCAAAGTCACATAGGGAGTAATTACGTGACTGAGAACTTGTCAGATTCTGACTCCAAATCCTTGGTTCTTTGAGACAATTAGACAGAAGACGGAGAAGAATCATCATGTATTTTAGTGATCTATCCCAAGGCACTTTTTTAAGCTTTTTTTGGAGAGGGGAAGACAGGGCAATGGGGGTTAAGTGACTTGCCCAAGGTCACATGGCTAGTAAGTATTAAGTGTCTGAGGCCACATTTGAATTTGGGTCCTCCTGACTCCAGGGCCAGTACTCTATTCACCTAGCCACCCCTCCAAGGCACTTTTACTATATGATATTAGAGGTCACTGATCTGGCTGAGAATATTTTTACAGTCTGAGAAATTTCTTTGAATTTGCCATTAAGATTATTTAAGCAAAGACACTATCTTGGATTCATAATCATCATCATTGACATTCATAGAGGGCTTTAAGGTTTGCAAAGCACTTTATATGACTTGACTCATTTGATCCTCACAACAACCCTGTGAGGTAGGTGTTAGTATTATCTCCATTTTACAGATGAGGAAACTGAGGCTCAGAGAGGTACAGTGACTTCCCCAGGGTCACACAGCTTGTAAGAATCTAAGGCAGGAATCCAACTCACCTCTTAGTAACTTGGAGTATCTGTTCTCTACACCTTGAAGACACATAAGTACACACAATGAGAGAGAAAACACTGGGCCTACCTGTACAGCTCCAAGAATGCTGGACTCCCATCACAGTCCAATGAGTTCTCCACTTGAGCTTAAGGAAGCTTCCAGGCTATAACCTCCATATCATCTTGGGCTCTTCTCCCCCTCCTGTTCTCCACATCTACTCCTTTATGGAATCTTTGTCCAAAGTACTTCTCTGTCCATCCCTTTCTTTTCCCACAGCCACTCTGATGAGCTAGGCCCTAACTATGTCACTACAGGATTATTGCCTCCATGTGTCTCTCTCTTCTGATCCAACCACCGCACAGTGGCCAAGATCCCTGTAATATAGTACCCTACACCTGTTACGCCTAATCATGTGGGGACCCTTGGCTTCCCAATTATCCAATATAAGATTCTGAAGCATGGATTTCTAGGCCCTCCATCATGTCTATCACCAATCGCTTTCAAAAAGTCAAAATCACCACCTTCACCCCAGGTCAGGCTCTCCCCTCCGTTTGGGTACCTGCTCCCTCCCATCCCTAAGACATTGGACAGATCATTGGACTCCTCTTCAGAGGTCCCACTGAGTCATAGGCCTCCCCTGTTTTACAGCCATGCCCCAAAGCTTGGCCTCCCAAGAAAGCTTCTGAGATTAACCCCCATCGGCTGCCATCACTCTATGTGGGACTTTGGTAGTTCCTGGGGCAGCTATTTTATGTGCTTTTGTCATTTTTGTTTTGACACATTTATTAAGTTGTCAGCTGCTCTAATAGAGACATTAACTTATACAGTCGTTGTTTCCATTGTACCTCCCCAAAGATTTTAGTACCGTATTCTACATGAGAAATTCCCTGGTTTGCCTCACTTTGTCTGAGAATCACTCCCTTCGTTATGCTTTGATAAGTCATCTGGCCAGGGGAATTTCTCATGAAAGGCCCCTTCACAATCTCTTCTCCCTATAGGACTGGAGGCTAGATTAGCAATGTGTTTGTATGTGTGTGTGTGTGTGTGTGTGTGTGTGTGTGTGTGGAGGGAATGGAGCAAGGAGGGTATTGGGGAGGTTGCAATCATTGGAATCTGACTGTTGTTGGGTACTCCCTGGAACCTCTTGTTCCCTGGCTCTGGTCCCCATTTCAGAGCCAATAAAAGTGTGGAGCCCTCTCTTTTCTCTCTTCCAGTGGCTTTGACAGAACTGACAGTTCCAAGCATGCCAACAGATAAGGTTCCAGTCTCTAGAAAGGAAAGAAAGTCCCAGAACCAGACACTGCAGAGGTAGGGCCCAGGGAGCTTTGTTTACCTAGGAAAGGGGCCTCCTGACTCCAGGACTTGGAGAGCACAAGAGCTAAAATAAAGATTCCAAGAAGAGAGAGAAACCACAATACAAAAGAGACCTTAACCACAAGTTAGGAGATCTAGGTTCCAGTCCCACATCCTGCACTATTTAACTCTGAAAAAGTGCCTTCTATCTGGGCCTCAGTTTCCTCTTTTGTCAAATAACAGGGTTAGGCTCTAAGCTCACTTCCAACTCTATCATTCATCAAATCTATAAAATACAATAATGAGAACTGTCATTTCTATCATGCTTTAAGGTTATACAAAGTGCTTTCCTCACCACAACCCTGTGAGGTGGGTAGTACTCCTGTTATCATCCCCACTTTACAGATGAGGAAACGAGAGGCTCAGAGAGAGTGAGTGATTTGCCTGGGATTGCACAGCAAAAAAAAAAGCATTTGAGACAGGATTCAAATCCAGGTCTCTCTGGTGACTTCACATCCAGAACTCTTTCAACTAATACTATGCTGCGTCTTCAGGTTCAAAGTGGCTCTTCTAGTGCCTGGGGCTGAGGCCTTAATGCAAGGTCAGATGAGCAGTCTGGTCCCTTCTCAAAAGGCAGAGGACCATCTTAACCTATTGTCAAAATGGGCCCATGACTAGAACATCCAACGCCCTGGAGCTCAAGGTTTCTCAGCAGCCGTCTCCTCCTGGGGCTCTGTCCCTGGTTCAGGGGTATCTAGACCATCAGACAAGTAGTCATCCCCACTGGCCTGCTTCATCTTGGTTTCAAGGACTGTGATTCGTTGTTTCAGCTTCTGCTGGGCACCAGTATATTCACCAAGAAGGCGGCCAAAGCGGGTATATAGGGTCTCCATGTTGGTCTCAAGCTGCTCCAGCTTTTCCTGGACATCTACCTCCATGCTGGCAGCCACCTCATTCTCGTCCAGTAGCCCTTCCTTCATGAGGATTTCCCGGCCGCGCTCCTCCAGGACTTTCTTGGCATCTGGGTACTCTGTCACAGCCTCCATGAGGTCATCCTTGGACAAGCAGAAGAGATCTGAGTAGCCCAGGCTGCGGATGTTGGCTGTGCGCCTGTTGCCCATTTTGCTTCCCTTGATGTTGAGGATGCTGATCTCTCCAAAGCAACTCCCTGCTGAGAGCAAGGCATACTGGGTAACACCATCATCTGCAACCACAGCCAGTTTCCCTTCCTTAATAATGTACATCTCCTTGCCGATGTCCCCTTTCCGGCAGATGTAATCTCCCGGGCTAAAGACCTGAGGGCGCAGTTTCAGTACCAGCTCTACCAACAGTCCAGCTTCACAGTCCTGGAAGATCCGCACTTTTTTTAGGGTTGACAGGTGGACATTGATGGCGATCTCAGCCCTGAGTTTGGCTGGCAAGTTCTTTAGGACTTCCCGCTCATCCACGGTCTTCTTATTGGTCCAGAGGTAGTCAAACCACCTAATGACTTTGGCTTCCATTTCCTTACTGACCTTGCGGAACTGCATGTAATGCTTAATGGCATCGATCTTGGCCTGGAACTCAGCTCTAGTGGCATTCATGTTGGAGATCATGGAGCCCACGTTTCCTACAATCGTGGCAAAGATGAGGACACCAATCAGGAAGTCAAAGATGACAAAGAGATACTCCTCATCCTTCACTGGGGGAGGTGTCTCTCCAATGGTAGTCAGAGTAAGCGTGGACCAGTAGAGGCAATAGATGTACTCCCTAGCCAGGTAGCCATACTCTGGATCTGTGATATTGGGGTATACCCATGTGTCCACCCCAAACCCGATGGATTTGGAGATGGCATAGTAAATGCAGGCATTCCAGTGGATAATGACCAAGATATACAGTACAAGGTTGCTGATTCTGAAGATGTTGGGGTAGCTCGTCCTAGTCTCCGTGCGATCAAAGAACTCAAACATGCGAGCAAAGTGAAGGAGGCGGTTGAAGCGCAGCTCAGGGTTGTGAATCCCTACTGCAAAGTATACCACATCAGTGGGGATGATGGAGGCCACATCCAGCTTAAATTGCAGGGTGTGGATATAGTTGTCCCGGAGCTTTTTAGGGTCCTTGACAAGTAGCCCTTGTTCTAGGAAACCTAATGGAGACGCAAACCAAGAAATTATCTCTGCCCCTTTTCCACTGGGCCTAAAAACAGGTTGGATGCTAATGAAGCCCTATCTCATCCCATTGGAATCCCTCAATCTACAAGTTCTGAAACCTTCAGTCTCACTCAGGGAAGAAAAATAGCTCCCTACTAATGCTCAGGCAGTGAATGCCATGGTCTCAATATCCTGGGAGTTGGGGCTTGGTCCCCCGAAGTCAATGAGGTCCCACTCAGCAGCAACGCTGGACGGAATCATATCTCTGCCCTGTGGCTTCTGAACATATTGCATTCTATTTTGCACAGCTAAGTTAGAATATTCAGGACCCATTTCAACTCCTCCTTCCCCCCCCCCCCAGAATTAAGTCTTAATATGCCACAGGCCAAGCTAATTTAGGTGTTTCCAAGGAATGTCATCCAAAGGAGAGATGAGAATTCCAATGCTCAGTCTCCTAATGGGAAAGTTTCTTTCTGGGAGATTCTAATTACAGTCACCTCTCAGATTTCATGAAAATGAACAGGAATAGAGATATGAAGAAAGTAAAATAGCCAACGAATCAAAAAATCATCTCTATTTGGCCTTGAAATGCTAGCAGCACTCAATTCATCTTCCCTCTTGTGTCTCACTTAGGTCAGTATTAAAATTGGGCTGTTTCCTCCACTGAAGTCTCCTTATGATGCCTCACCTTGGTATGGAGGTGACCTTGAGCTCTCAAAGGCCATGCCAATGAAACCCAATCTCTGGCAGCCTGACCCAGCTGGAAAGGGTTCAAGTACCAACTCAATGAGAGACTGGAAGTCTGTGTCCAAGGATCACCCTAAGTGCAAAGAGACTCATCCCCCACAGGATCCTAGAATGTCAGAGGTGAAAAGGACTTGAGAGGCCATCAAGTTGAACAGAGGAGGAAACTGAGGCCCAAAGAAGAGGATTTGCCCATGGCCACACAGGTAGTAAGCAACAAAGGCAAAATTTGAACTCAGACCCCAGAGGCTTGGTCATGAGGGGAATCATTGTAACTTTGATTTCTTTTCCCACTGAAACTCACTAAGATGATCTGTCAGTGGAGGAGTCATCACCTGCCTCAGTGGCTGGGGGCCCACATCTGTGAAATCATGAAAGCCTGAAGGCCCCCCTACTGCCCCAAACCCACCCACGCTCCACGTCACCTGTTCGAAGCCTAATGAAAAGGTCAGCAATGTAGACGACATCAGAGACATAGTCAAGTACCAGCCACACCAGATAGTATCCCCTTTGCAGGTCACTGAAGCAGGCCCTAGGAAGGAAGCTATTGGTCAGGAAATCCAATCGCCCCCAAAGTTCCCAGAAACATTAGACCAGACCAGCTCCCCACCTCTGGGGCTAGATCATGCCCACCTCGGGGGCCCTCCAAGCCCAGGCCATCATGGATCTGGCTATTGGCTGGTGGGTTCTCTTGCTATGTGATAGTGTCCTGCAGAGGTAGGTACAAAGCAGAGAGGAAGGGGGAGAGGGGCTGGGCAGAAGTCAAGCTCACCTTGCCACCAGCAGGCACCAGTTATAGAGGACAGGCATGGCAATAATGAAGAGCCAGCGGTAATACCAGTCTCCAGCAGGGTCAAGCACAAAGAGTTCAAATTTTTTCCTGAAGAGAGAAAAACAGAAGCTTGGGGGTCTGAAATGGCTAATTCAAGAGTGGAAATGACCCCCAGATGCAGCCTGTTTGCTTGCCTCCAATGGTCTTAGAAATGGAAGGGCTGACTTCACATTACTACCTCCTAGAATCTCAGGTTCTATACCTATAAAATAAGGGGGTAGGGATAGCCAAGAGCCAAGATGCAGGAACCCTGCCCAGGGAGCTTCTGCACCCTGACGTCTCTCTGTGTCATTGTGAAGAACCCTGCTCCCAACAAACCTTGATGAGGTGCTGAGAACCCAATGTGGCCTGGTCTAGGGTGGCAGGGGGAGGCCCCACAGCTCAACCTCCAGTTTCCCAGCACAGGGGGCCCCACATGACCTCTCTGGGTTGCAGTGAGTGTCTGCCGACAGCACCCCCTCCAGTTTTCTTCCCCTCATCAAGCAATCACTTTGAGACCAATTCTCTGCTTGGTGCTCTGATTACTATGTATTGTATAATATGGAATTGCAGACAAGTCAATTAGTTTTAATGGCCTTTACAATTCTCCTCTCCCTTCCCAGGAGCTCCAAATGAAAACTGCTCCTCTGGAGACAGGGATGTTCAATGTAGCATTCGATGAGGCCCAGGACCCTGCTGGGGAGGTGAACATTGGACAGTCTTTCTGCTCATGACAGACCAAGAGTCACAGTGGAGTCCATGTAAAGGATCAGAAGACCTGGCTCCCAAGCTCACTAGTTTGTCGAGTGACTTGACCTCTCTTAGCCTCAGTTGTTATTTTTTTAATCTGTAAAATGGGGGGAATAGAGTTTGCACCAAGAGGCAATATGGCATAGTGGCCAGAGTTCAAGTCCTTTAATACTGGATGTGTGACTCTAAGCAAATCACTTCCTTTCTCAGTGACCTAGACCACATAAAACTAAAAATTACAGAGCAAATGCCAGTCTGCATTGGCAAAGGGCACTTCATCACTGGAAGTTCCCTATACCCAGAAAGTCACAGGTCCAGGACAAAATTACTTGCATCACCTTCATCCTAGGGCTGACTGGATGAAAGTACTGGCTAAACTCTGAAGGGCTCTAGGAATGGTAACCCCCATAGTGTGGCAGAGAAAGGGCTGAATTTGAAGTCAGGGGTCTTAGGTTCAAATCTTGGCTTGATATCTGTGTGACCTAAGACAAGTCACTTCCTGTCTCTGGGGCTCAGTCTGCAAGATGAGAGGGGCTCATCTCACTCAGTGACCTTTGAAGATCCCCTCTGCTTCTAAAGTGATGATCCCTGCAGAATCCTGAGCTCCAAGCCTCCATTATCTCAGAATCTGAATCTTCCACCTCATGGATGAAAAGCAAGAGGCCCTCTGCCCTCTCCATAACCCTAGAATGCCCAGATCTGAGGCCTCTTGTCACCAGGACCAGGTTGTAATAGCTTTAAACCACACTAAGACTTTTGGGACACCAATCCATTTCCAGTCCTGTCTTTTCTAAGCTCCAATTGTCCATCAACAACCATCCGCTATGCATCTGCTCCTGAAGGTCCCACGGGCATCATCCAATCCAATGAGCTTACTCCTGCTCCAACCTTCCATGTTTCTGTCAAAGATACCACCATCCTTCTAGTCACCCAGGCCTGCAACATTGGAGGGCATCCTCAACTCTTCCCTTATCCTTCATCCTCTCCACTTCCCCACATCATTACCAAATCATATGAATTCTACCTCAATAGCATGACTCAGTCATTCTATTTTCTTCATCACCCTAGTTCAGACCCATGCTACTTCTCACCTGGACTATGGCAACAGCTTCTGAATTGACCTCCTTGCTTCCCCTCTTGAATCCAGCCTCCATACATTTATGAAAATGATCTTCCTAAAAATCACTTCTGGCACTGACCCTCCCTCAAGAATGTTCTGTGTCTCCCCATTGCTTCTGGGATAAAATACAAATGTCTCAATTTAACCTTTAAAGCCCTTCATAATTTAGCTACAGCTTACCTTCAGAATGATTTCTCATTGCTTCCCTTCACACACACTCTCTTCCAAACTGGACCAAAAGCTGTTCACCAAGCTCAGCATATTCTATCTCCCACCTCCGTGCTTTTGCACAGATCACTCTCTTGTGGAATGTTCTTTCCCTTCTCACTTCTGCCTAACCTGATGCCCTTAGTTGTTAGACCTGTGACTAACATGCAACACGGGACCTTACTTTTTGCCTTTGCTGTCTCCATCTTTGTCACCTTTGCCATCGCCCTGTTGAGTGGTTACTGTCTGGAGCTCAGGCCCACGGAACCTCTCAAGGAATGAGTCAGGTCTTTGTTCTTCCTCTCGGAAATTCTTATTGGCCCAGTCTCTCAGGACTCTGACCAATTGGACAACCCTAGAGGAGGAAAAGAGAGCAAGTGACCAAAGTGGGCAGGAGATCCTGGGGTGGGAGTGATGGCATCTGTGGAAAAAGCAAACTACATACCCTTGGGCCTCACATCCTGAGTCTGCTATCAGCTTACCCATAAGGCTCTAAACAAATTGGGCTCCAAGCTAAGATGATGCTTAGGCAGGAGAGGGATTCTCTAGGGCCTTTGTTTCCTTGGGGAATGGAGAACAGTGAAGTGGGTGGGATTCACACTTATGTATCCTGTCCCCTAAGCAGCCCCAGTAAAAGTTCTATGGCAACCAAAATGCATTTTGTGGGGGGCACATGGTTTCATTACTGTGGGGAGGTATGCATGGTCCATGGAGTCACAAACCCAAGGAGATGGTAGCTGAACTCCAGACTCACATAAGCCTCCATTTCTACTTGGGGAGGGGGAAGGGCCTGGGACCTATGAACTAACTAGGCTTTGGTCACAGAGAAAGCAGTCTCTGCAATAGCCTGCTCAACACACCCAGGAAAACTGGGGCAAATCTGTTTTCAGTAGAGGCTACAAATGGTCATACAGATCTCTTGCCATAGGTTTGGGGAAAGGTGGATCCAACAGGGCAGCAGAAAATCATGGGTCCTTAATCTCCCAAAGGGAAGATGTGGGATCATGGCTTGATGAGCAGCAAGCTTTTGATCTGACTGCCTCCCCACAATGTTTTGAGCCACTGGAGTCTATAAGTTGACTCAGTTCTGGTTTCTTTACTTCCCATCAAACCCATGGCTTTGCACAGTTACAACTTGTCCAAATGCTCATGACAGGTGGGAGAAGGGGCAGGGGTTTCTGTAGAAAGGGAGGTTGTAGACAAAAGACTTAGTGGAAGGGCACCACAGGCAGAAAAACACTGACCTTTCAACAGTCCAACCAGCTCTGTCCTCCCTTAGGCACCTGAGGCACACATCCACACTAATTCATGTCCTTTCTCTTTCTCAAGAGATAAAACCAAGTAGATGAGTTGGATATCCTCTGGTCTTAGAGCACAGGAGCCCTAGCCCTCTCTATATACAGTAAGTTGCCCCCCTGAGCTTGGCCATATGTAATGCCATTCACCAGCAGATTCCCAAAGGAATGCTACTGTGAACAGCTTTTAGAGTTCAGATTACAAAATAGAGTGAACACTCTGTTTATTCCATTACAAATCAAGACAAACATTCAAAACATTATAATATTCACAACATTA
>CM053582.1:37077538-37122203 GCA_028627135.1 Pseudochirops cupreus | reverse complement strand
TTCACCCAGAGCAACATTCCAGTTCTGTCTGTCTGTCTCTGGAATTCTTGCTTATATACACACCTCAGCCAATCCCCTTCTTCCACATCAACAGGGGAGTTCATGCCTTCTCAACAGGGGGACAGAGTTTGCACCTTCCACACCTAGCACTTAGCACTACTAAGTGCTAAGTATCCTGATAAACTAATTACTATTACACCATACCTTCGGAAACCCCGTCTACCCTGCTGGGGGTTGTCCAGCGCTGCCAGCCTCTGCAGCTCCGAGGAAGTGTCATCATCAGCTGCTGACTGTGGCCTGAAAAGGGAAAAGGGGGCTCAGCTAGGCAGCACTGAGTGGTCTCCTGAGTCACACTCAATTGCCAGCAGCAGCAGAAGCAGCAGCTCCTGCTGGGGCCTGTATTTAAAGCACCAGCAACCATGGCAGGACTATCTTCACCAGGAAGAAAGTATCTCAAGGACACAGATGTTTCAGGGCAAGAAGAGGAGAAAGACTTCAGAAAAACCTGGAAAGACTTATATGAACTGATGCTGAGTGAAGTGAGCAGAACCAGGAGAACATTGTACACAGTAACAGCCACAGTGTTCGAGGACTGATTTTGATAGACTTAGCCCTTCTCAGCAATGCAAGGACCTAAAACAATTCCAAAAGACATGTGATGGAAAATGACATCATATCCAGAGAAAGAACTATGGAGTCTGAATGCAGGGTGAAGCAGACTATTTTCTTTTTTTGTTTTGTTTTGTTTTTTTCTTTTTCATGGTTCCTCCCATTTGTTCTAATTATTCTTTAATGTGAAAATATGTTTAATAGGAATGTATATGTAGAGCCTATATCAGACTATATGCTGTCTTGGGGAAGAAGGAGGGGAGGGAGGGAGAGAAAATTTGAAACTTATGGAAGTAGATGTTGAAAACTGAAAATAAATAAATTAACTTATAAAAAAAAAGAAGGGAGAAAGGATTTCTGCTTGCCATGCTTCTTGATGAACCCTGGCCCCTCCACTTCCCTCCTACATCCCAATCTCACCATACAACAAGCTGGGATGAAGAAAGGACACATATTGCATGGCCTTGTGCCTTATCCCAGCATGAGAGACTGGCAGGGTAGGATGAAGAGATCACCTCACACTCCTTTCCTTTGTCCCAGAAGTAGCATGGCCCAAACTATAGCCCCTTCCTAGATAGTTCCTGATGTAGTATGCAAGGGAGCCATACCTTTGCCTTATCCCTGACCCAGAGTTCCTTTCCTGATCCCATTTATCCCAGAATTTTCTCCAGCTGACCTCACCAAGGGAGCGCAATGTTCTGTTAGGACCCTCTGGGCCAGAAATGGATAGGACTTGCCTGGGTCAGCCTACTTCTTAATAAAGCCAGCTAGAGAAAAGATAACAAGCTTCCACAGAACAAGGCCTCTCTGGGCCTGGCTCCTGGATAACTTGGTCTCTGTCCATTCTCATAGACTTCAGAGTATTCTTTACCCAGGATTCCCAAGGGACTGGCAAGAATGGGCTTTCCTTCTCCCTGGAATCTTTCTAGGTATGTTGCTCTGCCACCTAGCCCTCATAGCTACTAGCCAGACATCTCCCTCACTGTGACCATGCAGGCCCATCCAGCTGCTGACCTGCTGGTCCTGCGTTCAGATTCATCCTTGCCATTGGCTTTGACTGATGGGGGTGGGTGGTGGTTGTGGTTATTGGCTGGAGAGCTCTTCACACCATTCGTTTTTTCTGACATCCTCCATGTAAGGAGCCCAGGGGCAAGGATCCTGCTCTAAGAAGCAGCAGAGAGTAAAGAAGAACATCATCAGTAGTCATCGTTAGCATTAACATCAACCGAAAGAAGAACTAGGGACTAAGGAATCCCGGGAAGAACAATATTTGTCAGGACTGGGGAGCTGTCCAGCCCCTGCCTAGAGGTTTTTGCCATTACTCCTTTCACGGGAACATAGGTCATATAGAAATGCCACAGAAGCTGGGGGGGGGGGGGAAGGGCACAAGGGAAGAAATTAGGACCCTATGTCATCCCCCACTTGCCCCTTCCATGGCATCCTTTTATCCCCCTACGCTCCCTGTCTTCCCCACACCTGACCCATTCCTGGCACAAAGAGTATGGCAGTCCTTCTCCAGCTAGCTGTGGTTGCTGAAGCTGTTACCATGGTGACCACAGGCTCCCCAAGCCCTGCTGAAGCCACAAACTCCAGGGTAGCTACTACGCATTGCTCTCAGTGGGGTTGTGACACCTGGATAGTAATAAGGGACCCCAAGGGAGGAGTAGCTTGTCCCCAAACCCCCTCCCTCCTAAGGCTCCCAGAGGAGTGAGGACTTACCTTCTTGTCACGGAAACCAGGCAATGAAAACAAACCCAAACTCATGTTCCTGATCGCTCTAGGCAATTCCATTGGCCTGAGCCTGCCTGACTGGGTTGGCTAGTCCTTCTCATTCCCTCCTAAACCCCTCCTCACACACCTTTCAACCACTCTAATATCTCTTAAACCATTAACACAGTATACCCAGCTTGGGATGAAGGCTATGCTTGTTATGTCCTCCACAGGGCCCTTCCCTTGGGGACAGATCACTCCCTAGGGCCATCTGTCCTCTGCTCCCCAGAGACCAAGCCATCTTCCTTCCTCTCCCCTGCCCCTCTCCCTGCATATACAAAGCTGGCCTTTCAGAGAAGAAATCCTTGAGACATAGCATGACAAAGTGGACAGAGTTCTAGACAGAGTGCCACTTAACGGCCATGTGACCCTGGGCAAGTCACTTCACCTCCCCAAGCCTCAGTGTCCCCCTCTGTAAAATGAGGGAGTTGGACTAGATAATCTGTAAGATCTCTTCCAGCTCAAAAGCCAATGATCTTGTGGAATGGAGAAGTGTCACTCATGCTCTAAGCAATAGCACTAGGCTTTCTATTCGTTCTCCGTCTTTCTTTTCAACCATAGCTACTCTTCAGGTTTGAGACCTAGGAGCAGAGACCTGGGTCACTGGTGAGACATCCCAAGCTCACTTGGCAGCTATGCTAAATGATTCCCTCCATGCCACCTCACCCCTCTCCTCTGTAGCCTCCCTGTACCCCAATATGATAGCCAGCTACATTCGTTTGTATGATGCTTTGCCAAGATTTGAAATACAAAAATGTGGAACTGGGAGAGACCTTAGAGATAATGTAGGCTAGGGATGGGAAATTTCTTTTTTCTAACTGAGCATCAATGACCCACAGAAAAATGTGCCTTTTAATTTATTTTTTTTTAATTTAAAAGAAAGAAAAGGCAGGGAAGGGAATCTTCTCCCTCCAAATTTAGTCCCACTGTCTTTCATTATATAGAGAAGAAAACTTGAGATCCCCAGAGAGGGAGTCACTTGCCTGAGGTCATATATCAAGCTAGAGCCAGACTAGACCTCATAGCTGTCTCTCCAAACTCCCAAACCAGTGCTCTTTCCTCCATACTACATGGTCATCTCATGCATGAGTGACCTGAAGAAAGAGGCATGGGAGCCTGGCAATTAGTGCTGCCAAATGTGGAAGACTTCAAAACCTGAGCAAGAGACAAGAAGAGATCAAGGAAGCAACATATTTACCTATGATGTGTGTAGAGATCACTTCTGCAAGAGTTATAATGGGAATAGTAAGCTGGGGAGATGAAGGGGAAGAGAGAGAAGAAAATGATCACAGTCTATTGAATCATGAAAGGCAACTCAAATTATCTCAGACTTGGTCAGATACTCCAGCAATGGGAGATGAACAGGCATTCCCTGCGGCTGGAAAGAGGTGGTTTTAGATCAAATAAAAAGAAGTCCTATTTTACACTGCAGGGAGTCAGCTTTCGTACTCATTGCCCCTGAGAAGTGGCAAAGGTGGGAAAAACATAAAGACATTTAAAGAGGTTTCAGGGTTTAAGCCATGGTTGATACACCATGACTAATCATTCTTAAGAACTGGAGATGTTTGAGACATGCTCCTAACCTCCGAGGTTGGCATCAAGGAAGACAAGCCTGCTAGTCCACGCCATACTGCTTGGGCTGCTCAGACTGGTCATTATGTGGGCTGGACCATGAATCTGTGACAACACCACTTTAAGGTTAGGCTCTGCTGAAAATGGGCATTACACTCTGTCCTTTCTCTGTGGTGGACTGGAGCATCTGTAGAAATCAGAGGAGCCAAATATTAGCCTTTAGGGATGAGGAAGATATCCCACAAGGCATGAGCCACTGGTTCACTGGAGCTTTGATATGATGGGGGTGGGGTGAGGGTGGGAGGAGCTTCCCTTACAAAAGCAAGACGGGAAGGGCAGTGGGTGGAGGGTAGGGGTGATCAGAGACTAGGCAAATAGAGGAAGACAAAGTCCAGAACTAACCAGGAAAATATTGCTGCATCCCTTTTAGAATACTGACATTTCCAACTGAAGCTCTTTATACCTTATTGTCTTTATGTAAGGAGCCAGGCTAGAGGGGGCAGCAGTATTGGGGGGGGCAGGGCCTCTCAAGTATGGCATTCAGGCACTAATAAGTAAAGCTAAATCTGGGGAGAGACCAAGCTCAGGCATTCAGTTGGTGGAATGGATTTCCTTGCTACTATCTGGGAATGTAATTCTTTCTGGAATCTGGTACCAAGTGTCATTTCTGATGTCCTTTACTCCAGAAGCCCAAGGGGCTACCAGTACCATTAGACCAGGGGCAACCCGACAATATTACTTCTGCGGCCTAGTCAATTCCAGAACCTTGCCACTGTGGGTGGGGAGGGCTCCCAGGAAGGTGGCATTCGGGCTATTTGATGGAGGCCGGGAACAAAAGCCTCCGCCTCCTCCTGAATACAGAATTGGCTTAGTGAGAGGAGAGCAGAACGCTGGGAGGAGGGAGGATTAGGAGTAGGGATTAAGAAATTCAAGAGAAAAAAAATCAGGGACCAGCAAAAGCAAAGGAAACCAAATATCCCTGATGGTCATGTACCAGCAGCACTGAGCCAAAGATGACAGTGCCCTGGGGGAAGAGATATCCATCTCCAGATTTTCAACACTTACTGGACTGAGGGAAGGTTGAATTAGCTCTGCACATTTCACTCACAGAAATGCAAATCTACACTGGGGAGATCAAAACACTTCAGGAATGTTACAGCTCACTCACAAAATTGCTGTCTCATCCTGGGCCTTCTCTCTTCCCTGATCTGCTTCTATATACCTCCTGGAGGTCCAGGCCCTCTCAGGAGACAGCTTCTAGTGGGGGCTCTGCCCTTAACTTGATGTGTGGCCTTGGGTGAGTCTTCCCTTCTTTGGGCCTCACTTTCCCAGTCTGATGAAACCTATGGATCACTTCTCAGAATTACGTTTTTAAATGCACAAAATCAAACACGTAAGATCACAAAGGAAGCCAACGATAAGAAAATTTTAAACCATGTCAGGAACCCCAAGTGAGGAACCTTCAGACCAAATGGTCTCTGAGGCCCCTTTTCTGGCCCTGATATGGTTCGGCTCCTTCACTTTTGGTCTTCTATGAAGAAGAGGCAGAGGCATCAAACACTGACCCAGACTAGACTCAGATGTAATTGGGAAATGTCTGACCAGACAAATAAAAATACAATATAACATAGATAATGTTAATATATGGATTTCTAAGTCAATAGGTGACCCACAGGGACTATTAGTGTATGATTTAGTGGCCTCACCACTGGTCTAAGGTGCCTGGAGTTCAAATGGCTTTGAATAATTTACAGTTTACTCCCTAAGGAACTATTAGAACCATAGAATTCCAAAGTGTGAAGGGACCTTAGGGATATCAATATGAGCTCTCCCCCACACACAATTTATAGAAGCAGAACTGAGCCCTAGAGGTCATTGAGGTTACCCTGTGCAGAACTGGGACTTTAAACCCAGAGCAAATGACTTTTTTGTCTTTTTTGACCACACCATGTTGCTTCTCCACACTGATTTATATGTGCATGGTAAGGAGATGTCTGTGAATGGACCTGGAGGGGAGGGGGTCTACTTGGTAAGAGAAAAAAAAAAGCACTGAGTGCTGCATCCCACAGCAAACCCAGAGTGGAGGAGGTTCAGTTACACCCAGGCAAATTAGATATTCAATTGAACTAATCACACTAATTGACTAATCATATCCCAAGCACTAGAATGGAAATGTCTCTGAAATACTTCAATGGAGGACCCCATTACTGGGCAGTGCCTGGTGCTTGGATACGAAGACTCTTCTGTGGGCACAACAAACAAACAATGTCTGCTTAGAATGGTAAATGAGGAAAGGAAGCATGGGGGAAAGCTGAGAAGACAGCAAATGATGACTAGACTGGCCAAATTGAACCATGGAAGCTTTGGGAGGCTTAGAGCTCTGACCAAAATACAGCAGAGACAAAGAGGAAGGAGGTCTCTGGGTCTCCGTTTCTCTCTGTGTCTGTTTTTGTCTCTCTGTCTCTGTCTCTGTTCATCTGTCTGTCTGTCTGTCTGTCTCAAACACACACACACACACACACACACACAATGACTAGGATCATAGGATGAAGACCTGGAAGAGACCTGAGAGATTTTCTGGTGCCATGAGTGCTCAGATTTTATTGTGCCCTAGATCCCTTGGCATGGCAGCTAACTGGCACAGTGGATAGAGTACTGGGTCTGGAGTCAGGAAGACCTGAGTTCAAATCCAACCTCAAACACTTCCTAGCTGTGTGACCCTGAGCAAGTCACTTCACCTTGTTTGCCTCAGTTTCCTTATCTGTAACATGAGGTGAAGAAAATGGCAAACCATTCCAGGATCTCTCAGACATGACTGAAAATGACTAAACAACAAAAGGATTCCTCAACCAGTGTCTGGAGAAGCCTATGGATCCCTTTTCAGAACTGTGGCTTTAAATTCATCAAATGAAATGCATGATTATGGAAAAAAACTATACTGAAATAATCATCAAAATATTTGAAAAATAAAGTCAGAGACCCCAGGTTAAGAACCCCTAGACTAATCCAACACTCCCACCTTCATTTGAAAGATAAAAATGAGAAGGCACCAGCAGAGGCTCGCGCAGTAGGCAGCAGAGTCATTTCAGACTCAGGCACTGTGGCTGAAATTCAGGATTCTTCCCTTGGCGCCATATTGTCTCTCAATGAATGGGAAAACTGGTCTTGGTAGGCATGGGTGGAAAATTCATGGGACCCTGAGAGGGGGTACATGAGAACATCATCAACCACATTCAGAGCACGTCCCTGATCCTTTCCCCTACTCCCATTTGCTTCGGGTGGCACTTGGAGCTGGCAAACTGAACCAAGAAAGCCTTGAATGGTGTAGTGTCCCAGGGCCGGGGATATCATAAGAAGTTTGTAGAAAGAGGCAGCAGGGGAAAAAGCTGCTCCCCCAACTGAACACAGCTCAGTTTCCCAAGGGAACGGTACTGTTGATTTCATACCATGTGGGAATGGCTCTGAGAAGCTCCCTACCCTGGAAATTACTTGTCATGCTGAAAGACTTGTAGGTCCTGATCTCCCCTTAAGGCCATTTCTCTTGAGTTAAGGGCACACTTGAACCCAGAGACCCCGGTCCACACACAGCTGATACAAGTTGGTCTATGGGCAGAGCTGGTAGATACATCCTAAATACACACAGCGTGATTCTATCAGAGCCCTTCCAGAGACACTGCCTTCATAGAGCAAATCCTCTCTCTGAAGGAAGAGTGCTCATTGAAATATAGATGTGTGGATGGACACCTGAGAACAAGATAGACCTGACCACACTGTAGAGGTCTTTTCAGTATTGAAGTCCCCAAACTTTCCCTGTTTCCTTTGAATGAAGCTCCC
Organism: Pseudochirops cupreus; assembly: GCA_028627135.1. Lineage (NCBI taxonomy): Eukaryota > Metazoa > Chordata > Mammalia > Diprotodontia > Pseudocheiridae > Pseudochirops > Pseudochirops cupreus. The sequence goes on along the minus strand of CM053582.1, from coordinate 37,114,418 downwards.
CACTGAATCCATCCCTTGCCTGTTCCTGGTCAATAGGCCAGTCTTAGCTTGGCACCACGTTTAATTCCCCTAGTTCCACTGCCCCTGGCTAATGAAGGCTCTCCCAGGTACCATCATCAAGACCTGGGCAGGTGCCTGAATCACCAGGTACCTCTTACCGTGTGCCTTCTACCCAGGGCACAACATCCCCAAATGGAAAAAGAAGGCAATGGACTGGATAACTAGTGAAGGGCCCTTCGAGAATTGACATTCCAGCCTTTTCTCTCAGGGCTTTTCTAGCTCTGACATATTATGGCCCATGGATTTACTGAAAACGACCTGAATCCCCAAGCCCCTGAGATGCTTACCTCTTCCTTAGCAGTCAGATAACCTTGGAATGCAGTATTTTGTAGCCCTGATCAATATTCAAGTAGCCCCAAGGCAAGTAATATCTTCGTTCTGATGCACAGCACTGAGAAGGTGCTTGGTGTAAAATCCTCAGTCCAGGAGCCTGGTCTGCTCAGGTGCCTGGACACCCACCTCACTGTATCAGCAGGTCTCCTGGGCTTGCCTGCTGCCCATCAGAATGGGAATGTTGGGGAGCAGCCTAGAGGAACTCATCATGGGAATGGCTCAGGAGCCCAACAGGAAGATCTGGGGTCTGCACAGCGCTGGGTGAAACCGCTAGAGAGTGGGCATAGCCTGAGTCCCCCCCCCTTCCCAGGGACAGTCGTCAGCTGCTGGGGTGACACAGGACCCCAGGTGAGATTCCTGACCCACTCGGAGTCAGGAGGGCAAACAGGCAAACAGATGGCTTTCTGCTCTCTGCTGGCTGGCTGAGTGTGAGGCCCCTCCCGCCCTCCTGGGAGCTCTCAGTAGGTATACTTCACAGGAGCTAATCATGCCTCTCTTTCTGTCTGGGGAAATCAAAGGCAAGGGAGGTACACTAGCCTACACAGAGGGGCCTGCTCACCCCGAGGTAACTAGGACCACTGCCTCTGTTTTACCCCCTACTGCTTACAGGCCCAGGGAAGGGGCTGGGGGTAGGGAAAAAGAATGTTGAGTACATCCATCTCATTCTTCTTGGTGAAAATAGGCAGAGAGGCTCAAACCCGGATGAGGAGACTGAAAATGTAAGAGTAGCCCACAACCCAGGGTTGGCTACACCACAGGACCACAACACCTGCCAGGGGACAATGAAAATGGTGGGCCTACTAGATGTGGTTTTTCTTCTTCTTCAGAGCTAATGAAAGCCAAGAGGAAGCTCTAAAAATAATGGCTAGCCCCTGACCACACTTACCCTACACAGCTTTGGTTCAGTACTATCTCCTAGCTTTTGTGGGGGTCGGGGGCAAGAGAGGAAAGATTGTTTATGGGAAACTTTTGAGAGGGGGCAATTATTTCAAAGGACCTACCTATGATCTGAGTTACTCTTATTAACCAAGCCAACAGCATGTAATTTGCACTGAGGAAACTGAGTCACTGCACTGAGAGGGTAGAAAAACCATCTAAGGTCAGCCCCAGGAGAAAAACTGGCAGAGTTGGGATGAAAAACAACAGGCTGGGAGTTTCTCCACTTCCTTCCTGAGGTGCTGAAGGCCCAGCCTCTTGGGAAGCAGGCAAGAGCTCAGTTCTTTTATTGTCATCATGTGTGGGTGACTGGTCGGCCCACACTCACTACCAGACAACATTTCTGAGGAGCTAACTTCTTCCCATCTCTGTCTGACCAAGAAGGAACAGCTGTGTCTCTAGCTCTCCTCAACAGAAACCCACTGAGGCAGTCCACTGATTTGGAAGGGAAGGAAGGAGGTAGCCTATAATTTTGTGTTTCCTCTCATATTCCACCTGGATAGCTCTCCCTGGTCCCCTTGGGGTAAGGCCTGGGGACAGGAAGTGGTTGACATGGCCAAGGATATTGGGTCTCTGGAAGACCTTAAAGGATAGGGAAGAGGTTATAGGAAAGCCCAACCAGTTAGCAGCCTAGATCCTAGACCAAGTCTCTGCCTGTAGCTGACCTGAGTCACAGGAGGACTTTCTCTAGGGCCATGAAGCACCTGTTTGTTTGCCTGTGTTTGGTTCTCAGCTAAATTGTTCCCCAAGGTGCACTGGTGTTTCACAACATATTTTCAACTCAACTTTTCCTGCAAACACACACACACACACACACACAGATGCACACATGCACAGGCACACCTACTCCAGGCAGCTTTTTCAGGAAAAGAGGGAAGAAGGGTCACGTTTGGGGACAGATGTGTAAGCAGCAACAACCCAAATCCCAAGAGCAGGGAAGGGAAGTCTGGGCTAAAGGAGAAGCCAGCTCACCCAAGGCTGATGGTCCTAATTTGGCTGCTTGGTATTGCCCTGGAGTCAGGGTGGCTGTTGGAATGGCCCAACAGGAGGCACATGACCCCAATGCACAAGCCCCTTCAGGTCTAGCAGCCTAAAGTTGCAAAGAACCACCCTTCCTGCTTCATTGACCCAAAGGCCCCTCCTCATCAGAAGGGGGACAATATGCCAAATTCATCCCCCTGAAAAATTAGTCAAAAGAGCAGCCAGAGGACCTGCTGCCACAATGCATTGAGAGGCAATGTTTGTTTAGGTCCCTTTGTTGTCCCAGGGATTGGGGTGGTCTTTTCCTACTCCCCACCCCAACAGGACAAGATATCATTTCCCCTTTGATCCCTTGAACGCCATCGCTGCCCACAATAAGACCAGTACGACTTGTTCCATGAAATTATTTTAAAGGTGGCCTTTTCCATGGAACCTCTGGTGGGCCAAAGGCTCAATCTATGTTTGCTAATACAGTTTACAAGAACACTTCCTCAACATTCCCCCACCATCCATGCCCTCTAGGCACTCAAAACGGCCAACCACATTATCTTCTCATCCAAAGCCATGTGTTAATAACACAGGCTGAGATCAGGGCAGAATAAAGCAGGAACTCCTTCTGACGCCAGCCGCTGCAACGGGCCTCCAGAGCCTGCAGTCTCCCAGTGATCTTATGCAGCTGCAAAGAGAGACAGAGAGAGAGAAAGAGAGACCCACACAAGGGGGTCAGTCAGACCCAAGGCTGGGGGCTGCCAACAGGGAGGAAGGAGGTCTGGGGAAGATGTGTAAGATTCCAATGGGGCAACCATGGGCTATGAATGGGGATGTGAAGAGAGACCAAGTTCTCCAAACTCAAAGGCTGAAAGTCAATAAACAAATCACCATGGGACAGGGGAAGCTGAAAGGAGACACTTGGGTACACAGAAGGAAAAGTGCACATTGGGGTTTCGCCAGATGCCAATAGAAAGCCGCTCCCCTTTGTCTGCCCATCCCCCAAGATCTTTCCAGGATGCTCCTACTTCTTCAAGACCCAACATTAGCTTTCCCATTCATGCCAGAGACTACCAGAAACTCAAGGAAACTGAGCCAACTGCCCTAAGCCAGCCAGGCAGATCAATGGCGAGGCCTGCTTTCGCCCACTCCCACCCCCACTTTTCCCCATTCCTAGTAGTTCCCTAAATACCTAGCAACAGGAATTTTAGAGCTGGAAGGGCCCTTAGATATCATTTAGTCCAGAGGTATCACTCCTGAGTACAGCTGAACCAGATTCAAATGTCATCGGGAAATATTTAACAAAAGCAATTAAAACACAATAAAACAGAGATAATATGACATTGTCAAATGAAGTCAATGCAGGGATCCTTATGTTGGGATTAGAGGACCAGTTTCTATTTGAGTTGGACACCACTGATCTAGTCCAATCCCCTCACTTTACAAATGGGGAAACTGAGATCCAGAGACGATTCACTTGCCCATGGTCATCTAGGCAGTAAGAGGTAGTCAAGCCATGTTTCGACCCCAGGGTCTCTGACTTCAAATCTAGTACCAAATCAAGTCCCAGGGATAAAAAGACAGACATTGCCTTGCTTATGTTATGTGAATGGTCTCAGCTTCCCTCTCAGGGAGCTATGGGAAACAGATTTCAGTTAAATAAGGAGGAACTTCCTAAAAATTAGAACTGTCCAACAATAGAGCAGGCTGCCTGTTGAGATAGCAAGTTCCTCATCTTTGGAAATCTTCAAGTGGACAGGCCTTATGATGCTTGAGGGAGACTTCTGCATCGTAAGGAAGGATAGCTTATCAGCGGTTCTCAACCTGTGGGTTATGTTCAATTTGTAACAATGAAAATACATCCTGCATATCAGATATTTACATTAAGACTCATAACAGTAGCAAAATTACAGTTATGAAGTAGCAACGAAAATAATTTTATGGTTGGGGGTTACCACAACATGAGGAACTGTATTAAAGGATCGCGGCATTAGGAAGGTTGAGAACCACTGACTTAGATGATCCCTGAGGTCCCTGAGCTTTCAGAGCCTATGCCTTGTCTGTCTCATGAGAGGCTCCAGGCTCCCCTTCCTAAGGCCATGAGTCCAACATGAGACAGCAGGTCCAATCTGGGGCCCTGGTAGCTTGATTTCCCCAAGTATCTCACCTGCTTTTTCAAGGCAAGGATCTCCATCCTACCCACGTCTTCGGCAGCCAAACCTCCTTCACCAGAGCTGAGAAGATGACAAAAAGATAAGATATGTAACTGTTTTCTTGGAGTCAAAGTAGCTTTGTGTAGGCACATACCAAGCCTGGTTGGACTGAGATAGGTGGCAACATGGAAAGGGGCCCAATTCTGCAGCCCAGCAACAATTTACCAGCCCGGGACAGGCTACCTCAGCCAATATGGGCTCACGGACAGAAAGACCCCACTTGCCATAAAAGCTATTTGTTTCTGTGCTTAGATTTCAGCCTGTCCTCACTTTGGTTGCTGTGGGGAGCCTACCCATTACTGAGATCACACCCAGAACATACAAACAATGGCCCCAGCCAGGAGGGATATGGGGACTGAAAGGGTGATTAGATTGCTTCCAGGTGCCTAGCTCAGCAGGACAGAGGCCCTCAGGCATGGAGAGTAACTCTTTCAGTACTGTGCTACAGGGCATGGAATGATTTATAACACTAAACAGTAACATCTACCCATCCCAGAAACCTCTGCAGATGCCAAAGCCAAAGCAACACCCTGAAGCTTCTGCAGTGATAACTGGGGAGCATCTCCTTGTTGGGCCTTTCATTGCTGGAAGTCTAGAAGGAAACCCTTCCTTGCAAGTAGGCATGGCAACTCTTCCTGAAATAGAGTGCCAAGAACTTCCAGTGTCACTCTATAGCCCTCTTGGCCAAGATACTGCCTCTGAAGGCCTACTGAACAAGGCCCCATTGATACCTTAACTGTGACCACCCTAGGGAGGAAAGGCTTGCTTGGTACACAAGTGTGTCCCAGAGGATCTCAGGGAAATGAAAAACCTTGAGCCCTCTGCATAGGTTCAGAGAGGAAGGTATCACAGCAGAGCAAAGAAGCCCCTGAATTCTGGACAGAGCTCTCTAGAGTGACACCAGCCAAGGTGAGAGTTGGTTAAAAACCAAAATGCAAAGCTCATGGAGAGTGGGGATCAGAGCAGGGTTCCAGGCTCCACCATGCACAGAGCCACTGGCAATCATAATATACAAGGTGTTCCAAAAGTCTGGAGCTTTAATAGCTATGTATAATATATATTTACTCTTATTATATGAATTCTTAAATTGTTATATTTATCTTAATGTATTAAATTATCATACGTATTATCCTAATATAGGATAAATAATGTTTATTATATTTTAAGATAATGTTTATTGTTTTAATATGATGAATAAATGTTTATTACCTTAATATAGAATAATATTTATTATCTTAATATAAATTACAACAATAAACATTTACCTTAATATAGAATAATATTTATTATATATTTTCTATATTCTATATAATATCTATCCTGTGTAATAGCTATTAAGGCTTAAGACTTCACTAAGCCCTTTGGAACACTCCATAGGCATGTTTAGGGGCATACCATTATTATTCCCCCTAGGGTGTGAAGGAGTAGCAAATGACCGAACCAATGAGTGGGAAAACATCTGGAAAAGTATACACTGTCATTATATAGAAGAACTTAAAATTCCTGTCCCTTTAATGAAAACATAGGAACTTTTCCGTGTAAATGAACAGTATCCCCTCAAGGGGCCACATAGGGATTCTTACGATGCCCCAATTATGCCTGGACTCCTCTTTGGGGACTGTCACCTCCAAAGCCTGTATGGGAGGGACATATATGAAAATCTCCCCCATTGTTTCTGTCCCAGCATTTGGGGCCCGAAACCAAATGCTCCACTGTGTTCACCCACCTGAGTCACTGCCCTTGCCTCTGAACAGATTTTGATTGGTCACTTTTATGGGACAAAGACTGCCTCCCCCCTCACAAACATTGGGTGAATGAGTGCCCCCGGGGGAGTGAGTAATGGGAGCTTCCTTGGTGCCAAGGAAGCTGAACTGAGAGGACATCACACATTGCATCCCACTGTTTAGGATCAGAAAGACTTGCTATTAACAATCAGCCTCTTTACCTGAGGGCCACGCCTCTGATTAAACGAGGGTTTCTAAGCTGAGTAGTTCCCAAACAGGTCCAGCTGCCCAGAGGGCGGGAAGAAGGGTTTACTGATGGAACTGGTGCAGCCTTGACCATTGGACGATTCTCGCCCCGTCGTAAGCCCCTCCCCCCTTCCAAAGGAACATTCAGTGCGCCTCCTGTCAAGAAAGCAAGGCCCACCATCTCAGCAGGGCCTGTCTGGCCCCTCACCTAGCCCGCAGCATGCTGGGGGCTAGGTAAGGGAACAGACCAACACACAGATAGTAAATAGCACACAAAACGGGGCCATGGGCCTCTTTCAATCCAGCCACAATTAGGAGGTGAGGGAAGAAGTCTCAAAGGAGGCTTCTCTGCCCCTTTCAATTCTGTAGTCATCAATGTAGACAAGGAAAATAACTCAATGAGAAATGGCTGACTGCAGGGAGCTGGGCTCAAGGGCCAGGAGCTGTTGCTGTTAGCTACCAGAAAGCTTGTTAGTGACATCATAAGGGGCTCTGACTGGTCACAGTTCTATAGGCAAACTCTGAGCCTACTCGGGGCTTAAAGGAGAACCTCCTTTTATTTCTCCTCTCCATCTTCCTGAATTCCCAAGACTGAGGAGTGATCCTAGTTGGTCAAGAGGTAACAGGAAGGTGGCAGAGGATGCTCCAGCTACAGAACCCCCCACTTCCAGGTCCCTGATAGGTTGGAAGGCACATGGTCATGTGGCCTACCACAAATAGAATGGTGGACACAGGCCACCACCATGCACATAGACACAAAACACACATGTATGTGTGCTGTTAACCAGAAATAAACAAGGGCCCAGGTCACCTGGGTGGCCCAAGGGGCTAGAAGATCTTCTGAAGACGGTGAGAGAGCAAGAGCCCCGGGGACCACACTGTCTAGAAGACATTGTGCAGGGAGTAGATCTTGTCTCCCTGTGTGAAGGCAGGGAAGAGCTCCCTCTTAACTCTGGCCTGCAGAACATGAACACACATACACAGACACACACACAAACTGAAGTTATTTTTCCAGGGCTTCAAGGCAAGCTCACTCTCTCCCCCCTAGCAACAGCAGATGTCAAGGCTGGGCCAGTGAGGTGTGGGCAGCAGAGGTCTCTCTACTGGCCACAATCCTACCACCCTCAGTGTGGCTGCTCCAGGTTCTTCGGCGGCAGGATCAGGCCCAGCTAGGGCCAACTTCCAGGAATGGTGGGTTTGGCAGAGTTGGCCTTTGTGGCAGGAGAAACAAAACTCAGGGATAAGAACAGAACAACACAATAAAGCCTGTGGACCAGACTTAGGGAATGGCAGGAAGGACAGAAGGGAAACCTCCAAATGTGGGCACTTCTGTGGAACAGGAACGAACATTAAGGAAGCCCATTGGAGGCCAGGAGAATCCTAAGACCTTCCACCGTATATGGTGCTTTCGATCTTAAAAATCACTTTCACAATAACTCTCATTTGAGCTTCTTAGCTCAGTGAGGTAGATGGTGTGTCTCCATCATCTCCACCAAATGAGATAATGTTGGTAAAGCACTTCCTCACTGCCTGGCACATAGTAGGTGCTATATGAAGCCTGTTTTACTCCCTCCCTTCCCCTCCGCTCCCTCCATTTTACAAGGAGGGTTTACAGGGTCATAAGGAGAAATTACAGGATCATAGGGGAAAAGATAATATGGGTTAGACCATGATCACCTGACTTGCATCCCCCTAGTCTGTCCACCACCACATCATCAACAATTCCTACCTGCCTGCAGCATACATAGGCCAAGGATCAGAAGGAACACTCCATCAACCCTTGGGTCCACAAGCCTAAATTCCAAGCATGCTTCAGATCACCTGGAGGACAAGCACAAAAGGGAAACCCTCCTATCCTAACTCTGGGGTGGAGAGGGGAAGTCTTCCTCATTCCCAGCCTCAGGGAACAAAGGACAGCTGAAACACACAACTCACTGCTCTCAGAGAATCTTGAAGCAAGTACCAGCCACCTTCTCCTTCAGAATAGGGCCTCAGCTGAAGAGCCACACAGGGCAGACACAACTGAAACAGTTTCAAGCAGTCCTGTCCGGAGATGAGATATAGACTAGATAAATTCCCAAAAATCCCCCAACCTGGTTCTGGGACACGAGGAATGTGATCCCATCACCCCAGGAGAAAGAACAAGGATGAACATTGCTGTCTCCCTGGTTTAATTCTGATTAGAACAATAACTATGTAACAAAGGGGGGGGGGGGTGTCCTATGATTCCAGCAAATCAGAAACTCCGGCCTGACCAGGCCCACTCCAGACAGAACTTAGATCTCAATCTACTCACAGGCAAGCAGTGAGAGATGATGAGATACAGAATGAGCCCTCTCAGCACCACTGATGCACAACCATGGCTCAAAGCCCAAATTCCGCTAGCCTCAGGAAAGGGCCTAAGCCCCAATGTCCTGCCCAGATACCAATGGGAGATAGAACAGGGAGGCTTTTGTATGGGGCTGGGGTGCGGAGGGAGGGAGTGACTGGGAAAAAGAGGCCCCTTCTCCACCAGTAGGAACTAGGAGAACATGTGCCCCTGTGAGCAGTAACACACGCGCACACACACACACACACACACACACACACACACTGCACCAGTCAATCACAAGGTGGTAGCCACTGGCACAATTAATTTCTTGCTTGGTTTTCCCCTGAGTATTGAGTCTGGGGCCAAGAGATGAGCAGCCTGGAATGCAATATACACGCAGCCGAAAGGTTAAGGACAATTGTTTTTTGTGTTGTTTTATGAAATTCACATATATGACAATATTTTTTGTTTTCAGACCTTGGGGCAGAAAATTTGTTCCAACTTTGTTTGTCATTCAAGTTCCTCCAGATTCAAGGGGCTCCCTCCACCTTTCTAGCCTTATCTCATACTACTCTGCTCCTGTATACTCTATATACTGGGCATCCAACACTGGTCTCTTTAGACATCTCCCCACCATAGTCCTCCTCATAAGAGTTCATTCTCTTGGTGTCTGCAAAATTTCACTGTTGAGAGCATCTGCTCCTGCCAGAGCTGCCTTCCCCTACAGAATTTTAGGCCAGAGAACCTACCTAGCCTTTCTCTGAACTTTTGGAAATCTGCTCCTGTCAAATCTAGGATGCAGGACAACCTCAAACCCACCTTCTGCTCCTTCTCCATCACAGTCTTCCACGAACTAGTCCCTTCCCTCAAAGCTTCTTCCCATTTCCACACCAACTACCACTTCTGCCTTAGTCAAAATCAGGTCCCAAATTGTAGTCTCCTTATTAACCCCTCCCACTTTTGAAAGAGGAACTTGAGGGAAACACACAAAAATTATAAACTGCTGCTCTAAGCTGGGCAGAGGAATCATTCTGGCACATGAAGAAACCCCCTTCACTTCTATACAACCCCCCTCCCCCCACTCCACCATCGCCAGATTGGGCCAACGCCTGCTTCAATGCCTCTCATAATCCTACCTCTTTTCCATCAAGTATTCAGGAGAGCTCAAACAAAGCCCTCTGAAAATATCACTCACTTCTCCCTCCTTAGGGCTTTACCCAAATGTCTTCATGGCCATTGCCACTCTATCTCCTCCTACATATGTGTATTCGGGGGACTATGTAATGCCACTCCATCACGTGAATATATCTTGTATTTATGTATATAAATATATATATATATATATATATATACACAATTACGCTGTCATAAATACACACATACAATACCAACCTATTTCCCCGTGTGTATATGTATTTGCAATAAATATATATACATACATACATACAAATACATATGTGTATGTGTAAAAAGCTACTCTGTTCATAAACATGTGTGTATACATCACGCATGTATATAAACAATGTCACCCTATCAAGCACATATTGCATGTATACGTGTATATATGAACATATACAATACCATTCTATTGTCCTCCAGTTATGTGTATGTATATCTATCACTCTATATTGCCCCATTTATATGTAAATGTGCATGCAATGACATTCTATCTCTTCCAGATACACATACTTACACACGACTTTCCCCCCTTGTATACACACGGTACTTTTCTATCTCTCATACATACATACATGTATGTATCCAAGCCACTCCATCATGTATGTATGTATGTATGTATGTATGTGTGTACAGAATCAGTGTGTATTTATATATACAATGACACTATATCTCACCGAAATATATGTATACGTGTGTGTATATACATATATACAATCCATATTTGTTTATATACCAGTCTATCTTCACCATATGTATGTGTGTGTATACAATGACTGTCTTATTTCCCCATATAAATGTAAACATATATACAATGCTACCCTAACTCTCTTCCATATGTATTACATGTGTGCTTTTATGTACATCATGCCATTCTATCTTCTCATATGCATATGTGTGTATGTATATATATAAATATGTATATATTACAGTCCATCTCCCCTATACTTCTTTACAATGCCACTCGATCCTCCCAATACCTGTTTCTGTATATATGTGTCCGTGAGTGTCTGTGGATACACACACACACACACACACACATACAACAGTCCATCTCCTTCATATATGTTTGTGTGTATGTGTGAGTGCCACTTTATATCCCCATAATATATATGTATGCATGTCTGCACAGAACCACAATGCTACTCTTTCTCCTGAAACATGTGTAAGTATATGTGTATAAATATATGTGTGTGTATACAATGCCACTCTATCTCTTCCATATGTGTTTTAGGTACATGTGTATGTATAACATTACTCTTTCTTCCCCATATGTGTGTATACACATATATAAATAATGTGTATACACATATATAATAATATAAATAAATAATATGTAATATATAAATAAATAAAAGTCATATATATGCATGTATATACAATGCCACTCTATCTCCCCCATCTCTATGGCACCTACACACACGTATGTATGTATGTGTGTATGTGTATATATACAATGCCATTCTATCTCCTTCATATCTTTTGTGCATATACCTGTCTAAATACATATCTATGCATACATAGACAATGCCAGCCTATCTCCTCCATGTGTGAAAGTTTATGAATGTATGCATTAAGTATGCCTGTACAAGTACAATGACAGTCCCTCTTTCCCATTGTCAATTTCTATGTATATGTGGGTATACAATGCACTCTATCTCTTCCATCTCTGTTTTCATATATATATGTGTGTATAATGTCAGTCCATCTTCCCCATGTGTATATGTATGCATAAATATGTATATATACAATGATAGCCTCTCTCTCCATCTCTATTTTATGTGTATGTGTATGTGTGTGTGTGCGTATGTATGTGTGTGTGCATGCGTGTGTGTGTATAGAACCCATACATGGGACAGCCAGGTAGAGCTGCAGTGGTAGAGTGCCAGGCCTAGAGTCTAGAAGCTTCTTATTCACATTTTATGCTCAGAGAGGTGCTCACTTTCCCATGGTCCCACAGCAAACAATTATCAAATACCTGAGCCTTCCTGACCCTGAATCCAGCCATCCTATCTCCAAGCATTATCTTTTTGAATGTGGCATAAATCAATGAACATTTATTAAGCACTTACTCTATATGCCAAGCACTGGGCTAAGGGCTGGGGATACAAAAAAAGAAAAAGGACAATCCCTGCTCTCAAGGAACTTACAGTCTAATGGGGGAGACAACAAGCAAACGAGTGTGTACAAACTATGTACAAGACAAATAGGAACTAATGAACAGAGGAAAGGCACTGGAATTAAGAGGAAAGGCTTGGGAAAAGGGCTTCCTGTAGGAGGTGGGATTTTAGCAGGGACTTAAAAGAATCCAGGTAGAGCATTCCAGGCATGGGGGAATAGCCAGACAAAATACCCAGGGCACAGAGATGGAGTGTCTTGTTCATGGAACAGCCAAGAGGCCAATGGCACTGGAATAAAGAGTACGTGGCAGGGCACAAGGTGCAAGAAAACTGGAAAGGGAAGAGGGGGTTAGGTCATGTGGTCAGGTCCCCCCATCAAGCTGAAAGCTCTTTAAAGACAGTGTACATATATACATACATATACATATACATATACATATACATATACATATACATATACATATACATATACATGTCCTCAAACTCGTACCTTGTGCTGTCCAAGGTAGGTGCTCATTAAATGTTTGCTGAATTAAAAGCACTCCTTAGCATTCAGTTTGGGGTTCCAGTGAGACACACCAAAAGGGACAGCTAGGTGGCACAGTGAATAGAGCACCAGCCCTGGAGTCAGGAGGACCTGAGTTCAAACCCAACCTCAGACACTAGCCATGTGACCTTGGGCAAGTCACTTAACCCCAATTGCCCTGCCTTTCCCCCCTCCAAAAAGAAAAATAAAAGCCATGCTGGGAAGTTTAGCCTCCAAACTCCTCTGTCTAGGCTCCACCAAGCTCAGCGGCAATGATAGTAAGCCAAAGAATCTCTAAATCTAGGTGGGCAGCAGGAGCATACCAAGAGTTCCTCAATGCCTTCACAGACCAAAACAGAAACCATAGCAGGAGAAAACTAACTGTTCAGATATTTGAAAACAGCATCATGGAGATGGATCATTCATCAAAAAACATGAGATAAAACCTTCTGAGGAGCCACTCCTCTCATAGATACTTAGCTACTCTCTCAATCCAGGCAACTCAAAAGAGTGGGCATTGGCTCAGGGCATGTAGAAAAACTAACTCCTGGAGAAACAAGGGCTTTGTCTAAGGTCACACCCCTAAACAATTGTACTAGTCTTTTGAATGTGTCCATACACCTTTCTTGTGTGCATACGGAACTATGAACAGAGTTTCCTATGTAACTCTGCTTGCATTCTCAAAAGAATATGTGTCAACTCAAGATGGTCAAGATCCAGGTTCTTAACCCCCCTCCCCTTGCAGCCCCAGGGTCAGGAAGTGAAAGTTCATCCTTGTGAGGTGTGAATGTTGAGCCCAGAGAAAAGGGATTCATTCCACTTACCCCTCTTCAGGATTCATCTTGTCTTCAGCTACCATGGGGGTATTGTCACCACAGGCTTGATCTTTCAGGGCTTTGCTTACTGGAGAGATCTAGGGTTCAGGGAAATTAAAGGAATAAGCAAGATGCCATGTTTTAATGATCTCCACCCACCCTGCTTCCCAGAACAAGAGAGCATGGTGGGAAAGCAGACTTTCCCACCTATCTCCACTCCCCATTGCTGAGGCTGTTGCTATGACATTACCTCCCTCTTTATCCTGAATGTATCGAGTACATACATCATTGTTTGCATGTTGTATTCCCCAATGGAATGCTTACTCCTCGAGGGAAAGGACCCTACTTTTGCCTTATTTTTGCTTTATCACAGTGCCCGGCACAGATTAAAACATACTTCTCGGCTAGCTGACTGTTGTTTCTCTCATTTTCTGAATCGACATGTTAGGGAGTTGTTGGTGGGTTGAGTCTTAGGCCCTTTCATGAGGGCTATACTACACACGTATGCACACATACATAGTTAAATAGCCCAGTTTCAAGAGGATATAGATCATGTAAGAGAACAGTTTGTGAAATAAGGTTCAAAAACTCAATTGGAGCCAGACTGTGGAGGGCCTTGGAAGCTGGGCTAAGAAGTTTATGTCTGGGGTTAGAGGCCAGAGAGAGCAGCTGAGGATTTCTGAACAGAGTGATGTTAGCCTCGGGCAAATTTAGGTGTCTGTGGGAAGGATGCCTTGCAGAGGCAAGAAGACCAATTAGGAGGTTCCAGCCTGAGATGGCAGCTGCATACAGATGTTTCTTGATACTGCTATTGATATTCAGAGAAAAGGAAACATGCCTGAGCTGTTGGAGAGTCACAGAAGGCAACTAAGTGAATATGAGGAACAAGGAATAAGGGAAGAGTGGAGGATGCCCAACCTCGGTGAGAAGGGGGCGTGCCCTGGAGGCTGCCAGCACTAAGGCTCCAACTGGGTGGCAGACCATCCCAGGGAGGCCCTGCATGCACAGGGGCTCCTTGTTCTTTGCCCTATTGCTTCCCCTTTGACTTTGCTTGAGGAGCAAGAAGAAGAGGTAAAGTGTATATGCAGTGCTTCCTACAAGCCAGGCACTGCATTACAGAGTGGTACAATTATTCTTGCTGAACTTTCACAACAACCCTGGGAGGAAGGTGCTGTTATGATCTCCATCTTACAGATGAAGAAACTGAAGCAAACAGAGGCTAAGTGTCTTGCCTGGGGTGACAAAGCTAGAAAGTGTCTGAGGCCAGATTTGAACTCAGAGCTTCCTGACTCCAGCCCCAGCACTCTAACCACTGTCCCACCTGTTTCCCTAGCAAGTTCTTCCATACTTCCTAGCCTCCTTCAGACTTGTTCTACCATTTTCTCCCAACTAGCTTCTGAAGCAGGCCAGTCAGCCAGCAATGGCTCCCAAGTAATCTGTCCAAGCTGCTCTAATACGTTAGAGTCCATGAGGGTGGGCATTATCTCTGACTCATCTTTTTCATTCCTTAGCACCCAGTAGAGGGTCCCAATACATCAGAAGCATGGAATAAACTCTTTCTTAAGGGAACAAAAGGTACAATGGTATGCCACTAGTGAACAAATAAGCCTACTCCATAGAGCAAATATGGATTTGGATTCAGACAAAAATACAGACTCTCTACTGGTCACAAATGAACTGTACCTAGAAATCTGTGCAAGCGACCAACCCCAAAGTGATCCCTCTCCCCACTACAAATCTGCAACTCTGCTCAACAGTATGCTTGGTGGTGACACCCATTTGGCAGAGCATTCCAAGTGGCCATGGGTCAAAGAACATGACAGACTTAGATGAAGCACAACATAGGGCAGAATTCAATAAGAAACCCAGGGTTTATTAAGTCTATTTTGTCTCAGAAAGACTCTGAGGGACAAGACAGGTTGGTGTCTGTAGGCCTTTTTGGGTACAGGCTCCCAGTTGGGCACTGACCAGAGCATGGTCTGAAATAATGATGCTACATAAACAATTGCTCAGGACTTGTTCTGTTCTGGTTACCATGGGGACATTTTTTCTAGGGTACCCTCTTTTTGAATTTCCTCCAATCCTTCCTCTACTTTCTAAATTGACATTGACTTTAATACTAGGGCCTTTTAGTATGGGTCACTGAGACAAAATGGTATCATTTCAGAAATGACAGGTCATAATGTTGACTTCTATCCCACGGGAGCCCTGTTCCCAATCACCCCTTTCTAGAATGAACTCTACCATCCTTTTGAGCTCTAAATCAATGAGCCTATGAACCACAGACTGGTGCCTTGGGCCCAGTGCCAAGGCCTTCTTCTCACTGGACTGTCAGAGGTATATCTAGTCTCTGTCCAGGGCCAATGAGGCACTGATTGGCTGAGTGTGTTTCCCTTATAGAAGCCTAGAGGCTGTCTAGTGCTGCAGGAAGAAAAGTCCCCACCTAATCCCACAGGTGGCTAGTCCCAGATGTTAGAAATAATTATGGAATTTTTATACTTGGAGCCTCTGTGGTTTCCAGAACCCAAGAAGTAGCTACGGCTTCAGCAGAATGGAAGTCGTGTGTGTGTATGTGTGTGTGTGTGTGTGTGTGTGTGTGTGTGTGTGTGTGTGTGTGTGTGTGTGTGTGATAACCCTAGCACCTAGCAATGCTTTTCGCATACTGGACATATAAGAAGTGTTCGTAGAATGGAAACATTACCAGTCTTCTTGATCTGATGTTACTAAAGATAGCTGAGAAAGGGCTGTTAGTGGCCAGGTAGGAAGAAGGAACCAGGATACTGGACTTGTAGATTGAACTCCATCGCAGATGGTTAATCCAAGAGGTTCTTGATCTATCATTCAAATCTAGGGAGAAGAGAAGTTTTATTCATTGATGTAGCTGTTTGGGCCCTGGTCTCAAAAGGCATCGGGGGTCCCAACTGAAACCCCAAGAGCAGCGGTGTTGCTTACTATGTCTTGCCAGTACCTGGCACAAAACCAATCTGTCAGTTTTCTCCTGCCTGTGCCTAGGCTCATCTCCCACTCTCAACAGAACCCCTAGCTGGGTTCTTTCCCCCAGATCTAGGAGCTACTTACTAGACTTTGCAATCAACCCTGGCGCTGGCCAGGGCCACTCAGAACACTTCTGGGCCTATTTCACTGCTCACATGCCTTTTAGCTCACTAAACCTTACCATCTTCTCTGTTTCTACTCCCTGCAAACCCCCGTGGCCACCTGACCTACTATCTTTACCTAAGGATCCCTGCCTGGGTCATGCCATCTGCCCTTCCCCAAACTCTGATTCCTTACAGGCCTTTCTGTGTACCCTTACATTTTATATGTTGTCTTCCCAAGTTAGAACAGGGGACTTTCTTGCTCTATTTGGCTCTCCCCCTGCCACACCTAGCATAGAACTTGGTACCTAGTAAGTATTCAAAATAGGGAGAGGCCCAGAGAATCATGACCCCTTTGAAATGGAAATCTGGGGGCAACTAGGTGGCATAGTGAATAGAGCACCAGCCCTGGAGTCAGGAGGACCTGAGTTCAAATCTGGCCTCAGACACTTGACACAAAAACTAGCTGTGTGACCTTGGGCAAGTCACTTAACCCCAATTGCCCTCCAAAAAAAAGCAAAAAAAAAGAAATGGAAATCTGACATGCCAACATAAAAGGGCAGGATGCACTGTCTGGGGCAACTGGATTTGGACCAAGAACACTCGAGTTTCAATCAGGCCTCTGGAAGCTACTAGCCATGTAACCTTGCACAAATGAATTTACTTCTCTCAGCCTCTGCTGCTGTTTTTGTGTAATTAAGATAATATTGTGTCCAGCACTTACCTGGGTATGCAAGAATAGTGGAGCTGAAAGAGAGGAGGCCTTGGAGTAAGGAAGAACTAGACTGGAAATCTGTCTATACCAGCTGTCCAGCTGAATCAGGGCTCTTATACTTATAGCTAAGTGACCCTGGGGAAGTCATTTAACTGCTAAGTATCTCAGGCAACTGCTATTCTGCATTAGGGGACGGAGTTAACATTCCAAGAGTTCCTAGCACCTACAAAACCACAGTTCCTTAAAAAAAAATCTACCAGCTGATCTGTTAGAATTATCATAAGATCAAGTAAGAGAAATTGAAAAGTGCTTTATAAACACAAAGCACTGTATAGATGTCAGCCACTGATAATGCTTAATATTATTAAGCTAGCTGGGCCTGGTGGCTGTGAGAGACAGCAGCTGCCAAGCTCCACAAAATGGCTGCCCAGGAAAGCCGGCAACGCTGTCTCCACCCCCGCCTCCTGCCCAGGCCCAAGCCAGGGACCACGGCCCAGGCCTAGCACTCTTGCCTCCATCATGCCTTCCCTCATTCTCCCAGCCAGAAATCATTTTCCTCTGCATTCACCCAAGTGAGTTTTTAATGGAATAGGCTGCTTGAGCCCTGGAGAGAGGCCATGACACCCAGCCACAGCCACGTTCTTGGCTCATTCCAGCTGCCCACCAGATGCCGCAGGCTGCAATGGCCAGTGATGACATGGGGAGCAACTCCAGCACCCCTGAATCACTGGTACTTCATTCTGTGGGATGAGCTAGCAGGCCTGCACCTTCCTCAACTCCGCCCCGGCCCCCACCTAGCTCCAAGGCCAGGAGAGTGGGGGGAGGAGCAGAGGAACGACTCCGTCTGGCCACTGGGGATCTCATTCTAGCTCATGGAGCTAGCAGAGGAGGGCACTGAAAGGCAACACTGCCACCTAGGGGCCGTATGGCACATTGCTGGGAGCAGTGCTCACTCAAAGGGGCTGCTGCTTGCTGAGGCTCTCTCTCATCTGCTGCCTGGGTCTTCAGGCTCTTGACCTAGACACTGAGATGGAGGGGGCCGGATCCAGGCATCTTAGCTGCTTAGAATTGGGCACCTGTGCTTTGACAGAACTGGCAGGAGAACAGAGGGCCTTTCCAGGCCCTGGGCTCAAGGCCTGTGGGGAGATCTGAGAGGAGAGCCATGAGCCAGCATTCCTCATGATCCTCTCCCCCAGGCCACAGTGAAGGGAGCTGAAGTTGCACAGACACACACACACACACACACACACATGTGCACACACACATGTGCTCATAGAGCTGGGGGATTTGTTGTACTCTTACCTCCTGACAGCATGTGATCAGGAATATTCATGTAGAAAGACAGAGGCAGATTGTCCGACATCTCCCTGGACTCTTCACTAATGAACCCTCCGGCCACCTTCAAAAGACTAGAGATTTGCATGCTCTGATTGACAGGTTCTGTGACATTCTTATCTCCCCAAAGCCAAGGCAAGTTTACAGACCAGGCTGAAGTTAACATATCTGCTTCTGAGAAGAGGGAAGATATAAGGAAACCTTTCCCATCACTTTCCTACATCATGTGAAGATTGGGGCAAGGGAAGAAGAGTCAGGAAGGCATTTGGACCTCTGAGCACAATCCACTCAGCAAAAGAGTTGCTGGAATGCGACTGGCATACCCCCACGGTCTCCCCCAAATCACCCCGGGAAAAGGAGACACTGTGCCCAGTCCATGTTCTGCAACAGTCAGAACTCACCTTATGAAGAACAAAGAAGAACCAGATATAGACCTTTGGCTTCCCATAGGTTTTCATCAGACAGAGAAAGGAGAGAAATAAGACATCATTCCTGGCCACAACTATCCATTTTATCTCTTTAGGGCCTGTTCCTTCCCCTGCCCCACCTCACTCCTCTTCAAATCCCTAGTTACAGGGAAGAATTCTGAAGCTTCAAGCAAGCCTAGACATAGACCCAGAGTCACCCCTCTCCCACTGGATTGAACAGGGTTCAGCCTGGAATGGGAACCTGCCTCAGCCTGGAACAGGAAGCTGCTTTAGTCAAGGTGTTCCCTTGTCTAAAGACATGTTTGGAAAGAGATATTTTTTCTAGTCAAGATGTAGCTCCACCCCAAGACTATCCCATCCTCAACTGAGAAGGCTGAAGTTCCAAAAACATGTCTTTGAGGTTATTAGACTGGGGCCTCCCTCCCACCACCCCTGTCTCCTGCTTCCCAATAGCTTTTTCTTAGAAGACTACATGGGGATTCCTGTTTTGGCCCCCTCCTCCCTGCCTCTTGCCCCAGAGTGGGAATAAACATTCTCTCTCCCACCCCAAGAGCCTTTCCTTAGAAAACAGGACTAGGACCCTCCTTATCTTCTGTCTCCTGCCCCAGACTGAGAAACAAATGTGCCTCAGATGTCTGTTATAAGGAAACCTAACTAGGACCCTTCTTTTCCCCTCCTTCCTGCCTCTTGCTCCAAAGGGAGAAGCAAATGCCCCTCAAGAACTTTTCTGAGAACTGTTACTCTCACACCTATCTCCTACTCCAGAGTTAGGAGCAAAGATCCCTGAGGTTTTGTTTTTTCCTGAAGAGTCTAGAGTAAGGCCTTTCCCTAACCCCACCCCCACCCTGACTTCCACCCCCACCTCTCCCCAACAAGCTCTGTGCTTCATGTCTTGTCACAAAATGGAGGACAAACATACTTCAGTAGTCTTCTCTGAGAAGACTAGACTGAGGCCCCATTTTTGCTCTCTTCCCTGTCTCCTGCCGCAAAATGGGGCATAAATACCCCCCAACCAGCTTTTTTGAGGGGGCTAGGATCTTCTTTTCCTCTTCCATATTTTTGAGGAGAATGAACTAGGGCGCTTCTCCCCCAGCCCTTGTTCCCTGACCAAGAGCAAATGTCCCCTTCTCATCTTTTCTGAGAGAGCTAGAGACATCCCCCACCTTTTCTCTCTTTCTTGTTTCCTGTCCCAACATGGGAAACAAATGTCCCCAGTGGCCTACAAGAGTAGGATCTATTTCTCCCTGCCCTCTCCCTGCTTCTACTCATCCACCTCAAAATGGAGAGCAAATATAAGTATTCTATGAGAAAACTGTAACAAAGGCCCTTTTCCCCCCTCAATTCTATCCTCTGCCCTTGGGCAGGAAACAAGTGTCTCCCAAAGGCCTCTTCTGAACGTGACCGAACTTTTTTTCCCTTTGGAAGTGGATGGTACAGTGGAAGGCCTCTCAGCCTGAAGTCAGGAAGACCTGAGTTCAAATTTAGCCTCAGACACTTCTTAACTCTGATTCTGGGCAAGTCACTTCATCTGTCAAGTGGAGATAACTGTAACATTTACCTCCCAGGGTTGTTGTGAGGATCAAATGAGAAAAAATATGGAAAGCACTTAGTTTGTTACCTGACTCACAGTGAGCATTTAATAAAGTCTTGTTTCTTTCCTTCCTTCCTCAGCTCTTGCTTCCCCTGCCTCTAGAAGAACAAATGCCCCCAACCATATTTCTGAGGAGACTCAAGTAGGAAGCTTTCTCCTCCTCCTAGTCATGTGCCCCTTCCTATTTACTACCTCCGCCAAAAAGCAAAGCAAGTATTTACTTAGTCTTTTCTGAGGAGACTGGGGTAAGACCCTTCTCTTTTTTTTTCCCTCCTCCCCCTCCAGTATTTTCTGAGGGGACTGAACTGAGGATCCTCCTCCCTCCCCTTCCTGCCTCCTGAATCCTGCCCTAAGATGAAGAACACCACACATACAGAGACATATACTCTCTCTCTCTCTCTCTCTCTCTCTCTCTCTCTCTCTCTCTCTCTCTCTCTCACACACACACATACACACACACACATCACACACACATACACACTCGTGTATACACACATTCTCTTACACACACACATTCTCTCACACACACACTCTCACACACATTCACACACACAATCTTTTCTGAGAATCCTGGAACCCTTTCCCTGCCCCCCCATTCTTGTCTCATGCTCCAAGATTGGGAACAAATGTCTCCCTCCACAGCCTTTTCTGAAGTGACTGGACTGAGTCTTTTTCCTCCCCCTCCTCAATGCTTGCTGTTGTCTGTCTCTAGGAGAATAAATTCCTCCCAATAGCCTTTTCTGGGGAGATTGCACTGAGAGCCTTTTCTCCCTCTCCACTGCTTACTGGCCCCTGTCTCTAGGAGGTAAATTCTAGGCCAACATTATTTTCTGAGAAAAACAGATGAACTTGGATCCTTCTCCCCACTGACTCTCTGCCTTTTTATGTTCTGCCTCAGAATAGAGGAATAAATGTTTCTCAACAGTCTTTTCTGAGGGGACTAGGCCAAGATTGTTCTTTTTACCCCCCTTTCTCTTGCCCCAGGGTACCACCTAATGATATGAGGACCCTTCTTCCCACCACCCCCAAATGAGGAGCAAATGTCACCAACAGTCTTTGCTGAGACAGGAATAGAACCCTTCCACACACCCCCAACCTCTCTGCTTTCTCTCTTACTTCAAAATGTCAAGCAAATGCTCAAGTCTTTTCTGAGGTGACTGGGCTAAAAACCTTTTTTCCTTCCTCATCTTCCCTGTCTCCTGCACTTGGGTTAGAGAACTATGCTCCCCAACAATCTTTTGTTGTGAAAAAAAAACAGGACCTTTCTCCCCTTACTTCCCGTCATCTTCTGCAAGCTGGAAAGCACATGCCCTAACAGTCTTTTCTGAGAAGACCAGGCTCAGAACCATTTGTTTCTTCTCCTGACAGTTTGTTGTCCTGTGTTTCTAGGAGAGCAGATGCTACCAGTCTTTTGTGAGGAGACTAGACTAGGATTTCCCCCTCAGCTTCCTTTCTTCTCCAAAATTCAGAGTAAATACTCAGTAGTATTTTCTGAGGAGACTGAGTGGAAAGTTTCCCAACAGCCCATCTTGCCTCCTGCCCCAAGATGGAGAGCTAATGACCCAGAAGCCTTTACTGAGATCAGACTACGCCTTGATCTTTCTTTTCTTCACTGCTTCCCAGCCTATGTCTCTGGGCCACCAACTGTACTTTCTGAGGCAACTAGATGTAGATCCTTTTTCTCCTCCCCCCATCCCCCCCATTCCTTCCTTTCCTGCTTCTAGTCATCTGCCTCAAGATGGAGAACAGATACTCCTCAACATTATTTTTCTGAGGAGACTAGACTAAGAATCTCTCACACTAACACATTTTTCTTCCCCCAGAATGGAGAGCAAATGCATACCCCCCCCAACAGAATTTTTCTGAGGACACTAAGACCTTTTCTCCCCCAATAGTATTTCCTGAGGAGAATGAACTGGAATTTCCCCTGTTCTATACTTGTCTTTTGCCCCAACATGAGAAGTAAATGTCCCAAACAGCCTCTTCTGGGGAGACAATACTTGAACGTAGCTCTCCCCCTCCACCCTTGGCACACTGATTCATGCCATCTGCTTAAAAATGGAGAGCAAATATGGCCCCCAACTGCCTTTTCTGAGAAGAATGGACTGAGAACTTACCCCTTCACCTGTCCTCCCTGAGCAAACTAGGGCTCTCCTCCTGCCTATTCCTTATCTCCTTCTGCTTTAAAATGGAGGACAAATGGGCCTCAAGTCTTTTCTGAGGAGAGTGGACTGAGGCCTTATTTTCCTCTCCTCCCTCTATCCTCTGACTCTAAAACCTTCTCTCCGCCCCCCCTTAACATTTTCTGAGATTGAACTCTGACCCTCACTCCCCCTTCTCCACCTGCTTGCCCCCAAGTCTTTTCTGAGGAGACAAAACTAGCTCTCTTCCTCCTCCTTCCCTCTCTTTTGTCTCAAAATGGAGGGAAAATGTTCCTCAACAGTCTTTTATAAGGAGATTGAACCAAGACCCCTTTTCTCTTCCTGTTTCCTGACAAAGGCTGAACAACAAATTCCCCCTCACATACACCCCTAAGCAGTCCTTTCTCTGGGGAATCAAGGACTTTCTTCCAATCAGATTTTCTGAGGGATCTTCCCCGCCATCTTGCTTCCCTTCCTCTTTCCCCAGGATAAGGAACAAATGCCCCCAACAGTCTTTTCTGAGGAGATTAGACTGAGATCTCCCTTCCTGCCATATTTTCTTCCCTATCTGCCTCTTCAGCCTTTTCTGAGCAGACTAGATTAGGACCCTTTCTCCCCATCCTTCCAGATTCTTGTCTTCTGCCCTCAAATGTAAAACAAATGCTCCAATAGCATTTTTGAGGGGACTGGATTAAGATTCTTTCCCCCTCATTACCGTTCCCTGTATTCTGCCCCCTAAAAATATTTTCTGAGGAGGCTTGAATACAGCCCCTTTCTCTCTTTCCTTCAGACACACAATGTTTCTGACAGAGTTTTCTGAAGAGACTTGCTTCCCTGTCTCCTGCCCCAGAGTGGGAAGCCAGTCACTCCCAAGAGAAACTCCCAGGCCTGGCATTGAGGAGGCTGCTGTTCACTCCCTCTCCTCAGAGGAGTCACCTCACTTTCCTTCAGAGTTAGTCTGGCCTAGGAAGCTGACACTGCCTGCCCTGTACAAACCAGCCACCTGAGAAGGCTTTCTGCTTAGACCTCCATAAGTGGAATCTGGACTGAGAGAACACCTTATAGACAGGAGCTCCTTCTCAGCTGCCTGCCTTCTTCCCTCACCCAGAGGCAACTGGGTAGGGGCAGGCTACTGCTCTGCATAGCTCTCTATTTCCCCCTGGTGGCCAACAACTGGTATTGCAGGGCATTGACCTCCTGTATCATGGGCCTCGCCCACCTGCTAGCTGGACTAAGAAGGGCTGAGCCACTCCAGTCACTTCAAGAAGTCAACTAGCAGGCCACCTCAGGCCCTGACCAACCAGAGGGGGACACTGGGATTCAGGGATGGGTAGGGAGGTAAGGGGGCCAAAGCCAGCCACAAGCTTAACTGGGCCACACTGGCAGACCTGAACTTCCTCACACACCAAGAATCCAGAGGAAAAGAAACTCCCAAAGGATAATGGGAAAAGAAAAAAAAAGCCTAGTTGCTAGGGGGGGGAGGGGCGAGGAACAACAGAACTCCTAAGGAAAAAAAACCCAGATAAGGAGGCCTGAGTATTCCTTTAGGAGATTCCCCAAGCCTTCTTCCATCCTTGGTAGCAAGCTCTAATCCTCTTAGGCACTAAATACTGAGATTTTTTAATTCACAGTTTTGTTTAAGAAAAAGAAATATTTTTAAAGGTACCTACTATGTGCAGGATACCATGCTTGTTGCCTGAGAAACAAAAGCTCCCCAAATCATCCCACAGCTGTTTCTGCCACACAATGGAGAATAAGCGTCTTTGACAGGGTTTTTGGAGGAGACTGGACTGGAGGAGATCAGAGCATCTTCCCTGAGGCTGTGGGCAATGTTAGACAAGCTAGCTTAGGTGGGTGAGGCCCTCCCTTCTGGCGATCAACTCAACCCCACTCCCAACTGAATGCTAAGGACTTAGACATTCTGTTGGGGAAAACCAGGCATTTAGGACATTTTTAGGGAGATAGGAAGCCTCTGTAAGCAAAAAATCTGCCTCAGCTCTGTGAAGAAGCCCATTTTCTGGGACATAATTCTATCCAATGCAATTTCAAAAAGCATTTAATCAGGGTCTGTTATATGTAATACACTGAGGTAAGGGGCAGAGGAAACAAAAACAACACAAACACTGGGGGGCTAAAAAAAACACTGCTTAGGCCATTTGGCCCCAAAAGACCATGGCTCTGGGAGGGGCGCTGCTGCTAAGGCTCCCCTTGCCAACATTCAAATGGATTCCACTCAGTACTCATTCAATAACTGCCTACTATGTGCATTGCACTGAATCAGAGGCCAGAAAGGGGAAAAAAAGCATAAAAATAGAAAGAAAAGAAAAGGAAAAACCACCCAGCACTGAGAATATTTTCATCACGCTACAAATCTACTGGCAGAGAGAGATTTTTGCCTCTGCCCTGGGAAAGGAGGAGACATACTCAGTACAAGTAAGAGTCTCCTTGCCTTGATTCAATTTAAAACACACACATATACACACATATGCACACTCCTTGAATAAGCACCTGCTATGCACCATGTCTGACAGGAGAGCCAGGACATCCACAAACCAAGGCAGGACCAGACCTCATCCCTTGGACTGTTTTTTTTTTTCCCCTGGGTTCAAAGTGACTGAGCTGACTGAGACAGCAGAATCTGCTCACAGGGTAGATGGGGCTCCTTTCTGGAATTCAATTTAATTCAATTCAGAACACATTTAGTAAATGCCTACTGTGTGCAAAGCAAAGTACTAGATTCCAGAGGCACAGAAGTGAGAAGAAAAATAATAGAAAGGGAAAAAAATGAAAACCCCCCTTTCTGAGCTCCCATCACCAAGGCAGAGTGGCACAGCGGGCAGGTGGGTGGGCAAGAGGGTGGGCAGGCTGGTGGGAAGGCAAGTGGGCGGGCAAGCAGGTGAGCAGGCAGGTAGGCAGGCAAGTGGGTGGCACTTCCATCTTCACACCAGGACAGCACCTAGTAAGCTCTCGGCTCTTATTTGCCACAATTTACTTTGATTTTTAAAAAAGCATTTAATAAATATGTGTAAAGGAATAGAACACTATGTATGATATAGTTATAATAATAACATAGGAAATATGTGTAAGGGAGGGTTCCAGATGCTAGAAAAATTTTGTAAAATCCTCTAAATGTAGTTTAAAAAGAAAGAAAAACCAACAGGAGCAAATGATCATTTCTGTCACCTAAGAGAGTTGTACCCAGGCTGAAAGCTACTCTGAGCCATGCTCTCACCTCAGCCCTAGGAGAGGGCCAGATGACTGCATGGCACAGGCCTCCTTCCCTTGGTTTTGATGAGATTCAAAGCAATTCCAGAAACAATCATGCCTGCCATTTATATGGCACTATCAGATTTCAAAGCAAGGGTACATGCATAATTTCACTTGTTCCTCATAACCCAAGTGACAGTAATAGCTGCATTTTATAGAACAGGGAATGGAGTCTGGAAAGGGAAGTAACTTACCCCAGGGTCACTCAGCTACTCACTCTCTGGAGAAGGATACAACTCCAGATCTCCCTGACGCCAAGTCCAGCACTCTGTCTTCTCTCCTTCGCCCGGGGTTAGGGCTGATCTTTGGAAGAGGGTGCCAGGAGGGTGGGGATAGAAAAAGAAACATGAAAACACCATCTCTTAGGACCATCTTTACTCACTTTGGAAAATGACTTTGGCTTTGTCCTGGGAGTAAGCTAGTTGAGCTCAGAGGACTACTGAGGTTCTCCATGCTTCAGAAAACATTTCATCATCATTTGCTATGTACAAGGCCTGGTGCTGGGTGTTGGAGAGCTCTTTTTTTTAATCTCTAATGCAATTTTCAAAAAATAGCTACTCCATTTCTTAGGACATTTTCCCCCAAGTTGAGAGCCACTGGGGACAGAGCTCCTGCCTCAGGCCTTGGAGAGGAATAGGTAATCTCATAGAATCCTTGGGGAAGGGGGTCTCCTTTCAATGATTCAGCCGTATCTGATGCAACACAAACACAATTTCTTAAGGAAGGCCTCTGATGCCCAGGGCACTGTGCCGTGATGGGAAGACAAAAAGTAGTTGAAAACACCATCTCTTAGGGCATCTTGACCAAGGTCCACGGCAGCCCATGTGTATCCTGCTCCAGACTCCATTGGGAGTGAGGTCGTTGGCCTACTGAGGTTCTCCTTACCAAAATTCAATTCAGTTCGAGAAACATATAGGAAGCACCTACTGGGTGCATGGTAGAGGGACCCAAGCCTGAGATGTCCAAACACAAGGAGTACAAATGCTTCAATGAAGGGCTCTTTGTGCCAAGGTTAAAAGGTGCTCTGGATGCCAAATCTGGCTCTAACCCAGGAGGAGAGCTGGAGGAGCCCAGAATACCTCCAGGTCTTTCCTTCCCAGGGTTCCATAATCACACAGGTTGATTCTTTTAAAACCTTAGATGAGTACCTACTATGTTCAAAACCTACTAGCTGCTAGAGGCCAGGGAAGGCGAGAAGAGAGAAAGAGAGAAAACATCATTACCATGGAGCTTTTTTCCAAGGTAAAAAGCCGCTGAGCATCAAGATTCTGCCTCTGCCTTGGGAAGAGACTTCAGAATTTCATATTGCTTTTCCATGATTGAATTCCATTCAAAAGCCACTTAATAAACACTTCATATGTGGTTCTGCCTCAGCTAAGGGAGGGGGCCAGATTAGCTGCCGCGGCTGCTACTGGGGCTCTCCTTGCCATCACTCAAATAAATTCAATTCAGAGAGCAGTCAATAACTGCCTACTATGTGCAGTGCACTGAGCAAGAGAGAAAAAAACAAGCACAGAGAGAGGAGTAAAACAAAAGAAACACCATCCGACACTGAGGACATTTCAACCAAGCTAACATATACTGCAGAGAGAAATTTTTGTCTGTACCTTGAAAGAGGATTCAAATAGAGACCCACACTGCTGGGGTGACACAGTCTCAGATCTCATTCACAGAGTAGGTACCAACTGTGTATGAGGCACTGGGTGAGATGCTAGGATTCAGAAAGGAAAACAAAAGCCATGAACCTCTTCCCCCAACCCCCTTCCTCCTGGGAGGAGAGAAGACAGACTCTGGAAGAGCAAAGCTTTCCTTGGCATGATTCCATTTCTAAAAAATTAAACTGTTAAAAAATTTAAAATTTTAAAAATAGTTTTAAAATTCAGTTTCATTTTTTTCAATAAATTAAATACTATGCACCTATTCTTAACCCACTGGGTTTCCCTGGACATACATATGAGATACAGACAAATACAGGGACAAATCTCTTCTCCCTGGCCCATCTCTCTGGGCATTTTTACCAGGGCAAAAAGCCACTATTGCTATCTGTCTTTCCCCTGTGCTAGGATAAGCTCACAATTTTACCTGCTCTCATTTCAATCATTTAATCTCAATGAAGTTTTTAAAAAGAGAGTTAGTAAGCAGGGGCCTACACCAGTTCTTCAACCTCATTTAGCCCCCATTTATTCCCAGAGGAAGCAACAGAGATAGTGCTCAGGGCTATGCCCTCAAGGGAGCTAAGCAATCTCCTTGTCATAGGAAGACCAAGATGAATAGAAAATCTGTGAAAACTGCATCACTTTGGACTTTTGGACCAAGGGAGCAAAGCACTATGGATACTGACCCTGTGTCTAGTGCAGTCCGTCTCATTGAGGCTCCCCCAAAATCTCAACTTCAAGTCACAGTGAATGTGCAAGGCTGAGGAGATGCACAAGGCAAGGACAAAAAACAGTGAAAAATATCATCTATTGGTCCATTTTCCCAAGGCCCACAGCCATGGCAGTGCATTCTCAACTTGCTTTGGCCATGGAGCTCACCACTCTATTGGGCCTCTCCTCTTCACAATTTCATTCAATTCATTTTTGAAAATATGAACCATCTGTTCAAGATGCTGGGAATACAAAATTTGAAAACAAGGAAAACAGCAGGTCATTGTGGATGCTGGGCCTGCTTAGGCCCAGGGCTTGTGGTCTGGACAAGCTCATAATTCTGTTGAAGTTCTCCCTTCCATGATTCAGTTAATTTCATGTATAAAAAATGGATTCAACATTGGCTAAGGCCAGTACTCTAAACTGGACCCTGGGGGTACCCAAACCAAAACCCAACAGGAAATCCCATTCTATGAGAGAAATGCAACATGCACAGAGACGGGGAAATCTAAAGTAATTTGAAGCAGAGAAAGAACTCTAATGGAAGAGTCCACAAAGACCTCAGGGAAGAGGTGGCACCTGAGTTTAGACTTAAATGTAGAGAAGGATTCTGTCACGGTAACATGAAGATAGAATGCATGCCAGGCAAGAGAGATGAACCATTCAAATCCTGGGAGGTAGGAGAAAAGCATAGCAAGCTTGGAGAAGAGTCACTAGTTCAATTCGACTAGAATATGGAAAGGGACTGATGTTATTTAAACAGTACAGGGAACTTCTAGATGAGGAAACTCACTCTACCAATGTTGGTCAGCACCTTCTCTGTAACTTATCATCCTAAGAGAGTTACTAGGGACACAGAGATGAAATGACTTGCCCAAGACAAGGGTGGGCGGGGAACTTGTGGCCTTAAGGCCACATGTGGCCCTCTAGGTCCTCAAGTGTGGCCCTCTAACTGAATCCAAAGTCAAAGTGTACAGATTGGGAGGGCTGAGGAAAAGAGGAGGCAGTGGTACCTTCCATGTTCTGGCAAGGTCTCATTGGGGAATGGGGGCAGGAGCTAAGAATTATGTCCTAAAAGGGCCTCTTTCAAAAAGAGGTATGGGGCAGCTAAGTAGCGTCCCTGGAGTCAGGAGGACCTGAGTTCAAATCTGACATCAGACACTTGTTAGCTGTGTGACCCTGGACATGTCAGTTAACCCTCATTGCCTCCAAAATAAAAATGAAAAAGAGGTACTAGGGACCAAAAGCACAGGCTTTGAGCATAACCAGACTACCAACCCTACCCCTGCTCAATGGGAATTCTCCAAAGTTAATCAAATGAAAGTTCCCTCTGGCTTCCACTCAACAGATTTGTCCTCAGATGGAATTTAAATCTCCAAGTTAGAGGGGATCCTCAAGGTAATGGAAGCTAACCCCTGAACAACAAACCTCTCTACGACTTCTCTGCCAAGGACTAGGTCAGTTCTCATTGATTTCCTTATATCCACCTCTGTCCCTTTCCTCCTTACCTCCACTACTCCTTGGGCTGTCCTCTGGGGCCAAGCAGGATAAGTTGAGTCCCTCTTAAATGCAATAGTCCTTTAAATAATTAAAAACAACCCCAATTCCTTCATTCAGTCCTCATATGGCAGGGTCTCTTATCCTCTCCTCATCCTGATTTTCTTCCTCTGGCCATGTTCTCACAGCTAGAGGGGTTGTGAGCCTGCGGCCTTGAGGCCACATGTGTGGCCAAGTCCTCAAGTGCAGCTCTTTTAAAAGGACTCCATCAAAGGACCATACTTGAGGACCTAGAGTGCCACATGTGGCCTGGAGGCCACAGGTTCCTCACCCCTGTAGCATCCTTCCTACAATACGGCAGCCAGAACAACAAAGCACATGCAAGATTATAACCTAAGACCACTTAAACTCCCATTGGATTGTGGGACTGTCACATCACACAGTTGACTCAGAATTTGTAGTCTACTCCCCCTGCAGCTTTTTCACATAAACTTCAGTCAGATCTCTCTGAAGGTGCTTCAGTCTGTCCTTTGTTTGATCTCTGTGGAAAAAAAAATGAATTTGTTTTATAAGAACTGTCATTTGCAAATGAAGCTTCAATCATACTAATTTGAGTGGCCTGAACATAAAATGACTTTTCTGTTTCAAAGTCATTTAAAAAAAAAACCTCACACACAGCTTCCAAGAATATATACTTAGAATAATAGACTCTCCAAGTCGGAAAGGAGCTCAGAAGGGATGTCGGCCAAAGCAGGATTGTTGGCTGCTCCACCCAATGAGCGCTTGGTGCTGTCTTGCTAAGAGTTGTAAGGATATTGCTCATTTCCATGACTCAACCATAAGTTCCTTGTCACCAGGCATTGTGATACATTTTTTTAAAATATTTATTTATTTATTTTTAGGTTTTTAACATTCACTTTCATAAGATTTTGAGTTCTAAATTTTCTCCCCTTCCTTTCCTCCCCAAGACAGTGTACAATCTGGTATAGGCTCTACAATACATTCATATTAAACATATTTTACATTATTCATGTTGCAAAGAAGAATTAGAACCAATGGGAGGAACCACGAGAAAGAAGAAACAACTGAGAGAGAGAGAGAGAGAGAGAGAGAGAGAGAGAACAAATGGTATGCTTCAACCTGCATTCAGACTCCATAGCCCTTTATCCAGATGTGGATAGCATTTTCCATCATGAATCTTTTGGAGTTGTCTTAGATCCTTGCATTGTTGAGAAGAACCAAGTCTATCAAAGTTGGTCATCATACAGTTGCTGTCACTGTGTACAATGTTCTCCTGGTTCTGCTTACTTCACTCAGCATCAGTTCATATAAGTCTTTCCAGGTTTTTCTGAAGTCTGCCTGCTGATCATTTCTTATGAAACAATAGTATTCCATCACATCCTTAAATTATGTTACATTTCACTTGTGACCTGTGGAATAAGCATTTATTTTAACAATTGGCACATGGTAGGGTCAACCTAACTCAACTGGTTAGAGACTGGTGGTCACAGTAAATAAAAAATTTCTAGAAGGAAAAGATGAGGAGAGTGAATGTAGAGAGGACCTTGTGATTGAGCCATTACAACAGGGAACAAATACTCCTGGATGTGGGAGACAGCAAACGTGACAGCTAAGGGAAAAAAACAGAGAGACAGAGGCAGAGACACAGAGACAGAGACCTCCAGACCCTCCAACATGGAGGCCAGATCCATGAGAAAAATCCAACTCCCAACAATGCTACCACATTTTATCTGTATAGGGTTTCAAAGTGTATATTCATACATATTAATTATGGTGCTTTATCTTCCCAATGGCTCTTCAAAATCATGTGATATGGAAAAAAATCCTGGAATGGAGGCAGGGTTCAAATCCCAAGTCCCATAATGTCACCTCTCCAGGTGTTATTTCCATGGAAACAATATTTAAGTCGTTATGTTCAAAGAGCTTAGTAAAAAAAATTAAAGTGCTCTAGAGTTAGGAAGAGCTATCATCATCATAAGGGATAGCGGGCATTATACTCGTTTTACAGATGGGAAAACATATATACATGGTCACCTAGCTAGTTAGTGAGAGAGGCATAGTTAGGAAGAGCAGTAGATTTGGAGTCCAGGGATCTGGGTGTGAATCCCAACCCACTAGCTCCTCTGCTTTGGGGCCTCCATTTCCTCCTCTGTAAAATTTACTAGCTGTGTGACTTTGGGCAAGTCACTTAACCCCAATGGCTCTCCAAAGAGCAAAAAAAAAAAACTACTTAGACCCATAAATCATCAGGCAATGATGCTTTTGACATAGAGGAAATAAACTAGGCCCCCAGCTTAGTTCTTCTGCCTGCTTTAACCAGGGTCTAAAAAAAAATCTCATTTTCACCTGTTCCCCAGATCAGTCAAGGCTCCAGTCTACCTCTAGACATCAAGGGCTTCCCCTTAGGAGACACTGCTGCAGCTTGGACTCTCAGCCTACCTGGAGCAAGCTCCATCATCCCACCCCGGACTATGTCCCTACAGTAAATTCCTGGGGAAAGAGAACAGACCAATAATCAAGGAAAGAAAGATAATTTGTTTCTCTCCAGCCCACTGCCTGGCTTTCTTCAAGACTCACTTATCTCCTTGCAGTCTATGGGCATATTTGCATAATAATTGTAGTAATTGTGCAGTTACAAAGAAAACTCAGACAAATCCGAAGTCTGAGGAGGTGGGTCCTACCTTCTCCTTCCCACCTACCGAGGAATGAGGCAAAGCATCCACCTCTGCCCCTCAGCACCCAAAGCGGCAGAACACCAAAGGCCGGCCATACTCCTTCTTACTGCCTCACACTGCACCTAAAATTTCAACTGTCAAATGGTAGGAGAGTAAATGTATTTCAACAGTTTAGTTTCCCCTAGAACTTTC
This sequence comes from Pseudochirops cupreus, assembly GCA_028627135.1. Classification (NCBI taxonomy): domain Eukaryota; kingdom Metazoa; phylum Chordata; class Mammalia; order Diprotodontia; family Pseudocheiridae; genus Pseudochirops; species Pseudochirops cupreus. The sequence continues at coordinate 37,081,666 of CM053582.1, read as the reverse complement.
CACCGATGGAGAACATCCAGATTCCCTCAGTCAAAAGGAATGGGTGGCTATCTCTACAATGCACTTGTTCCTCTTTTAAGAAAAGAGCTAAGGGTGGCTAGATGGAGCAGTGAATAGAGTACCAGCCCTGGACTCAGGAGGACCTGAGTTCAAATCTGACCTCAGACACTTAACACTAGCTGTGTGACCTTGGGCAAGTCACTTAACCCCAATTGCCCTGCCTTCCCCTCTCCAAAAAACAGAGGCTAACTCCACCAACACTCAACAAAATCTCCTACACCTTCCTGCCCCGCACACACCAACATACATACTAGCAGAGTTCAAGAAAGGCCAAGCCAGGCCCAGGTTGGTTGACAAAGGCACTCACCCTGGAGGCAGGAATTAAGTCAGAGGGACTGTAGCTTGTGCTAGGAACATTGGATTGGGAGTCAGAGGGTCGAATTTGAATCCTGACCTGACTGTTTTATCTTACATAATTCCCTTATTCTGCCTTTACTTACTCACAGCGTAAGTAGACTGTACCATCTCCTCAAGCTACCATGCTCAATTTCTCTTCCCATTCATAGCCAAACTCCTAGAAAAAAAGCTTTCTGTTCGCCTTGCCTCAACTTTCTCTTTTCTCACTCATTCCTCAACCCTTTGTCATCTGGTTTCCCACCTCATCGTTCAACTGAAACTGGTCTCTTTTCACAGTCTGGTAAAGTCTATGGATCTCTTCTCAGAATCATGTAGTTTTTAAAGAATTCATAACTGAAGGAAATGCTAAGTTGCACTTTGTGGCTGTGGTTTTTCAGCCATGTCCGACTCTTGGTGACCCCTTTTGGGGTTTTCTTGGCAAAGTGGTTTGCCTGGACTGGTTTCCCATTTCCTTCTCCAGCTCATTTTACAGATAAGGAAACTGAGGCAAACAGGGTAAAATGACTTGTCCAGGGTCACATCAGCTAGCAAGTGTCTGAGGTTGGATTTGAACTCAAGTCTTCCTGACATCTAGAAGGGGAATATTCTCACCTCCACTATACTGAAGAAGCCCTGGGAGGTAGATAGGGTCCTAGTAATGAACTCTGCTAGTGTGTATGTTGGTGTGCACAGGGCAGGAAGGTGTAGGAGATTTTGTTGGATATTGGTGGAGTTAGCCTCTTAGCTCTTTTTTTTTTTTGGAGAGGGGAAGGCAGGGCAATCGGGGTTAAGTGACTTGCCCAAGGTCACATGGCTAGTATTAGGTGTCTGAGGCGGGATTTGACCTCTCCACTAGGGTCCTAGTGGAGAGAACCAGGAAGTGCCTGAGGTAGTTAGAAGGTCCCAGGTCAAGGTTGTCTCCAGTACAGTTCATCCCAGATGCTCTGAGAGACCTTTAGGCTCATAGGATACTGGGGTAAGCAGTTTCAAGCTGGAGGGTACCACCTAGTCCAAACCTTTCATGTGTTCAGGTGAGGATGGCTGGTACTCCCTAAACACTGGGGTTTGCAGGGCATTTTACATACAGCATCTCATTAGAGCCTCACCACAGCCCTAGGAGGGAAGTATTGCTATTATCCCTGTCTTACAGATTAGGAAAATGAGGCCCCAAAGTTTCCGTGATTTACCTAAGGTCACTCTCAGCTAGTAGCTCTAGAGACAAGATCTCGCCCAATTCTGAGTTCAGTGGTATTTACAACACTCAAAGGGAAGAGAAAAGAGAAATATACTCCCCACTCCCAATCCCCCACCATGTCTGCAAACCCCCCCCTATTCGGATGGTCTCCTAGCCATCCCCTCACTCTCAAGCTGCAGCCTTTGTTTCTGTACTGACAGGTCCATAATAGCCAGAAGCAGCCTGCAGTTTTCAATGAACTGCAGATTAATCTTACTTCCCTGTGTTTAAAAAAGACTCTTCACTAGCACTTAGATGACCTTTGTTGTTCCCTCAGGGATCTAAACGAAGCCAGGGAAGGGGAGGGAAGGGGAGGGAAGGGGAGGAGGAAGAAGGGGAGGGAAGGGGAGGAGGAAGAAGGGGAGGGAAGGGGAGGAGGAAGAAGGCAGGAATAGGATGGAACATTTCCCTCTGGTTCCCTCTTAATATCATTAGAAAAAACCTTTAGAGCAGGAGTTCTTAACCTTCTATGTACTACAGGCCCCTTTGGCAGGCTGGTGAAGTCTACAGACTCCTCAGAAGGTTTTTAAATGCATAAAATAAAATAGAAAAAATACAAAGGAACCCAATTATATTGAAATACAGTTATGAAATTTAAAATTTAAGAACTCTTACCTCAGACCCCCTCCAAAGACCTGGATGCTATTTCAGAGATTAAAGATGTGTAGCAGGGCGGCTAGGTGGTGCAGTGAATAGAGCACCAGCCCTGGAGTCAGGAGGACCTGAGTTCAAATCCGGTCTCAGACACTACACACTTACTAGCTGTGTCTTCTTGGGCAAGTCACTTAACCCCAACAGCCCTCCAAAAAAGGAAAAAAAAAAGACGTGTAGCAGAAAGTCTAGGGCAGCTAGGTGGTGCTAGGCCCAGAGTTAAGAAGATATGAGTTCAAATCTAGCTTCAGACACTTACTAGTTGGGTGACCCTGGGCAAATCACTTCACCCTGTCTGCCTCAGTTTCCTCATCTGTAAAATGAGCTGCAGAAGGAAATGGCAGACCACTTCAATATCTTTGTCAAGAAAACCCCAAATGTGGTCATAGAGAGTCAGACATGACTGAAAATGACCAAGATAAAACTGGAACACATGGCATGAATCTCAGAAACCCCAAAAAATCTCAACAGGTTAGAGTGCTGGGTCAAATTCAGCAAGATAAAATGTAATAGGGACGATTGACTTAGGAGAGGCAACATGGCCTAGTAGATGTTGATGGGGCTTCTGACTCCAAACCTCCCGGGTCCAAGTCCCACCTTTGACACATCCTGGCTTTGTGACTCTGGGCAGGACACATAACAGTGCTCTAGGCAACTCTTGAAGACCACAACCTGCCTAGAAGGTGCTGATTTGCATGGCTAGAGGAAGTGTCTCCAATCAATGATGGTCAAGTACCCATTTCTGTCAGAAATGCCTTAGATGTTTTTGGTTTTGTTTTTTTAATGGCCTTACTGCATAGAGAATGGAAGAGGCTTGGCTAATCAACATTAAGAAAAAGTTGGTTATGTTTTTAAAAGTTGGGAAGGACAAGCAGAGGAGAACTAAAGACCAATATAATTAATGAATATCGATTCAAAAATGTTTAATAAAATCCTGTCAAACAGACTATAGCAATTTATCCAAGAAGTCATTCATTATGACAAAGTTGGATTCCTACCAGGGATGCAGGCATGGTTCAACATCAGGAAAACAATCAACATAATTAATCATATTGGAAACCAAAACATCCCAAACCACCTAATTATCTCAATTGCTGCAGAAAAAAAACCTTTAACAAAGTAAAATACTCATTTGTGCTAAAAATCCTACAAAATAAGGGCAGAGAGGGACTTCTAAATGAAATATCACAAAAAGTAACGAAAACCAAAAGATGGCATCATACCCAATGGAGATACACAAAGCAGGGCCTTCACCTTGCCTGTGTCATGAAGCCCATTGGACCCTTCATAAGGAAGCTTTTAAATGCATACAATAAAAGACATGAGACTGCCAAGAAAATCAATTACATTAAAATACAGGGATCAGAATTTGAAAAGTTGCTAGTTCACAGACCCCCAGCAATAACAGAAATTCTCAAAATCAAAGAAAAGAATAACAAAATTGAAAGCAAATACAACAACATTGAATTGATAAATAAAACTGGAGTTTGGGGGGGAAGGTTTGAGGGAAACTCTTAAAATAGATAAGCAGTTTAGCTAATCTGATTTTTTAAAGGGGGGGGAGGCCAAATTGTTCTTATGGAAAAGGAAAAAGGAAAATTGACAATGATTGAAGAGGAAATAAATGGAGTTATCAGAAACTGTTTTGCTCAATTAGATGTCAACAAAACTGATCTCTTAGAGGACATGGATGGATATTTCTTATCTATAAGCATATGAAAAAATGCTCTAAATCACTATTGATTGGAGAAATGCAAATCAAAACAACTTTGAGGTACCACATCTCACCAGTCAGATTGGCTAAGATGACAAAACAGGAAAATGACAAATGCTGGAGAGGGTGTGGA
>CM053582.1:37068477-37077038 GCA_028627135.1 Pseudochirops cupreus | reverse complement strand
AAAAAAAAAAAAAAACCACCCAACAGCTCATCCCTCAGCCTATCACTTGACTTTTTCCCTTCTTAAGTCTCTGATGTCAGGTTCGAAGACAAGCAAAGACTATATTTTGGTGTTTTCTTATAATTTTTTAAAAAGTAAAATATCTCAATTAACTAAAAAAAAACCATAAAATAACCAGATTAACAAAAGAAGAAACAGTATATTTAGCTAACTGAAGGTAGCTGGACTCCCAATCAAGCTGGATAGGGGATGGGCAGCTTCATGGTGGGTAATGGGTACAGAATGAGAGTCTGAGGGGGAGCTGGGTGGTGCAGTGAATAGAGCACTGGCCCTGGAGTCAGGAGGACCTGAGTTCAAATCTGACCTCAGACAGTTAACACAAAAAACTAGCTGTGTGACCTTGGGTAAGTCACTTAACCCCAATTGCCCTGCCTTTCCCCTCCAAAAAGGCAAAAAAAAACCAGAATGAGACTCTGGGCTGGTGGGAAGAGTGTGGATACAATCCTCTGTGGTGGTGCAAGACCTTTGGAAAGTAGCAATGTGTTTGATTCTTGCTCCAACAGGGGACACTTGGGGTTCCAGAGTCTCCTGGGACTCAAGACTTGTGGAATGGTCGTGGAAGGCAGTCATGTAGCCAAAGTCAGGTCCCTCAACATGTTGGTGGTTTCCAGCTTGCCTCCCTAGAGACTGAAATTTCTCCCTGAGGCCTCTTTCTCTTGGTTGAGCTGAGATTCATCTCTTTCCCAATCACTTTCAAAGGTGTCAAACAGCTGGCTGTGGGTCTCATACTCCCAAGTATAGCCCAGCCAAATTACAATGTAATGGGGGGGGGGGATATTTAATAATATAAATAAAAGACTACAAAAAAACATACATAACATTACATTTTTAAAACTAAAATCAGTATGTGCCTGGCCTGCAAGGTATTATTGGCCATCTTTCTATTGTCGTTTAACACCATCTATCTAATCTGTAGAGCTTCTTTGATTTCAGATGGCTTTGTGCTTAGATAAATGGGTTTGTTCATTATTCACTATCTGTGATGGTCTTTGCTGTAACTAGCATTTGGTGGTGTAAAGGAAATCAGGCATGTGTGTGCAGAGTGTCGCCACATTGGGGATGCTGCATCCATGACAGTTGTAATGATGTGGAAAGTATGTGCCTTCAAGAGACTGTGGTACATATATGGACATTCTGTCATATCTGGTTCTAACTGGCTATGTGGGCAAGAGTAGGCTCTTTGATTACTTGTGAAGGCATTTAGAAAGGGCTGTCAGCCTCAGCCTGGGCCCTTTTGGCCACACTCACTTCAGCTAGGCTCTGGCTCTGTGACCTCTTTACTCACAGTGTCTGCCAATAGACAATGCAGGAAGGGGAAAAGACTTAGAGGACTTCTTCCCTCTGGGGTCCTGTGGCCCTGAGAAATGAGCCTCAGTGTTCGTTCTTTTCAATTTTAGGAAAAGGGAATGGAGCCTCAGATCTTGTTACTTCAAAAGTTCTAGAGAGGATCTTGGCAACCGATCATTGCAGGGTCTAAGTTTATAGATGACATGAGAAATAAGGAACGACCTTCAAGATTCACCTGGACCCAGGCCAAAAGAAGATGAAGTCATACCAAGCTGGACATGAATTTGATAGAACCAGTGCTATGTAGGAAATGAGCTTAGTTCTGAGCCTATTCCTCTCAGAGACTGAGGTGGTAGAGGGGAAAGTATGCCCCGCCCAAAGTACTGGGGGAAATGGTTGTACTTTCTCCTTACTATATTGTCAAATGAAACATCCTTTTTGTAGAGGATGTTAAGTAATTAGATGGAATTGGGGCTGTATCTGCTGGCACCTAACAGTAAGGAGGAACACAGCCAGTAGATGACAATAGAAAAGAGAGAACTCCCTCTTCCCAAATCCTAGAACTCTGAGGGGCAAATGTAACCTTCCTGGCTCATAGAGAGCGAGCCAGAGCATCTTCATTCCAGTAGATAAGAGCTAAGCTGGTGGGTATAAACTTGGGGTACCCTTTCCCTTTAAGGAATGGCAACAAGGGAAGCCAGGTGTTTTAACCTGTTCGTGCCCCTGTACCAGTAATATTTGGGGGGATGGGGCAGAAAGATATCATTCTAGTCCAGTACTCCTCTCTTGGAGAAAAGAATAGAGGAATGGGCAAGATTTCTAAGGTATCTATCCATGCCTCCTCTTAAGCCCCTCATATCACCTGACTATACGTTTAGACATGAGTGAGGATATACACATTTTCCATGGACAGCATATACCTTACACATGGGAGCCCGCCCGCAGGAATATGGTAATAATTCCAAGTCCTTTGTTCTCATAAGACATTTTTAAATCTCAATATTCTTGTTTTTAGCCTTATTTCTGAGGTTGGGTGGTATTTTGCCTCAGAGTCAGCCCATTTTTTCCAGAATGGCAATACTTCTGTGGGCTCCCAACCTGAATAGTCCTGGGCAAGGCAGGCAATCAGTACTGAGTGGTCCCAAAGCCCCAGACTTCAATTCTAAGAGGCCTCATTTCCACTGTCTATACCTTGGATATAGCTACTTGTCTTCATGCTGTCTTTCCCATTAGAATTATATGGGAAATAACCAAAGAAGACATAAGGTTTGAGGAATGCCTTCAAACCCTATATATGCATAGGGTTTGAGGGACAGTGTTTTGGCCTTTCTTGGACTCTTTGATGTTCAGCACAGGGCCTGGCATACAGTAAGGGCTTAATAAATACTAATTGATGATTATGATGATACTGAAGTTTTACTTGCACTTCTGTTGGCTTTGAATTACTTTGAACTGGAAGGGGTTTTTTTCTTCTAAAAATAGTTCAAATGCATTTGAATTTTGTATATTCTGCTTTTCTGAGAGCAACCTTGAGAAAAATATCCATTTCAGACTTTTTTTAAAGACTGGGGAACCCTTTTGGCCTCTCCTTTGCTTACTGTTCCTTATGTAGTGGCAGAGATTTCTTTTTTAATTTTAAGGAATTTTGAAGGAAATTTTCAGATATTTTGCTGTGGCTCATTTTGTCTCAGAAGGGGATTTGATTTTGCCATGTTGGAAAACACATTTTTTTTCTTTTTTCATAATAAGTAGATTTTATTTTAAGGAACAGATCATTTGATTTCTTCCTGGTTGTATACTGAGATTGGTTTTTTTTTTTAATTTTGTACTTTAAAAATGTATTTGCATTCTCTGAAGGTGTGATGAGCTTATCTGAATTAGCTTGGCTTTATTCCTACCTGATGTTAGTATGCAAATATTGTTCTGTGATTGCTGAATGTATCGATATGCTGCTGTCTCTTAAAAATTTTGAATGCAGCTGTATGCATAATTAATTGTTAATGTTGATACATGAATAAGTCATTGGTGCTACTTTCACTTTTTTAATTCTTGTCTGTTGCTATGATAATATGTTGCATTAAGCACAAGATGTTAACCTAACAGAATGTTGTTGCTGTAATGCTAAACATTGTTTGTTCACATTAATACTTATACACTGATGCAGGCCTATGTGGAGCAATCTCTATAAAAGATAGGCAGTTGAGTTGTGTAGTCTTGCATTTGAAATTGGAAAATGTAGTGGTCTCCAAATATTAGGAATAGACCCAGATGTTACAAATGAGGACATTTTGAGGATATTGGAGCACCACAATCCTCCCTGGGTGAGTAGCCAGGCTAGCACTGTTTTATCCTCCACTTGTGAGTGAGTACCCAACACATCCAATCTGGTACCAAGAGCATCTCAAGTTTACTTTTACAATCTCTCTCTTAGGTCACCCTGATTCAGGCCCTCATCATTTCACTCTTGGAATATTGCAACAGCTTCTAACTGGTCTTCCTGCTTCAAGTCTTTCCCCACTCCAAGTCTATCCTCCACTCAGCTGCCAAAGTGATCTTCCTAAAATGCAGATCTGACCATTCAGTTGTTCAGTCATTTTTCATTTGTGTCTGGCCTCATTTGGGATTTTCTTGGCAAAGATATTGGAAATGGCTTGCCATTTCCTTCTCCAACTCATTTTACAGATGAGGAAACTGAGGCAAACAGGGAGAAGTAATTTGCCCAGGGTCACCCAGCTAGTAAGTGTCTGAAGCCCAGTTTGAACTCAGCTCTTCTTAATGCCAGGCCTGGCACTCTATCCCCTACAGTGCCACCTAGCTGTCCAGATCTGCCCATGTCACTCCCTTTTTCAATAAACTCCAAGTGACTCTATGGCCTCTAGGACCAAACGTCAAATCTTCTCTTTGCATGTTAAAGTCCTTAATAACCTGACCCTTTCCTACATTTCCAGTCTGTTTACCCTTTATTTCCGTCATGTATTTTTTCATCCAGTCACACTGGCCTCTTTGCTGTTCCTCAAACAAGACACTCCTTATCTCAACTCAGGAGCAGCATATACCTTACATGTGGGAGCCCATCCACAGAAATTACACTTAACTACTTCTACAGAGCATTTGCACTAGCCATTCCCCATGCTTGCAACTCTTTCTCTCCTCATGCCTACCTCCTGGCCTCCCTGGCTTCCCTCAAGCCTCAGCTAAAGTCCTACCTTCTGCAACAAACCTTTCTCAATCCTTCTTAATCTTAGTGCCTTCCTTCTGAAAGCAGCTCCAATTTACCCTGTCTATATCTTCTTTGATTGTTCCCAATTTGCCATATCTCTATCTTCTTTGATTGTTCCCAATTTGCCCTGTCTATATCTTCTTTGATTATTTCCAATTTGTCCTGTCTTTATCTTCTTTGATTATTTCCAATTTGTCCTTTCTTTATCTTCTTTGATTATTTCTAATTTTCCCTGTCTATATCTTCGTTGATCATTTCCTATTTATCCTGTAAACATAGCTTGTTTACATATTATTTCCCCCATTACACTGGGAGCACCTCGAGAACAGGGACTATCCTTTGCCTTATCTTTGCCAGAACTTAGCACAGTACCTGGCACATGGCAGGTGCTTAATCAACCCTTGTTGACTGACCTGACTGGCTGTTGATCTGAACAAAAAGCTGAATGGAGTCAGCATGTGTCATTTTTAGTACCTGCATACAATTCCACCAAGAATGATGGAATGACGCTATGGATTGATATAGAATGAAGTCAGCAGAACCAGGTAAACAATTTCTACAGTGACAACAACATTGTAAAGACGAACAACTTTGAAAGACTTGGGAACTCTGATCTATCCAATGAGAAACCACAATTCCAGAAGCCCTGAAATGAAACATGCTGCCCACGGCTTGCCAGAAAGGTGATGGACTTGAAATACACAACAAGACGTACGTTTTGGGACATGGCCAAGGAGACAATGTACTTAACTTGACATGTTTATTTGTTATAAGGGTTTTCTGTCTTGCTTTTTTGCTGGTATTTTGGGGAGGAAGGAGAGTGGGAGGGAGAGAAAGAAAAATGCTTGCTTTTGGAAAAGATAATGAAATGTAAAAATAAAGTAAGCGAAGCCAAAAAAAAAAACCACATACAAAATGACAAGGATGTAAAAAGAAAGACTAACCACTACTAAACAATTGATAATAAATGTTGCAAAATTTCAAAGACAAGCTTGGTCCCACAGAAGAGATGGGAGAAGACACCTCCTCCTAATCCTTTGCACAGGATGGGAAACACTGCATATATGATCAATTTTTTTCACCATATTGATTGGTTTTGTTGCTTTTGTCTCTGCTTTCTCTCTTTATTTTTCTTTTAAAAATTTTTGTCATAAAGGATAGCCGGGGAGAGGACAAGAGGGATATGGGAGAAAATTTAGGCAATGTAAAAATAAAAGCTATCAACTTTTTTAAAAGAAAGATAAGGCCATCTTTGTTGATTGTCTCTATCTCTTAACCACAACCCCCTTGACTCCTTGTCATCAGGCTTCCAATGCCACCAGTGGACTCAGACTCCAAATGACCAACACTCTCTTGATTGCCATATCCAACAGCCTTTTCTCATGCCTCATCCTTCTTGTCTTCTCTATGGTTTTTCTCTGCCAGGATATTCTTTCCTAGTCTTCTTTCTGCTCGTTTCCTCTATCTCTGAGCTCCATCCCTACCACCAGCCCAAGGTACTGTCCTGTGCCCTCTCCTTTCTTGGTGGTCTGATCAACTCTTATGGGTTCAATGATCATCTGCATATAAATGATCCCCCACCCCAAATCCACATGTAATAATAATACCTAACATTACATAAGGCTCTAAGGTCTGCAAAGAGCTTTGCATATATAACCTCTTTCGATCCTCATAACAATCCTGCAAAATAGGTGCTATTATTATCTTCATTTTACAGATAAGGAAACTGAGGCACACAGGGTAAAGTGACCTGCTCAGGGCCACATAGCTAGTAAGTATCTAAGATCAGATTTAAACTCAGGAAGAGGAGTCTGTCTGACTCCAGGTCCACTGCTCTATCCACTGCACCACCTAGCTGCCTGAGGAAGATAATACCAGGGAGCTAACGGTCCCAAGTAAGACAAACTTCCTGTTTCTGAAGGGTAGATTAAAAGGAGGAAGGAAGGAAGGAAGGAAGGGAGGGAGGAAGGGAGAGAGAGGGGGAGAGAGAGAGAGAGAGAGAAAGAAAGAAAGAAAGAAAGAAAGAAAGAAAAAGAAAGAAAGCTGAAGAATTAGAATTCAATGGAGTGCCCATAATGGGGAATAGCTTAAAAATTGTGATATGTGAATGGAATGAACTATAATCATGCCATAAGAAATTACAAGAAAAGACAATTTCAAAGAATCCTATGTAGTGTGAATGAATGCGAAGTGAGAACAAAGAGAAAAATGGATATGAGAAAAACAACACTGTATAAACAAATCACTTTGATGTAAGAGCTCGGATCAAGGCTAAGACTAGCCAGGATTACAAGGGACCAATGATGATGCCCATTCCCCATCTCCTGACAGAAAGATGATGGGCTTGGGGTACAGAAAGAACTGACATTTGGGGGCATGTTTTGCTTGACTATGTAATTTGCTACAAGGAGTTTTTTCCCCTTCCTGTTTTTTTGGTTGAGGAGGGAGGTCAGGAGCAGGGAGAGAAAGGGAACTAGAAATTTTCAGTGATAAAAAAGGGACACAAACACTTTTAATACACAGAGGAGAACTGAAGGAAGTTTGGGAAGAAGTGCAGACAAGCAGCACAGTTTTGAAAGTCATGTGTGGATTTACTATTTCCCTAAAAAAAACCCCAAACAATATAGGTGCTATGAAATGCAGATTCAGAGTTTGATATATAATCCTCTATGTGTATTCTCCTGTGTATATGAAAATACTCTTTTTTGGTGTTTAAGTTTTTTAAGTTTAATTTTTAAAAGGGGGAATAGGTGACCTTGAGAGATAGGGAGTTCCCAGGGGAGCCTAGATGACCACTTGCCAGGGATCTTGTAGAAGGGATTCTTACTCAGGTAGAAATTGGACTAGAAGACCTCAGAGATTCCTTTGGACGTTTTTTTATTTCTCTAGAGAACAACATTTCCTAGAGACAACCAGAAGCCATAGTTAACACCCTGCCCCAGTTCTTCACCTCTACCCTCTGAAACACTTGCTTCTACCTTTCACCACCTCCTCCATCCTTGCTATGGATCATGGGAGTCATCAACAGTGATTTACAGCTGAAGAAGTCTCAGATCTCCCTGATCAGTAAATGTGAGGGTAGGGAGAGTCCCTCAGCGTCATTATACCAATTCTATTGGATTTAATTCAGTCGAAATTCTTTCATTTCGGCTAAGGTGCCAGAAATAAAACTGTGAAAAACAACCCCGTCTCTGCCCTGCTCACATAGAGCTTATAGTTTGGTTGGAATAATGAATAGAGGAGGAATCCAAGTGGTCTCAGACTGAGGGGAACACCTCTGCCTAGATGGCTTGAAGAGAGTTATGTGGAGAGGTGGCATCTAAACTGTCTTCAGGAAAGACAAGATATGGAGACATCTGGGCTGGAGGGTAGCATGGGGGGCAGGTATAGGGCACAAAGACCAGAAAGACACACTGAAACTGGATTGTGGAAGACCTTGAGAAACCCAGAAGATGTGTTCCTCCAAAGACCAATCATATTTCTCCACCAAAACATTGTTATACTTGATGGTCAAGGTGTATGTAGTACAATACTATCATTCCTTCAGGGACATTCTGTATTCTTTCCTCGTGGGAAGTAGCCTGCAAAGCCCACCGCAGCCAAGGGAGTGTTAGAACCTGGCCCACTAAGATTCCAAGCCAACTTTTGCAACACAATATGTACAAGAGAAAGCCTGCCTGCATAATGCTTATCGCTCATCACGTTAAACATACAACAACCCCTTGTGGGAAGACTGGAGGAAGGACTTTGGGTTCCTGTTTTGTGGATGAAGAAACCCACGCACAGAGATATCTCGAGGCAATCTACAAACTTGCTTGAGCTGAGTCCAATGGCACCCAAGCCCTCTTGTGGCCCCCTCCTGGAGGCAAGCCATCCTCCCATCCCCTCAAACGGGGAGCCGCATTCATTATGCATTTGTTTCATTAGGGCTGCGTGCCTTCGATTTTCATTCTAACTTGTGGATTGCATTCATTATTGTTGTTTTGCAGCCCTC
>CM053582.1:37003477-37063477 GCA_028627135.1 Pseudochirops cupreus | reverse complement strand
CCCTTTTACAAATAGTTCACTTCATTCACTGCTGAGCTAGCTAGCTGGCTCCACCTTCCTCCTATACAGAAGGCTACTCGGGGAGTGGTAGAGCCCGAGCAGCTCAAGATGAGTTTGAAAAATTAGACAGGAGGATGGAACTGCTCCTGTCCTTTTCTCTTTCTACTACTGAAGTCAAGGTGAAGAAAACTTGGAGATCATCTCTCTCCCAAACATTCTGATAGACAAGGGGACAGTTGACAAGACTGAATTCTAACAAACTGAAATGAGTATCCAGGATGTACAAGCTGATCATATTCACAGATGGTATAAAGCTAAGAGGGAAAGCAAAGGGAGACAGCACGATGAAGGAAAAAGAACACTAATGCTGTTTGGCACCCAAGATGGCCCTGGGTCAAAGGCCAACTTTGTGACCTGTGTGACCTTGGACAAGTCACCTCCATTCTCTGGGTCTCGGCTTCCTCACATCAAAAATGAAGCATTAAACTAGACAATTCAAAGGCCCTTCCTAGCTCTAAATCTATGATCATATGGTCAGGCCTCGGTTTCCCCATCTGTAAAATGAAGAGGTTGGACTAGATGATCACTAACTTCCCTTCCCTTGCACTTCTACTATTTTATGGTCCCATGATTTTTATGGCAGATCAAAGAATTAGGATTCAAAAAAAAATCTTAGACTGATGAAGTTGAATAGCAATAAGAATTGAGTTCTCCAATAATGTCATCCTTCCATGCCTGATGGTAGTGTGGAGGTGACTCTGGCATCCCCAAGGCAATGCCAACGGAGTGCACCCAGTAACAGACTGCATGGTAGAGGAACAAAGAGCTAAGTTCACAAAGGCTTGCCCCCAAGCTGGCCACAGCAAGATAAATGTAGGGGCACAACCACTCTTGAAGACGGTCTACAAAGTCCCAGAGGATTTGTAATCTATGCCAGTAGAAGGAACATCCACGATGACAAAAATATACATGCTTGATTTATTGGGGTAAATGAAAAGTTCTTTACTTGGGTTAAGAAAAAAATGGCTGAGCGCAAGACAGAAGAAATAGGATGAGAAGGCAGGTGATGGGGAGAAAGTCCTAGAGGTTTTAGGGGCCTGCAAACTCAGGAGCTAGTCATGTGGCATCAAGGAGAGGCAAGGTAATGTTGGGGGGCATCAAGAGAAGAAAGTCAGAGTAAGATGGGTAGTGGCCCCCCCACTGTCCTCTGCCCTGGCCCAGCCCCAGATGCAGGAGAACTGTGTCCATTTCTGGGAATTACATTTTATAAGGGAGGCTGGCAAGCTGGAGCATTCCACAGCACAGTAACTGGAATGATGAAGAGTTGCCGCCTCATGCTGGATGAGCAGCAGTTGAATGGACTGGATCTATTCAGCCTAGAGAAGAAAAAGACTTGGGTGGGGAGTAAGAGAGAATGACCCACAGTCCTCAGATATTTCCAGGGTTGTCCTGTAAGAATCCTCTTTGTGTTTTGTTTAACTCTAGTAGAAAGGAAACATGGTAGTCAGTGAGCTGACTTTGAACCAGGAAAATCTGATTTCAAGTCCTGCCCCTGACACATAGACTGTGTGACTCTGAGAAAATGACTTAAAAATGTCTCTATGCTCTATGTAACCAAGACTGTAAGTTGCAAGGTGGTGCTGCACTGCATTGGTGGAGGGAGTTTCCTCACCTGGGAGTTCCCTATACCAATGAAATCCTTAACCCTGGAAAGCTGAACTCAAAGAAGAAGGCAAAAATTCCAGAGAAGCAGATTTCAACTCACCATGAAGACACACTTAGAATCTAAGCAGTCTATTTTGGGAATGGGTCCCAGGGGTTACCCATCAGTACCAAAAGCCCGCCTTTGGGGAATGTTTCAGAAAGGATTCCTGCTCAGACAGTGGTTGGAGCCAGATGTTTTTTGAGGAGCTGCCCCATGTATAATACAGAATCACTGAATCCCAAAGTTGTTCAAATAAGGGGGCTCTGGACATGCAGGTCATGGGGTCAGCTCCCTTACTTCCTGGGAAGCCTCCTCTCTGGGCTCAGCCAGGCACCTCATTCTAATGACTGTGCTGATGGCTGCAAGGGACACCAGTGGAGGACGTGTGAGTGGTTCAGGGCAAATCCAGTCCTACCCCCAGGAAAGAGAACCCTCAAGCCCAAGACCTCCTAATGATACCATTAGCAACATTACCTTCATATATGGACAGCCCGTGTCAGTTCAGAGAGTTGGGTATTATTGCGCTATTTGCCACAATGCAGGCTCAATCTTTTCCAGGATAATGGATTTCTAACACCTCCATTCCAGATGTGTGATATCCAATTGATGGGGAGTGGGTTGGGCTAATGGCTGTGTCAGTAAGCAGCACCAACCAGAGGGCTGAGGGAGGCAGGCGGAGACTGCCGGGGAGCTGTTGCTAGGGCAAATCAGGTGCTGAACTTTGGGGGGGCCCTTAGATTACTGTGGGGGTTGGGATGTGATTAAGGGAAACAGTGGGGAATTATGGAAAGATGGTAGCGTGGTGGGAGCCACAGGAGTCCAGAATCCTAACAAACACTCCAGGAAATGTCTAAAAATGCACCAGAAGGAACAATGAGAAAGACAACCAAAGAGAATCAGCTATAACTCATTAATCCCAAACAGGACTGTGTGAAAAGCCTGATCAGAGTGGAGACAAGCCAGGCAAACAATGGGAAGGAAATGGGAATCTACCACACACATCCCCCATCCCCCCAACCCCCCCATCTGGCTCTTTAGTGACTTGCCCTTTTACAGAGCCACTTATGGATCCCAGAAACCGACTGTTACCTCAGGGTCACTCCCCTTCATCTGGAGCTCCTCCGTGTTATTTCTAGGGATGACCCTGGTTATATTCTATTGAATTTGACTTTTTTGTCCTTGTCACTAGTGTTCAAGTAAAGGGAGATTTGAGCACTTCAAATAAAAGGGTAAGGGTAAGTCCCCCCAGCCTGCCCCAAAAGTGGATGTGCCCCATCTTGGGTCCCCATTTTCAGGGGCTCCATGAATCGGCTCCTATGCATGCCTTTCATTCTCTCTGCCTGTTTGAGGAGGCTGCTAGGTAGGGCAGTGGAAAATCAGTAAGACCCAAGTTCAAATCCCATTACAGACACTTACTAGCTGTGTGACCATGGACAAATCACTCTGTCTGCCTGGGTTTCCTTGACCCTAAAATAAAGATAATAGCACCTACTTGGTTCCTAGTAAGTGCTTTAAGAACGCAAATTCCTCCTCCCTCTAAGCCAAGGAATATTTTTTTTGTCCATAGTAAGGGACTTTGAAAAGGCTACTATGATGAAATTATCTTGGAACGAGGAAAGTGAGACTATAGTGGTAGAGTTGGAATAGAAATAAGCAAACAAGACACAAGAATGTATCACAGACCAATTATTTGGCTGAGTAGGGGTGAGTAATCACCATGTCTCCCCCTAAACAGGGGTTGTGTCCTCACGAGAGAGGTCCAATTCTTCATAGGGAGGTGGAGGAGTGGCATTGGACTGTCTCAGAGTAAGGTGTACTGGAATTAAGAGAGTACCAACGATCGAGGATTCGGTTACTCTCCTTTGGATTTCAACCTGGGCCACTTGGGAAGCCTCTAACTCATACCAGTCTTCCATCTCTTGGCCCTGGTACAGGATGGTTGCTGGGGGGTTAGCCCCTGAGGTGCCTGGGAAATCCTGGCTTTGAGCATAGCTTAAGTGTTCGATTCTGTCCTTCTCTAGATAGGCTCGCCATCTAAAGAATGCTATGACAATCATAATCAGCAGTGCTCCCCCCAGGAGGAACAACACAATGAGGGCAATATCTTGGTCTTCACCTGGCTTCCCAAAGAAATACAGTATATTTGAGTAGCTTTTCCAGAGCTCTGAAAAGCCAGAATTAGAGGTATTCATGTCTCTGGTGAGAGAAAAAAGAGAGAAAGGGACAATGGAACCCCCACAAAAACTACTCTTGTCTCCTCCCTGCCCCCCCCCATCAGCTGTGAGCAGCCAGTAATTCTCTAGAATGGAAGACCCACCTCAAGCTCTATGGGACCCCGTGGGAAGTGCTGGGGAGGATTGTCTAAGAAGCTGCAGGCTCATGACAAGAGGGCTTGGTGACCAAGAGAAAAAAGCAGAAAACTCCCAATGGAAGCAAAGGCCCTGGAGTCAGGTGAGTAGAAGTTAGAGGATTCGCTCATTTAATTATCTATCTCCCAGCACTAAATAGCAGAAGGCTGACTTGTGCCTCACTCCCTTTACCCTTTCAGCTTTTCCTACTTCCTAGGCTCTAGGCCCACTCTTCCTATTCCCAGGATTTCCCCTGCTTGCAAGGCCCACTCCTGAGATGATACATGCCATTAATGCTTTATCCTCAAATACTTACCGGATTTCTTCAAAATTCCAATTCAACCGTCTCTTAAAACAATTTTTCCAGGAGCTCACTGGCACAAGAGTGGAAAGTGTTGAGAAGCAAAGGTGATCTTAGTCCAGAGAAACACTGAGAAGAAAGAGGCACAATGAAGTTAGAGACAAAAAGGCTTGAAGGCCTTGCAAAGAACCGTCAGAGCAATAAGAGAGTGTGGAGGCTGCCAACCACCCCTAGACAGGCCTCCAAACTTTCTGAATAGACTCTTCTCCACTTGGCAGGAAGAGAAGAGTGAATCTGACTTCAAATAAAGGACCAGTGCTGCTGCCTACCAGGCTCATTCCTAAACTCAAGGGGATCATTTGGAGGAGGGCAGCAGACATTCAAATATATGGGCACGTAAAATCTTAATCATCAGTAAAGAAAAATGGAGTAACCTTTGGAGCAGCTCCCATTAACAAAGGGGTTCTTAATCAAGAATCCAGGAACTTCATTTTAAAAAATATTTTGCTAACTGTACGTCATGATGATTTCTTTCCTTTGTGATCCTGTATGTTTTATCCTATGCATTTAAAATCATGATTCTGTGAAATGCTGGCTTCATTAGTTTCCCAAAGGGTCCAGGATGCAAAAAAGAAAGGTCCAGAACCCCTGCATTAGCAGAAGCTTAGGGTAGGTCATCCCTTTGGGGGCTTTTGGAAAAAAAAAGCAGAAGCCATCCCATGAGGCAGCCCGCTTAAGGGGTATGACATTGTTCCCAGTGAGACCTGAATGCTGGGTTGTATTCCCTCCCATGAACCGTCCTTTGTTGTTATTCAACTGATGTGTGGGATGGATTGACCATGTCTGATATGAGAGTATCTTGGGTGGCAGGGCCTAGGGAGTGCTCTCTGGAAGGCTACAAAAAGGTGCTGAATAATACCTGCTTTCCTATTGCCTTTCCACCACTCCCCTAAAGGCTGAACAAGCCCAGGGGGTGGGGGAAGGGGAGAGAAGACCCTCCTCTTCTACTCAGCGGTGGAACTTATGATGCTTCGTATCAACTACTCCTAGGTCGCCTGAATATTCATCCCATGCTTGGCTTCATGATCTCTGGATGTCTTGGCTCACTTTTCCAGTCTTTGTCAGTGATAAAACTGATTGCACATTATAGACCTGTCCATGTTCCAGTACTTTGGAGAGTCAGAAAGATGCTTTAAAAATAACCTTTACCAGGGTGGCTAGGTGGTGCATGGAATAGAGCACCGGCCCTGGAGTCAGGAGGACCTGAGTTCAAATCCAGCCTCAGACACTTGACACACTCACTAGCTGTGTGACCTTGGACAAGTCACTTAACCCCAATTGTCCTGCCTTCCACCTCCAAAAGAAAATAGCCTTTATCTCCCCTTGCCCAAGCACCCCTTCACATCCCTCACATCCTGCTCCAGGCCCTAATCCGGAAATACTTGCCACACTGCCTCTTCACTTAACTGTCATAGGAGAAAAGAAACAGCTTTGTAATAACCATCTGTACCCAGAGCCCATGTGTTTGTTCCTTCCAGGGTTCTCCCTCCATGCAGGACCCCCCCCAGAAGCCTGCTCAGAGGTGAAAAGTACTACGTGTTAACCACTGTCAACATCCAATTTCTCCTTTCTCCTCCTCATGTGAACCTTTATACCAAAGCAGAACATACTGGGAGGAGTGCCCCCAAAGGCAGCCAGTCGGCCAGTCTTCTAGGCCTTTCCCCATGAATGACAGGAAGGCAGCCTGCAGGTAAGAAGGGATAAGGATAGGAGAGAAGGAGAAACCCCACAAAATGTTGTTCCCCTTAGGGCTGCTTTCTTTCCTTTAGAAGGAAATGAGTGAGGTCTTTGACTTGAACAAGTGTGTTTTTTCAAGGCCTAAGAACAGAAAGGTGCCCACACCAAAGCCTCTAGCCTAGAGCTGACTGGGAGGGGTCACCTTACATGAGATAGCTTTTCTCCTCACACTTCTCAGGACGTCTCCATCTCACTGTAGCCAGAATCTGAAAGCCCTGTTATCAGAGGATGACTGCTGCTAACTTGGGAACCTGTTGGAAGAAGCAGATTGACAAATATGTGCCCATGTCCCATCTGCTTGGGAGGGTTCCATGTTCTTTACTGTTTCTCTTGGGATCTAAAAGGACATGAAGTATAAACATTACCAAGAAATTTCAAATAACCAAACTGAGAGGCTAACTGTAATGAGAGAGTTGCCCTGAATGGGAGCAGGAAAGCAGAAACAGCACTGGATTTAGAAAGGCCTGGGGGAAGTGGAGCTCCCAACACACCTCTGACATTGGTCCTGGACAAAAACCTAACCCTCCATTTCCGTCACTGCAGAATGGGGATCATAACAAGCTGTAGACCAAGTTTGCTGGGTAGATCAAATGAGATTTGTGTGTATAATAATATCTATTATATTAATATATAATAAACACACAAATCTTATTTCATATATATTCAATCTATTTCTATATATGAATCATATATGCGTATATATACAAACATACACACGTTTAAAATGCTTTTGCCAGGGAAAAGAAAACAGAGCCAGAAGGAGAATTTTTTAAAAAGACTAAAAGGACACAAACCAGTATTGAGAGGCAACCAAACTCTGCTCAGTCAATGCTAATAATGTACCATTAAAATTAAAGGACACATCTCTCCCTTTGCATTAACAATGAGAAACTGTTTGGGGGAAATATACTTACTGGGAGGACAGTGCTTTACTGTTTGTTGGGAACTGTCTGCTGTTTCATAACAAAATGTATCAATCAATTTAAAAAATAAAAGCAAAAAAAGCCTCCCAAACCTTCAAAATCTCTCTATAAATGTCAGCTATTATTATATTATTACTATTCCATGTCCCTGCTGGGGAGCTAACCAGCCTTCGACTATAAATACATCATCAATAGGGGGTTACCATAGCAACGATGAGGCAGTGGAAGGATCTTATAGATCAGAGAATGCTGCTGAAGTCACACTTAGGTCATAGAGCACAGAATGCTGGTGTTGGAAAAGAGCCTAGGGAACATCTAGACCGACCCGCATTTTCCACATAGGGAAACTGAGACCAAGAGAGGACAGGAGCCTATGTCATCAGAATGCTGAGCTTGACTTGTTCAAAATCCAATCTGTGTGAGTTGGTGTAAGGCACAACCTCCCCGGGCGCTCAGTTTCCCTACCCTAAAATGAGAAGGCTCAATTGTTATCTCTCACTGTCACTAGGGAAATGGGTCTCCATTTTACAAGTATGAAGTGAATTTGACTTGTCCAAGGTCACAGGGTAAATTAATGGTCTCAACTTACAAGCCAGGGTTCTTTCTACTACACTGCCAATGCTGGCGAAAGGAAGTTTTAACCCATGGGAGCAGAGAGTTGAGGAGGTCACAAGATCAGAGATCTGGACCTGGAGGGGGCTCCAAAGAGCACAGAGAGTGGAAATCCTCACTTTACAGATGAGGAAACAACTGAGACCCATAGAGGTTAAGTGATTTACAAGTGCTCTCACAGCCCTTAGGTAGCAGAGGCAAAATTTGAACCCGGGGCCTCACAGATCAGAACCAGGGTTCTATTTCAGGAAGGCCACCAACAAAGCCCTTTCAGCCCTACCCCACCTCTTTCCAAGGAAAAGAGGCCTTCAGTCCCAGTTCGGGATGCCCCCAACATCACATTACTCTTACCATTTTTATGGCCATCCCTTAAAACGAACATTTGACCAGACTCTAGAGACCTTTCCGTTGAGGCAAATCTACCCTTCTCATGCCCCCCTTCCTCAAACCCAGCCTTAAGTCTCCCATTCCGACCCAGTCACCCTAAAGAATAACTTGTAGCCTTCCCATTCCTGGATCCCACACCCTTCCCGGACTTCCCAGCCCTTCTGTCCCCAGCCTCTCACCTACTCCCTCCAGAGCCCCGTTCCAGCCTAGGGCCCGGCGCCAAACTAGGCCCGCCCCAAAACTAGGCCCGCCCTTTACCTTTTCTTTCTTAGAGATAGGAACGGCTGGTCGCTTTAGATCTCCCAAGGAGAGACATGTCAATTCAACAAAGCCTCCCCCAAAGGTCTGACTCCTCCGCTTCAGTGGGAAGACAGGTCGTTACTCATGGAAACCCTCCACGCCCCACCACCAGCCAATCAGAAGCCGCGGTTGGTGCGGCACCTGTAGCCCACGCACCTAGCCTTTGTGACTTCATCGGCCACGGACGCCCAATGGCTCTGCCGCTGTTAATACACAGTCTAATAGAAAAACAAAGAAATATTTAAATCCAAATCCAAGGCCCAGTACTGAGGATACAGAAAGGGGCAAAAGCCAGTCCCTGGCTCTCAAGGGGCACGCACACGCACACATACAAACCCAGTCCAGAATCGGTATTTCATGATTGAACGGACCGTGGGCAGAGGTCAAACCCGTACCATTTGACAAAATGCCCCCCAAAAGGTCATATGGCTTCTGTTTGAATACCTCAGCTCATGAGGAGCTCACCACCTGTGGGAGCACCCAAGTGCAACTGTTCGGAAGTTTTTCCTGACACCAGGCAGACACCTGCTGCCTGCCCCTTTCCCCCATTGCTCTTGGGTCTGCTCTCTGGGGCCCAGTAAAACCAGTGTGATCCCTCTTCTACAGGAGGAAATCCCCCAAATACTGGAAGGCAGACCTTCAAATCTCATCTGCCCACTAAGTCTTTTCTCCTCCAGACTAAACATGGAGTCTTCGGTTCCCTCCACATCCTAGGCCCCACCTGTGCAAGTTGGCCAGATTATCAAGGTCTTTCTGAAAATGGTGTGCCCCAGACTGAATGCAATTCTGTACCCGTGGTTTGACCTGGACAGAGGACAATGGGACTTTTGCCCAGATGTAACTGGGCATTTTTTAACCTGGGGCAAACCCACGAACCCCAGCCAATGCATTCAGGAGCCAAGAGCTGCTTTTCTCACGATATGCATCCCTCCCCCCCCCCCATTCTCATGGAAGTTATCAAATATCAGTTTGCCCTGGAGAACCCTTATAAAGGGCTGGTATGGGAAAGAGGGGCTATAGGTTTGTTGGGTCTGACTCCAAGGGGTAGAACCAGGACCAGTGAGTTGAACTTAAGAGGAAATTGAGGCTTGTGAGGCAAGAAGGAATTTCCTAAGGGCTGTCTCCCAGTGAGTCTGGGACTGGGAGTTGAGGTAGAATCAGGTTTGAGACCATATTAACCATGCCTAACCTTTCCTCCAATAGGGCCTCTCTCCTATTCCGGATCAATGCTCACCCTTTTTGTGAATAAGATTCCCCAGTGGGTTCATCAACTCATAGGCCTAGGATGGGAGAGGATTCTGGGCTTCTGACAGTTGGCTAAAGCTGGAACTTTGGTTCAGCTTGGTGAGAAACTCAGAGTAAGCTCCAAGAGGGGTAGATACTCCTCTCCTCCTTCTTAGATTACCTTGTACTATCTCTAAGAGCAAGTGCAGTGCAATAGGATGTTGAATTTGGGATCAGGAACCCTTGGTTCCAAATCCAGCCTCTAACACTTAGCACCCAGGTGACAATAGGCATATTAGTGACCCACCTAAGCCAAGCCTCAGTCTAATGTCAGTTTTCTAAGTTCCAGGTGAGTTGCTTGGTGTAGGCATGCCCCTAAAATCAAGATCAAAAACAAATATAAAAATCCCTGGAGGTGTGTTGTACTGTGCCCTCTCCCCCCCTCGCCCCCCCGTAGACTTGTGGACAGGGACTACCCAGCCAGTTCTTGCTTACCATAAGTGGACTCTGCAGTGGACCCTGCTCACAGAGCTCCTCATGGCCCTGCTCCCACCATGGCTCTACACACCCACTGCATCTCTCAGAGCCCAAGCTGCTTCAGCATCTGGGACCGTGTCACAGCTGGAGCAGTCTCAGTGCCTGGGGCTGAGGATCTCTGGCTTTGGGCTCTACCAGCAGTGCTGCTGCTGCTGCTGCTGCTGCTGCTGCTGATGTTGGTGCTGCTGACATTGCTGGTGATGTTGGTGATGCTGATGCTGCTGATACTGCTTGTAGTGGTAATGCTGATGCTGCTGTTGCTGCTGGTGGTGCTGGTGCTGGTGCTGCTGCTGACACTGCTGGTGATGCTGCTTGTAGTAGTGCTGCTGCTGGTGCTGCTGCTGACACTGCTGGTGATGCTGCTTGTGGTGGTGATGCTGTGGATACTGCTGCTGCTGGTGGTGCTGATGCTGGTGATGCTGCCGACACTGCTTTTAGTGATGTTGTGGTTGCTGATGTTGATGCTGCTGATGGTGGTGATGGTGCTGCTGCTGGTGATGTTGGTGATGCTGTTGCCACAGCTCCTGCAGCCCCTAAAATTTATAGCTGAAGACTGGAACCCTGGCAGTGGGGGTCCTGCTGTCCAAAGCAGGGGAGCCCATATTTATGTAATGCAAATTTACAGAAATCGAGAACTGTCTGCACACATGCACACAGATGTATGAGCACAAACACAGATGCACATACACAATGTTCCAGTCAAAATGGCCTACAAGTTCTTGCTCAGCATTCAGCACCTTCCATCTACCATTCCTTGCCTTTGTTTTCACTGTACCTCATTCTAAGAACAATATCCTCTCTGCTTTACCTCTTGGACTCCCTGCCTCCCTTCAAGGCTCTTACATGGACAGTCATTCCTCCCCCACCTCCAGATTGTAATGTTCCCTCACTCTTCAAATTATCTTGTGCTTCATAGTAGTAGTAGTAGTATATAGCACTTTAAGGTTTGCAAAGTACCTTGTATATATTATTTTACTTAATCTTTACAACAGCCCCATAAGGTGAGTTATGCCCATTTTACAGATGGGGAACCTGAGGCTGAGTGATCTGCCCAGGGCTACATACTAGTAAGTGTCTGAGGAAAGATTTAAACTCAGGTCTTCTTTACCATGTCCAGCACTATATAAGCTCCCTGAGATCTGGGCCTGGTTTCCATTCTTGTCTTTGTAACCTCAATCTGTGGTCTGAGGAGCAACCCAGTAAAGTGCCAAGGGACTCTTCACCAGGCTGAAGAAGTGAGGAGATGAATTTTTTGAGTTTCAGACACTCTAGAAGCTCATAGGCCAAGACAGAGAGGGGCTTGAGGTCTTGGGACAAGGGCAGGCCTCCCACAAAGCAGTGACAGGCCTTTGAAGTGAGAAGTATTCAACAATGCTTAGGTATGTTTGAAATCCCATTCCTTGGTGGCAGGAGCTGGAAAGAGCTGACAGCCATCCGCTTTTGTGCAGGAAATGAGCAAGTGGAAAGAAGAGCTCCAAGTCTAAGACCATCTAGACTAGAGGAAAGTGTCAGCCATTGCTTGCCTCCTCCTACCCCCTCTTTCCTGCCTCCAAAAGCTTGGACTCTTTTCTCTTTGGAAGTTCTGGGGCTAAGAGGAAGAAGAGAAAGAGGAAACTGCTTGAAGTCAGCAGGGGATCAGGATCCCAGAACTGGAAGGGCCCTTAGAGACCATCTACTGTTAGAGGCGCTCATTTTACAGCTGAGGGACCTGAGACCCAGTCAGGGATATTGACTTGCCCAAAGTCACAAAGGTAGGAAGTATTAGAAGTAGAAATCGAACCCAGACCCTCTAGTATCCACAGCCTCTTTGTGGACTTCTTTAGAAGGAAAGGGGGCCATTTCAATTCAAAACAGCAACTGTCCTTTAAGACTGTTAAGGCCCTACTCTTTCTGCTTTCTCCTATGCCTGCTGGAAATTCACCTGTCTATGTCAGCTTAGCCAAAGGGCACCAAGATAGGAAGTCAGGAGATCGAGGTTCCAGTCCTGGTTCTAACCACTTGCTAGCTATGTCACCATCAGCAATGTCACCATAATTTCTCCCTCTGGGTCTCAGTTTCCCTCCCTGTAAAATCTAGACAATAATCCTGGCTCCATTCTGGTTCACGGATAGATTTTTATCATATGTCATAGGATCATAAATGCAGAGATAGAAAGGACCTTAGAAGTCCCCTACACCAATCCTCTTTTTTTTTTTAGGGCAATTGGGGTTAAGTGACTTGCCCAAAGCCACATGGCTAGTAAGTGTGTCAAGTTTCTGAGGCCGGATTTAAACTCAGGTCCTCCTGACTCCAGGGCCCATGCTCTATTCACTGTGCCACATAACAGCCCCCTCAACTCTCTTATTTTACAGAGGAAGTCTTCAATTAAGGTCCAGAAAGGTGAAGGGACTTTTTCCTCCCAAGGTTGAACAGATAATGTACTAAGTAGCTGAACTGAGATGAAATATTTTAAGTGGGAGCTCTTTAGTGATACAAGTTCCCTTCTATTAAAAATATTTCTTAAGAGAAAAAAGGTAATTCCAGACAAGAATTTAGGACTTCCCTAATACAAACTGAGGTTGCTTTTAAAATAATCATAAAAGCTGATGTTTAGAAATGCTTCAAAGTTCACCAAGTTCTGTGCATCTATTGTCCTTATCTGAAAGGCAAGTACTACCCATATGCTTCCCATTTTACAAATGGGGAAACTGAGACACAGAGAGGTATAGTAATTTGCCCATGGTCACACAGCTAGAAAAGCAGCAGAAGCAGGTTCAGCACTGCACTTCCTGGAGAGGGTTCTGGGACAGTACTCTAGCACTCCACTAGGTGGCAAGATGACACCGTCGAAGAAATAGACCAGCCTGGGGTTATGTGGTGGTTTCCTGGACTTTGGCAATACTTTGGGTAGAAATGGTTCTATCAAGGGCATCTTCTTCTGGAAGGGGGTCAATGGAAGAATAAATTTACTAGATGTCCAGCTCAACAGAAATGACCCTGACCTCTATGAGGGGCTTGGCTTGTGTTGTGTCCTGTGATGGGGTTCACATTTCTGGCCCCTTGGCCTCAAGCTAAGATACCAGGCCATATTTCTGTAGGCTGCTAGGGGAGGCAGTGCATAGGGTGCTGGACCTGAGGCTGGTATGACCTGAGGACCATCCTCCCTCAGATGCTTTCTAGCTGTGTGACCATGGACAAGTCACTTAACCTGTCTCAGCCTGAGTTTCTTTTTCTATTGAATGGGGATAATAATCACACTTAGCTCACAGGGTTGTTGTGAGCATCAAAATGAGATAAACCAAAACACAGAAAATGTTTTGCACCTCTTAGAGTGCCATATAAATGCTGGCTACTATTAAGTTGGGCAGAGACACTTAGAACAGAGGCATCGATCCACTCCCCCACCCCCTGCAGCCCAGCCCATAACATTCCTGTGTGTAGCCCAAATCAGATTTAAACTAGAATTAGAAAACAGTTAACAAAATAAATGACAACACAATAAAACATAGATAACACTACATTTTACAACTAAGTCTATATGTGGGCCACAGAGAGCCTTGTGTAGGAATTAATGACCCCCGTCTCTTTTGGAGCTTCATGCCGCTGGCCTAGAATATAGCCCATGCCTGGGCAGAGCCAGGCGGGACTTAGGGAGCTAGTCCCAAGCCAGAGCTCCTCTTTTCTCCAGCCTTGTCCCTGCCTATGTTATGTCCCTCTGTTCCTATCATAGTTCTTTCCATCCCTGTGGGCTGGCCTGGTGGGACTCTGGGGTGGGAGAGAGGAAGGAAGACTGAACAACAACAAAAATGAACTTGATCTTATGTATTTATGTTATGCATTAAAAACTATTATCTAAGAAGTGGTCTGTGGGCTCCACGGGCTCCACCAATCTGACTGCCCAAGGGGGCCATGACACAACAAAGGTTTGGAGCCCCTCCCCAAATATTCCCCAGTGGCATGGAAGATCTGCGGCCCAGAGACCCAACTGAAGGATTCCCTCCACATGCTGTATACCAGTGACATTGTACTAATCACACAGAGCCCCAGAACCAGAACATGACAAAAGCCTCACTTCAAGGAACCCCACAGTGACTGCAAAAGACCAGTCTAACTATCTGCAATAGACCAAAGTGGGGGAAAATGCGCATTGCCCAGGTGATGCCATGCAGCTGGACAGAATCCAATAATTCAGTTAGCCCTCTCTTTGCTGATCTCTCTCCATAATGTGTGTTTGTTGGATAAGCATCATAGAGGGTAACATCTAGATCTTTCCATTCTTATTCCATACCACCTGTGGGTCAAGGGCATGGTCATGTGATGCTGCTTCTAACAGTTCATGCAGGTAGTTTCTTAGATCTTCTGTCTGACATGGCAGTCTTTTGGGAAGAAGGGCAGGAAAAGAAGGAAGAAAAGGGAAGAAGGGAAGGAAGGAAGGAAAGGGAAGAAGGAAGGGAAGGAAGGGAAGAAAGAAGGAATGAAGGGAAGAAGGAAGGAAGGAAAGAAGGAAGGGAAGAAAGGAAGGGAAGAAGAAAGGGAAGGAAGGAAGGGAAGAAGAAAGGGAAGGAAGGAAGGAAGGAAAGAAGGAAGGAAGGGAAGAAGGAAGGGAAGGAAGGAAAGAAAGATGGAAGGGAAGGAAGGGAAGAAGAAAGGGAAGGAAGGAAAGAAGGGAAGAAGGAAGGAAAGGAAGGGAAGAAGGAAGGAAGGGAAGGAAATAAGGAAAGAAAGAAGGAAGGAAGGGAGAGAGGGAGGAAAGACGGAGGAGGGATGGATTTATTAAGTACCTACTATGTTCCAGGCACTGCACTATATATTTTACAAATATTATCTCATTTGATCCTCACAACGACCCTGGGGGAGGTAAATGCTGTTATTATCATCCCATTTTAGAGTTGATGAAACTGAAGCAAACAAAGGTTACATGACTTGCCCAGGGCCACAGAGCTCAGAAGTGCCTGATGTTGGATTTGACCTCAGATCTTCCTTGATTTCTGATCCAGTGCTCTTTCCACTGCACCAGCTAGCTGCCTTTTGAGCAGGCCAGGAACTGTTGAGGTGCATTCTGGGTAGGGCTCCTCCAGCATATACTAGTCTTTGGGCTGAGTTTTTGCTTCAAACAACCCTTCCTTTCTACAGATCCTGAATAGTCACCAAAGTAGAACTTTTCTGAACCTACCAGCACATCAGAGGACAGAAAGTTTTTGTCATGGTCTCAGCTACCACTGTCTTCTAGTTTCCTGAAAACTTCTCCATGGTAGCATGGATGATCAGAGGAGGCAGACAGCAAGCCCCAACTCATTGCCTACAGTCTTCTGCTATTACCTTCAGTAGGCTAGGGTTAGTCCTAAGCAACAATGACTCACCAGAGACATTTGCCAAGTCCAGACAAACCAGTGCCAAGGTGTCCACCTTCTTGTTTACATCCATGACTTTATAGGTCATCCTCTTCACTTTGGCCACAAAATTCTAACCTAAAAACAAATTAGTCCCAGAATTGAGTAGGAGAAAGAGATCCAGCTGGATCTCATTTGGGAAACTTCACTGCTTTCAGTGATCCTAAGCTGCTTCCTGCTGCAAATCCATCTCTTTAACACCAATATTCTCCTGGCAATGCTCTGTGGCCAAGAATCATGGAACAACGCAATCTTGAAATAATCAAAATGACAAGTAGCCCAAAGGGCAATGGAAAAAAGTCTGGTAGATGTGAACACACTCTGCAGCAGAGGCTCAGGGATGGCTTCTTCACCAGAGTAGTTTAAGCAGCATCACCCAGGCCATGTGTGTTTTGTCCCTACCGAGCTCTAACTGCTTCCTTCCTGTTGAACTCAGTGGCACTAACACTCTCCACAGCTCTTTCCCACTCCCAACAAAACTCATTTCCCTGATTTTTGACAAAGATGCAAGAGATTTTCAGGAAACCTTGAAACCTAAAAAAAATATTGAAGCTTAAAATAAAAAAACCTTTTTACAATTAAAAATAAAATGACTGACTAAATCAATTAAGAAGGCAGACAACAGATAGAAAAAGCTATGCACTAGGGCTGATGCCACCCATGAGATAGTGAAAGAACCCAAGGCAGGTCAACAGGGCATCGAGGAGATCATCTGGAGAGGGATGGCAAAGCAAGGGCAATTGCAGCATAAGATGAAAAGACATCACAACCTTCACTAGTGAAGGGAAAACCCAAGCTGGGAAGATCAGGGATGGCTGGTTGGCTGGAAGAATGAATGAATGAAAAAGCAATTATTAAGTGCTAACAGATAGGGATACAAATAGAAAAATGTGGGAGTCTGTGATCTCAAGAAACTGACACTTTAGTAGGGAGAGACAATACATAGGAGGGAATGGCTTCGCAGCAGATGACAAAGCCTAGGATCGTTAGGGTGCAGCTATATGGGTCTATTGAGATATCTAAGTAAATCAGGGAAGACAGAAATACACATGCTACTTTTTTGTGGTGGTGGTGGGGAATATTCCTTGTATAGATCAGAAAATCCTTTGTTAAATCAGGGGACAGAGCATATGCAAAGTACTTTGAGAATCTTAAGATGCATTATAAGTGTTAGCTATTACTGTCCTTATTAGCTCAGGCACCTGAGGATGCATTGTGTGTAACTTTGGTACATTCATGAAACAATCACGTCTGGTTTATGAAAAGTACAGTTTATTCAGACAGTAATTCCACATCGACTCTTGAAATTCGTTGTGAAATGATGAATTGTTTGTTTTATTTTTAATATTTATTGTACATCTCTGTCATATTCCCAGATCCTTCTCCAATGTTACATAAAACAAAAAACACAAACAAGTGAAATCCGAATCACTAACATTATCAAATAGGGAAACAAAGACAGTGCATCTACCATCCATCAGCATAGATTACAGCAAAAACTAATGCTGCGACAAAACCAAAGAAAATTGCTAGAAAATAGCACACATCATACTCTTCAAATCACTCAAATGTGTTACTACATACAAAGTAAGGTACAACATTGTAAGGCAAGGAAATGCAAATTCTTTTTTGAATATTGTGGATGGATAATGGTTTTGTAATAGTAATGCTTCTACTGAACTATTACAGGGGTGGGTCAGGAAGATGTTTATGGATGCTGGGGATGATGTATAGTATAATTCTATGATTTGGGATAATGGTTACTTTGGTCAAAACAGAAAAAAAGTTGAACACAGAAGTACAAGACAAAGGCAAATGAGACTTCTCATATATCTTAGCAACATTTAGATGGAAATTAGATTTAAATGCAGTCTACTCTGCTCCCAAGTCTTGATTGCTTGATGCAGTTTCCTATGAAAGCATACTCAGAAGGTGTCTTCTTAAACAACAAACCTATTTTTAGTGGTGGAGCCACTCTTATTAGTTGCCTCTGCATGGGCCTGGTGACCAGTGACTAACTTTGGAGGAAGTCCTAACCTTTCCTTGCATACTTCCCCTATATGTGTAACAGTACCTCTCTTTTCTCAGACATCACCTCTGTTTTCAGTAGTCCACATTGCTACCTTATTCCCCTTATCTCTGACATTCACAACAGCTCCATATACAACATCACTGCAGTGTTCCAATGATGCCCCAAGAAGACACAGCAGCACCTCTTGCCAAAATTGATGGAGGTCACTTCGTTTCTGCTCTAATGTAATTATCCATCTTCATTCTCGTTTGTTGTGTAGTTTTTTTCCTGGTCTTCCCACATAGGTTTGATCCTATCCTTAAAAAGTGAGCATCCAAAGCCAGCTGCACATGATTGTGTAAAGGCCAGAAGTCTCCCACAGTACCAAACTTAAGAGATCAGATGAAGGTTTGCTTGCCAAGTTTTGCTCTTACCATTTCTCCCAAAGCAGAGTGCACATCTGTTCCATAGTGGATATTTACTATAGCATTCAGGGGTGGCAACCTCCTGGGCCATTTCCCTTTTTTCTTCTTCTATAGGTTGGGGTTGGAGGTAGGAGTGGTGATGGTTTCCAGGTCCACAGACACCATCTTAGATCCATCTAATGAATTGTTTACATAACTCTGAGGGGTTGAACCTCTCCTAGTCTAGCCAGTCTAGGAGAAAAAGCAAACCCTAAGAAGAGAAGCTATGGCATATCCCTGAGATGTATGTGCCCACCCTTACCTAGATGTGGTCTCTTTTCAGCTAGTGTCTCTATCGCCACAGGCCCTAATCTGCTGGATTCTGTTGTCTGCTTCTGTTTCCTGGTTCTGCCCCCAAGCTAGGAGCTCCCATTTGCCCAGACAGTTCAGAGCACTTGACATTTTTTCCCACTGAATCTAATCTTGTTGCTTTCAATCCACTGTTTTGGCCCGTGGATTATTTTGGGTCTTTACTTGGCCATCTATTCAGTTTAAAATGTTTAATGACTACTTTGATATTACTTACCTCTCTTAGGTCTCTGCCATCCATTCTAGCTATGTCTTTTTCCAAGCTATTGGTCAGAATACCACATGGCCCAGGCCGTAGGATAGAGTTCTGTGGACCTCTACCAGGAACTCTTTTCTGGCCAGTTGGGGGCCACTGATGAACACTTCTTGGGTATGGCTGTTCCACCAGCTGTGAATCCATCTAACTGGTTTTATCTAAGTACACATCTTTCCATCTTGGCACAAGGGAATTGGGGGCGGAAATGTTCAGAAAAAATGCTCCGACATTTTATAGGAACCTTTTTTTGTAAAGATCTTAGCGATGGCAAGATAAGTGATAGCTGCTGGTCTCCAGGAGAGTGGGCCCTGGAGCCATTGAGTTATAAGCAATATTCTTAGTATTGAAGGCATATGGCCTGTTTCCAGTTCATGTCGCTCTGACTGGAGAGAATGGAGTCATGGGTCTTGCACAAGCCATGGTATGCTCTGTTGGAGGTCAGTGAGCATACAGCTGATAACTCTATACAAGGAAACTGGTTCTCCTGCTAGCGGACATTGCCAGGGACAATGGTTTTCTGGAAAACCATTCATTACACCTATTCTTAATTAAAATAATCCTCTGGCCAGCAGGAACCAAGGCTTCAGGACACAGATGACTGGAAATTAGGATGCAGCTTCAGAGAGGCCTGTAAGTTTCTTGGGTAGACACTAATTCTGCCTATAACATTCAAAGCATTTTCATCACAATAACTCACTTATACAGGATGTCCCAAAAATCTTAGTATAGCTTTAAGCTTAAATTTAAAAGGGATAGGAAGGGAGAGGAATACAAAGAGAAAAGTGAGACAGACCCCAGCCTCAGGGACTAAGTTTAAGTTTAAAGCTACACTAAGACTTTTGGGACATCCTTCATAGCACTTTAAAGTCTATGACCCTGAGGTACTAGTTGAGGGTTTCTTACCATTCATTGTGTCCTGGATCCTTTGGGCAGGCTAGTGAAGCCTAGGGGACCTTTCTCAGGATAATGTTTTCAAATGTATAAAATGCATGATATTGGAAAAGGAAGCCAATTAAATTGAAATGCAGTTATCAAAATCTTTTTGGATACATTCACGGACCCTAGGTCCTAGACTAAAAGTGCTATTAGTCCCACTTTATAATGGAGGATGTTAAAGCTCGGGCGATCCAAGATTTGTACATACTGACCCAGTCCTAGAGTTTAAGCCCAAGTGTCTGCCAACTCCAAGTCTGACCCTGGAAACAAAATGACCTGGGGCCAGCTGCAATCAAAGCTTTGAGAGAGTACAAATGGGCATCCATCTGCAAACTCAGCATGTGGGAATAATAATAGCTAATGGTTATCCAGTGCTTTTTAGTTTGCAAAATGCTAACCCACGTCTTCTGATCCCAAATCCAGCATTTTGGCCGCTATAACAAAAGAGAAAGGAAAAGATCAAAAGAGAGAATATTCAGTTGTTTTTCAGTCATGATCCCATTTGGGGTTTTCTTGGCAGAGACACTGGAATCTTCTGTCATTTCCTTCTCCAGCTCACTTGACAGAAGAGGAAACTGAGTCATTGAGGGTGAAATGACTTGCCCAGGGTCACTCAGGTCACCCAGGTCACCCAGGGTCACCAGGCACTTAGTGTCTGAGGCAAGATTTGAATTCAGGGAGATGAGTCTCCTGACTCCAGGCCTGGAGCTCTATCTGCTACAGCACCACCTAGCAGGAAATTCTGGAGCTCCTGGTATAACATCAGAAATTTCTTTGGAATATTGCTCTAAAGGAGGTGCTCTCAAATGAATTTTTAATATTAACAGCCAGTTATATATTACATGTTTTGTTAATGAAGATTTTAGTTAAGAACAGCGAGTCATGCTCCCTTGAAATTAGGATCCTAAGATCTTAGATCTGGAACTGGAAGGAAATTTAGAAGTCATCATGCTTATTTTACAGAGAAATGCATGGACTTGTCCAGGGTCCTACATGTAGCAAGGAGCAGAGCTAGAGTTTGAACTCAGATCCCATGGCTCCAAATTCAGTGCTCTTCCAGGTACAAGGGAAAGCTAGGAGTAAGGAGATCCTGTTTAGAAGCTGGGCCTCAGGTTCCCCATCTATAAAATGGGTAGGTTGAACGAGGTCATCTAGTTGGGGTCCTTCCAGCTATGCCATGTGAGACAGAGCACAAACAATAGTTAATGATCAGCATCTGTATTCATCCACTAAGTAAAGGAAAGGTGGCAGCACAGGGGCCAGAATTGTAGGCCATTATAGCCATTTTGTTGACCACAAACATACAATAGTGGTTCTCACCTTTTACTTCACATGAAACTTCATAGGATCACAAGTATAAAGTTGGGAGGGACCTTAAAGGCCATTTCACACACACACACACACACACACACACACACACACACACACACACACTCATTTTACAAATGAGGAAACTGAGGCCCAGAGAGGTTAAGGGACTTGCCCAGGGTCACACAGCTAGTAAGGAGTACAGGCAGGATTTGAGCCCAGGTGTTCTGACTCCAAAAGTAGTAAGCTTGCTACTGCACATTGCCTCTCATGGTGTCATGGAAACTTCAGCAGAAACCCTGCAGTAGAATCTTTTAATATTATTTTGTGAAATCCCTTCCACTACTCCTACTACCAAATGACTTTAAGGCCAATTTTTTAGAAAGCCTATTGTGTAATAGACTTACTTCTTTGACTGGTTTCCAACAAAGAAAGCACATACTTAGGAGAGTGATTCTCTCCGCACCCCCTTTCATCTCTTTCAGGCTCTGGCTTTTCATTTCAAAGTTATTGGTTAGAACATGAAAAGGAGGCTCTCTGAAAATCATGGGTATTTTCCTCTTCAAGCTGATCCTCTCCAGGCACTGTGGAGGGGCCCATGGGGGCCAGACTGTGAGAATTGGTTCTTTTGCCATTTGAGATATGCCCGAGATGGCCCCCCAAGCCCCAAACATCTTTGATCCCTGGACAGGCAGCAGCAGGAGAGGCTCCAGGACTGGCCTCAGCTCCATGATACTGGCCTCATCTTTCCAACTGAGGTTCGAAAACAGTTCCAACTGGTTGGTAGAGGCTCATAGAGACACTAACAGGGGAAGGAGGCATGGCCACTATTGCTCAGGTCTTGCTGAGTTCTCCATATCACTGGCCTGAAGGAAGGCCTGGTTTGTCCTACAATGATGATGTAATAACTCTAGGATATCATGAAAGTGGATGGGCAATAGTAGCTGGTGAAGAGGATAGGTAACATTGTACTTGAAAAGTCCAAGAAGGACCTAGGTTTGAATCTTACCTTTTACATCTGCTCCTGATGAGATCCTGGGCAAGGTATGAGATCATAGATTTAGAGTTAGAAAAGACCTCCAAGATCATCTAGTTCACCCACTTTTCTATAGAGATTTGGAAACTGAGGCCCAAAGAGATCAACTTCCTCATTTACAAAACGGGGACAATTACACTCACCCCACTGGGTACTTATGAGGCCCAAAACAATCTATGCAAACGCACTTTGTGTACCCTAAAACCCTATAGGAGCCGCTAGGTGGCACTGCAATGGATAGAGTGGCAGGCCTGGAATCAGGAAGACCTGAATTCAAATCCTGCCTCAGACACTTACTATTTGTTCCTTGGGCTCCCAGCAAAAAGACCCCACCACGAGGACTTCCCAGGAGGCTTGGACCAGTTCCCCGGGGCTCTTTCAGCTCTGGTCTTGCAGGATTAATACAGGAATTTAGAGAAATCAATTAGCCAAGGCACAGAGAGGGGGTATCTGGTAAGTAAACAGCTAGAAGCTGGAACCCTAAAGAGAATGGCAGGTTCACCCCCAGGTATCCACCTGCACCTCTGCAACCCAAGGTGGCACCAGCCTGGGAGTCAGCCACTGGGTCCCTACCCAACCTCAGGTAAATCCTGTCTACTGTCTCTCGGCCTTAGCAGCCCCGGGGCCCTGCAGGACCTCTAAGGTCCCTAACAGCCCTCCAGTGGTTTCACCTACAACTTACTACAAGGTGGCAGCGTCTCTGACTCAAAGGCTGAAGCAGCCTGAAGTTCAGGGATTCAGCCCCTTCTGGGCCCCATCAGGAGTTTAATCCCAAGACTTTGGATATCAGGTAAGTGGTCCTCTGGCCTTTCCTCCTCCAAGCTCCACCCACTCCAGTAAGAATTCTCTCTTACTAGTCTGCCCTAGTAAATGTATCCAAGTGTGCTCAAGACTAGGGAGGGCGGCATATCAAATAGGAGAACTAAACTATTACTTCAAAAGATCTAAGAATTCCAGTGGTAAGTTATGAGGGAAGGTCCAGATCTGTGATTTTTATCAGTGTGGGAAACTCTAAGTGTGGCAACTCTCTCTACCAGTGCAGGTCAACTAGTAGGCACAGTGAATAAAATGCTGGGCCTGAAGTCAGGAAGACCTGAGTACAAATCAGGGCTCACTTACTAGCTGTGTGACCCTTGGCAACTCACTTAACCTGTCTGCCTCAGTTTCCTCATCTGTAAAATAGAGACAATAATAACACCTACCTCTCAGGGCCATTGTGAGGATCAATTGAAATAATATTTGTAAAGTACTTAGCATGTTGCCTTGCACATAGTAGGTGTTTGGTAAATCCTCCCTCTCCTGCTCCTTTCTTCCTTCCCTTCCTCCCTTCCTTCCCTCCCTTTTTCTTTCCCTCCCTCCTTCCTTCTTTCCTTCTTCCCTCCCTTTCCTCCCTCCTTTCCTTCCTTCCTTCCTCCCTCCCTCCCTTCCTTTTCTCCTTCCTTTCCTTCTTTCCTTCCTTCCTTCTTTCCTTCCCTCCTTCCCTCCTTCCTTCCTTCCCTCCCTCCTTCCATCCTCTGGACTTGATACCCATTTATCCATTAACACCACTACCTCTCAGCTCACACTGGCTC
The DNA here is from genome assembly GCA_028627135.1 of Pseudochirops cupreus. Classification (NCBI taxonomy): domain Eukaryota; kingdom Metazoa; phylum Chordata; class Mammalia; order Diprotodontia; family Pseudocheiridae; genus Pseudochirops; species Pseudochirops cupreus. The sequence goes on along the minus strand of CM053582.1, from coordinate 37,040,083 downwards.
GATGCTTCCCACTTTGTAGGGTCACAGCTGTAGGGCTGGAAGTGACATTTTCTAACATGTCTAGCCCTGACATTTTACGAGAGGGGCCAAACCTGCTACTCAGAGAAGGGAAATTACTTTCCCAAGGTAACACAGAGCAGGCAGGGCTGGGATTTCATCCTGAGCCTCCAGACTCCAAATCTGGGGCAGTTTCTGCTACTTCACACAAAGCACCCATAAAATAACCCTGAGAAGCATAGGCAAGAGTAAGTCATCATGCCCCCATTCTACAGATGAGAAAACTGAGGGGCCCATTAGCAAATGGCAGAACGGGGACTCAAGTGAAGTCTTGTGATTCAAAGTCCAATGCTTTTTTTTCTGTCCTAAGCTCCATAAATAATGGGCGGTCTATGCTTTCAGTAATACACTACAATAAACCAGTTACCTCGTTTCTCAGAAATCAATGGAGTTGAGTGTCAAGCAAAAGCTTTGATTTTTAGCCACAGTTTGACTAAATGTAGCAGAAAACCAAGTACCCAGATGATACTACACAGACTGGTTGTTAGCACACATTTTACTGTTTGCATCAACATTCAACACCTTTATTTTAAGCAACTTTTAGAATGGTTTCAAAAAGAAAAATTGCATTTAGTATATGAAGTGGAAATGTCATGGGAATTCATTTGCATCCTTTAACACTCCTCGGTGCAATCACAACCAATTCTAAGGGTCCCATTCCCTCAGAGATCATCTAGTCTAACCCACTGATCTTACAGAGGTACCTAGGTACAAGAGGTGGTGCAGTGGTTAGAGCATTGAGCCTAGAGTCAGGAAGTTGTTGTTTCAGTTGTATCTGACTCTCAGTGACCCCATTTGGGGTTCTCTTCGCAAAGATACAGGTGTGGTTTGCCATTTCCTTCTCCAGCTCATTTTACAGATAAGGAAACTAAGACAAGCAGGATGAAGTGCTTTGCCCAGGGTCACGCAGCTAGTACATTTCTGAGTCCAGATTTGAACTCGGGAAGATGAGTCTTCCTGACTCCGGACCCAGAGCTTTATGCACTATGGCACCACCTAGCTGCCAGTTAGGATGACCCGAGTTCAAATCCAGCCTCTGAAACTCACTAGCTGTGTGACTTTGGGCAAATCACTTAACCTCCCTCTGCCTCAGTTTCCTCCTCTGTAAGATGAGGACAATAATAGCACCTACTTCCCAAGGTTGTTGTGAGGATCAAACGACAACCTTCACAAAGCAGTTTGCAAATCTCCACGTACTATGAAAATACTAGCTATTATTATTAGAGGGACAAAACGAGTCCCAGGGGAGTGACTTGCCTAAGGTATTACAGTAGAACAGCCAGGATTTGAACCCTGAGCCTCTGACTCCAAAGCCAGCACCCTTTCCACTGCACCACATTGCCTCCAGCTAGACCTACCTGACTTCTTCTTGAGCCACAACTGACCAATGCTTCATGATTTTTGACATCTCTCCCCTTCTTGGGTCTCAGTTTCCTTTTATGTACTATGAGGTATTTGGATTATCTGCTCTCTGAGGTCCCTTCCAGTTCAAACAGTTCTTAGATTGTTTTAGAGCAGCCAGTCTAAATACATGGCACTCTAATTAATTAACACTAGGGCTAGGAAGAAGACCTGGGATTTCCCAGGCATCTCAACCAACTCAGGCCAGGACCATCTCTGCAGCTCAGCCTTGGATGGCTGCTTGGGGCACTGAGGGGTCAAGTGTCTTTTTCAGTCATGCACCAAAAGCCAGCATGCATCAGAAGCAGAACTTGAATCCAGATCTTCCTCATTCCAAGGGCAGCCCTCTATCCATTATGCCATGGCTTATGATTATATATAGTAGCACTTCATATATATTATCTGATGCCCCAAGAGCGCCACTCTCCACCTTTTCATCCCAGCTCATTCAAACAATCTCAGAAAAACTCCAAACCAGAAGAGATTTTGAGGATTTTTTCTTTATTATCATCTTCCAAAATACTCTACACATCTTGTTAAAGCATGTCAGCACAACAAACCACAGCTGGTGATAGGAAAGACCACGTGTACATAGAAAAGAGCAGAAAAAAGTCTTAGCTGACTGTCTTCATGGACCACTTCCCCCCTCCCCCCCAATTAGAAAACACTTGAAAGAACAATTACAAAGGTATCCATTTTATATCATAGAAACCAAATGAAAATTCAACTGGAATGCCAAGGTTTTACATGGAATGTTTCAATATATACAAGTTGGCTTACTCAACTCCAGATGGATCACCAGCTTGGGTCAACTGAGTTTGAGGTTTTTGTACAAAGATTCTCCAAGTGCACAGCTGACTTCGATTTCAGAGGTCTAGAATTATGTGGCAAACCAATGAGGCTTCAGACCCCTGGGAGCTTGGAGAGAACTACTCTAAAGGTAAGATAATAAGCCAAGTGAAACCTTAAACTATTGGTGAAGTCCCAAAGGAGAGGAGGGAAGAAGCTTTAGGCTGCTGCCCCATCTCACCTCCAAGCTGCCCAAAGTGGGGCTCACTCCTATTTTTCCAAAGAGACGACTTCAATGGAATTCCAGGGCATGCCCTCAACACCCACCGTGGAAGTAAAGACTGGATGTCAAAAATGTACCTGAATAAAATCATTTAGACACCACTGGTGTCTAAACTACTGGGCTGTTTCCACAAGCGGATGGTGGCTTTCTGCACACCATGAGCAGCATGAAAGCAGCTGCCCCTGTGGTGAGTCACTGGATTCCCTGGCCCACTGTAGCCTGAGCTGATCAACCTTGGTCTGGGCCATTTCAAGTGCCTGGTTTGTCAATGGGGGCAGAAGGAGGAGGGGAGGGGGTTGAGTTATGGCAAAGAGAAGCTCCCCAAAGTTTTTCTACCCATCCCTTCATTCAACAAGCATTTATTTGGTGGCCACTGGGCACTTGGTGATGGGGAGACAGACAAAAATGCTCGTCTTGTCCATGTTACTGGACTAGCACCCATCCCATCTTCTTCCCCATTGTTTATGCTTCCAGATGCTACCATTAATGAATCAAACCACAAGGACTAATTATTCACCCACCAGCAGAGAAGGCAGGTCTGGGACTAAGACAAAAAAGGAACAAAACTGCCACCTCTGCTGGGTGACAAGAGACATCCTTGCCACACAGAAGAAAAAGTGGCACCTGGTATTCCAATCCCAGCATCTGATTTTGAGAATTTTGCCCAGTCTGCCCTGAACAAAAACAAAGGCAGTTTGGTTGAACGACATCTAAGCTACGTGAGGCTAAGGAGCCTGAAGCTGGTGTTTTCTGGCCTCTGAGTCTCATGTTTTCTCTCTTTGCTTGCTCCATTTTCAACTAAGTTTGCTTTTCTAGGGGCAGCCAAAGGGGAGGAAGAAGGGAATGGGCCTGACCCGACCTTCGCCAGCCCTTCTCCAAGCGCTAGGCTCTGGGTGCTTCGGACACAGTTCAGTTTCCCAAGGGAAGAAAAAAGGAATACTAAATACTAGACCCAAGCTGGTGCTAGCTATGGTGGTCACTGTAAGATTTCCCTAACGAAACAATTGTTTGAAATGATCTGCAAAGTCACCCCAAGCTTCCTCTATAGGTTTCTAAGTCACATCAAAGATACAAATACATCTAGCGTCAACACACATAAACTGTAGTTCCCGCTTTTGCTGTTGTGGCCTGTCTCCCCTCCCTCCTCTGCTACCCCCAGTGCTTTCATTGTCTCTGAAAGGAAAGTGAACGCTGACCATGAGCGTGGCTGGTGTGTGACAAGTATACTGGCATAACTCGAGATCAGAGGTGGGGAACCTGGGGCCGAGGCCACATGTGGCCTAGGTCCTCAGGTGCAGCCTTTTGACTGAGTCCAAGTTTCACAGAACAGATCCTTTTATAAAGGGGATTTGTTCTGTGAAGTTGGGATTCAGTCAGAGGGCTGCACGTGAGGGCCTAGAGGGCCTCAAGGCTGCAAGTTCCCCATCCCTGCTCTAGAGCAGTAAGGCCATCTAGTCCAAACCTTATATTTTCTACAGGAAGAAACTGAGGCACATGGGGCAAAGTATTTAGCCCGAGGTGAAACGTAGTGTCAGAAATGGAATCTGCACCCAGGTTCTCTGACTGCCCAGCTAGGGCTCATTTACACTCTACCATGACACATGTTCTCTGTGCACCCTGCACCCACAACCCCCCACATCCCTATGCTATTGAGCTGCACATTAAATCCACAAATGGCCACATTAACTGAGCCATTCTCCACCCGTTTCCCTTCCTCTTTGTCATAAAAGGCATCAGACTGAATCTCAGGGGCTCCAACTTGGTCATTTCTATCAGTGGGCCACCGTGCCATAGCCTGTGCCCTTTCCAGGGCAGACAAGCAGCAACCTGGACAACTCTCCACTCCTCCTGCCCAGTCTGATGGCAATTTGTGATTTCAGCAGTAAGGGGTTAGGAAACTACGGTGCCTGCCTTTGTGCTAGTCAAGTATAGCACCCATAGAAAGCGGGCAGGTAGCAAAGAGACCTGCCCTGGTAAGATTAGAGAAAGCTTTTCTGAAGCTCAAGCTGTAGCCTCTATTTGTCCACAGCTAACTGTAGGTGGCTCTCATAAGGCCACCTATGACCATCAGTGGAGGGCAGTAAACCTTCACTACCACACCAGATTCAACTGAATAGAAAAGGCTGATGTGGAACAGGTTCCATGGGGACCACAAGCTTAGCACTGAAACCAAATGCTTGCCTTAGAGCAAATCAAACTCATGGTAGACAGTGGAGCCTAGTCAGAGGCACTTGTTCAGCAGGGTGGCCAAGAGAAATGGGCCCATCATTCCTCAAGTCCTTGATCTCCTAAGGCAACTAAAAGGCAATCTTTTGGAAATGTTGGCTTGCTCCTCGATATATCAGCATTCCCATGCTTTTTTTAAAAAAATAGCCTCATTTTTGGATAAGGAAGAGAAAAAAATTGTATTTCCCTTCACAAAACTAAAAGAATGGAAAAGGAAATTTGGATGGAATTGTTTCTGTGCTTAAAAGGGGGGATAAGAGGGGGGATTGTACAAAACATGCCTTGAAATTTCAATAAAAAAGGAAAAGCTTTGGTTAAGGTTAAAAAAAAATAGCCTGACTTGTCACAGCTAAACAACAAATGAGAATGCCAAAGACTCAAATTCCACCTCCACTTGTACTTGGCTGTGAGACCCTGAAGAGGTAATTTTCTCTCTGCCTTGGTTTCCTCATTGGTCAACTGGGAATGGTGAAAATGGGCACACGCTGAAAAGTAGCTCAAGCTGGAGCTAAGCTTTTCAGGCCTGAGCTTATTACCACTCTTTTCCTCACCCTTTAAAGGGAGGAGGGAAAAAAAAAAGCAGGTCCAACTAACTGAAACCTAAGCCTTTCTTGCGCTGCAGATGACACCTGACATGACCTTCCGAGTTCCCTCCACTCTCGTCAGAATGCCACAGGGCTGTCAATAGCTCCCTACTTAAATGAGCCTCCCATGTCTGACACAGATCCTTGGAATGGTGTATTGTGGGAATGTTTTGGTGACTAGATCATCAAAGCAAGCACAACACAAGCAAGTACGCCTACTGTGAGCCCAGCACTTAGCTCCCGAGCGAGCCCAATAATTGACATGGCTGTCTGCTACTGCCACAGCAGGGAAGGCAACACATATCCAAGGGCCATTTTCATATAATAGGATTTTGGGGGAAATCTCCATTTCTATTCTCTTCTACATGACTTTCCTGAAAAAGGATGCCACCTAGCTAAGTCTCCTAAATGTCTTCAGTGCCTCAGAACTTCCATTATTTAGATCCAGCTTCTTTTATTCCATGAGCTAGCTGCATTACAGCCACAGGGAGCTCAGGGATGAGCTAGGCCTAAGACTCAAATTTTGCAAAGGAGGCAACAGACTCATGGAGGTTGACTTACCCAAGGTCACAAGGGTGGTAAGAGGGAGCTGGATTTGAAGCCAAGTCACCATGAGCCATGTGTGGCCAGCCTGTGACCTGGGCAGACCAGCAATGGCCATTTGTACTACATGGGGTGCTAGGTGTATTAGTTCAATCACCTTCTTTTTCCTCCTGCTCCTTAACAGATGCTACTTCCTGTCAGGCATACTTATCGCTTTTCTCTCCCCCAAAAGGGAACTCACCATTGGCTGTATTGTTCCCAGGAATGGCCAATGGTTATGACAAAGCATAGTCAGAGCTTAGTAGATGTGCCTTACTCTGATCATTTTTTCTTTTCCCATATGATATAAAGTAGTACAGTGGCAAGATTGCAGGGTATGAAGGCAGAGGACTTGGATTCAAGTCTCAGCTTTGCCACTTACTACCTATGTGACCTTCAGGCCTCGGTTTCCTCACGGCTGTACTAGATGATCTCTTTCCAGAGCTGCGCTTTTATGAATCAAGGCTGACAACGAGCCTCTTAGAACAGAGTGGACTTGGGCCAGATGGGGTGGGAAAAACGTTCCTGTCTACCTGTTATTGAGCAGGGCAGTGTCAGCTGAGGAAGCAGCAGTGACCTCACATGGACCAGTTAGAAATGTTGCCAAATTTTCAGGGCTCCCATGGCCCAGCCACATGGGATTTGAGGAGATACCATTTCTGCCAAGGCCGAGTTTAACCTTTAAATCACCTTGTGGAAACCATTCTGAAATGTGGCCCCTGCCACGTCCCACTTGAGACAAGCTTGATTCAATGGAAAGGGATGGAAGGAAGGCTTCCCCATCGTGGCAGGCAGTTCTATAACTCTTCTACGATTTCTCTCGTGTTGAATTTCTCAAGTATGACAGTGGGTTTTATCTCCTTTGTGACACAGGACCACTGGGCCCTGTGGCAGTAGGAAGAGCTGGGTAGGCTGCATATACAAATTTCTTCAGTTTATGCTCTCCACGGTAGGAAGGGCAGAAAGGGGAATTGCTTTGGGTCTCTTGAACCTTTTCTCAGGTTAGAGATTTCCAAGGGAATAAGATGCCAGCAAGTGAAGCAATGCCAACTGGGCATGACGGGTATTTCCCGAAGCACAGACTCTGCCCCCTTTCTGCCCATTCCACAGGTACACTGGTGGTGCTTTCCTTGGCCATGTTTGAGGACTCCCCTCTTGAGCTGTGTACTCCTGATGAATGTTCACAGCACAAGCCCTAGAATTTTGAGAGCACTTTAGGTTGACAAACTGCTTTGTATCTCATTTGACCACTATAATGCCTCTTGCAAGTAGGTGCTATTATTATCCCCACTTTCTAAGTTAGGAAACTGAGGCTGAGAGGTTAACTGACTAGGCTGTATTACTAGTAAAGTGACTGAGGCAGAATTTGAACTCAGTACTTCTAGACTCTAGGGCCAGACTATACTACCCAGTTATTTCAGAACCATATCCAGCAAAGTGCTGCAAGTCACAAGGCCTGAAATCTGGCCCTGACTGTCGTTAATCAACAATGTTAGAAAACTTTAGCCTCAATTTTCTTATCTGTAAAATGGAACTAATTGTCCTCAGCCTGCTTACTTTGGAGCTGGAGTGAAGATCAAGGGCTCTGAAGACCACAGACCAGTCTCCAGATGCTAGGTATCAGGACTTTTTAGTCCCTGTAAAAAGCACACTGGACTTGGGGGAGAAGGAAAGATCTGGGGTTAAGTAAACTAAAAGTAAATAAATAAATCAATTAAAAAAAGAAAAGATCTGGGGTTAAACTTGATGCCTCAGGGCCTTACTGGTCACATGACCCTGGGCAAGTCACCCAACCTCTCTGAGGGTAAAACAAAGATGACACATTACTTGCCTCCCAAGGCTGAGATGAAAGCTAGAGAAAAGGGTGCTAACCCTGTTCACAATCAAGGGGCAAGCAAGCCTGCTTTGAGGGCCCCAGACTTTGGCCTGTTTTCCCAATACCAGTTTCCCATTGGCCCAGTCTGTCCACTGATGCCACTACAACATTCTAGCTAAGCAGCTAAGCATCCTTTCTCTACTTTCAGCAATGGTACTGCTTTATGAATTCGGCCTCAAATACAATTACTTCTTTATGCAGATTTACAAACACCAGAAGCATTCTTATAATAACCTTGGTTGCTTGAACTGGTTGCACGCTATGCAATCGCTTCAGAAAGAGAAATCCATTTTCTTTTGCAAATACACTAACAGTGGGAACACTGGATAAAAATACCCACCGAAGAGCAACTATTTCAATTCAAAACACTGAACATTTAGAGGAAAAAGTAAAACCCAGTACTGTACAACTCCTGAATTGCTAATGTCTTAACCAGCTGATCTTGGTGACCTAAAGCTACTGTCAGCTGTAGAGGTGACAGGTACCTGGTCACTAGGCACAAACACGGAGAAACAGACTTGCACATCCAAATACAACAATTCTGTTGACAAAAATAAGAATTTCAGGCATGAGTGGTGTTAAATTAGCAGCGTTATCCAATGATTTGGAAAAACGATATGGGACTGAGGTATGAGAAATGAAGCAATGTATGAAGCAAGCTATAACTTACCACTCCCTGAAGGAAAAGAGTTCTCTACATAACATTTAAGTACAATCCTGCTGGTTTGTTACAGTTTGTGTTCCAGAAGCTGGTCTAAAATTCACAGTGAATTGTTATGAATCTCCAAAGCCCTAAATTCTCGGTTGTTAAACTGACAGGTGGTTAAGCATTTCAATGCCCAGTGGGCTCCAGTGGGATCTTCCCAAAGTGATGGATGAGGCTTGGATACTAAATCCACGCCCAGGTCCCAGGAGCTTTGAAGAAGGAAGAGATGGCACACCTGCCTATGGGAATCACCTTTGCCCTTGGGTCACTAAGGACTTTGAAAGACTGACTTTCAAGGGAAAGGGATTCCCAGAAGGGCCATGGGAACTGTAGCTGGTGTTGCAAAACTGCAACATGCATAAACCCGTGTGTGTGTGTGTGTGTGTGTGTGTGTGTGTGTGTGTGTGCGCGTGCATATGTGCGTGAGCACTTGGGAGAGATGGATGGTAGCTACTCACAGTTTCAAGTTCTAGGTCACACCACTGAGCAGATTTTTTTACAGCATTACTTAAAGAAATGTACTCTCTAGCTTTAAATACTAAGTTAAGTGTTACACCAGGAAAAGAAAGCAGGTCCTGGCACTACATCCCCCAGAGCACCCCCGGCACTTTTACCCTGTGCCAGTCTTACCCCACCCCCACCCCCCTCCCGTCCCAGAGGCCCCCTCCTTCTGGGTTGGTGGTTCTGTTCCAGGAGCCTCCACTTCCCCTTGACTCACTTTGCCATGGGCTCTAGCTAGACTTCTTGTTGCCACAGCCCTGCCCCCTGCAGAGCCTATATGTCGGACAATTCTGCGTTGGGCTGCTGGGGATGCAGGAAATGGCCCATGGAGGGTGACTGCAATAGTTGGGGTGCCTGGAAAAGCCCTGGGGTCTGACTTCCCTGGACTGCCTCAGGAGTATGAATCTGTGGAAAGAAAAAGGGGGCAAGATGGAGTCTTTGGGCCAATGCCTTTGGCTCCTTGGCTAATACCTGAAAAAGTACCACCTTGGATGGGGAATCCTTGAGATATTGGGGCCCATTTTAGACAAGCTAGGCCCAGAGATCATCATCGGGGGAGCAGAGGTGGGTTCTGCTGTCACATGCTCAGACCCCAGGCTTCTCACCTGCTCCTCTTCTCATTCTTTGGGTCTTTGTTAAAGGTCTACTTCTCTCGGGTCCCACAGCCCTTTACTTGTTCCTGCCTTCTCCAAAGTCATGGAGCACTTAACATTCCTTGGAGTCAGGGGACTTGGGGGTACACTCTGACCCTGTCACTTCCCACCTGTGAGATCCTAGGCAAGTCCCTTTACCCTTCTCAGCCTCTTCTGTCAAAGGGAGACAACACCTGTGCCACCTATACCATGGGGTTTTTCTGATGAAAGTGCTTTGGAAACCATCAAAGCACTAGCTTAAGAGGTGCTAGCAGAAGCTGTAGCAAATTCACTACTGGGGGAGACCCTTTGGCTACTGTTCTCTCCCTTTTAAAGATGAGGAAACTGAGGTTAAGACGTTGCCCAGTGTCATCCAACTAGGATGCTCCATGTTCTTTGCCATGTGTTCATCTTGCCTCTCTGTTACATGAGAGCAGAGCTGAGCACACAGTAGGCACTGGCAAGTGATGATGGCAGCTTATGACCATGTTGACTGGGAAGCTCAAAGTCCACTGGGACAGAATGAAACTTCTTTGTTTGTTATCAAGGACAGTGGGATTTGGTGAGCAAATGAACAATGTAAGTAAGCTGGCAGGTAGAATGTGAAAAGAACAAACTGCTTGCAAGTGTTCCTGTGGCACCATACCCACCAACAGACAAGAATCCCTGGTTTCTCTCATCAATAAAACTGATCTGTGGGGCCCTGGCTTAGTGCGGCCCTTTCTGCATGGTCTTTTGCTAACCAAGTCTGTGCTAGTGGGAGAGCTGCCATGCTTTAGCGTTCTCTAATTTAAACATCATTAAGTCAGACTGCCCTTTACTCCCCCCCCCCAGCCCATTAGTCTTGTTTAGTGAGGTCTGATGGGGTTGGCATGTCCAGGGACAGCAAGAAACACTATTCCTAAGAGGAGACTTCAATTAGACTATAAGTGTACAAATGTTTGGAGAGAACTTGTTATACCCATGACAACTTACTGGGTGCCATGGAATCTTTCTTCAAGGTGGTCTTTTTTTGGGGGGAATAGCATCTCAGGCTGAAGCCACCAGCCCCTCATGGTGGCCCCTCAGGGGAAGCTCAGCCAAAGCAAATGCTCTCTTGGCAAACAGTTCTATCTCCCCCAGGATCACTGAGAGCTGCCACTGAGGCTAGAGAGGCTCATTTGTCACAGTCAGCTTGATTTCCAAGGCAAAATCAAACCATCAAGTTTTAAGGAATGGAGGAAAGAAAACTGGGAGGAGACAGGAGCCCGTTTTTGGAGTATTGGTTGGGGGAACTGGGGATGTTGAACTTTGGAGGTTTTTTTTTTTCTCTTTGGGGTAGGGACTTCAAGTTTCTGAAGGGCTGCCCCATGGAATAGGAATGTTTAGACTTGGGTCTGCCTGGTTTTAGAGAACAGAACTGGGAACACCGGGTCGAAGATTCAGAGAGGGAAAATCCCAGCTCAACAAAAGGGAAAACTTCCTGGCCATGTGCGTCCAAAGGGGAGCTGAACTGGCTTGGAATGTAATGAGTTCCCCATTACTAGACACCAGTGGACCACTTCTCAGAGATGGGGGGTCAGGGAGGGGGCTGGACTTAATGACCTCAGAGGCCTATTCTAAAGCTACAATGCTCCAAAAGCACACTCCGGCACAAAAGTGTTTCTGCAAAGGTTAGAGAGCAGCATCTTATGTGAAATGTAATGGTGAGGGCTCATTAGTTAAATAAGCTCTGGGGTGAATCCTTTGCTAAGGTGATGGATGCTTAGTTTCCAGGGGCATCTGCCACTTGACAACTGTGAATTATTGGCCTTTTAAAAAAATAAGGTTCAGATTTCATAGAGCTGGGAGGGTCTACCTCTGTAGGAACACAAGGCTACCCTGGGGACGCCAGGTTTACATCTGCACTGAGTCCTGCGGTCATACCCACTTAGCCACTGGAGGTCCCTTCTTCACTCTAGCCTCTCCTGCCCAGATCCCACTGCTGATCAGAGGGTAGTGGGTTGAAAATACTAGCAGCAGGTCCCTATGCTCCTGCTGAGGACATTACCTGAAGGCAGACCTCACTCTGGGGGACCTGGGGCGGTTGCCACTGCTGGACAGGGAGCTGCTGTGTGTCAAGGATGGCTAAGTCAGTGGTTGGAATGAACATGGTGGGAGTAAATGCTGAAGGCGGAGGCAGAAGCTGATCATCTTGGAGAAACCTGTAGGAGCAGAAAAGGAGTATAAGTGATACATAGGTATTAACTCAGAAATCAAACCCCGTGCTGCTATTAAAAATGTTTCTGCAAACCAGCTCAAATCCCTGCCAACAGACGCTATTAAAAACAGGTTTTATCAACAACCTCAGACCATCAACCATAAATGCTATTAAAATGTTTTATCAATGGTCTCAGATTATTGCCAATACATGCTTGAGGCACATGTAAATTTCTCTATCTCAATGAAGGCTTGCCAGTCATGTTCAAGTGAGTCTACAAGAAGATCAAGCTGTCCTGGGACCCAAGATATCACTAATCTCCAAGCTGTGGGTCATGGTGATGATTAGATTCTTGGGAAAGGCGAAGATGGAACAAATGCGCCCACTGACAAGTAGCAGAGTCTCTTCTCTCAGGCAGTGGGAGAAATTCACATAGACTAGGATGTCAGACTTGCCTCTCCCATGAGTTCCCAGTGTACTTTGGGGTAGTCACTCTGACTCCTAAGAGTGCTAGCTCCTTTCTCTGTAAAAGAGGGATACTACCTATCCCACACAGGTTGGTTAGGAGAAAATGTAGACTCAGGCACTAGGAGCTCCGAGGGAATTTTGAAATCAGCCAAGCCAAACCTTTCTCTTTACAGATTAGATAGAGAAACTGAGACCTGGGAGGACCAGCAGTTTAACTCCCTATGTGACTATAGTAAAGTGATAAAGAAGAAACTCCTTATGGAATCCAGTGTTCTGTCTCCCACTCCACAACATCCCAGGCTTTTTTGTCTTTCTTTTTGAAAATTTCCGAGTTCTCATACTCTACACAAAGACTTAGAGTCTTGGTTTCAAAACAGATTCTTCCATTCTCCTAAATGCACATGAGCCTTGCCCATGAATGTTGAAATCACCCGGGAAAGGCTCTACACCAAGCCTGTACAACATATGGCCTGTGGGCCATATGCTGTGCAGGCCTGCTCCATGCCACAGGCTGGAGAATCAGAGGTATATTTAAATAGCCTTAACCAAATTTGCTTCAAAGGGCTTTCTTAGGAAATCCAATCATTCATTCAATGAGTTCAGTTAAGCACAAGGGGATTCAGAGACAAAAATAAAAATGGTTCTTGCCCTCAAGGAGCTTATTTGTATCCCATAAATGGACAGAAGCAATATGATCCCAAGATATGTTCATATCTAGCACTAAGAGAATATAGGCAGGGCTTATTATTTCCTAATGAGGGGAAAATCATCACAGGAACCAATGGAGAAAACACTGAACTTGGAGGTCAAAGGCCTGGGTACAGGTTCCTACTCTGGCACTTAACTACATGAATTCACACAAGGTGCTCTGCCTTTTTAAGCCTCAGTTTCCATTTATAAAATGAAGGTATTGATCTTCGCACTTATCTCGCACTGATGGCTGGAGGAAAGCACTCTGTGGGAGCTGGATGGGCCATAGTGGCCTGGGCCCATAATTTGACTGGGTAGGCAGAGGATGATGGATTGCCTGGGGTCAGGAGTTCTGAGCTACAGTAGGGCTAAGAACAGGGTGCCACCAGCCCCCCCCCCACCAGGAGGGCCAAACAAGCCCAAGGCAGAAACAGCAGGTCAAAGCTCTCTTTCTGATTGGTAGTGAGATCATGCCCATGAGTGGCAGGCAGCTGTAGTTCCAGCCTGGGTGAGATAGGAAGAGCCAGAATCCAAAGAAAAATTCATTTAGCAAGCTCTCAAACACCATATAGATGCGAGTGCTAATTAGCCATCCTCTAAAAGAAGGAGTAGAAGTTACCTAGTTACTCAGTAGAAGAGCTGGGGACCCAAACTCAGGGCTTCTGATTTTGACTTCCAGCCATGTTCTTCTCAGTAGACCACATTAAGGTGACATTATCTTTGGATTTTAAGACAGGCTGAGGAAAAAGTCGAAAGGGCTTCTGGAACTGAGACCCAGAAAGCAGAGCAAGGGGTGGACACTGCTCTATCTCTAACCCTTAACTTCCATATGGCAATAGAAGGTGGCAGACTCTCAGCACTCCAAAGGCCCCCTGGACTTCTTCCTGTTAATGGACAGAGAATATGGCCACATTCATTGTGTCACTCTCTAGGACTCCATCTATTAGCCTGGCTGGGTCTAAGCATAGATGGACATTCTGCTAGTGGTTTAAACCCTTCCCCCTCACTAATCAGCAGCGGTGGGTAGAAACCATCATTGGTCTGTTCTGGTCACCAGAAGGGCATGCAAATTTGGCAATAAACTGCAGGCTTCAGAGGCATTTGGCTGGAGAACACTGAACACTGCTCCCATACCTTCAGCCTGGGCTGCTATGAGCCCCAGCATAGCAGTTTGGTTTCTCTAAGAAGGGCCCAACTCTGTCCTTATTTGGGGACATCAACTGGATCTCTTATAAGTCCTAGATGTTTTCAAAATTTCACTGATGTGGTTAATTCTACATCTTAAAAGGACACCAATCTTTGTCTAGCTACTAATTTGTCAGATGTTTTCATCTTTACTTCTTCCCATTTCTTACAGGGAGGTAACCTTCAATATTTTCCAAAAGATTAGAACAAAATAGGCCTTATGCTTTGATCCAACCACTAGAAAAATGTCCCGACTAAGATGTGCTTGGTCTGTTGGAAGCCAGATAGGGCTGTTCTGGGGGGACTGCTCACTTCTGGGGGCTGGGTGTGACAATCAGGGGGGAGAAGGGACAATTGGACCTAGCTCCTACTTGGAGGGCCCCCTCCAGCTCAGTCTTGTGAATGTCACCTATCAGTGCGACTACTTGTTGGCCTTTAGAGACAAAGCCTAAGAGGGCAGAAATAAGTCATGCCATTTGATTTCCCTGATAGGCAGCAATACGAGGAAAGAAACAACGACCTTTGGGTAACCAAATCATATAAGAAATAAGAATTTTGAAAAAAGCGTGATCAAAGAATAAACAAACGGCAGCTCTTTCTCTTCTAAAACTTTCCAAAGTCAGAGCAAACATCCTTTAGGACTGCCAGAAAAGAACTAACTGAATATCAAAGCTGACCTCTAGCACCAATCCAAATCAACATGAATCTGGGCCGCGCTGAAGTCATTCTGTGCATCAGTTACCACTAACGTGAGTGAAGGTTTCCTTCAGGGAAAGCTCTTTATCCCTGCTGGGATAAAATGAGAGAGGGTCTGGATTTCACTCAGCTTCCCCATTATATGTCAAGTACCAGAGAGGGCCTCCAAGGATCACTGGCCTGGAGGGCATAGCAAAGTTTCATGATCAGTGCCTTGAGGTAAGACAAGGCCACCCTTTTTGTAGGGTGGTCAGATGCCATCCCACTACTTTTTCGCTATCTCACTTTATGCCCCACTGAGCTACACGACAGTGGATGAGGAACCTACTGCTTTGTATGTAATAATAAATAAAAACAAATGGTTTAATAAAGCAGGGTGGGGAACCTGGGGCCTTGAGGCCACATGTGGCCTTCTAGGTCCTTGGTTGCAGCCTTTTGTCTGAGTCCAAATTTTAGGGAACAAATCCTTTTATGAAGGGGATTTGTTCTATGAAGTTTGGATTCAGAGGGCCACACTTAAGGGCCTATAGGGCCACACATGGCCTTGAGGCCACAGGCTCCTTACACGTGCTTTAAACAATCGAACATCATAGAACTAGCAGTTCTCAGAACTTTGAACGATTATTCAGTCCCAGCCCTCTCAGAGAGGTAAGGGAACTGAGGCTCAGAACAATTAAACAATCAACAAGCATCTAGTAAGTGCCTACTATGTGCTACTCTCTGGGGACACAAATAAACCGGTTCCTAATAAGGAAGACAACATGAGCAATAGTTGCCTAAGAATATACAAAATAAATAAAAAGAAAATAAATCTGAAATAGTTAAATATGAAAGGGCGGGCAGAGATCAGAAAGGACTTCATGTAGAAGGTGGTGCTTAAGCTGAGTCTTAGAGGAAGAATGATTCTGGGAGGGAAACAGGAAGTACATGCCAGGCATGGGCACAGCCAGTGCAAAGACATGGAGGTGGGAGATGGGATATGGTGAGTGAGGAACAGAGAGGAGGCCAGTTTGGGTGGGCTGTGAAGTACAACAGGGGAGGAATATGCAGTGGGGCAGGAAAGAAGAGGTGGGAGCAAAGTTCTGAAGGGGCTTCACAAACTAAGCAGAGGAAATGTATCTTTGATTCTAGAGGCAATATACTAAGTTACATGGTCAGATCTATACTTCAGGAAAATCACTTTGGCAGCTGCGTGTAGGAAGGACTGGAGTGGGGAAAGACGTGAGACAGGGAGAGCAATTAGGAGGTCATTCCAATAATTTAACAGATAGCTGACGAGGGCTGTGGGAGCAGAGAGAAGGGGCTGGCTGAGAGAGAGGTCTGGACATAGAAATTCCAAGATTCAGCAGCTTCTTAGCTATGTGGTCTTGATAAGACACTGATGTCACAAACCCGGGGGACAGAAAAACGGTGGTGCCCTAGACAGAACTAGGAAAGTCCAGCAGGTAGGAACACTTAGGAGAAAGAGAAGGAATTCTGTTTTAGACATCTTGAATATGAAATCTCTGAAGACAGACATTTAGTTGGTCACGTGGACGCTATCATTTGATGATCAGGGACAAGACTAGGGGCTCGATGTATAGGACTAGGAGTCATCTACATAGAGATAAGAATAAAATCCATGGGAGCTGATGAGGTTGCCAGGAGCAAGAGTATAGCCAGAGAACAGTGGGGGGTGTGTCTTGGACAGGGCCTTGGTGAACATCATAGCTGGGAGGGGGGTGATCTGTATGACTAGATGAGAATAGTACTGGACAGTAGAGGCAAAGGAGACTGAGAAGAGGTCAGAAAGGCAGGAGCAGAACCAAGGCGGGACAGAGAGGACAGAGTATCCAAGAGTAGCTGAAGGTAAGGGAAGAGACAGAGAAGGAACTCCCTGGCATCCCATCCAACAACTGCCACCAACCCATGAATGTCTTACCCAAGAGTGATATCTTGTTCATATTCAATCGGCTGTTGAATCAGATCAATTGGCAGTTCAGCCGAAACAGTGATGGAGTATGTCTCAGAAAACAACATTGGGTCACCATAGAGAGGCATGGAGATTCTAGTGCTCTCTGGCAGACATATTTCCTGTATGTCATTTTCATTTATTACATGCTGCTGCTGTTGCTGCTGCTGCTCTGGTTGCTGCTGCTGCTTTAAAAATAAAAGAGATTTCTAATTATTGATGAAATAGAAAGCAAAACCACAGGACAAAAGCTGACACGTCATCACAATTTCTTAATGAAATGTCCCTCCCTATCTATGGATGTTGGTGTCTAGCGCAAAGCCTGCATGGGCCCCCACACACCCAGCTATGTCAGTCTGCCTCCCTGTCCAAGGGCCAAATGCATATACAGGTAAGTGTACAATCCATGAGCTCCCTAAATTCAAACTGGGAACAACTTTAGTAGACCAGAGCTAGAATGGTAGGCCCTGAGGACAGATCCCCAAAACAAAGTTCACAGAATTCCTGGAAAGCTGGGGCTCCCCAGCTTCCAAGTTACTCGAAGGGCTTCATTGTACCTGGCTGGGGGTAATGCAAGGCTCCCCAAGGAATTGGACTGAAGGTATGGTTGAGGTTCTGTAAGGTTCGGGCTCCAGGAAAACAGGCTGGGATTTTGTTGCTGTCTTGCGTGCTCTGGGTCTCCGCTGGGATGCCTTTTTTGGTTTCAGTTTGGGAGGCTTGAAGTTCAATGATGCAGGTGACTTTAACAACATCTGCAGGGGGGGGGGGAGGAAGAAGAAAAAGTTGAGTAAAAGGCCGAGGCTGCACTTCCAATCAGCATTAACTTTGATGTGAACCATTACTCTGGCCCAACTTCTCAGCAAGTAAGTACATTCTGGGAATGAAGACAGGTTATCAAGATGGGCATGGAAATGGGAAATGGAATGCAATGTCTGAGACACAGAGAAAAGGCCAATTTGGCTAGACTAGAGAGTGTGGGAAAAGTGAGTGATGAATGCAGAATGAGTCTGAAGAGGAAGAGAGTAGACTCAGGTTGTGAAGGGCTTGACAAGCCAAATGCAGAAGTTTACAGCTTATCCTAGAGGCAATGGGAGTCACTGGAGTTTAGTGAGGTGATGGTAGGGCCTAGTGAAAATGTTAATGGCAGGAAGTGGGGGGGGGGGTACATGAATTAGGACAGACATTCACTAAGTGCTTACTATGTGCCTGGCACTATGGTCAGTGAATTATAAATATTTCACTGGATAATTTTAATGATGTGAGATGCTTGGATAACTTTAAGGCAGAAGTAGAAGAACCAGCAGAGAAGAAATGCTTGAAGACTGGAGGGTGGAGGGAGATTAGGAAAGAGGCAATCTGCTGGAGAAGATGGGGGAGATAAGATCAAGACCACATGTAGAGGGGGGTGGCCATGGCAAAGAGAAGGGCTAAATCATTGTCAGAGACGAAGAAGGGAAGAGTATGGGACAATGTCAAGGACACTTGAAATAAACAGAAGGAAAGAAAGGAAGTAAAGGAAGGAACAAAGTCCTTGGCTAAGAAGGTGGGAGGCTTGGGGAGAAAAGAGAGGATTTGGAAAAGCCTTTGTGGGCAGGGAGATCAGGAACTCAGTAGGGAGGAATAAAATGACTGTCTTGCTGCAATGAGAGCCCAGCTGAGATTGGACAACATAGTTATAGAAGACCTAGTCAGCACAGTCGTGTGACTTCTTTACTGGATCATTCACCATCCAAAATGAGGAATATGAAAACTGGTTACACTTTGCATCAGTGTAACATCAAGCCATCAGTGAGTATTTATCACACTCTATGTGCGCAGCATTGTACTAAGTGCTGGAGAAACAACAAAGGCAAAAACCAGCCCCATCCTCATGGAGTTCACATTTAAAGGGGGTGATGGTGCATATGTGTGTCTATGTATTATGTGTGTATGTGTGTGTTATTTACACACATATGCAGACACAGAAGAAATATACGGGAACTGTAGAGGAGAAGATACTTATAGCTGGGGGTGGGGTAGGAATAGCTAAGTTTTAAAGGAAATCACACATGCCAAGAAGTGGCAGTAAGAAGCAAGAACATTCCAGGCATGGAGAACAACAAGAGCAAAGACACAGAGTCATGTGGAGTAATGGAGTGTCATCTGCACAAGGAACAGAAAAGAGGCCAGTGTAGCTGGGTCACAGTATATGGAAGGGAGTATGGTGCAAGAAGACTGGAAAGGTAGGAAGGAACCAGGTTGTAAAGAGCTTTAAAATCCAAACAGAAGATTTTATATTTAATCCTGAAGGTAGTAAGAGTTTGAATGTGTTTGTCATTGTGAGGGGATGTGTCATAACTGGACCTGTACTTTGGGAAAATCACTTTGGTGGCTGAATGGAGAATGGATTGGAGCATGGAGGGACTTGTGGCAGGAGACCCACCAGTAGCTATTGCAATAATCAAGGCACAAGGTGATGAGGGCCTGCACCAGAGTGGGGGCAGTGTCAGAGGTGTGGGGGATACACTGGAGAGATGTTATGAAGGTAGAAAGTACAAGATTTGGAACAGATTGAATATAGAGGGTGAGCACAAGTGAAGAGTCAAGGACAAAACCTAGGTTTGGAGCCTGAGTGACTGGAGGAAGGATGAGAGGACAGCAAAGAAAGATCTAGGATGAGAATTCCAGGAAACGGGAGGATCAAGTGAGGGTTTTTTGAGCACAACAGAGATGGGGGTATGCTTGTCAACAGGAAGGAACCAGTAAATGGGTAGAGATTGGAGAATACTAGATAGAGTGGGGATGCTGGTGGGGGCAATCTGCTGGAAAAGATGGGAGGATGAAGGGTACATGTAAAGCAAGCAAGGCCTTGGCAAGAAGATAGAGAGGGAGAGCATTGTCAAAGAGATGTGAGGTAAAGAAGGGAAAAAAAGTTTGATGAGGACAGGGAGCATCATGGGAGGCAGGAAAAGAGAGAACCACCAATGAGGTGAATGGGCCAGAAAAGCAATTGGAGAGCAGTGAAAGGATTGCCTTCCTGTCCAAAGGTCAGACAGAGATTAGATAGCATAAATTTGTAGTTAATGCATTCAGCAAAGTTTCCTAACTTTCTCCAGCTCCTTTCAGTAACACATAAACAGGAGCAAAAGGAGTCACATGATAAGAATAATATGGGTCTCAAGTTTGGCAAGGCACCATCCCATCATCAGAGATGTCTCTTTGCTCGTCCAAAGTTCAGGCAGCTAGGTAGCCCAGAGGACCAGTGCTGGCCTGGGAGTCAGGAAGACCCGACTTTAAAACCTTTCTCAAATACTTATTTAGCTGTGTGACCCTGGGTGAGTCAATCAGCCTCTCAGCCTACCTCGCAGAGTTATTGCGACAATCAAATGAGATATCATTCATAAAGCACTTTGCAAAACTTAAAACTGCATGCCAGACATTTGACCTCTTTGAGGATTAAAGATTTAATGTGGAAAAAACTCAACAAGCACCACCCACCAAAAGTGGGCTTCCATACTTTCCTTGTACTGCTGGTGACCAGTACCACCTCCACTCCTCCTCCTACTCCATTGTAAGTGCTTTTCCAAACGTCAGGCCAATTCCTTCAAACACCAATTGTGAAATTGCCAAGACAAAAGGTTACCCAAAGGCAAGAAGGGCCACGTGCAGCTTGCTTGCTCACCTCCCCACTGGGGGAAAATTTTCCAAGAAGCTAGGGAGCTGTGGCTGTATGTGACTAGCCAGGTACCTGCTTCCCGAGGCAAGTGCTTGGTAAGCCTTAGGACAATGGGGACCTGAGAGTGGTGGTGATTGTTACTGGCAAAAACATTCCTATCTACAACTTTTATCATACAAACGCTGAGATGACCCAGACTTTTGAGCTAACAGGAAACCCAACTGGTCCAAAGTTACATCTGATACCTGGGTGCTTCTCACTCACTGCTCATGTCTGCTTTATCACCCACCATTTGGATGCAAAGTACAATTGTTAGAGCTTTTCTCCCCCAGAAGGTTTCTGGCAGACTCAGGCCCCATCCTCGGGTGACAGAGGTTGCCTCCAGTGTCCAGTCTCTTCTCTTAGGCTCTCCCAAATCCAGTGCCCTCCAATCTCCCCTACTGAGGTCTCCTCCTCAGGCCTCTCCAGCCTTGGTCTTTTCCAAATCTCTTCCTTGTTTAGCTGTTCTCATCTTCCATTCCATACTAGGTCACAGCTAATTTGTTTCAGAAAATAACCCAGCCTAGTTTGTGAATGTTTCTGTCCTAGGGCTTCTGTACAATTTTAGCCAGGACTTTAGTAAGGAGACATTGAAACCTGAGGTGCTGACCCCAATGGTGGGAATTTCAAGCACTGCCAGGACAACAGGAGAGACTTTTAGGGGCAAGTGGGACCTCCCAGTCTAGGACCTCTCCAGTGATCTTAGAATTTTGCTGGACACCTTGTGGTCTTGACCTGGCTTCCTCTTTGCCACAGCTACTGATCTTTGCATTTGCATAGGAAGCATGTGACAAAGGGGAGACAGGTCCAGCCTTGGGAGTCAGAAAAACTTGGGTTCTGATCCTACATCCAACACTCCCGGGGCAAGTGACTTTCTCTCTCTGGGCCTCCACTGTAACATGCGGGAGTTGGGTCCAAGGAGCTCTCAGGTCTAGGATCTAGGTCTGGGATCCTATGACCTTATGGACGCTGACCTGGATTCCTGAATGTTCCCTTGCCTAATGGTCTGGTATGCCTAACCCTCACCCATACTGGAACTTGAGGGCCAAAGGAGATAACAAACCCACCCCAGTAGCTCAGTTGAAGAGGCTTAAGCCCTTTCCCATGACACTAGAGCCAACGAGAGCACAGTGTTGATAATCTATCCGGGAGGAACCAAGACCCCATGGGATTTGGGAGAACGGGCTCATTTTGATCAACATGGATAATCCCGCAGTGTCTTTGTGCACCATGCTGACTATTCTCCATAGGGCAGCTGGCCTGCATTACCTTGAACTGTGTGTCAATTTGACACCACATGTGGAGATTGACTTCCCTCACAATGCAGCATTTCTGAAAAACCAACATGATTTCTTTCCTTCTAATTTCTCCAAGGTCTGTTACTGGTAGAAAGGAATTTGTCTTTAGTCACTTCCTGACCCCTCCTGGATCAGAAAGCCCAGAATGCTATCAAAGAATGTAAAAAGAAGATAATGAGGTGTCTAACTAAAAGATGCCCAGCCATGCCCAGCAGATACCTTTATGAGTGGTGAATGAGTTCCTTGATTGAATTGAAAGGGGAACTATGCCTCCAGGGGACCCTTAAAAGTAAGTCAGTTTGAAAATGACTTTAGTTCAGAAGAGTCCAAGCTAAGAAGAGCTTTCTGAGTGTGACCTGTGTGCCTAGACCAGAGGGCAGCAAACAGACTATAAACTCCCTGCCTCCATGCCTTTGAGTGGCAGAGGTGGCATGAAAAGTGCCCTGCCTAGCACTCACTGGGTCCTTAGAGGACCCAGCCTTTCAAGTCTAATGCTCCCTCCCCTCTCATATGGAATTTTTCCTCAAGCCCTCCTCAGTCCTGTTGCCTTGTCTCTCAGACCTTCCAAAGCACTGGATCTGTACTTCTAATGCACTTATCATACATAAAAGTTCTTTCTGTGCTCCTGCCTCATCCCTCTACTAAACTGGAAGCTCTCTGAGGACAGAGATTGGGTCTTTCCTAAACTTTTTATCTCCTCCAGAACCAAACAGGGCTCTACCACACGTGGAACCATTCCCACAATCTGTTTTAGCCAGTCCTGACTGAAAAAGCAACAAAGATAGGTCTGAAGTCCACCAAATCACCAGCAACAATACTTCCCTTTCAAGGCCTCGTGCTTCATTTTGGAAGCCGACTCTATGTGCTGTGCCCAATTTGTCAATGAATCTCTCCCAGTCAGCTCCACCATTAAGTACGGAGCTCCATTGTGTCAAAGAAAATGCCGGGGTGGGGGGCTCTGAGTTTTTTTCTCCCATGTACAGACAATCTTCCTGCCACTCCAAAGTAAGAATGCGGAGTGAAGGCTGAAGCAGAGAAAGGGCTTATTTTCCAATTCTTTGACCTGGGGCTAGAAATGAGAATGTACAGAGCACAAGAGAATCACTTGAGGAAAATGCCAAGGAAAGATCTGCTTTCTGGGGGGTGCAGGCCAGATGCTGGCTTTGCTGGAAAGGAGCCGAGCGGCCCTTGTTGACGCACTTGGAAGTCAGGATCTTGCACAGTCTGCAGACACTCCTTGATTGCAAGGAGATCTGCTTCTGGGTTTCAATGTCGGCCTGTAATGCCCAAGTTCGTCCTTCCAGCTCTTCCTTGAGCTGCTGCATCACCCCAAGCTCCTCTGGGGAGAGGAAATTAGGCTCCAAAGAGAAGCCATTGGTTGGAAAAAGCTGGGCCCACTCACTACTTTCCAGAGGCAAATCCTACCCTAAAAATGCTAAGGAAATGAGGGTCTTTTAGGTTCTGTAGTATGGTGAAAGAGCACGGATGGAGAAGCAAAGGATATAAATTCAGATCCTCACTGGGACACTGGGCCAATCCCAATCTCTCCAGGTCTGTTTCCTCAGCTTTGGTAAAAATGAGGTGCTGGACCAAATGACTTCTGCCCCCTTCCAGCTTTAAGCACTCTAAATGTTAGGGCTGAAAAGAACCTCACATGTCACCTGATAGAGTTCATCCAACTTCCCCATTTTACAGAGAAGGTAACTGAGGCTCAGAGGGGCAGGCGCTTGCAAGGTGGTGGCAAAGCCAGCATTAAAACTGAAGCCTCTTCCCTTGCCAGGCCAGAACTTTTTCCATTACACAACACAGCATCCAAAGAGGCAGGAAAGTAACCCACAAAGTTTTGCTCTCAGATGGGGTCACAAACACCGGTGAGGCAAATTTAGAATCTAATCTAGCTCTCTTGTGAGTAATATAAATTATAGTGTTTCAGTTAATACCTCTCCTTTTTATTCTGAAAAATCTAATGTTCATCTTGGAAAATTGCCTCTTTGCTGAGCATTTAGATGAATCATCCTGTAAGTGGCATTTTGATGGCTTGGGAGGGGGGAGGAAGGCTCTGCTTGCCATGTGAAGGGGCAACAATTGTATTGTCTCTGATTCCCCCCTCTCAGCAGCCACCTTCAGAAGTGGAGGTGGCCATGGCTCAACCCTGAATTGGGCCTGCTAATTCAGCAGAAGTCTGGGGGAACATGGCTCTTTATTCTATTCATTCTTTCAAACTGCACATCATACCAGCTCCCCCTAAAGAGGAGAGGGGAACATTTCTAAAGCACTTAAAGCTTTACATGAAATACCAGGTAGGATAATTATGATTATCTGGCTTTTTATGGACTCGGATCTAGAGGTTGGGAGAATTAAGGTAATTTACCAGGTCACACAGCCAGTAATGTCAGAACCAGGCCTTGAACTCAGATCTCCAGATTCCAAGAACAGAGTTTGGACTCACACTGACTCTAGGCCCAGGGCTTACGAGGCAGATAGCATGCTAATCCTGAGGCCCAAGCTCAGCACCACTAGATACTCCAATGACAACAGCATCATTGTTCAAAGCCTTCTTTTCCTCCTTCCCCTCCCTATCTTCTCCCCTTGGTTCACTGGCTTACTTGGTGGGGTCAGGCAAGTTACTTAATACCAGGATGTCGACAATATCACTTTCCTCTACCCCCTTCCCCAATTCCTAACTGGGATAATACAGTCAACTCACCCCACAATTTAAGGAAGGAGATTGTTTAAAAACAGTATGGGTGAGAAGAATTAAAATGGAGTGTGCAGACTACACACAACTAGTGTCATTAGACTTGTTCAACTGAATTGGAAAAAAAATAAAAGACTAAAGAGCAACGAGAAAAAAAATAGGAAGAGAAGCCCCTTCTCTGATGCTATCTATGACTTGTCTCCCAACCTAAAAGAAGGTTGAAAGAAAAATATCTTAGCTTCTGGTTGAGAGGGAAGCATGGGTATTTTCCTTGAGGCCACATGATGTGCAGCAAGATGCTCAGCAAAGGTCTGAGGAAACAGCAGGCCCTGGGCAGGGCCATAAAGCAGAGACATGAATGAATGAGAAGCCTTTCCCGTGGGGTGGCCATTTGAGAGAGTTCACAAGGAAGGGAGAGGGTCCGAGATGTGAAGAAATAGCTTTCTGATATCGAGTCAACAGGGAAAATCAACATGGTGTGCTTGAGCTCATACGGCATACTCAGTTGGTTATGAGGCCCACTGAAGGAAAGACAGAAGTAGAAACCACAGCACAATCCCTGCTGGGGGGGGGGGTTGCGATGTTGGTGATGGTGATGTTGGTGGTGATGTTATGGTTGGTGGTGGTGACGTTATGGTTGGTAGTGGTGGTGGTAACTTTTGTTTCGGGAGATTAGGGATATAGATGGCAAACAGCAAGACAACAGAAGAAGACAGTACTTGATCTAGCAAAGTCTCATGGAATTCTGAATCTGAGCCTGGAGGACACAGGAGGCAGGCTGGTACAATGGAGGAAGACAGGGGCTAGAGTCACAAGACCTGCTCCATTTGCTTCCTCTTGGACCATGGACCTTTGCTACCCTTTCCCTTCCCTAGACCCACTTCCTCATCCTTGTGCATAACAGGTGTTCGGTTAGTATTTGCTGGACCAAACGCCTTTAAGAACCTGTTTCAACACTGCTGTACAGGCAGAGGCCCAGCTGTGCAGAACTTGCCAAGCTCTACATTAAGGCATTTCTGTTTGGTTGGGTATATATGAAATATCATGGAAATTCACAGTCTTTGAAGTCCAATAATGAAGATGCTCTGGGAATACCTGCCAAGCTTTTCCATCTTGCCACCAACCTTCTTCCATACCTACCCCAATTCCCCATTTCTCTTTCCTACTTTCGACCTAGGGATGGGCAGAATTAACCTCTGAGAGAGACGGAAAACACTGGCCTAAGCAAAACTTGTTCCCTTGCTCTCTGGGCAAGCTTGCTGTTTTACACCTTCCCTGGGAGCAGGAGGTATCTTTAAATGTTCTAGTTTAAAAAGTCCTTCTCCTGCACCTCCCACTTGGTTGCAGACTACATGTCAGAAACCCAGTGAACAGAAATAGGACTGCTAGCCAAACATCAGTGGCAAGTCTCCCCAGCCCCCTAGGGGAGGCTCTGGTGCCACTGGCCCCACAAAGCCTTCACTGGTCCACCCTGCACTCCTCCCCACCCCAGTCAGAAGGGTTATCTCTGTCTTCTAACCTCCTGAGTATACCAGCTCTTACATACTTAGCACATTGTATATAGGTATCCAAGTTATTTCAGACAAGCAAGGACTCTGTATTCCCCTACTTCCTCCCCCTCCCCAGCACCTAGCACAGGTGATTAATCACAGAGAAGGGACCTGAATACATTTCTGTTGAATCAAGGAATGAACAAGTGAATTACTTAAGCAGGGGTGATGACAATGCCCCCAAAGGTTGTCAGTGGCTAAAGGATTACAGGTCCAACAGGGACAACTTTGTTCTCCCATAATACAGAGACTGTTCCCCTGCTGTGGAAGGGGAAATGGAGGTCCCCCCCAACCAAGCAGCCTGGAGGGAGGTACCTGGGTACAGCTGCTGCTGCTGCTGGCTACCTCCAGGGAGAAGGCCTTGTCAAATGGCTCGGCTCCTTGTTCCATGGCCAGATCCCACCTCATCGGAGTCTTGCTGGATTTTTTTGGCTGCAGTGACAATTTGGCTGAGAGGGAATAATTCAAAAAACAACAGACAAAATCAGAATATCAGTATTAGAAGAGAGAACAGGGTGACTTTTTTTCTAATCTCATTACTAAGTCCCATCCTGAGAAGGTGGGAGAGATGGGCTGCTGGGCTGCTGACGACTCTAAGCACCTGGACTTCCTTTGCACAGCATGCAAACATCTGCTAAGAACTCATTTCTAAAAAAAGGCAGCCACAGATTAGATTCCATCCACAGAGGCACGAGCGGGGGCCTCGCACCTGTCTGCTTATACCTGGAACGCAAATATCTCTAGACTCATTGCCAGCTACTTTTCTGTTCTGTAGTGTTGTAGAAAAGATCAACTTTCTCTTCCTCCCTACAACTGTACAGAGGCTGGATCACTGAGTGGGGACATGAGGCAGAGAAAAGGTTGTTTTGCGAGTTTCTGCTTTTGGAAAAAATATATCATATGATTCTCAAAAAGAGAACACTAAATCCACTTACAATCCACCTCCAGATGGCAAAGTTGCACTGCATTACCTATAATTTTAAATAAAAGGACTCTGACAAGTGGTTCAGGGAAGCAGGCCACAGCAGAAAAGCAGCTTGGGCTTAGAGTCTATAGACCTAGGGTCCAGTCCTAGTTCCGGTGCTAAGTTGCTATAGAACCTTGGGGGAACCAGTAGGCTTTCCTGGGCCTCGGTTTCCTCATCTGTAAGAGGGCCCTGCCCACCTCCCAAAGTCATGAGCTTCAGATAATCTCCTGAGTGCGAACTCAAAGGCCCTACAGACATGAAGGGCCAATTATTACACCTTTTCATCAGGCCTCTGAAGTCCAACTGTCCACACTATTCTTCCAACTCCATTCTGGGCCCTTGAAATCACAGGGCAAGGGAAATTTCAGCCCTTGACAATTTAACCTGCATCGAAAACCTCAGCAGACTTGACAACCCTTCCTCTTGGAACCTGGGCCCTTTCTGACTCAGCTACATTCCAAATATCCCATTCTGGGGATTTGGGGAAGGCCCACCACCACTTTTAGAAAGCTCCACAGTTAAAGAGATCACTAAGGGGCTGAGTTTTGCTCTGCCTCCTGTCAGAGAAAGACTTCTACTCCTAAATTCGTTTGGGTCTATGAAGTGTATAGTTCCAGCTCCTTTTTCTACCTTTGAAAATAACAGCAGTGAATTTTGCAGCCCCCCACCCCTTTTTACTTCAACTATCCTATTCTGTTATCTTCAAGGGCACCCTGAATGCCCCCAAATCCTTTGTGCCCCACAATAGTAAGATATAATGAAAACCAACCACAATAACACTTGAGTCAGAAGACCTGGGTTCAAGTTCTGACTCTTATATGTACTAGCTGAGTGATCTTCATCTCTCTAAAACTCAGTTTCAACATCCACAAAACTGGGATATAAATTTGCCCTATCTATTCCAAGAGGTCACAGGATTTAAAGCTGGAAGTGCCCACAGAAGCCAGACTGTAGTAAGGCAATTCAGGAATGTGAGCCATTTCCTAGGCCAGGGGGTGGGGAACCTGCAGCCTCAAGGCCACATGTGGCCTTCTAGGTCATTGGGTGTCACCTTTTGCCCAAGTCCAAGTTTTACAGAACAACTTCCTTTATTAAGAGGACTTGTTCTGTGAAGTTTGAATTCACTCAGAGGCTGCATTTGGGGACCTAGAGGACCACAGGTGGCCTTGAGGCTACAGGTTTCCCATCCCTGTGCTAGCCTATCTCCTACACCTGGGCTACGCTCTCCCTGCCACTGCCAAGAAGCCCAGATGGAAGGCCCAACTCCACATTCTCCTCTCCCTTTTCCCCAGTCTCATACCTACCTGGCTTTCTTACTGACATATATCAAAGCTCCCCATGACAAAAGAGTCTCCGTATTAGTCTTGTGCCATTCAGAACCAGTCCACCTCTCTCTTCTACTGCTGTCACTCACTAGGGCTCCAGGACAGCAGAGTCAAGGTCCCCTGGTAGTGATGTCTGGCCTCACCATCCCAAGATTCAGACAGCAGTTGAGCCTGGCTACCCTTCTCTGACACATGTGGCCACTAGAGCTGGAGTGGGCCCAGGAGCAGTGGCCCATGTGATTACCATTTCTTTTCTCACCCCTTCTCCCTAAAAAAGGTCATGCACAGCTTCTCCTACCTAACTATATTTGACTAGAAAATTCGGGGAGTTCACTGGTTATAAAACTCCAGAAAAACAACTGAACCAACTTGCTACAAGGCATCAGTGCCCAAGGAGTTACACCTGCCCAGGATAACCTTGTGATGCCTCACTGGAATAGCACAGGATCAGGCACAATGATTTCCCCCACATTTCTACTATTTCTGAAGCAAATAAACCCTCCAGGTTCTGAGCAATGCTTCTTAAATGTCATCTCTTGAAAAACAAATTATAAAAAAACAAAGAAAGAAATAAAGCAACTTAACATCAACAATTAAACACAAAACCTATAGCTGGACTCTCTCAAGTGTACAATGGAGAAAACTGAAGAAACTCACACTATTCCTCCAGAGAATTGTGAGAAAGAGTATAAATCCTTATCAGATGCAAGTGAAAGGGGTAGCTGATAAAATATTGTATTTGCTAACATTTTAACCACTGATAAAACAATTTTTGGTGCTGGGTCTGGCTCCCCAGCAACAACTCTGAAAACCCAAAGATTAGGGAAATTCTTAAGAGCTTTGATGGTCAAATAGGACAGCATTTACAGGAGTATTTTCTTTGTGACGGCTCTTCCTTTGTAAAGTCTGATTTTTTCAGCAACATCGTAAGGGCCAACCTTGCAGTATACATACCTGCTGAACTGGACAGGCCCGGAAGGCATGGACCACAGGAGCCAAGGGAGGACCCCGATGCTCTCTCTCTGCTCACATCCAGGCTGTTTCCACACTGGGAAATATCCGTGAAACTATCAGAACTCTATTTTTGGTTTGTTTAGGAGAAAGAGAAAACAACATAAAACATCATTTCACTTTAAAGGAACAAAGAAGCCCCAAACTCAGCAGACTGGTTTACCCGAAGCTGGGTTCTTTCACACATACGACATTTACCCAACCTTGGACGTTGGCGTTATCAATTTAGTGCTAACCATGAAACCACTCATTCTCGTGTGGCACCTAAAATGACTGAATGTGACAAAGGGCAGAGAGCGTGGGCACCACAAGCTATGCATTTTCAAAATAAGCTCAAATAAAGGTGGCAATAGAGAGCCTTTGACGACATCACAACAAACAAACTGGTTAAAGTCTAAATGTCAAACAAAAGAGGTCCCCCTCTTTGCAATGGAATCTGAGTGGGAAACTCCAGCAGCAGCAAAGGATGGCAGTGAAAAGATGGCAAAGGTAGCTGCATGCCAAACCCCAGAGGTTTAGGGGAGAGGATGAGAGGGAAAACAGCAAGACCCCGGGAGACGTCCACCAAAGAGCTACGTCCTGGGAGGGCTCACATGTGCTCAGACTCCCTGGGCAGAATAAGGAGGTGCTTTTAGAGAGACTAGCATGGTATTCTGCACAGAGTAGGTGCTAAATCGAATAAATGCATTTGTAGCAGAATCAGAGTATGAGGCTTTTCCAAATCCATCTAATCCAGGCCTTCTTAAACTGGAATCTCTGAAGCAGGTGGTTTTTGATTTGTTTTATAATACTTTGATAGCAATATGTTAACGTAACTGGTATCCTTTGTAATCATCATGTTCCTGAGGGAGACATAGGCTTTTCCAGGCTTGCAAGGGGTCTAGGATACAACATGAGGTGAAGAACCTCTGAATTAAGGGAAGTTGCAGCCAGGGAGGCAATCACATGCTTTTTCAACATTTCGTTCTTCAAACTCAACTAGAAAGGAGCCACTAATCCCTACAGAAGGATCCCTGCAGGCCAGCCACATATTGACTTAGTTTTAAAATGTAATGTTATCTCTGTTTTACTTTATTTTGATTTATTTTGTTAAATATTTCCCAATTCCATTTTAATCTAGCTCAGGCCTTACTGTACGGCGGATGCCTGCTTGACACCTCTGTTTTAGCTCACCCTGACTTTATAAAAAAGTCATCTGGAACAGGGGGAAAATGAAGTTTGCACAGAATGTCTAAAATTAGGCTTGAGTTTTCTCATCCTAAAGGTATTTGGATGGGCGTGGTCTTAGGCAAGGAGGCATCCAGGGGGACCCAGATTAAATGGAAGGCAGAGAGAGGCCTATGCAAATGTGTAGGAGAATGGTCAGCAAGCCCCCCTCCTCAAGAAATTCTGTATAAGCTCCCTGAGGCCAGGTCCCATGGCTTATCCAAATATTCTACTTTCCAAGGGAATGAATGCAAACCTTCCCCTTATAGAAGACGCTGAATAAATGCTTGTTGAATTGTTATTTATTTAAAAAGCCATCTTAGTTCTGAAGGACTTTAAGATAAAAAAAAAAAGGCTGTCTACCTCCTGAGAAAGAACTGCCTGAGTCCAAGGGCAGATTGAGGCCTATACACCTATTTCTTTTCCTTATTATTCCTGGGTTGGTTGGTTTGTTAGTCCGTGTTTTCAGGACTGCACATGGATAGTCTATATCAAGTTGTTTACCTTCTCAAGTATAAGGAAGGGGAGAAAGGGGAGGGAAGAATTTGGAACTCAAAATTTTTTTTAAAATGTTAAAATTTTTGTTCATATGTAATTGAGAAAAACATAAAAATAAATAAATAGGGGAAATTGAAGAATTTGGGGAAAAGATTCTGTCCTTACTAGGTGCCCCCTCTCACCATGTAGCAAGATCAGACCTGCCCTGAGGGGCCTGAGACACAGGTAAAGATTCTGTATTTTCTCAAAAAGAGAGTATTACGTAAGAAACTCCATCCAGTAGCACTTTACATTTGAAATAAAGGACCTCGTTTCTACTGATTTTTATCACACTGAGCTCAAGAAATTTGATGAGCCCACACAGACCAAAGCGGCAAGTAAAGGAAATTAATTTACGAGGAAAAAGCATTAAAAAGAAATGCTTGGACATATTCTGGTTTGATGAAGTATTAAGCTACTTAAGGCTCTATTCTGAAATATTTGGGAGTGTCTGTGCATGGACCCTCTTCCCATAATGCTTGGAGCTGAGAAAGCCTTCCTTATTGGGAGGAAAGTCTCTTTGGATGCTACCTCTTAGAAGACACTGTGGCCTCTGCAGCATGGTGATGATGCCCACTCAAGGACTCTTGAGTGTTGGGTAACCATGCTTCAATATAGGGAGGCAGAAAAGAGACAGAAGGAAAGAACAAATGCCTTGTCCATGCCGGGCCAAGGATGTGCCGCATCAACAGAGGCCAGTATACCCCAACCAACAAGCATTTATTAAGCACCTACAGTGAACTAGGCACTGTCCTAAGTGCTGGGGATACAGTTACAGAAGAGAGACAGTGCCTGCCCTCAGGGAGCTTCCATTCCACTAGAGATCAACAATATGTTCACAGATAAGCAAATACAAGACAGAAACAAAATAAACACAATTATTTTGGAGGAAGACAACAACAACTGGGAGAATTAGGAAAAATCGTGGGCTTCAGCCCAGAAAGGGGTCAGTGTATATGAGACCGCCACTATCATCGTACCAAGTAATGTCAAAAGCGATCTCTAGTTGTAGTGCCTAAGAGCCACCACCATTAGGTCTCCCACTGCTACCAGTTTCTCTAGCACCTATCTGTGGGTGAACTGACATGTTCTTCTCTTGCTGTGTCGGAGACAAAGAAGGGTTCATCCAGACACCACTAACATTTCCAGGAGACATGCTGTAGGTGGCAGCCATTTGAGAATGGGTGCCAAGAGTGCTCGATACCCAATTTGATTCCTTGTTATTTCATTAAATGTCTTTGGTTTCCATTCCTATGTCATTAGGCTTGGTCTGGTATTAGGAAACACACAGGCGGGGGCTTGGAGCTGGGAAATGGAATGAATAATTACCCATGAACCTCCACAAGAAAAGTTGTCAAACTATAACCCAGGAAAAGTCTTTGTGGCTTTCCATCTACACACCTCGAAGGGCACAGTGGCCATTTCTGCTGCCGATGGCTCTTCAAGCCCAAGTTCTTTTCTTCTTTCCGCCTGAATCTGGGCATAACTAGACAAAAGAAGAGAGAGGCAACTTTCCTCGGTGGAACTTCAAAGCTTAACCTTATTCTCAGATAGAGTGACAACAATCTAACACTAAGAGAAAACATTTATGTTATGGACTCCCATTCTCCTTTGTGCCTCACAACAACCATGGGAGAGGCACAAGAGGTATCACCTTTCCTAGTTTCCAGAGAAGTAAACAGAAGTGACTCGGCCATGGTCACCCAGCTGGTGAACAAGCATCAGAGGCAATGTCTGAATAGGGAAGGGCACAGAAGAGATCACCAAGCACACAGCCCTGTGACAGAGAGTCACCACTGCCCAGGGCTCTTTATTCTATGTGGTTTAGGCTATTGCACAACACACTGCATGGCACTCCCAAGGAACCCACAAGGAAAATTACCTGGGGAACTAGACTCCTCACAGTCTCACTGCTCTACCAAGACTGGGCCTCATCTAACTATCTTATAAATCATCAACTATATAGTACAGAGGCTGGCCTAGGGAACACCAGCTCCCAGGCACAGCCAATCTCTGCTTTTCTAAGTCACCCACAGCTAGCCTTGGATTGGGGCAGAGGCTGGTACCCTCATTAGGGTTAATGACAGCAGCTGCTGCTGCCTGCCCGCTCTCACAACTCAGCTGTCCTGTCTCCCTGATTGTGCTAACAGATGGCATGTGGGTGAACTCTCCATTATTCAGCCTTTAAAAGCCCAACTACTTCAGCCCAAATTTTATTTGGTTTTACTGGAATTCTAAAAAGTCTCCCTTCTTTGGTGCATTTGCAATTCATTTTCACTGCCTCAGAAATGAGAATCCCCATGGCTGTAGTAAGACTCCAGCTTCATCTTTGTGGAAGACAGCTTATTTCCCACTAGTCCCAGACTCATTCAAGCAATATTTATTGTTATAAAGTTGTTTGGAGGGGGAGTGTTGCAAGCATAAACACAAGTTTACTAACAGAGAAGGAATCACTGCAGTAATGCATTTCCATTCTAGAGGAGTTTCTGGTGAATATCAGAGAGCAAAAATCCCTGTGGTTTCCAAGGATGAGAATCTACACTTCAGAGACTGATAGGACATACATGAAAAATAAGGTCATAAATGAGCAAGCTAGCAGTGCAGTGACATATGTGAGTCCCCTGATGGAGACAGAAGCCAAGAAATGAAAAGGGAGGGACCTGATCGTTCAAAAAGGGAAGGACAATGGAAACCCTCCATTAGATATTTTCAAGACCTCTGGTCTTAATTCTATTTGACTGAATTCATACATTTCTGATTTCAAAAATATTAAGACAGTTTGATTATACATATAAATGTACATATATCTGGGCCTTTTAAAGGTATATTGTATTTTAGAAGTAATCATTTACATGGCATCAAAACATCTAGTGAATTTAATAGGTTTTCTGGATACTGTTTACAAATATCTACCGAATCAATTGTATGCATCTCTTACAGACCTGAAGATCTGCCTGCATGTTTCAGCAGCATGCAAACATAACTTTAGATGGAATTAATCCCCAATAGACCCTTTTCTATAGGGTCTAAGCCATAGAAATCTTAATATAGCTTGTACATAGGTATTTGTACATGCAAACAGCTGGCTT
This sequence comes from Pseudochirops cupreus, assembly GCA_028627135.1. Lineage (NCBI taxonomy): Eukaryota > Metazoa > Chordata > Mammalia > Diprotodontia > Pseudocheiridae > Pseudochirops > Pseudochirops cupreus. The sequence continues at coordinate 37,005,902 of CM053582.1, read as the reverse complement.
TTAAAAACTGAAACTGATCAGTTCTTTGACAGAAGTGACCAGTCATTCAAAATCAAAAAGCTTGCACCAAATGGATAGAGATAGCTATCTCCTTAGCCTAAAGGCTGCCTATAAACCGAAAGTAATTACTCTCTGTACAAAAAAACAAACAAACAAAAAAACCAAAAGAGGGAGAATCTCTAGATCTCTCTTCAGGTATGATAGCCCTATACCCAATATCAAAATCATTTGAGGGAAAGAGACAATGGATATGACGAATGCCTACACATGACATTGTTGTTCACACCAACAGAACATTAACAGTTGCAGCTAGGGTTGACTTGCATTCCAATGACCTGGACATTGAGAAGTGAAAGCCAAGTCTGACATGCCAATTTTCCAAGTTCTTCCATGAATTAGTTTTACAGTTAAGACCATACAGATGGTAAAATATTTACCTTCTAACCAAAAGGGAAAAGTGAATAGTCAAACACAGAGATTGGTTTTTTTTTTTCTTAAAAGCATTAAGTGAAATTTCCTACCTAACTACAGTGTGTGTGCAAACAATGAATTCAGGCTTGGAATTCCACTGGTGATAAGTGATGTAATAGTGAGTTTGCAACCAAATCCACTGCTGGCCTTTTGTCAGGAACCGATAGTAACAGGACTTTCCTTTTCCAAACTGCATCACTTGATTTTAAAAAAAGAAAGAGGGAAAGAGAGAGAGAGAGAGAGAGAGAGAGAGATCACAAGATGGCACATTTGAATTGAGCTCTTGATGGTCCTTAAATACTTTATACATTTCTCATCTTAAACTGGAATTTTATACATCTCCAATCCTAGCTTTTGAGCTGGAAGGAACCGTGGAGATGACCTAATGAAACCCAGTCATTCTACAAAGGAAGAAAGAGACCCAGAGAGGGGATGTGACTTCCCAAAAGGTTAACACATGGAGGAGACCCAAGTTCTTCAATTTTTGCCACATCATACCATATCTTGTAATGAAGTTTAAAATTTACTTTACTATTCATTGGCAGAGTCCTCAAGAGTGTTAAATTACTTTAATGTAAGGTTGTTTTGGACACCCAAAAACCCCCATTTACTTCCACTTGCTATATACAGGGAATTGTAAATACCAGAAGACATCAGTCGAGCACTGTCCTTTTCTACGTTAATAGAATACAAATCTCAGGGTGTTTTGAGCATTTACTTATGGCAGAAATTGAAGGTAGCAGAAATATAATCCAAGAGGCCTTTCCTTGCTTAACTTACAGCTGAGATGCTCACCCACAGCAAAGACAGGCAAGAATGCTCACTGTCCACTCACGATAGTGACTTATGGCAAAAGCCAAAGCACAATGGTCCCAGATCGCCCCAACTTCCACCACCCCCACACAAGGCTGCCCAAAGTCACCTTGGGCTGGGAAATTCGACAGTAGGTCTTCACCAAGCTGGAGGGAGGGCCTTGCAAAGTCATTCCTACTTCCACAGATGAGTGCATCTCAATGATCTTGGAAGGAGCTTAGAGATGGGTTTCAAACTATTCATTTTACAGAGAGGCAAACTGAGACTCAAAGGGGCAAATGGCTTTCCCACAATAAGTTAGCAGCCCGGTTGGTATCAGAAGCAAAGTTTCCTCTTGTGCCAGTGTTCTTCCCATCTGCCAGCTTGGATGCCAGGACTCTCCAAGGGTCACCAAACTCTACCAGCTTACCAAAAGAGGATTTTCCATGAAATTCCTATTGGAAACGTCCTTTGGATTTCTTACCCTCAAACTATGTTCTTCATTTCCTTCTAAATCCATTTCAAGCACCCTAAAAGTCCTCTTTTATTGACCCTCATCTCATTTCTGTCATTTTCACATTTTCTATTATACACACACAGTCACACACACTCACTCACTCACACACACACACACTCACACATAACACACTCACACACACTCACACATACACACTCACATACACATACTCACACACACTCATATACACATACACACTCACACTCACACACACACACAGAGTTCTCACTTTACCTAAGTGGATCATTCCACAGACCTCTACTTAAAGATTTTTATGTAATATGAATTTGCCTGAAGACATGAGAAGGGAATAAAGGAGGGAGGGAGACAAGAAAGCCCCTCCCCCTGCAACTAGGCTGGTGCTGGCCTGAACCAGAGGAAGAAGGGAGTGGAGGCAGACACATGGGAGCCAGACAGACACAGAGACAGGAGAAGATGGGAAACAGGCAGGGCAGAGGAAAGACACTGGGTACAGGAGTGTACCAATGGAAGACAGACATTCAGGGCAAAAGTCACTCACTCAGCTCAGGAGGTCTTAAGCCAAGCCTCTGATCAGTCAGTGGGGGCAGTCTTTCCCAGCTTCCATTCTGCTTTCATTTGGATAGGTTTTTGTTTTAGTTGGGATTTGTTTTGGGGGGGGGGGGG
>CM053582.1:36947885-36997885 GCA_028627135.1 Pseudochirops cupreus | reverse complement strand
AAACAATATATGTGACCAGGATGAAAAATGAAAGACAATAACAATAAGAATAGCTAACACTTCTATAATGCCTACTATGTGTCAGGCCCAGTGCTAAGTGCTTTGCAATCATTATCTCATTTGATCTTCATAACAACCCTGGGAGGGAGGTGCTATTATTATCATCTCCATTTTCCAGATGAGGAAATTGAGGCAGATAGTAGTCAAGTGACCTGCCCAGGGTCACACAGCTAATAAGCGAACTCTGGTCTTCCTGACTACAGGCTCGGATCACCTGGCTGCCCCTATAAGATTAGATAAAAAATGTTAAACCTCTAACCAGTGAAACTAGGCGTAAAAGAGGTTTACCTTCATTGGTATGGAACTAGCTTGTCAGCTATCCCCTGAAAACGGTATTCCATCTCCGACCTCCATGCCTTTGCACAGGCTGTGTCTCATGTGTGAAATGCTCACCTTGGTTTCCTTCCAGGCTCTACTTAGATGGCACTTCCAACAGGAAGTCTTTCCTGACTGCCTGCCCCCATCCCTCTCTCTTTTTAGCACTCTCTCCTTTCTCATATGAAATTGCTGTCTGTCTCCCCCAGGAGAACATAAGTTCCCTGAAGGCAGAGCCTGTTTTGGCCTTTCTTTGCACTCCCCCTGGCCCCAGCTTAGCACAGTGCCTGGTCCACAGTAATGACTGCTTGCTGACCACAGAGCCTAAGAACAGCACATGTTTCTTGAATGCTTGTTGAACTGAACTGGTACACCACCATGACTTGTTTTCCTTCTGGCCCAAATTTCTGGGAACCAGGACATTTACTAGCCTCTCTTTCATTATCTCCTAATACTCAGTCTCAGTCACTTCAATATTCATTTTCAGGGGGTCTTAGTGCAAACCTTTGAATGCATCCTCTCAGAGATCAGTTGTTTAAACAAGTACTATTTTTGGATCAAATTTCACATTTCATAGAAACACCCACTGATCTGATGTATTTTCAACTAATCAAAGTGTTTTCAACATAACTGAAGATGGCCCCGAGGGCTGGCTAGCTGGCCGCCAGTCCTGTGAGCACACAGCCAGCATGAAAGAGAGATTAGCCCAAGTCTGGTTTTGCAAACTGGGGAGCAGATTCCTTGGTCCAAATCGTCCAACCTTAGGATCTATAGAAGGGTGGGCATCCATAGCAAAGGCCAAACCAAGCTAAAGGCAAACAGAGACCTTGAAAAGGGCTGCCAATGATGCATAGCAGGGAATTCATTTGGAATTTGCTTTTCTGATATCTCTGTATTATTTTCTAGTCAGAACCAAATACATGAGCTTAGGGAAATCAATGAACTTCTCTTCATGTGCCCACTGGGCCAAGTGAAGTACAACTTTGGATTGGGAATCTGAGGGCGTGTGTTCCAATACTGGCTCTGCCCTTTCCTCCTTATGTGACCTCAGAGAAATCACTTCCCCCCCTTCCGACCTCCACTTCCTCTGCTCTAAAAGGCAGGGGTTCGACTAGATGACCTCGAAGGCCCCTCCTTCTAGCTCTGAATCTATAATCCTAAATTACAATGAGGCACATTTCAGCTTCAATATGAGGGAGAACTTTCTGACACTTAGAGCAATACAAAAGTGGAATTGTCTCCTAGAATAGGAATGGGGTAGAAGGGATTTCAGTTGAAACACGGGTTGGACTAAATACCTTAGAGGTCTCTTCTGGCTCCGATATCTGTGGATCTTTCAAAGCAGACATCTGGAGCCTCTAGGGCCTCTCTGATTGAATGTGGTCCATCAGAGGGAATGACTGAAATATGGGGATGATACAATCACACCGCCTTTCTTCCTCGAAGTTATTACTGTTAACGTCATGTTCTCTCAAGAAAAGCTATATGGCAGAGATAGCATCTCCTTCGGCAGCATCCTAGCTCACAAACCCAGTTTTACTATCTGCAATGCACTTTCCTCATAACCATCTTGTGGGAGGAAATGGTGAAGGAGTGATGGTCCTGGTTTTACAGAGGGGGAAACCAAGGACCAGAGAGATATCAAATGACCCCCCCCCCAAGTCCATCTCTCTCTAACATACCATGCTGCCTCAAATGTTTTAAATATCATTCAAACACTATTACTAGAAGCAATTCCTTATGTTAGGAATGGATAATTCTACCCAAATTTTTCCAATGAAAGCTGACAAGGGGAATGTAATTTAATACAGAACAAGTCATTACTGGTGAAGTTTCAAAATGGAGAATAAAATGCAGGAACTGCTGGAGAAGTCTATGTAAACAGAAAGAAAAAAGAAAAAACAATCCAAAGCCACTCAGTATAGGAATAAAGGGAAGCAAGAAAAGACCATGAATAATGGTAGGGTGGGTGGGAATGGACCAAGTACACAGGTAACTGGTAGAAATGATCATATGGGAAATCCAGAGAGCAGGTAAGAGTGCTCTGAGGACCGGTGGAGGGAGCCACCACTTTGGAATGGGGAAATCTGGGAAGGCTCCATGGAGGAGGTAACACCTGACTTATGTCTTAAAGACTAGGGAGACATGACTGATGGTGCTGCACAAAGGCAGAGGGGCTGGAGGGGAGCATGGTGAGATAGGAGAATGACAATCAAGTTCCACTTGGCAAGAATATACACTATGTATGTGTGAGTGTTATAGGAAGTTAAGGCTAGCAAGGTAGGTGTGGGCCCTGATAGTGTAGGGCCTTGAATGCCAGGTGAAGGAATCTGCATTTGATCCTACAGGCAAGGTGGAGCCCCTGAAGGTTTTTGAACAGGGAAGTCACTCAACCAAACCTGTGCCTTAGTGAGATAATTTGGGTAGCTGGCTTAAAGATGGCCTGGGGCAAAGAGGCTTTTTTTTTTTTTTGCTTTTTGGAGGAGGGAAGGTAGGGCAATTGGGGTTAAGTGAATTGCCCCAGGTCACATGGCTAGTTTTAGTGTTAAGTGTCTGAGGCCAAATTTGAACTCAGGTCCTCCTGACTCCAAGGCTGGTGCTCTATTCACTGCACCACCTAGGCGCCCTGCCAAAGAGACTCAACCCAGGGTCCATAGACAGCCTATGGTTAAATTTCAGGGGAGCCATGAATTTGGATGGAAGACATATTTTTGATAAACACAATCCTCTTATCTTATGCATTTAAAAAAACTCTGTGAGAGTCCATAAACCGCTTCCTCAAAGAGCCAGATTTGAGTGAATCTGCCTTCCATGCCAGCACTTGGGGCCATCTTCACAAAAGAAGGCTGGAGAGGGAAGAACATGGAAGCAGAATGACCAGTTGCAAAGCTATTGCAACAGTCCATGTGAGGGTTAGGGTTAGGACCTGAATGAGGCTGGTGGCTATGTAAGTAGAGAGGAGACTGAACTACTAAGAGATGACTTCTCCCCAAAGCAGGTGCCGCCATCTTAGGTGACCTGGACGTGAAGTATCAAAGCCCTGTTACTCTTATATAGGGTAGCTTTACATATGTGATCTCACCTGAACCTCCTAACGGCCCTGGGAGGAATATGATGGTAATAACAATAATGATGATGGCTAGTATTTACAGAGTACCTACTATGCACTAAATGCAGTGCAAAGTCAAGTGCTTCACAAATATTATGTCACGTGATGCTCATAACAACCCTGGGAGGCACATAGAGGGTCAGATGCCTTGCCCAGGGTTACACACCTAAGAAGTATCTGGGGCTGTACTTGAAATCAGGTCTTCCTGAGCCCAGCATGCTATCTACTGTTCCACATAACTGCAGTATTCCGATTTTACAGATGAGGAAACTGAGGCTCAGATAGAGTAAGTGACCTGCCCAGGATCACACAGCTAGTATACGATCAAGGTGGCATTTGAACCCAGTTTTTCTTGACTCCAAGTTTGGCACTCTTCCCATTATTCCAAACTGTTGGAAGCTTCTGACAGAGATTCAATGTGGAATTATAAGACAATAAGGTAATAGTTGCAATAATTTACTACCCCTCTGATGGTCTGTCAGTGTTAAAAATGTATGCCCAGGAAGTCAATTATATGCTGGGAGGACCTGCTTGGCTAAATGGGAAAATTTAGAAATAGTACTTTCCCTGAGCTTGACTGATTCCCATTAAACAACCCTAATACCTGGTGTTTGTTTTTAACGAACATTAGCAATTCATTATGAAATCGTTCACTATTCTACCAGAGCGTTTATACACAAGTACAAGAGAGAAAAGTGATTTCTTGGAGAAGTCCTCAGAGAAGAAGCAATTTTACAAAGACCTTAGTTAAGAAACCTTTCTTTCTCCTAATGAATAACATTTGGTTTTGGAGAATTGCAATGGGATGGATTCTGACCACTTAGTTCATTTTCTTCCTGTTAAACTTGATTTATTAAAATTGAAATATCATTTAAAAGTACCCACAAAATGTTCAGAGTGTTTACTTGTCCTTTCAACTTTCTCTTTCTTTTTTAATATTGCTTCAACTTTATCTTTATCCAGATCAAATAAAGAGCAAGCCAGCCCTTGCTGGGTGAAATATGTACTCCCTTATCTCGAATTTCACTCAATACAGACACTTGTATTTATTCTCTTTTTTGTTTTCCTTCAGGAAAATTCAAGTCTCTCTTCTTTATTTGGTTAGAAAATGATAAATTTCATTTGCCAAAAAAGGGACGGCCAATTCTTAACTAGTGACTTTGGGTAAGTCTCTTCCCCTCTAAGGGCCTTCTTTTGGGCCTCAGGGTTGGATCAGATTTTAAAATCCATTCCAACTCCAATGACTGGTTAGGAAGTGGCTGGGACATGTTTTTCATTGTCTTCGGTTTCTAAATAATTTCTTTTAAAAATTGACTTTTTTTTTGAAAAGAGAAGAGACTATGTACTTCCCAAAATGTACTCATATCAAAATACCAGTTTCTCACCTGTGGTCCAAGAACAGAAACTTCCACTCCAAACTATGTCTTGAGGTAAATTCTTCACCAGGTTCTTCCACAGTGCAAACCTCCTGTAGAAAAGTTGGTATGTATGTTATGCACATTATAGCAATGATTATAATTCCAATCGTAATAATGTTTTACATTGATATGGTGCTTTGGAGTTTCCCTTCACATCTAGGCCTCACAGTAGCCCTTGGGAGGGAGAGAGGGAAAAAGGTTTAACATGGACCTGAAGGGAGAAAACCTGGGCTCAGATCCCAGCTCTGCTACTTGCTAGTTGTGGGACCTTGGACAAGTCACTTGGCTTTTGTGTCTTCAAAACTGTAAAATGAGGGGACTGGACGCTCTGGCCTTTAATTAAGGCTCTTTCTTGGGCTACTTCTAATACGAGGGTAACTGTGGCCCAAGAAAACTTTAAACAGCAGGCCCAAAGCCACACAGCAAGTAAGTAGTGATTTGGTAATTAAGAATCTCTGCCTGGACATGACCTTTGTGTTAACTAGTCTAAGCCCGTCCAGAGGAAATAAGTGAAGTGAGAACAAGGAGGTACAGCCAAGGCTCTTGGAGTGGAAAGGCACTGGGCAAGTCACCTTCCCCTTCTGTGAAATGAAGATGTTGAACTAGACATAAGACAGCTCCCAAGGGCCCTTCCAGCTCTGAATTCAAATATATTCCTACAGACTTGGAAAAATCTCCAAACATGGACGTTACTCACCCAAGCATGGCCATTCACTCAACTGAATAGCTGGGAACCCAAATCAAATCTGACTTCTCATTTGATATGATGCCTTTTGCCACAGTGTACTGCAGTGTACTGTTAATGAAGAAAGCTTCTTCCCAGCCAATTTTGGCATCTAATCTAGACCTCTCTGAGCCTCAGTTTCCCCATCTGTAACATGCAGGCAATGCTCCCTGCCACAGCTAATCTCACAGATCACATGGGATACTTACAGAAGTGCTTTGAAGATTATAACAACAAACATGTTCTCATTTTTTTTTCTAAAACAATGGGAGGCAACATGGTATAGTGGATAAAGTCAGACTTGAAGCCAGGAAGACCTGGGTTCAGGTCTTGCCTCTGATACATCCTGGCTACATGACCCTGGGCAAGTCACTGAACCTCTCAATGCTTTAGGTGACTCGCTAGGATCAGAAGTTATGAGCAGGTGCCAACCCATGTTAAGGGAAGGGAATAAGCATTTCTATGGTGCCTACTATGTGCCAGGCACTGGACTAAGTGCTTCACAGATTTAACTGGCCAAGTCATTAGTACTAAGTGTTCAAACCTCTCTGTAATCATTCAACTACCTTTAAACTTTGGGGAGCTCTTGCCACTGCATCCCCTAGCCCAGAAGCACAGTTCAGGCACCACTTAATCTTCCCTTCCTGTACCAGAAGCATTCCATGAGCTTCCCTTCTCAGGTGTCTCACCTGATTCTTCTTCTCTGCCCCAAACAGACTTTAAAGGGCTCAGGACCAGGCCTCAGAACCTTTCATTGCTCTCCCTCCTGCCTGAATGACCGGCAAAAAAGAAACAGGAAAAGTGCTACGTGGGCTGGGCCTCACCAAAGCCTTCGAGCCTCCATGCCAGGCTGGATTGCTCACCTTTAAAAGCTGGGGCGAGGTAAGGCGAACTGTTGCTACCAGACAAAGTGGATCATCCGCGGGGCACTTGAAGGCCTTGGCAACCACAGACTCAAAGTCACTGCAGGATGGTACAGGCACTAAAGGAAACAAAAATACAGAGAACTGCAGCAACTGGTATTCTTTCTCCAAAGTGAGGCCCACTTGTCTGAAGCAAAAGCAAATCTACCTGCCCTAACACCAAAGGCTACTTGACTTCTCAGCTTGAATCTGCACAGTACCTCAGAAGCCCAGGCTCTCTTTCTGCCCTCTGATACCCAATTTAGGTTTATCAGCCTTCTTTGGGAGATTTTGTGTTACTGCCCATGTTCTTGACCTGTTGACGGACGGCAGGCAGACAAGCCAGCTGGCCCCAGGACCAACTGTTTTTCAGCCCCTGGAAAAGATATATCTTTTCCCCCAGAGGCAGATACAGCCATGTAAACGTCTAGATATTTAGGGGTGTCAAGCTATGATTTTCAGAACCAAAAAACTAAGGCATCGAGTGAGATTACACTTTAATTTCCAAACCAGCACATCAGCCAAGGCCCTTTGTGGCTTTTACAAACTTTGCAGCTTCCAAGAGCTCCCCTGTAATTGTTCTCATCCCCTTGAGTTATTCCTTTTTCACTCTTGTAATGACAAGAGTCTAGGCCGGCTCGGGTTCATGATGCCTAGAGGTGGACTGCACTGGAGAGTTTATTTGATTTGTACATTTTTATGCTGACCTTCAGGGGTGAAAATCTTTCCAGTCAGGTGACTGATTGCAGTACTAATGAGAGAAATGAACTTTAGAAACCTGCTTCATTGTTGGGTGTTCAACATAGACAGCAAAATATGGTTTTTTAAGTGCAAACCATAAGATTTTATTCTTTATTAATACAGCCTATTTCCAAAGTCTGGGTGTTCCAGATAGGACACTCTTGTCCTGAGAGAGATACTGAAGGCACCCAGGCTACCTGGCTATTGGGTGGGGGCAAATATCTGAATTTCAATTCCATAAATACTTAGAAAGTGGCTACTATGTGCAGGCAGGCACTGTGCTTGGTGCTGAAGCTAAGCAGGTGAAAAAGAGCAAGGTCCCAGTGCTCCAGATACACCCCAAAGAATGGGAAGCCATTTGGGGTACTAAGATCCAAGGAGAATCCAAGGTAAAAGTAAGGAGTGGAGACAAAGTGCTCGAGGAAAACATTTCTTGAGACAATCAAAGAGAAGAAACAGACAAAGAGAGATGAGGGAGGAAGGGGGTAAGAAAGAGAGACAGAGAGTAAGCTCATTTTCATTTGAGGGGTACAATCAGGGATCATGGAGATGTCACCTGAGCATAGTCCTAAAAGGAAGAGAAGGCCAGGAGGTTGAAGGGGGTATGAATGTTCCAGGAATAGATTCAGAAGTAGGAGAGAGCAGGACGAGAGGGAGGAGGACCTAGGAGTCCTACTTGCCTACAATGGAGACCATCTGAGGGAGTGGGAACTAGACCGTGCAATGCCTAGAATGCTGTGTTATGGAGCATTCTGTGTTAACATCTTTACATTTTATCATACAAGTGATAGGAAACTGCAAGGTTTGGGGGATGTGGAGTTGGGGGATCTAGATAGGAGTCCTGTCTCTACAACCTGTTTGACCTTGGGTCAGTGACTTTAACAACAATGCCTGCAAAATGAGAGGGCTGGAATAAGCAAGCTGAATGGGACCCTCCAGCTCTGTAATGACATTCCATATGAGTTGCTAAAAAAAACTTTTTAAAAGAAGGAGACACATTAGGAAGGTTACTTTGGCAGCTATAGGAAGGATGGACCAGAGAGGGGGAGAGACTAGAGTCTGAGTAGCCAGTTGGAAGGAGACTCTTACAAAAGTGTAGGTGAGAAGCAATGAGGGCTGTGATCATGTGGGTGGAGGATCTGAAACGGGGATGCCAGCATAAGTGAAAAGGAGGGGATGGGCTTGAGCCTGGAGGTAGAAGACTTTTACAACTAGTTGGAGGTGGGAACAAGAGTAAAGAAAACTTGAACATACTTCCAGGTTTTGAGGATGGTGGTACCACCAACAGAAACAGAAAAGTTGGGAAGAGAGATGGGTATTGGGGGAAAGACAATGAGTTCAATTTGGGAGATGTTGAGTATCAGAGGCCAGTGGGACATCTAGGTAGAGATGTCTTAACAGGAAGCTAGAAATGGGGAACTGGAGCTATGAGGAGAGATCTGGGACACAGACACATATAAAATGTGCATATACACATAAGAGATTAGGGAGCTATCGCTTTAGGAATGGGAAGGAGATCACAAGAAAAGGAGCATCCACAGAAAAGAAGAGGACTGACCCTTTGGAGCACACTTCCACTAGGGGATCAGAGAAGGAATATTAACCAGTAAAGGAGACTGAGGAGGAGGAGTCAGACAGGCAAAGGTATGCTGGAGTAGGCTAATATTGACTCATGAGAACCAATTATTAAATTGCTCAGAACAGATTATTCCATTTCGAGGGTGAGCATTAACATCTTAAAAATCAACAAATACCCCAAGTATGAGCTTATCTATAGTTTGGTTGATTATTCAGATTTAAGAAAGTGATAAGGGCAAAGGTGATCTTGTCGATTAACGGTAATGGAGTGTTGCGCCTCCATTTTCTTTCAGAGCGGTAGCTGTTGACCATCTGCTAGCCTACCCTTGAGGACAGGTTAAGTAAGGAGAAACTGGAGAGCAGCGGGCAGAAGAATGATGTGCTTCGTGTAAAGATCCTAAGAATCAGATTTGAGGCCTGCACTGAATCTCGGGATCCAACGTTCTAATGTTGTGCAGGAAAAGTCAGCCCAAGAGTGGACGGGATGTTCTCAAGAATGAATTTCTAAAAGCACAAGCAGAAATGATTCACTGGAGGTCATAGGCCAGCTCGTCACTCGTTGAACATATCGCAGAAGGAATCCTTGTGCATACACAGGGCCTGTTGGTCAGCCTTGGGAGAGGGCTCTTCCAAGTTAGAATTTCTTTGATTTTTGTGGTACTCCTACCCTGCTTTGATTGTCTTCACAATGAGATGAAATGAGATAATCTATGTAAGGTAAGCCTTTAGGTGGTGCTGCAGTGAATATTCATCTTCATGAGTTCGAACTGGCCTCAGACACTGACTAGCTGTGTGACCCTGGGCAAGTCTCTTCACCCCATTTGCCTCATCTATAAAATGAGCTGAAGAAGGAAATGGCAAACCATTCCAGTATCTTTGCCGAGAAAACCCCAAACGTTGCCATCAAGCGTCAGAAACAACTCAACAACAAATCTTGTTATGATATGCATGTTAAGTTGTCACTCTTGCTCTTATTATTAGGAGAAGATGAAATGGTCAGGTAAAATCTAAATGAGTTCAAGTTCTTGGGCCTTCAAGCGAAGACTGGGCGAAAGGCTGTTGAGATTCTGTGCCCCTTGCTTCTATCCCTTAGTAGCTGTGTAAGCTCAGACAAGTCACTTTACCTGTTTCTCTGGAGTTTACTTTCCTCCTATGCCAAATGAGGAAATTGGTCTAGATCTGGGTTTCTTAACCTGGGATCCAAGAACTTGGTTGATCTATATAATATACTGATAACTATATTTCAAAGTAATTGATTTCCTTTCCAATCCTATGTACTATACTGTCTGCATTTAAAAATATGATTCCCAGAAGGAGGCACTAGGCCTCTCTAGACTGCAAAAGAGGGCCTGGACACAAGGAAGGTGAAAGACCCCTTGATGTAGAGGGAACACTAAGGTCCTTTCCTACTCCAATATTCCCGATTCAGTATCTGAGGTGCTAAGAGAGGTGAGATCATTGAGAAGGATCAGGCAGCTAATGGTGTTACAGAAAGGTGAAAGAAAATTAGAACCGAGGAAATGGGAATTGAATCTGACAATTAAGTCAAATTACCTAGACGCTCAAAAGCTATTTCAAGAGAATTTGGGGCAGCAAAGGTGACTGCAGGAGGCTGAACATGGAATGAAGAAGCAGAAGCAGCAAGTGTGGAGAAGAGGCCAGAAAAGAGGCAAACTTCTGCAGCTTCCTCTCCCATGAGGAGGCCCCTCTCACATTCATTAAATCCTGTCCCTCACTTTCCCACAGGAATTAGTTCGGAATTTATGTCTCCTGAGAAGGTTTTCTGTTCTGATCCTGCTTATCACCATTCCCTTTGGCACGTGGTTTCTCATATCATAATAAGAATGCTCCTCTCCCGCCTCTTTCTGTCAAAGAGGTCGAGACCCTAGGCTCTAAAATGCTATGTCATTATACAGCAAACATCTTAGGGAGGAGCCACCCAACTGAAAATGCCTTAAGTATTAGCCTAGTGACATCATCAGTGACTGGAACCAGCGTGGCTGAGGTCAGAGAGACTTGGCATCAGGTTGGCCACAGGGTGTGGCCTTTTCTAGCCACAGCAACGCAGGAAGACCATCCATGAAGATACAGAAGGATTGTGACCTCTGTCAGTGGAGGGACTACCCACACTTCGAAGTAATAATAAAAACTAGCATTGATACAGTGACTTGGGGGTTCCCTAAGCATTTTATCCACAACAACCCTAAAAATCCAATGGTTGCAAGTATCACTGGCACCATTTTCTAAATGAAGAAACTGACACACAAAGAGATGAAGTGATTTGCTCAGGGTTATACAACTCCCAAGTATCTGAACAGCAGATTGATGCAATTGCTTTAGAAAACAATATGGAACTATACAATCAAAGTTACAAGGTGCTCATATACTTTAAGCAAGCCATGCCATTTCTGAGTTTATATTATAAGGGAATTAACAACAGGAAGAAAGAAACTATCCTTTTGTACAAAAACATTCATCACAACACTATTCACCATGGAACAAACTGGAAACAAATTATGTGCCCAATGACCAGGAAATGGTTAAAGAAACTGTGGTACATGAATGCAATGAGATATTACTTGGCCATAAGAAATGGCAAATATGAAGAATACAGAGAAATACTGGAAGACCTATGAGATATATAGTGAAAGCAGAAGAATCAAAAAACCCAATAGAAGTATTGACTGTGTACAGGGAAGTAACAACATAGAGCAGCAACACTCCTGATTAGGCCAATGATCAATGCAGGTTCTTCCTTGTAAAAGTGAGTACCCATGGGAGTTGTGTGTATATATTTGATTATATATACTTACACATAAATGTATTACATAAATATGTATACAACATGAATATATCTTTCTTCCATAAATACACATTTTAAATCTATCACCTGAGCTTTGATCCCAGATCTTCTGACTGTAGACCAGAGTTTTTACTACATTATTCACCATTTCCAGTTTGCTCCCATACCCTGGTTTACTGCCTTGTCATTTTCTCTAGTTGCTTAATTATCGTATATGTTTTGCCAATCTAGTTTGGGAGGCAGTTCCTAGGACTATGTTTTTTATTTCTTTGGTGTCCCCTATGCCTATGTGAACAAAATTGAGAACAATTCAATGCTCCACTGGGTTATCTTGGCTGTAAGAACAGTGAGAGTTAAGAAAAGGGGGAAACAGACAAGGATTAGGCAGAGAAGGCTCTTTGTGAACCAGGCGAGATCTGAGCATGGCTGAGATTGGGGTAAAAACGGAGAGAGAGAAAGGAGAATGGGATATTTAAGGCAGAGGGAACAGCATGAACAGGACAAGGAAAGGTTTCAGAAGAACTCTTAAGAGTTACAGTAATCATCCTGTAGTCAGTGGGGGGACTGCCCAGGCTGGGAACAACAAAAGGAGCCGAATGCTCAAATGGTCAAGTAAATGGCATTTTTCCTGCCTGCCCTGACCCCCCCAATGGGAGAAAATCAAAGAGACAGGAGGAGCTCAGAGATGGGTGCTAGGAAAGAACAGAGTTTGGAAAATGAATCAAAGAGAGACTAAAAGTACAGTCAGTTGAATTATGCTGGGGGTTATTTTTTTAAAAGGACTCTGACCATTTGCTGCTTTGAGAATGATGCTGTTTCCTCAGCGGTATCCAAGCTAAGTGCTTGCTGACACTTGGTATCCTATAGGGAACTGCGCAAGTATATTAGGGCAAGGCAAGTATATTACTCCTCATCAGAGGAAAAACCTCCAAAGTGGGAAAATTCTCTTCCTTCTGTCCCGAGAGTCAGTGTTTTGTCTGTGGGGCGGATCCATCTTTACCTCGTGGAGCTTGCTGGGATGGAAGCTGTATGTAAACTGAAACGTCCTATAGAAATTAGAGCTGCTATTAGCATCATGATTACTGCTACTGCTAATAATAAGTATGAATAGAAGAAGATGAGTCATCCTTTTAAAATACCCGTATGAGATGAGAGAGGGAGACAGGCAGTATTATCCTATAAGCTATGAATGAGGGATTTAAAGGCCCCAGCCTGTGATTTTCCAAAGACCAGAGGCAGAGGTGGAAACAGAACTGCAGGCCCAAGGAGCACACACTAGCCAAATCAACCATCTTCTCTGATCTCCAGTTACATGGCATATATGAAATCCTGGCATCACAATTTGTTTTGCATCTGAGAGATGTGATTCATAAGCTTCTATATGCCCACATATTAACTTTGCATGAGTAGATGTTTTTATCATTCCAACCAGATTGGAAATTGCTTGAGGGGAAAAACCCTACATTTTACTTCTCTTCACTTTTCAAAAGGTGCTCAGTAATTGTTTTCTTAAAACTTCATCTTTTTTTTTTTTTTACTTTATAATTCTAACTGGCAGAGGAGGCAGAAGACACTGGTTTTCTTGGCTCGGTCACTTGCGAGCCATGTAACAGCAGGCGATTCAGTTCAGTTCAGTTTCCTCTTCTCTATAATAGGGGAGGGACATCAGGAAAGGCCTCAGATGGCACTTGAACCTGGGTTTTGAAGTAGGCTAAGAGGTGGTAGTAAGGAAGGGGAATATTCCAGGCATGGGGGTTGGTCTGTGCAAAAGTGTGGAGATGGGAGGTGATACAGGATAAGATAGTACCCCTAACCTCTGCCCTTGTCAGACCCTACCAGGAAGCCATATTTTAGGAAGGATATTGAGAAGATGGAGCACCTCCTGATGTGAGCAACCAGGTAAGTCAAGGGTTGTGAAACCAGGCCACATGAGGATAGCTTGAAGAAGCAGGGGCAAGAAGAGGGGAGTTATGCTGTCTTCATGAATTTAAAGGGTTGTCATTTGAAAGAGACTAGTCTGCTCTGTTTGTCCTCAGAAGGCAAAACTAAGAGCAATGGTTTAGAGAGGCCGATTTGGACTCATAGGAGTCCAAACATACTCAAGAAGTAGAAACTGGGTTCCTGTCCAGGTAAGAGGGGCTAGATTGACGTCTGTGCTCCCTTCTGAGTCTAAAACTTTGTGATTTGAATGAATTACTATTATTTCCTTATTGCTAGGGTTTGTTTTAGACTATCAGCTCCTGGAAAGACTAAGTTTCTGGAAGGTTATGACTTGTACAAGAATCTATTTATTAACTAATGTTTTATGGATTAGTGAGCCCCATGGAATAGATCTGAGGAAGGAGCTTGCTGGTAACAAAGGGACAGCTGCAAGTTTCCTAGTTACTGTGGTGTACCCTTGACATTCAGAACGGTAACCCAATGCCAACTACTGCATATAATGAGTAAGAGATGACCTTTCCATAATATGATGAGAAATCATGAGAGAGAAAGAGAGACAGAAACAGAGACGGAGAGAAAGAGGAGGAGGAGGAGGAGGAAGAGAGAGAAAACAAGAGGGAGAGAGGGAGGAAGACAGGTAAAAAGAAGGAAAAAGGAAGGAAGGAAGTAACAAAGGGAGAAGAAAAAGCATTTAAGTGCTTGCTATGTATAGGTACTGTGCTAAGCATTGGGGATTCAAATAGAAGCATGCATATCCCATAAAAAATTCAAAATGGATACATAATGTGAAAAATTAAAGATAATACCATTTTTGAAAAATAGAAAGAAGTAAATCACACACCTTTCACAGCTCTGGGTAGATGTATTTTTAACCAAAGGATAGAGGCAATTATAGAAGATAAAATATTTTGATTATATGAAATTGAAAAGTTTCCACGCAAACAAAAGTAATGCATCTAGGATAAGAAGGAAAGCAATTACATGGGAAAAATCTTTGCATCAAATTTCTCAGCTAAGAGTTTGACATCTTGGAGATAAAGACAACGAAGAAAAGTATCAAAACCAAAAGCCATTAATCCATAAATAAGTGGTCAAAGAGTATGAACTGTTCTCAAAAGAAGAAGCCAAATTATTAACAACTCTATGATACATTTCTCCAAATCACTAATAAGATAAAAACAAATCAAAACAACCCTGAAGTTTCCCCCTCGTGCCCTACGAATGGGCAAAGTGACAAAACAGGAGAATAATCAGTGTATTGATAATTTCTGAATATTTTTAAGACTTTGGTCTTTTGTAAAATGGTGGCTTCAAGGGAGGAGTCATCAGTGGGGAAAGGAGGATCCCAGGGCAGAGATTTCTATGGTTGGTTAGTTGGCAGTCAAGGTGAAAGAGGATTCCAGAGACTACTGGATAAAGTCAAGTTATAAATGAGGGGAAACATGGTCAGGACCATTTCTAAAATGGTGGTCTCATGGAAAGAGTTACCAGGGAAGCAAAGGAGAACCCCAAGGTAGAGGTTTCTCAGGACGCCATTGGGCAATGGAGGATAAGGAGGATGATTGTGGAGATAGTAAGTGAGGTAAAAACAAGGCTTGGGTCCTGCCCAAAAGGGGAGTCATCAACGAGGAGAAGAGGACTCCAGGTTGGAGGTTTCTTAGGATGGTAATGAAGCGTCTAAGGAAAATGAGGAGGATACCCAGAGAGCTGCAGTGAGTGAGGGGAAGCATACCAGGGGTCATTTCCAAAATGGTGGTCCCAGCGAAGGAGACATTAATAAAGAGAGGAGGACCCCAGGGAGGAAGTTTCTCCAGTTGACAACTGGCCAGTTGAGAAGGAGGGAAACTCCAAAGAAAGTCTAGGCAAAAGGTAAGTGATATTCAATCTGATGGAGAAATTCTAAAAATATTCCCATTAAAATCAGGTGTTAATAGGGATCTGTTGTTGTTGCTCCTGCTCAACATAGTTCTCGATATTTTAGCAATAAGGCACAAAAATAGAATAAGCATTGGGAATGATAGTGAAATATCCCAATTTATAGCTGGCATGACTGTATACCTAGAAAACCCAAGATGGTCAACCTCCCCAAAATTGATGGACTTAATACACGGCTTGCAGGATACAAGATAAATCCATAAAATCATCTGCATTTTGATATACCGCAACCGAGAATCAGAAGGTGTTGGTGTAAATAGAAATGGCCTTTTCAATAATGACAAAATACAGAAAATGTTTGAACGCTGACATTTCAAGACATACAAGAGACTTACGATGACAGCTTCACAATGATTGGAACAGAAATAGAGGAAGAAGTACTTCAACACAAACTTAAGAAAAGCTCTGGTTTTTAAAGTCCTTCCTATGCTGGCCCCTTCCCAGTCTTTTTATACCTTCCTCTCGTCCACGTGTTCTATGACCCAGTGACTCTGGCCTCCATGTTGCTCCTTAAATACTCCATCTCCCAACTGAGCATTTTCACTGGCTGCCCCTATATCTAGGATGTTCTCCCTCCTTGCTTCCCCCGAACATCCCATGTTCTACAAGAAACCTCGTCCAATCCCCCGTAATCTTCATCCCTTCCCTCTTAGATTACCCTGAAGTCAGCGTGTGTGTATGCATGCTGTTCGTACATAGGTTTCTCTCCCATTAGACTATCGGGCCCTTGAAAGGATTGGGTTCTTCGGCTTTGTTTTGTTTGTCATTTTGCATTTGTTGTTGTAATTTTACCTTTCTTTTTATCACTCCAGCTCTTGGCACAGTGCCTGGCACATGATACCAATTTATGACTAACTAAAGAGATTACTTTACATTCACTAGAATGGCAAAAGATTTTTTCAAAAAATGATAAAGTCCAGTGCTGGTGGGGCGATGGAGCCATTTGAATACATTGTGGCAGGTAGAAAATTTTGGAGTTCAATATGGCAATCAAAATGGAATCAGTCACAAAACTTCTCATGTTTTGACCCAATGATTCCATTGCTAACACTTTATCCCCAAAAATATCATAATAAGAGGGAGAAGGGCCTGGCTGTAGAAAAATCTGCATAACTACTTCTTCTAAGATCAACAAATTAGAAATAACCTATCTGTCTAACAAATGGAGAGAAGTAGAATAGTTTGGGGCATACCTAAGTATATCAATAGAACAAGGATTCTTCACCTTTGGTGTTCTGGGGAAACCTAGGGAGCTCTGCTCAGAACCACCTCTCTAAATGGCTAAAATGAAATGCAGAGAATTAGAAAGGAAGCAAATTATATTCAAATTGTCAAAATATTTTTCTCATCTAAATTCAAAGCCAGATGCTCTCATTTTAGATCCAGTATTCTTTATACAAGGTAACCAGGTGACACAGTAGATAGAGTCCCAGGCCTGGAGTCAGAAAGATTCCTCTCCCCAAGTTCAAATTTGGCCTCAGACACTTACTACCTGTGTGACCCTGGGCAAGTCACTTAACTTTGCCTCAAGTTCCTTCTCTGTATAATAAGCCAGAGAAGGAAATGGCAAACTACTCCTGTATCTTGGCCAAGAAAATCCCAAATGATGTCACAAGGAGTTAGACACAACTGAAAAGACTGAACTATGACAAGAAGTTTGTGGACTTCTGAAATCTCTCCAAGGACTCAGTTGGGGTCCATGAACTACAGATGCAGAGCCCTTTGAATGAAATGTTGCAAACAGATCCTGCTCCACTTTTGCAATGTGATCAACAGCATCCAGCAGAGTGCCCAGTACATCAGTACTCAGTAAAGACTTGTTAAGTCACTGATGGATACACTGATAGAACAGACCATTAGGGTGCTGTTAAAAAAATACAAATATGAAAAATACCAGGAAGTGTGGAAAGATGCACATGAGGGGATGAAGAATAACATCAGTGAAAGCTGACTGCTCAACTGCTACATGCTAAAACATCATTCAGGGAGAAGCAGCAGCAAAGAAAGAAGAGTTGGTAAAAGGGGGCAGCATTCTGTAGCTGCCTGTCAGGTATTCTGAACAAGGGCCTCTTGTTTCCTTCCCAACTGATTCTTTCAGTTTTTCCTCACTGAAGGCTAGGGGGCTGCAGTAAGAGTTCTCCCCTTTGCTTTATGTATGTCTGGCACTGTGCTTTTGGTAGCGTTTAGTATGTTTATAGTCAAAACTGTGTAAAAGCAACAGGCCAATCTAATACCCTTTTTAATATACCATCTAACTCTCAGTTTCTATACAAATTCTAACCTTTAG
Source organism: Pseudochirops cupreus (assembly GCA_028627135.1). Lineage (NCBI taxonomy): Eukaryota > Metazoa > Chordata > Mammalia > Diprotodontia > Pseudocheiridae > Pseudochirops > Pseudochirops cupreus. Next base: position 36,980,072 of record CM053582.1, on the reverse strand, counting down.
CTTAAGGCCTTTATCCCTTTTAGAATCCAGATCCCACTGCAAATGCCACACTTTAAAATGTGGCAGTCACTGCATTTCAGCGTGAATGAGGAATCTGAAAGCAGGCTGGGCTAGCTGAGCAGAAGGGGAGGCCCAGAAAGGCCCTGACTATTCAGTGGGGATGGTACCTATGTTCCACTTTGGTCCTGGGCATGTGTCTCAAAGTCTGCTGATTCAGAGTGAAAGCAAATATGATATTCATGGAAATGCAGATAGATGAGGACATGACTAAGAAGAGTTAATCTGACTGGGCTCAGAGTTAAGATTGTTTGGCTGTTACATTACCATTAGGTTGGGCCAATAACTCATGAATGGTTGTGGCTCATGTGAGATGCCTCAGCAAGCATGAATGATCCCCAACGGCACCAGTGGGCTGGCCTCTACAGCCACTGGTGACAAATGCCATGATTAACACAAGAGTCCTCTATCCTGATCCAGAAGGATGGAGTTTAAACTCAGAACCCAGTGATTTGTAGTCACTGTTATTTCCCAAGTACTAAGTCAGCCAGAGTACACTTGACAGGTAATTTGCAAGAGGTCTGAACTGGTTAATCCATCTTCCAGAGGGTGGGCCGAAAACTCCTGAGAGGAACTCAGACAAGAAAAGACCGGCTGACGAGAAAAATCCATATTTCAAAACAATTTGCCACTAAAAGCCCTGTAATAACCAGAGGTAGAATCAGAGCTAAAACAAAAACTGGCTCGTTTGGTCCGCTGCCAGTAGAAGGAGACAGAGGTTCCTTTCTCTTTGTGGCCAAGAAAAGTATTTACTGTTTTTACAAGACACCAGTGGCGGCAAGCTAACTGTCATTGATGGCTCGCCCAGTGCTCTGAAACCAGACTGCGGCGTAAACACTGCCACCAGGGCAGTGGACCAAGGCCTGGCTGCTGCTTAACAAGGTTGGGAAGGGGAATGGAAGAACTCTAGCAGTGGGACAGCAGGATGCCATGAGGGACATTCAGACCATTCCCTAGATAGTGTACCATTAGCTCCAATTCATTTATTCCCAATGCTGTCCTTTTAAGACAGGACGAGGCTCTCTGTAACACTGGTGTGAAAGGGGGGAGATCTGGGTGACCATGGGAGATCAGGTATGTACTGGTTGTGTGCTGGAGGTGTGATCTAACCTATTTCCTGCTCAGCCATGTAATAACACACTCTAAGAAGCTTGTGTTGAATCTGAGAGGGTCTCTCAGAGCAGGGGGTGGGGAGAGGCCCGAGGGGAACCAAAACTGCCTGCACAGGAGCCATGAGGGCCAGGTCTCAGTGAAGGGCTGAATTGTCTTCAGAAAAAGGGAACTTACCATGAGAAAGGTATTTAAAATCCACAAAAAATTTCACAGATTCATAAATCACAGGATCATTAGGGTTCACCCTTCCTCTTGCTAAATGGCAGGAAAACTCGATTTGTTTTTCTGTTGAAAAGGAAACAAATACATAAAACAAATTTATTTTTCAATCTTGACTAGTTCTGTTTGCTTGTGTCCAAAATGGGTAAATATTCTCTGAGCTAGCCTGGGTTGTTGTTGTTGTTGTGAGGGTCCTCTCAGTCTCCTCATCTAGAAAATGGGCGCAATGTCTGTTCCACTGACTTCAGTGGGCTGTTGGGAAAGGGCTTTATATACATACATGAGAGAGATTCTTCATTCTGTTCATTCACTGACATCACCATTAAGAGATTTATGTGGCATTATTAATTGCCTAAATCACTGATGAAATGTGTGAGTAGGGGGTAAACAGAAAAATCAATATATAATGTAATCCCTAAGTGTAGTGCTAGAAAAACCTGGAGATCATCTTGTCCACACCCATTCATTTTACAGATGAGGAAACTAGTCTCCATCAAGGTGGAGTAACTTTCCTAAGATCACATAGTAAAGTGGTTCTCAACCTTCCTAATGCTGTGACCCTTTAATACTCGTATGTGGGCGTATCTGCATGTGGGTGGACAGAGGAGCAATGTCTGGGTTCCTAAGACCATCGGAAATATGTGTTTTCCAGTGGTCTTAGGTGACCCATGTGACCCCTGTGAAAGGGCCGTTCAACCTCCAATGGGGTTGCGACCCACAGGTTGAGAACCACTGACGTAGTAAGCGGCAAAATGGGGAAAGAAGATTTCCAAAGCAGTGTTCTTTCTACTATATCACCTCTTTTATATGAAAAAATGTAACATCCAAGATAAACAATAATGGCAGATTGATGAAAAGTCACACTTTAATTGTAGAGGCTCCGTGACAGACAGGAGAGTCTAGCATTGGAGTTAGGTACAAATTCCACCTCTGAAACTTGCTTCTTAGAGCTTCCCTACTAAGTTACACATGGGTTGTAGTGGAGGATATTTCCAGTGGGAGTTCCCTATATTAATTCTGGATCCCAAATACCCCAGCTCCTTTTACGTACCCACATATTAATGACAGTGCATTTCCAGTTATTGACCACAAAACCTTAGAACGGCTTGAAATATCTAGCTCTTTAGACTCCTATGAGAGAGGACAGCTGAAGAACCATCCCCAAAGTTCACCAAATCTTGCCATTTCTCCCTTCACAACATCTCTCCTATCCAACCTCTTCTCTCTTTATATTTGTCTCCCCAGCACCTAGAAACAGCGCTTGGAATACAGCAGGCACTTAAAGAAAAGCTAGTTGATTGATTGATTGAACAGCTGGTGCTCCCCTGGCAACATTACTTGTAACCACCCAAGAAGAACCTTCATGCCCTGAGATGAGCCTGGCACTGGGCCTCTGCGGCCAGCAAGCAAATGGCCGTGAGGAGAAAAGGTGCTGCTGAGGATCTGGAATAAGTGAGAACCTTTAGTGTTACTTCTCACCCCTTCTTCTTTTCCTTCTTTCGCCCTCTCTATCCTTTCTCCTACTTCCCTATGTTTTTAGGCCAGCCAGTGGGGCCCACTCAGGACTGAAAAGATTGTCACCTCTTCTTTTAAGTGAAGCCTTACCTGGCAAGGCTCTGGGTTCACAAAATCCTTTTGGTTGATTATGTATTGGTTTCAAATTAGTTATTGGGGCACCTTAGCCTTTCAACAACTCCCCCTTCCATCTTGGATTTCTTCTTTGTCTTTTTACCACCTCTTAGAAGACAACAAAGTATTCTACCAATCCCTTATAAACTTTCATGATATTTCTGTATACTATAAAACCCAATGTAATTCATATGAGCAGTTCTGACCATCACCCCTTAGAACTGAGATAATGGTGGTAGGAGCTGATCCTCTAATGTCAGTATTTTGATCAGTGTTTGCACCATGAGCTCATTATATGGGTACTGGCTCTCACTGCTTCTTTTATTCCTCTCTGACTGCAACTTTCCCCTTCAAATCAAAATACTTACCATTTAGAAAATCAGCAGTGACAGGGGTTGGCAGGATTGTCTGTGGAGAGAGTACCTTGAAGACTTCCTTGTGCTCTTGCTCAGGGAGAAGGGTTAATATATTCTGGTGCACCAGCTCTGACTGATATAAAAGAAAAGTTTGTCATATACATATTTTATTACAATACAGTTAGGATATGGCAGCACTTTGGTAAATTAACTGGGATACAAGTCCTGGCAATGGTTTTTTTTTAGACATAGAAGAAAGTAATGTACAAAATGTCCTTTGGAACTAAAGAATTTGTTTTAATGATGAGTCCAAAATTGAGATACATTTGTCATTTGAATAAATCAGCATTAATTATTTATGGTTACTCCAATATCCCAACAGATCTATGGATATGCCCTCCAATGAAGCAACTCATCCATGCCTGTCCGCCCTGTGTGCCTCTTGAGGGGAAGTTCCCCACCCAATGCACTGGAGGCCTTACAACACCAATGGGGTAACCAGTGGAATCCAAGAGTTGTAGTCCCTTTATCTACTACAGACTGGTTCATCTGCAGTTTTCATCACTGAGACCTGCCCAAGTGAAAAGCTTGTTGGAGGTAGGGAGGGGGAAAGGCAATAAAACCTGAATCAGCAGACAAGTTTTAAAAATTATCATCTTACTGAGTTATAAAAATAATGTTGTAGCTCTTTGGTAGTGTTTCTGAACTCCATGAAAATATTCCTATTTTGTTTAATTTTATTCTTCAAAATGATTTGGGTTTTTTTTTTTTACTTTATTAGGGCAGCACTGCTCTTCCAATTTGCAAATGGGTTGGATTACATAAATGCACAGTTTCTACATATGAGCCTTCTATATCAAATAGTGTGCCCACCCATTCATTATTTTATTTTTTGAAAGCAGAATGAGAGGTAACACTTTGATTTAAGAGAAATCAGAGTAACTCTGTTCTCATGGCATTGATTCTCAAAGGGATATGGACTATGACAATTGTTTCTGAATTAATTTCCTGATTTCACTCATTTGTTAGTGTCTAACCAAAGCATCGGGCTCATTTCTCAGCAAAGAAATTGGCAGACACATTAACAAATGCTCAAAGAAACAACAAGGCCTTAGTAAGCACTTACTATGTGCCAGGCACCCTACTAAGTGACAGGGTTATGAAGAAAAACCTTCAACAGCCCCTACCCTCAAGGATCTTATATTCTGATGGGGGAGTCAACATGTACCCGTGATACATATAGAGTAGCTGGAAGGCAGCCAGGAGGTTTAGTAGAGTGTTAGACTCAGGGAAGAAGCCCGAGTTCAAATTCCACTTCAGACACTTCCTAGCTATGTGACCTGTGAAAGAAGAAGAATAACCTCCCCAGGATTGGTGTGAAGTGATTGCAAACCTTAGAGCAAATATTCTATCAATGTTGTGATCGTTGTTGTCAGTACTATTGAAGGTAGCTTTAGAGGGTAAGGTTCCAACAGCTAGGGGAGAATGGGGAAAGGCCTCCTGTAGGAGGTGGCCTTTGAACTGAGTCTTAGAGAAAGCCTGACCTTCCAAGAGGCCAAGAGCCAGTGCAAATGTTAATCCCTTGTGCCCCTTCTCTATTGGCATGCCATTTCTCTCATTAGAACAATGGTAATGGGCAGAAAGAGACCAGTCCAGGAAGCTTTGTGAAGCATCAAAAAAAGAGGGCAGCCTTCCAAAGAGAAGTACGCTAATGTTAGCTGGCTGTCATAGGCAACATGGTAACTCCCGTCACATCGAAGAGCAAATGTGATCCAAGCTGAAGCAGCATACCCAAATGTGTAGCTAGACTGAGAATCTAAGAAATAGGTACATCTTTAGGGGGTTCCTTCCCACTCGGGGAGCTTCATTAGGAAAGGAACTAATCAGGCCTGTGCTGAAACAGAGCATCAGCAAACCACTATTAGACTGGAGGCCTGTGGAGAGGAGAAGAGAGGAGATCCCAATGTCAGTCCTTAGGAAACCACTTCAAAACCCGTCAGGTAATGTTTCATATTTTACCCTGCTTCCCTGATCTCTCTCTCTTTTCTTCCCACTAGATTATAAGCACCATAAATGCCTTTGTCAGACTCATTCCATGGGTCTGAGGGTTCCTGGTTCCATCCATGGATTGGATCATGCTCTATTCCATCCATACCTCTACTGCAATCTCTCCCTTGCTTCAAGGGTCTGGAGTTGGAAGAGACCTCAGAGGTCACCTAGTCTGACAAACCTTCTCATTTTACAGAGAAGGAAACAGATCCAGAGATAATAATGTAACTTACCAAGTGTTCAATAAACACTTTTGAGTTGAATTGAAAGCAATCCTAAGGAATTCTCTTGCTAAAATAGTGAGAGTGAAATAGCCGGCTCACCCCCACATAGCTCTTAGCACCACCCAGGCCACCAGTATACCCCAACCAGATTAAAATGCAATTGGGAAATATTTAACAAAATAAACAAGAACTATACTAAAACATAGATAACACCAGCAAGTGGTTTTCTAAACCAATTATGTGGCCGGCAGGGATCCTTATGTAACCCTTAATGGTTCCATTTCTTTTTGAATGTGATACCACTGGCTAAGCCAGTATGCAAATTTCATAGGTGAAGGGATCTCATTGAATACATTTTTGAGCTATACCCAGTTAAAAATCAATAGCCTTTCTTCCCTGGGCCTTTCTTTCCCCAAAGTAGGCAGTCAGGGAAACTTGTGATGAGAAAAGCCTGCTACACACTGCAAAGTGAGGCAAAGGCTTCTATTAGTGTGATGATACCCCACATGGCCTTTGGTTCTCTCCCTTTCAGATTGTCTGGTGAAAGCAATGTTGGGTGACCCCAACAGAGTAAATGAGCTGTACAAGGCGAGTTGCACAAGGTAAACTAATAATTCTAACATCATAGTGATGTCATTTGGGTCTTCTTCAAGAATGAAGGGCAACACCCAACCAATGCAATAGCTTTCTAAGTGGTCTCCTTGCCTCCAGTCTCTCCCTACTCCTAACATATTCTTCACTGCCCAAGTGATTTTACTAAGGTATAGGTCTGACCACATTAACTTTCTGCTCCCAACACTCCAATGGTTCCCTATTACCTCTATGATCAAATACCAAGTTAGGCAGTTAAGGCTCTTCACACTCTGGCCAGTCTTCTCTTCCACACGCTTCATGGTTCAGCTGCACTGGCCTGCTCACTGTTCCTTACACACACTATGCCACTTCCCATCTCTCAGCCTTTGCCCTGGCTATCCCTCATGCTCAGAATGCTCTCCCTCCTCCTCACCTCCACCTCTTGCCATCCTGGGCTTCTTTCAAGATTCAGCTCAAGCACTACCCTCTGCAATAGGCCCTTCTAAGCCCCTGAGCCACTAGAACTTTCCCAGGGTGACCTTTCTTCTATGACTCTGCCACTCGGCATTTATCCTGTGTATACCTATGTAAACCTTGTCTTTCCCATTCAGATATAAGCTCCTAGAGGGTAAGAACTGTTTTTTGTGTTTTTGCCTTTCTTTGTATTACCAGACCCTTATCATCACAAGCACTCAATACGTTTGTTGATTAACTAAAGCCTGACCTTTGATTAATTTGAAAAGATTCAATTAGATTTCTCACTATTGAGAAAAAAAAATGAGCTATGCATGACTCAGAAAGAATTGGAATGCCTATGAATATAAACAAGGTAACCGAAAAAAAGAATATTCCAATCAGAGCCCGTGAATAGATTAGGGATAAATTGATAACAAGGCTTGTGGAAAAAGGTACTAAATTATAGTTAGGGGTTCGTTTCTTTAAAAGCTTGCATGGTCCAACGACTTTCAACTTCAAGGTTTAAATTCAGTCATTTGAACAAGGAGCTATATTTTACTTTCAAAACAAGGTATGCCAAAATATGCTAATTTCTCAGTCAAGGGTGCTTATGGTTTAAGCCTAGTAGTTTGCACCATTTTAGCAAGGGTCTCACTGCCACCTGGTGGCAGTGTACCCCAAGCACAGGATCAAGCTTGGAAGGGGGGGGAGGGGCAAGTCTTTCGAAAGTTGAGTCTGTGTGACCCTAAACATATAAAGGGACAACAACAAACGCCATTACAACGAAGACGTTTGGGTAGAACAGATGTTCAAGGGTTAGTCAATTACAGACTCGCCAATCCACTTAAACCTGATCAATAATCCCCCTACTTTAAGCAGAATTCAGTCAATGCACCCCAACTGGCCCAACAAAGGACTATGGGTATTCCTTAGGGATTGGGTTGTCATGGAATCTGGACTACTGTGGCTCATGTGTTCCACATGAAGTAGGTCCGGGAGAACCTTGCATTATACCCGCTCAATATGATTTTTTTTTTAAATTAGAGCTCTTTGAAGTGTTCTTAGGATCTTATGGGTGTAAACAGATTAGAATAATGGAAACTACTTCTTCAAAAAAGGAAACTTAAGAGAGGAAATTCCAGCATTTCTTAGGCAAGGGAAAAATGCAGGAAAGCACTGAAGGTGTCCAAGGGGGCTGTTCTCACAGGCCTTAAAGAGTGCAGGCAGCTCCCGATTTGTCTTTGCCTCCAATGCCTCGTGATGTGATGTGCCATTGGAGACTCCAAGCATTCCTCTGAAGTCTGGAGTTAGCACTTGCCAAGTGTCAGGAAGAAACCTGAGGCAAGAGTAGGGAATAGGCAGCAGCAGGGCTAAAATCACCATCCCAATTAGCTGGGCTGCAGGGAGAATGTGCTGTGTTTATATTTGACAGTTTTTACGAGGATGTGTCTGCTCTCCCTTTCCTGGGTTGCTATGGCTAAAGGTGCTGGTGGCCAAGCTGCTAGAATGTAAAGAGGCAGGCAGTGTCTAGCAGAGGCACCACACTGGAAGCCCTTCCAGCCAACCAGATGCTGCCAGGGCTGGTAACGAAAAGAATAATGATCACGTGCCCTTTATAGACACTTGCTGAAGAGACCATCTACCCCCTTCCAGCTGTTGTTGCCCGTGTGCCAGTGTTCGTGCTCAGCCATGTAATTGCTTCTCTAAACTTCTAAATGAAAACATAATTTGCCCTTCAATAGAAAAAGACGAGTAGCTAATCACACCTGGAAATGGCTGCCATGACCTGGCAATAAACAAATCCGGCCTCTTATTGTCTAGTGAACTGTACCTTCACATGGGAGGTATGTCTCAAAAGCAAGGATCCTTAACCTTTCTTGGGTCATGGACCTCTTTGGCAGTCAGGGGAAGTCTGTGACTCCCTCCCCTCCTCCAGGACCATGTTTTTAAATACATAAAATAAAACATATAGTGTTACAAAGGAAAGCAATTAGATCGCAATAGATCATCAAAATAAGACAAATTCATGGACCCAGGGCAAAGAATCCCTGCTCTAAAGTAATGTCACTAGCGCTTTGTAGTAGTTGCTTTAACAAGCAGGTTTTAACTAAGTAGACATCGTGCCTTTCAAAAGAGTTCCCTAGGGATGATCCATCCAGTCCGAGAACATTGCTGTTGTGTCCTACATGTCATGGGATGCTCTTCAGAAATTGCCATCAGAGACCACTCCTGAGCCTGCCCAGCCTCATTATGTCCAAGGTTTGCTGGGGAGCCGGGGGGGGGGGGGACTGTTTGGACTGCACTCCTCTGTAAAAATACATTTCCCGTCGACCTTCTTAGGCAGGAAATTTGCTTCACTCCATCATTTTGTGGGTTCTGGTGCTCTAGAATTTGTTTAGCTATTTTTCTAGGTATTTGGAGGGGCTTGGGGGAGAGCTCAAACAAGTCTCTGCTTTTACTCCACCATCTTGGGTCCCCCCTCACTCATTACATCCTAGTCCCAGGTCAGTTATATAAACCCATCAAAAATGAAGATCACTTGTCAGAACAGGGGCACACTGTATACCTATGTTAAACACCTTCTCTTCTCAATCATCTGCTTCATCCCACTAAAAATGAAGAGCCCAAAAGAAAAGGTTAAGAAAGTCTCAGATGGGTGTTGGAACTTACCGGTAAATGGCCCAGCAGAGAAAAGACATTATCAGATACATATATAATTATTCCCTCCGTGGTCAGGGCAATCAGAAACTCATCCAATGCCTATTGAAGAGAGAAAACAGTACCATCCAAATGTATTTCTAGATGCAATTACATAGTAGGACAACAATAGGATGTTAAGCTTTATTTCTTGTAGAAAAGGGACATTAACATGAGACTCAGGCTCTGTGGCTACTCAGAACAATTGGCAGCTTGGCCCCTCCACTCCCAGGGTTTCTACTACTTTCATGAGGCCTCTCTAAGACTCAAAGCAATGTGCAAGGACAGATTCTAAGTGGTAGCAAGGGGAGGGGGGAGGTGAAAAGAAGACAACAAGAACTGGAAAGATTAGAAACAGTGTAAATAGAACTCACTTCATTCTTTGTACTTGTTATCCCTAGTGCCTAGAACTGTGCTTAAAAAATGCTTTGTGATTGATTGGACACGTGAATGAAAAAGGATACAAGCTGTTAGGTTTTTCCCCTGGTCCTAATCACAGAGAAAGTGGGTTGGGGACCCATCAGGAATGGATCAGAAAGCCTTCATGGATGCATGAAGGCCCCTTTTACGTGTAAGCCAAACAAAGTTTCAGGCCTGACTAAAATCCAAGAGCTGGAGTTAAGGGGATTAGCACAGTGGCAGGTTGACTATCCCACTAAAAACTCTAGCTCTTGCCCGAGGAGTGACCACAGTAGCTCTTGGAGTCAGTGACAACGGCAGTGGCAGCAGCGTGCTAAGTGATGGACACCTCCAAGCTTTGGCAGAAGTGAGGCCAAAGCAGTGCTGTAGAGAGGCGGGCACAATGACGGAGTGCTGAAGTGAGAAAACATATGGGTATGGCAGGGAACCAGAGGACGGGAGGTGGTGATGGTACCAGGAAGCCACAGTGGCAAACCTGGGCCTTGGCCTTTCCAGGTACCATGAGTTCTGCGGACTGTGCAGGTCAGGGTGAGGAAATTAGTGCTTGACCAACCACAAGTCCTTTGCCCCTATGAATTTGGAGCAAGTATATTGGTCCTTGGGGAAGGTGGTGCTCACTACAGGTATGATGAGCCATCCACAGTATTTTTCCCATGTGGGAGGTAGGGGTGGGAGTGGGCGCTCAACTTCAGGGAAGCACCACAGGTGGCAGTGACTATATAGCTACCTAGGGGACAGGGAGCCCACCAGAAGAGAAAGTATCTTGAATGTCTGGCTCTGGCAAGCTGTCTTTGCTGCATTTTAATAAGTCCTACCCTATGTTCTTAGGCCTTGTTAGCCTGGAGTGTTTGCAAAGAAAACCAACAATTCCTGGAACTAAAAAGAAGTCAAACCTTGCCATTCCCAGGGCTTAAGCCTTGGGTGGGAACAAACATGAACCACCTAGATTATTTTCAGGAACCGCCCCACCCCCTGCCCTACCTAGGTTGAAGCCAGTCTGTTAGAGAAGTAGAACACCAAATGCCACAGAGGTAGCACCTGAAGGTCCAAATCACTAGAACGTTCTTAAGCTAAGCCTCTGACAGCATTGGCATAGGTGCAGAGCTACCAGTAAGGACGTTCCTTCACAGGCAAAGGAGTGCCCATTCCTCAACTTCCAAGTCCTAGAGAGCTGGACCGAGCAGGTGAAGAGAGCTGCCTTGGGGCCCACAGCCAGGAGGGCAAAGACAGGGCTTGAACGCAGGACTCCCTCACTCGAACTGTTAGTATATAATACCAATCATACAGTAGCAGGAAGTTACTTAAGTTACATTCCTTGTCTCCCAGCATGTACTAAACTTCACATTAAGCAAGAGATTTGTAATAAATCATGTGTCAACTGTTCCCAACTATTCCCAAATAACATACTTTGCACCATAAACTCTGCAGTCCAAACTGAACAACTTTACCCTAGTGTTAACTTTAGTTTTACCTTAACCCCCTTTAAAAAAAACTGCTAGAAGGATTTCTAAGGATACTCTTATTTTGAATTATTAAAAATCTTGAAATTTCTAACTGCCACTAGTCAAAGGTGGTTCTCTTAAAACAAGAAGGTCCCTGAGGAGCAGTGAGGCATGCTGGACAGAAGGTCATCTAACCTTTCACTGATAGCTAGGTACTAAAAGCAACTGGGACTAGATTTGAGAGGTAAACAGTTCAAATCTAGCCTCAGCCACTTGCTAGTTCTGTGACCCTGGGCAAGTCATTGAACCTCTGTCTTAGGTTCCCCATCTGTAAAGTGGGGATCATAACAGCACCTACCTCCTGGGGTTGTTGTGAAAATCAAAAGAGCTAAAATATGTAAAGTCCTTAGCACAGTACCTTCATATATATATATATATATATATATATATATATATATATATATATATATATATACACACACACACATCTATATATGCTATATACATAGTAGGTGCTTAATAAATGTGTGTTCCTTCTTTCTTTGCTTCCAAAGGCAATGAGGTAAGTTGTTAATTAGCAACATTGGAGAGAGTTTCCACACTGGAAATTCCCTACACTGGGGAAATCACAGGTCCAGCTCCAAAAAGACACACAGACAAATGAAGAAAGATCCTCACAGAGCATGTGCAGTCACGGGGAGGGTCACTGTCCCTCCCTCCATTCAGAGGCCTCTGGCTTCCTTCCTACTATGCTATTCCCATCTTTGCTATCTATCCATTTTTTCCCTTCCCAGCAATGTAGGCAAAAATTGAAATCCCCAGAGCCAATGCTTATGTTGCTGGGGAATGGAGTCAACGAGGATCATCAAGGAGCTAGGCAGCTGGCAGCCTCTCCTCGCATCCCCAGTCTCAACAGCCGTCCCTCATTACCGGCTCTGCTCTGCTTCAAGCAGATGGTGCAATCGGGAACGTGACACAAGGCCAAAGTTCCCTCAGAACAGATTCATAAGGGTCACCGCTGAGGCATGAGACCTCCGCCCCTTCACCCCAGGCCCAGATTCCACCCTGTGTCCAGCTCAAGGCAGTTCTGAGGAGGAAAATATTGAATTTCCCCAAGAGATCATGAAAGGTAAGAGCTAAGGGAAGGAGGGGCAACTGATCTGAGCTCTTCGGTTTTCTCCCTGCCTGGGCCCTCCCAGGAGTATCCTCTAAAAGGTGTTCATCCACCATGCTGGGCAGCCCTCATCTAGACCTTTCAGCAGCTCGTGGGCACCAGGGAAGGAGCAGGTAGCCCTCGTACTTTCTTACCCAGCCCCAGCTAGCTCTCTGACGGCATTCCTTCTGTCAGTTTCCCAATATCCCTCACAGAATCCTAGAATTTCAGAATTGGAAGGGTCTTCAGCGGCCCACTAATCCACCCCATTGGGGGCAGACCTACAGGCTGCAGCCTCCTCATGATCTTCATGTGCTGCTTTGCTTCCATAATAAACAGAAGCAATGGAAAGAGCCATTTGAGTTATTGGAAGGATACACTCAGGGGTGTTTAACAACCAGCTCTCTGCTGGTGGAGGGGGGAGAGGAAATACACACCACACACTTTTAGGTTTAATCTGCATTAACATTTTCTCCATTCCTTTCTTAAATCTGGGCAGGACAACAACAACTCAACAAGCCCTGATCTGGGGTATTTGCTGATTTCTGAGGTGCAAACGCTCACGGTAAAAATTTCACAACTGGCTCTCCCAAACCAGTTCAAGCTGACTTGAGCACAGCCCTGGATCCCCAGAAATAAAGGCCCATAAGCAAAACGGGGCTTTTACAGGCCACCCAAATGTCTATAAACTAGTCCAAGTGGAAAAGCCACTTAGTGCCACATTCATCCTACACGGAAACAAGGCCTACTTCTTGGGTTAGAGTAGAGGCTAATACTCACACAGAGACCTAACGTGCATGCATTCTGAACTGTTCTTGCAGTAGTGGACATCAGTTTGCAGCCATATTTTCTTAGAGTGGGTCCATGTAAAGAAATAACCTCCAAAAGGAGGGGTTACTTACAACTTATAACTACTGGCCCACAGCCCAGAATTCTGATTGTTACAGCAGTGGAGCACAGTGGAAAGAACATTGGCTCTTGAGTCAAAGGATATGGGTTCGTATCCTGCCTTTCATACTTACTAGCTGTATGACCTTGGACAAGTCACTTAATCTCCACAGGCCTCAGTTTCCTCATCTGTAAAATGAGGGGATTGGGCTAGCTGGCCTCTGAGGTCTCTTCTAGCTCTGGTATCTCTGATCTGATGGCTGACCAAGGTTAGGAGTACACTTTGTGACACTCTCTTCTACACAGCTGGCCTGATGCAAAACTCCACTTTGGAGCCCAAGGAGGATTTGTGAGCTTACGTGATCGAGGCTGGCTCCAGACACTGATTGAATTCCCTCGGTAATCACTAAACCCCTCACAACTTGGCCAAAATTTCCAGTTCCTATCCCAGTGACAAGGTCTATTGTGTATCTTCCATGTACAATGCATGCACATTTTAGAAGGTTTCTTACCTCAAACATCAACTGTGTGAATTCCTCATTGCTAAGAATTGATGGTTTCCAGGCCCCTCTGGCACCAGCAGCTTGTGCCTGGGTTTCTTTTTCTTAAAAGGAGAAAGAAGCAAGGGAAAGAGAAGAGATTGAAATGACTATAAGGAATATCTCTCTTTTTTGCGAAGTGACAATCCATTTTGGAACACAGCCTCCTCTGAAACCATGCTGAGGTTTTATTGGTGGCTAATTGCTAGGTACTTAAATTGACCCTGTGTCTAGCTTTGACCAAAGGAAGCATTTCAGTCTATTCTCATTCTTGTTGAAGACAAAGGTTCATACACACACACACACACACACACACACACACACACACACACCTCTTTGAGGTTGGGCTCTTGAAGGCCGTGCCTGGAGAGCCCAAGCTTGGCCAATTCACACCAAGAGTTTACCCACCAATTAACCACCTCTTTTGGCTCATAGCAGCTCCAGAAGACAGTGGAAGGTGTCTGTACACGAACCAAAGCATGGATTCTAGAAGTACCAGAATAAGTATGACATGCAAAAAAGTCACTGTAGGATCCCTCCCCTCTGGTATGTGGTCCTAGCCTATGTATGGGTAGGTTACTTACTTAAAACGCTGGAAGCTAGATGTCCCTTAGAAACAATTAACAACTGCCTTTAAAAAAGACCATCTTGGAAGCAAAATTTTCCTGTGTGAGTTTTCCTGATAGCAGCATGGAATAGTGAGACAGCCTCAAAGATAGGAGGCTCTGGGTTCAAGTCCTACACATACTGTTTATGTGACCCTGGGCACTTAACCTTTTGGTGTCCCAAGTTCTAAGATTCTTAAGTTGCAGACAGGTGCCAATGTGTAATACGAAAGAGACTTTCCTCACTGGGAGTATCCTGCCCTCATGAAATCCTGGGGCCAGACTAAAAACAAAAAATTTTTTGTATAGCAGCTTAGCAAACTGAGCCAGCAACAAACTGGCACCGTACTTAAATGTTCTGGACATATTAAAAAAACAGTCTCCCTGCCCATAGCTCTACTCTGATCAGAGATTTAAAGGAAGGGGCCCCAAGATCATTTGGGCCAACCTTCTAATTTTACAGATGAAGAAACTGAGGCCCAAGTAGTTTAAGGAGCAGAGCCAGGAGTCAAAGCCAGGTCCTTTTATGCCAACCTGGGGTTTACTCCATGATAGCAAAGGAATACAGTGCCTTAAAGCCAGAGTACATTAAGTGGGCACATCTGGCCCCAAAAGGGCACTTTCTGAAATAAGCACAGGCCAACCCCTCCAGTGTTTTGGCCACAATGTCTATTGACCACTTCTTCATCCCCAGATCCTGCAGGTAGGCATGTGAAGGTAGTAAAATATGGGGCTGAACTCTTGTCTCTGGTTGCCCCACTAGTGCTGATCCACGTATGAACTGGAAAGACTGCAGGCTACCCTTCTCAAGTGTCATTGATCCTGCGAGAAAGCTCAAGTGTTGCCATTGGTGAACTTCGCAATGTTCCTTAGGTGATTACTTCCCTACTTGCTTAGCTGAGAAAATATCCAATCACAATGGCATCCCAACAGCTGCTATCTGGCTATAAAAGTTGTCTAGATAAATGGGAAAGCCAGGAAAAAGTTGTAGGTTTTCATGGCCTTGGACTTCTTACCCAGAAAAAGTTTCTTGTGTATGAACTGTCAATTTCATAGTATCATGGAATGGTAAGAGCTGAAAGGCTCTATAGGAACCATCTAGCTCAACTTTTTCATTTGCTGGAAAGGAGCGAAGCGACTTCCCTGGGTCACAGGATGAGTTCCTGACAGGGACAAGACTAGAAGCTAGGCCTCCAGACCTAGCTCAATTTTCTTTCACCCAACTTATCAACTCACTGCATTTCCTTGTCTTTAGAAGCAAAGAATAATGTATTCCCCCCAACAATACTTGTTAAATGTCTCACTGGAAAAAGATTCTGTGACCTTTTCAGTGTTCAATTCTGCTTACCTCGAAATGTACCACTAAATTAATAGTTCCCCCATGCTGCCCTTTTAACGAAGGATTAAAATCCCCAAATCGCTTGTAGTCTAACCTAATTACTCCATTACTACCTCTTAGATAAATATAAGTGGAAGGTTGTGGCAGCAGCAGAGATGAGATTTTGCCCAGTTATGCTTCTAGTTATTTCTGCTTTATTTTTCTTCTTTTGCATTGATTACAATGACATTTAAGCACCTGTCACAAACAAACTGCTGCGACTGAGAAAACAAGATTCTAAGAGCTGGGCAAGACCATTAGAGGCCTCCCAAGCCTGACTGCTTCCCACCCCTGGAGTATCCTCCTGGGAGAATGACCGACACAACCAGACTGTCTAGAATCTATTTTCATATTGGAAATGGAAAACCACAGGCCTGGTACCAGGCACCCCCAAAGGTACCTTTCTGCTTGTGTAAAAAGTCAATGGTCTTCTGTAAAATGGTAGCCTTATCCATCTTGATGGGCTGGCCTTGCCCCTGAAGCATGCTGCAAAGCTCTCGAATGAGAACATTGAACTGATCTCTCCTTTTCTTTTCTGACTTGTTCCGAGACGCCCTGGTTAAAGAAAATACAAAGGCGTCACCAGCCAATGTGGTGCTAGGGATTTAGAGAGAAGACACGGGCAGGAGGCGAAGGGACAGGAATAAGGTGGTGACTCACTTCTGGGAGGGGGGAAGGGTAACATCTGAGCCAGTGCCATCCATCTTATCCATTCGTTCTCTAACATACCAGAGCCGACATTCCAAATTTCCTGGAAGCCATTTCAGGACCTCCGTCCCGTCATGGTGTCTTAGCAGCCACCTAAAGATCGTATCACAACACACTCCATCTAGCCGTCACTATACTCCAGGAATGATTAAAAAGGGGGCTGAATCAAAGCCAACACTAAAGGAATTTAGAAAGAAGGCTGAACTGGAAACACATACACACACACACACACACACATATGTCTAAGCAGTATTTACTGAATCTGTCTGAGCTCTTTGGATTGGCTAAACAGGCCTCCAGGTTCAAGCAGCAACCTCATGAATGAAAAGGCTAAGGATCTTTCTTTTCAAATTGTGCTTTTCATACCTCTTTAACCTGTCCCTCTCTTCTTCATCCATCACTTCCTTTAAGCAACTGGGTTCTGAAATTCAAAAAGAGCAACATTTGAGTGAGTTCTTCAGTTTTTATTTTCTTGGTAGTGACTAAGAGTTAAGTAATATGACTCATTGTACCCTTTACTTACCAAGAATTTTTTTCTGCAAGCAATTCTAAGTGCTTTTCAGAGTGTGTTGACATCAAATTCCATTAAACCATTAATGTGGTGTGTGGATGGACAACTCATCTTAGGTGCTTTATTGTGAAAGCCTCACTCAATATCTATAATAATCCATTACAAATGAATGTATCTGCAAGGCTTTTAAAAGGCCATTCAGTGCAGGTACACAACTTTTCTTAACTTGAGAAATAAAGTCATTGGCAGCCTGGTCTCCTAAATGAGTTGAACTCCCCTGATCTTCAACAGAAGTTTAGTAAGCAAAGGGAGTTGGGGAATGTACAGTTTGTTCCAAGTGATTGACCCTGAGCAAGAAAGAAAGTGAGCAATGTAACAAAGATGAGAATGGAACCACTTAACTGAAGGGGAGAGTTGGAAGCAAGTTTCTCTGACAAAGGTCCAAGAAGAAATGGATTCAAACTTTTAAGAATAACAACCATGCACTAACTGATAAATGGTCAAAGGATAAACAGTCAACTTTCAAAGAATGAAATCCAAGTCATTCGCCATCATGAAAAACACTCTGAATCACGAATAATTAGAAAAATTTAAATTAAAGCATCTCTGAAGTTCTACCCCGCACCCGTCAGATGGGCAAAGCTAACTGAAAAAAAGGAAAAGAAAAAATGATGGGGAGGTTGAAGGAAAATAGGTACAGTGATACATTGTTGGTGGAGCTGGGAATCGGTCCAGCCATTCTAGAAAGCAATTGGGAACTATGCCCCCAAAGTCACTTACCAGCAAGACCACTATGGAGTCCTTACCCAATGAAATCAAAGAAAGATGCAAAGGACCCAGAGAAACACAAATACTGTGGTGGCAAAAAACTGAAAACTGAAGGGGATGCCCATCAATTGGAGAATGGCTGAACAATTATACATATGAATGTAATGGAATACTATCATATTGTAAGAAATGATAAAAGGGATGATTTCAGAGAAACCCGTGAACTGATGCAAAGTGAAGCGAATGGAATCAGAACAATTCATACAATATCAACATTGTAAAAACAAACAATTCTGAAAGATTTAAGGCCAATGATCAATGCAGCCACCAACCACAATTCCAGAGGACCAATGAACAACCAGATGTACCCACTTCCTGCCCCAGAGGTGGTGGACTCAGAGTACCTAATAAGACATAACTTTTTGGACACAGTCAACATGGGGATTTGTTTTGCTTAACTATTGCATATTTATTACAAGGGTTTAGTTCCCCCCACCCCAGTGGAGGTGGGGAAGGGGAGATGGCAGCAGGAGGGAGAAAATAAATGGCCCAGATTGCCTCCAAAAAAGCGGGGGGCAGCTAGGTGGCTCGAGCACCAGGCCTGGAGTCAAAAGGACCCCAGTTCAAATCCAGCCTCAGGCACGTATTAGCTGTGTGACCCTGGGCAAGTCACTTAACCCCAATTGCCTCCAAAGGAAAAAAATTAAAATACGTATTAAGTGAAAAAAAACTAATAAAAAATAAGTGAGCTCAAGGCTTTTAATGCATTTCCAGGTATCTGAAGGAACCTGAGACTTAAGAAACAAAGATTCTTTTTCTAACTCAGTTTCTGACCTACTTTCATTTAGACCCTACTAGTATCTATCAAAGCCTAAAGGTCAAAATAAATGTTAAGGACAAGGCGGAGAATTCTGTGTGCAGAGAAAAAGCTAGAAAGGGGCCTGACCCTTACCTTTCTCCTTCCTTCCCTATAACACTCTTAAAGTAAGTTCTCCTGCATCCTAGCCACTTGTACACATGTCTAAGCCCTCCATACAAACACGTAAGCTCCTCCTGGGTTAGAATGAGACCTGCTTCATCTTTGTATGTCCTGGATTGTAAACTCCTTGAGGGTAGGAACTGGCTTTTGCCAATTTTTGTATCCCCAGTGCTCAGGACCATGCCTGACATACAGCAGGTGATTAATAAATGTTTACTGAAGGAACGAACAGACTACCTACTACAGAGCCTTACACGCACACAGCAGCTTAGAGAACACTAACCCCTGGTGATGCTGGCTTCGGAGCTTGATCTTCCTAAGTGAAGCCCTCTTAGATGGGTAAAGAAGATGCAGGATTCATCTAAAAGTATGTACCAGACTTGGAAAGTCACAGATTTTACAGATAAAAAGCCATCCAAAATGAGGAAGTGAGCAGCAGGATGAGGATTAGAAGAACACAGTTCTGATTCCACTGCACTGTGGCGAAGAATCCGAAAAAAGGGTGAGGGAGGAATGGAGCGCCCACATTGCAGGTGAGGCGGCAGACAGCTCACCCCCTCTCTCCTGCAGGTTTATTGAGTGCCAAGACCCCGAGCAGGAAGGGGGTGTGCCAACTCCTGACCCTCCCAACCTCACCCTCAGATTGGGGAATCACTGAGGAGGGAAATACACACCCTTTCTCTTCCCTCTCCAGGTTACTGGGGCATCCTCCACTTCTCCAGTTCTGATCTCTATTAGCTGACAATGCTCTCACCCTTGGGATGATGGGAAGCCATCTGCTGGATTTGGAAAATCCCAGGGCTGCCAACATAAGTAAAGAAACACTCCGGGAAGGAGGCTTTGGGCTTGGTGCCCACTGGGGGGATAGGAGCCACCAGACTGACCTTTTTCAGCAAGCTGGATGAGAACACAAAGCTCACTGCTATGAAGGACAGAGGCACCAAGGTGGGTGGGGTAGTGGAAGCCCCTGGGCCACATCTCAGCCATGGGCAGAGCAGACCTGTTTGGAATCTGTGTCCGAGCAAACCAGCTCCCCAGCTGAAGCCCAAAGCTGCCTGCCTGCCTACCATGCTTCCTTCCAACTTAGTGCCTGACAGACTGGAAAATGGCAAACTGAAAAGAGAAGCTTGAAATTATTCTGTAGAAAAATGAAAAGCAGAACCACAGGAAAATGGACGTGAAAAAGCTCATCTTTTTTTTCAGCACACTGGCCTTATGCAGATCAAGAGCTGGGAATGAGCACCCATAGGTGCTGCCTGCCTGTCCACCTGCAAAGCTCCCTGACCTTCACTACCCAGCAGAACTGGAGCCTGCCACTGGCCACGCACAGCTCTGCACCAAGAAGGCTGAACAAGAAAGAGCTGGTTTCTCCACCAACTTTATCTAACCTGGACAGCCATTCCTTCTATACTTCACACGAAAAGCTCAGGAAGGAATTTCCCATGGACAGCCTGCCTTCTCTTTCTTCAAAGCTGCCTTTAGATTTGCAAGTTGGCATCCTGAGCACACTCAGCTCTGTTGGGAGCCTGAGGTGCCTGTGCCCTTTACCCTGGGGTTGCTGTGTTTACATGTAATTAATCAGGAGAGAGACAGAGAGAGACACAGAGAGAGACACACACACACACACACACAGAGGAGGGGAAGGGAGAGAGACAGACAGACAGAGAGAGAAACACAGAGAATGGAGAGAGGAGAGAGACAGAGACAGAGGGAGAGGGAGACAGAGAGACAAGAGACAGAGAGACAGAGAAACAGAGACAGAGAGAGAAACAGAGACAGAGAGAGGGAGAGAGACAGAGAGAGAGCGCGAACAAGAAACAGAGAGAGGAGGAAGAGGCGGAGGCAGAGGCAAAGACACAAGAGACAGAGAAAGTGTGAGAGACAGTGAGAGAGAGACACAGAGACAGAGTGAGAGACAGAGAGCCAGGGCCAAGGCCGCAGGCGCCCCTGCCAAGGCTACCTGGGGGCACCGTGTCCTGGGCCAGGCCGGGATCCAGGCTGGGCTGCTCCTCAGTGTCCCCCAAGTCGGTCAGTGGCATGGCTGGTGTTCCCTTCCCTCGCACCTATTAAGAAAAGCAAACAGAGAGCTCTGTAAATGGGAGTCACCAGTTTGACCCAGGAGGGGTTTGCACATTGGACCAGCTGAATACATACTTGTCAAGTCACTGAATGGACAAGGCACAGACAGCAATGTGGCACTTTAAAGATGCCTGCATAGAACAACAACCACAACAACAGCAGTACCAACACATATTTCCTTAGCACCTGCTTGTGCCAGGCACTGTGCTAAGAACTTTACAAATATTACGTCACTTAATCCTCAAAACAAACCTGGGATGTAGGTATGGTTTTGCCCTTTTTACAGATGAGGAAACTGAGGCAAACTGAGGCAAAAGGCTTGAATGTTAAGAAAAATCTGTCTGCTCCTGCGCTCTTTCAGCCTCCTGGTCACTTTACAAAAAAACCACCCTCCAGCTCTGGGCTCTGGGCATGCTCTGTGGCTGTCCCCCACGCCCAGAACACTCTCCTCCCCCACATCAACTACTGACCTCCCCCTTCCTGGCTTCTTTGTTTTATTTAGTCATTTCAATCATGGCTGACTCCTCGTGACCCAATTTGGGGTTTTCTCAGCAAAGAGCCTAGAGCAGTTTGCCATTTCCTTCTCCAATTCATTGGACAGATGAGGAAACTGAGGCAAACAGGGTTGAGTCCCTTGCCCAGGTCACACAGCTAGTAAGTGTCTGAGGTCACATTTGAACTCAGGTTCAAAGATGAATCGGGCCCAGTGCTCTATCCTCTGCACCACCTGGTTTCCTTTAAATCCCAGCTAAAATCCCACCTGTAGAGGAAGCCTTCCCCAAGCTCTCTTAACTCCCGTGTTCATTATTTCCTATCATCCTGTCTAGAGCTTGTTTGCATATATTTGTCTGTATGTTGTCTCCCCCATAAGATTATAAGCTCCCTCAGGGCAGGGACTGTCTTTAGCTTCCTTTTGTACCCCCACTGCTTAGCACCATGCCTGGCACACAGTAGACTTTTAAAGAAGCGTTTACTGATTGATACATGCTTATGAATAATATCGCCCAAACTAAACTGTCTGATTTCTAGCATGCCTTCTAATCAGAGGACAATCAACTCAGTTGGAAGGGACCTTAAAGGTATTTTAGTCCTAGTCTCTTAGTTCACAAATAAGGAAATGGAGACCTGAGAGGTTAAGTCACTATTCCAGGGCCACAAGCTAGTCCGTGGCAGAGCTCATCACTTGGGTGATCAAAATATGTGTGTGTCTCTAAAATCACAAATCCATCATTTTGGGCACGGCTCCTTAGCCTTGCTTGTCATGGACCCCCTTGGGCAGTCTGATGAAACCTATGGGCCCCTTCGCAGAATAATATTTTAAATGCATAAAATAAAAATATGTAAGAACACACAAAAACCCAGATTATGTTGAATATAGATATCGCTTTTAAGAGCAAACAAACTCAGGTTCACGAACCCCTAAAAGTCCCTGATTTCAGGATGTTAGGCCATCTTCTGACAGTACGCTTTTGGGAATTTGGGGTGACTAGACTCAATTAGAGTCTAGGTAAGAAAGAGGCATGTCTTCTACTTTAAAGTATCTTACTCTTGCCCATAGGAAACACTCAGACTGGTAACTCCCTGAACACACTTTTTCTCCCACTGGGAGAAAGAATTCCCAACAATAAACTCACTCCAGCCACCCTCCATGTGGTAATCTCTTCCAAGAGAAAACAATCAGAGAATTACCCATAGAAAAGGTATTGAAAGTCTAAAAGAGGCCATGGGTCGATACTATCAGATATTCCTAAGCACTCCACACTGCTAAGTGCAAACCAGTATTTAATTAGAGCGATACAATTTTAAATTGAACAATGAGAAAGCTTCAAAAGCCCTAGCTCCCACAATGCGATATTAAAAGATAGTAGGGGAATCCTCCACAAAAGTCCCCTGCTCCTGTCCCCATATGATACCTCTTTGTGGTGGTAGGAGTAATCCTAGGCATCACGTCCAGGCCTGGGGATGGTCTCTGTCATTAGCTACCAGCATGGCTAAGCTCCACAAGGAGCTTCATGCCAGGTTAGCCAAGCAGGGGTCATTGTTCAGGGCCAATTTACCTGCACTGCCTACCTCATAAGGCTGGTGTGGGTGGTATGCTTTGGAAACTCTCACACCCTCTAGACCAAGGTCTTGCCATGTCAATGGGTGAAGTGCCCATGTTCACAAAATTCAGACATCTTTTGAAATACTGAAAAAAAGCATGAGAAGCCTCAACATCACCTTTGAAAGGGACTCATTTGGGTTTTTTCATTTTCTTTTCTTTTGTATGCTTTTTTGTTTTGAATTTTCTGGAACTTTTTCCCTTCATAAGTCAAGACCAAATATAGAGAGGGAAAAAATGGGCTAAGGGAATGGAAGATGAGGTCATTTCATAATTAGCAATTGGATTTCTTTATTTCAGATTTAATCACTCAGACGTGGCTAACTTGGTCAATTTGTGATGAGCTGTATAATCAAAACATAATTGAGATAAGGTGCATAATCAAAGAAGTCTCCACTCTTAATCCCTCTGTTTCAGTACTGCCAGGACATAAGCCTAACAAGAACAAGCCACTCTGAAGCCAGGCCTCAGAGTGAGCAGGATCGGCTCTGGACACTAGCTGAGCAAATCCCTGGGACTTTTCCTAAGCCTCCTACAGCAACCTATCTTGGCTACCACCAAAGGAGTCAAACAAGTCATATACGATATATTCTGTCACATCTAGTTAGACAACATTCTCAACACTTAAAGATGTCAAAGGCTCAATTCAGTGCTGAATTAAGCTAATTCAACAATAAGCATACTGTGTGCCTGGCACTGTGCTAAGCATCTTTATAAATATTATCTCATTTGATCCTCACAACAATCCTTAGCCCCATTTTACAGATGATGAAACCACAGCAAACAACATTTCATTGACTTGCCCAGGATCACAAGACTAGTAAGTTGTCTAAGGCCAGATTTGAATTCAGGTCTTCCTGACTCCACATCCCAGTGTTCTGTCCACTGTGTCAATAAACCCACTAGACTGTTGTTGCAGGCCTCACTCAGTGGTTAGGCTGGGGGTCAAATGCTGTTACCAAGTACCTAGGACTATCTGTGGGCATAATATTATGCCCTGTGGCTAGGTGACACACTGAATAGCTGCGGGGTCTGGAGTCAGGAACAGCACCTGGCACATAGTAGGTACTCATGTGTGATTTATTATTATCACTATAATCATTATCGGGGAGCAGGGATACCAGAATGATTCATGAGAGAACGTCATGGCTCTGGTTCGCCCTGGAGCTCACTTTACTGGAGTAGCTAATATTCTTCAATGACTGCACTAGAAAGATTCTCTCTCCCTCTCAACCACAATTCAAGAGAATAAAAGAGTACATTTCAATGAGTTGTTCGGGGACTATTATAATAACAATTTTAATATTAAAACACATTGAATATATAAAAAGAAACATTAATGATTCACAGATTTGATACAAATTCAAATGAATATTTGGAATTGTTAACTTGTTCACTTTTTCTACAGAAAGTTGAATTTCAGCAAGGTTTTATGAGCCCCACATCTCTTTCTGAAACATCCTACATTATACAATGGAGTCATCATTAGATAATTAATGGTTGGTAAAGACAAAGATAACAGAAGTGGGAAGACAGAAGGCCCCAAATGGATGGGATCACTGCTCAGGATACATGGGACAATGATAAAGAGGAAGAGATGCCCCAACTGTTCAAGTTTGATTTGGCTTCTGTTTTCTCTGCCAATGGTCTTTGGACTGGAAAGGACAGGATGAAAAGGGCTGCTATGAAGCTGACAACTAAGATAAGGAGAGACATAGTGAGAAAGCCCCATGCTTCTTGAGATAACTTCAGAAAGCCAGGCCCAGAGGATCACCATCACAGGGTATTAAAAGGACACCTGGATGTGATGACTCAACACTGCCAATGAGTTTTGCAAAAGTGTGCTGATGGGTGAAGCAGTACCGGATTAGAGAAGGGCTTGGCTCTCATTTGTCTAAAAAAAAAAGGCAATAGGGGTGGGGGGGTATGAGTTTGCAAATCACAGGCTACTGAGCTTAGCCTTGATTCCTGGCAAAATTATGTAAGTGGGGATCTCAAAGCACCAACTTAAATTCAAAAATAGGTGATGAGAAACTAATCCCCCACTTTTTAAAAGTATAGCTTTGTAGAGTGTGAGCAATGTCATTTAAGTGCACTTAAGGAGAAATAGGCCAGCCTTCTTTACTCCTCTCTACTACTAGCTCATCTTGTTAATTCTCTCCAGGATAAAGGCAGTCTAGTAAGTATAGCCTGAAACAATTTCAGAAATTACACAAATTCTCTAATTGGTTTGGTCTTCAACCTGGAATAAAATTAGGAAAATTTCTTTACCCATGAAATCACTTCCCCTCTCCAAATCTCAAATTACAACTTATACATTTAATCAAATGGATATTCAGTTTATCAGCAGTATGAACAGCATTAAAAAAAACTAATATATAATCAAGTAAGTTACTGAGGACAACAACAAGGTTTGTAGCCGGGTCACCTTTCTCTGCTCCTCCAAAGTATGTAGGGGTTAGGGAAAGGGCAGGGCCCGTTGCTAAAGAAAGGGAATAAGAGAGAAGCTGTAAATGAACTTTTCCCAATACTGTACTTTGGGGAAAGCAGGAAGAATAATGGAAGTGTGGAACAGACTTCATTCCCCACAAGTGTCCCAATCCCAAAACAGGCCCATCTCAGTCACTGTCCCTAAAAACCCACAAGTGTCCCAATCCCCAAATAGGCCCAATCTCAGTTGCAGTCCCCAAAAGCCCGCCATACCTGTGGTTTCTCCTTTTGCTCTCCTGTGGCACTTACAACCTCAGGCCTTGCTCTTTTGTCTTGGCCTCTTCTGTCTGCTGTCTCAAAGCTCAGGCGTGAGCTCTTTCCACAAGGACACTGAAACCCCAAGACAATCTCAGCTCTCTTGAACGCCTGCCCACTGTCTAGGATTTGTTGCAGAGGGCAGGTCTTTTAAAGCCTCTGCGACCTGGGGAGGTCTCCTACAGACTTTATGACCCTGAGTCTCAGAAACACGAGGCTTCAACAAGTTACAGGATTGGTGGGTAAGTGGTGTGATACACCATAGATACAATTTACCTAGATTTTAGCAAAACATTTGTTTAGCAAAAAACATCTTGCAATTCTCATGGGAAAGGTATATAGTGAGATCTGGTTGCATGGTTGGACCCAAAGAATAGTCATTAATGATTCAATGTCAACTTGGAAATAGAGCTTCCCGGGGATTCATGCAGTTTACTGCTTTTACCGATAACTGGGAGAAAGGTTGTTTAATTATCAGATGTGCAAATGGGATCAAGCTGAGAGGTACAGCTAACACACTGGATGATAATACACTTGGATCATAACAAGGATCCAAAAAGATATCAACAGGCTAGACTGCTGGGCCAAATCTAATAAGATTAAATGGAATAGTTATTAGATTTAAGTTTGATTTTAAAAATCAACTTTATAAGTACAAGGGTATGTCTGATTTGTTCGTGTTTTCTCCCCCATTAGAATGTGAACTCCTTGAGGCCTGGGATTACATTTTTACCTTTCTTTCTACACACAGTGCTTAGCACACTGTCTAGCACATAGAAAGCACAGTAAATAGGCGCTTGTTTCCTGATTAACATCCTACCAGTCAGTCAGCTTCTCAGCCTTGATGTCCTCTTCAGCTTCTCAGGCTCACTTGGCTCCTATATCCAATTACTGCCAAATCTTGTCATTTCCACCTTCACCATATTTCGCATATATGTCCCCTTCTCCCCACTCACACAGCCACCACCTATGTTCAGAAGTCTCTTATCACCTCTCACTTGGACTACTGAAATAGTCTTCTTCTATCCTCCACTCAACTACCAAACTGATTTCTTCCAGTCCCTTCCCCACTGCCCTGTTCTCCTCTCAGAGCCTCCCTATTACCCTGTTCTCCCCTCTTGGCCCCCCAACTCCAATGGTTCCTTATTTAATATATTATATATTTGATATCTCCAGTATCAAATATAAACTCATATGATTTGCATTAAAAGTTCTTTATAACCTGACCCCCTTCTACCTGTCTAGTCTTCTTAGATTTGACTCCCTTTTACTGCTCTACAATACAGCAAACACAACATTCTAGCTCTCATTTCCTTGCCTTTCCTGTCCCCCCACCTGGAATGTTCCTTCATACCTGGGTGACTGGGAGGATGAAATAAGGAAATTATGAAGAAGAGGAGGTCGAAGGGACAAGTTGAGTTCAATCTTCAGTTGCTCAGTTTAATGGGGGTGGTTGGAGAATATCGAGGTAGAGCTGTCAAAGTAAGCAGTTGGAGAAATGGGTCTTGAGTTCAGGGAAGAGATTGGAACTGGTTATATAGATCTGAAGCCATCTGTGAAGAAGTATAACTGAATCCATGGTGGTAGAGAAAGAAGAAAAGTAGGGCCATTACAGAGCCTTCCAGAACACCCTCGCTGAGGGTGAAGGAACAATCGCAAGTCAGTGATGGAAATGAAGGGGTGAGCAACCAACCAGGAAGGTAACCAGAAAAGAGTTGGGTAGAAGAAGCCAATGAAAGAGGGAATATCCCAAAGGAGGGGGTCAGTCAGTGCTAAATGCTACAGAAAAGTCAAGAAGGATGAGGACTGGGGAAAGCCTCATCAGTGTTAGCAATGAAAAAACAGTTCATTTGTTGACCTTTGAGAAAGCAGTTTCAGTAGTGTGGTAGGAAGCCATATTGGTAAGGATTTAAAGATGGCACCAGGAAGAAGAGGCACAGAGGTGGTTAGGTCTCATCACTGAAGGGAAGAACTTTTAATCATATATAGTCCAAACCTCATCCATATTGCACAACTATGTACTGAAAATGGAAGTCCACTTCATTATTTTTATTAAGAAAACTCCAAAAGAGATCACAAAGAGTTGGACATGACTGAAAAATAACTCAACAAGAACAAAATGTGAATTCCCAATTATTTTTGAATATTTCACAGCCAAAGCTGGATAGAATCTTAGCTTGCCTGCTAGTATGCACCTTAACATTTCAGAGTAGGCCACAGAAAATACCCAGATATAAGCATGGGCAGGAAATTCCATGCCCCCAAAATGTGCACCAATATCCCAATTATGTAAAGACCCTTAAAAGAAGGGCAAAGGGGTGCCCAACTCACCCGGATTAAAAGCTTTTGGGAGAGAAGGTAGATCTCAGTTTGCACTCCAGTCAGATAGGACGAGGAACTTGATTTTGCCTAAAATAAAGGAAATAGTCATGGAAAGACTGAACTAGATGAAAGATAGCTTTAAAAATAAAGACTCAGTAATCCCAGCCATAGTTCTGTACTGGAATACAGCGAATAAAACATAGCAAACATGAAAAAGAAAACCTATTATAATACTAAACTACCCTGAAATATCTAAGAGGTGTTGCATGTCCAGTAGTAGGATAAACATTTTTCAGGGCAGTAAGTGCCTTAATGCTGAAACAAATTGATCAATAAAAATGTTTTCAGTTAATTAATTCAATACTTTCTGCACAATCAAGGCAAGATTCCTTTGCTGTCATGTGAAGGCTTGGGCCTGGTGTCTGACCTCCTGGTCAAACTCAAGCTGGGTGGGAGGTTGAGGTGAAATAGAACAATGTTGTAAGAAGCCCTGGGAATATTGGCTACCATACATGGCTTGCTACATTCTGCACAAAAACTGCTTTTAAAAGAACAAAGAGAAATAGAAAAAGAACAAACAAGTTTTAGCACAAAACAGATACATTAAAGAGGTTGGGAAAAAACAGATCCCTAAAAGGAAAGGTCACAAAACTATGGGAGCATCTCTTAAGGGGACACAGGAGTGTTTACTGATGTGATATTCCCAGTGCTATCTTGAGGTGAATTGAAAAGACAAATGGTAATGATGGAAGGGTACTGTTTGTCCACTGAGGGAGGGAAGAGGGGCATAAAAATTCAGTTGCCTTTTTTCAAAAGGTCTGCACAGTCACCCAAAGGACTCCTGTGGGGGGGGGGGGGAGAAGGAGGGAAATCCAGCTGTGTGCCTAACCAAAGAGCTAGAATCAAATCAACTAGCTAAAGGTATGGCAGACCTGGCTATTTCATTGGCAGAACTATGGAACTTTCTGGAAGGAGGGGAACAGAAGCAACAGACTGAGAAGGAGGCAACAAACTGTGGGTGGGGGCAGCAGATAGAAAGTAAAGGTATAAAGGTAGGGCAGCTCAAACCTGGAGCTTCAGGAGACAGATCTGAGAAACAATGAATCACAGTCATAAAGAGAGGGGACGAGGTGATGAGGGGGCCTACTGTAGGCAGCAGAAAGAACACTGGGTCAAAGGGCCTACCCTGTCTGTGACCTTAAGCAAGTCACTTTCCTTGTCAGGGTCTCTGAGATCCTTTCTAACTCAAAATCTGTGATCCTAGTGGACTTTGAAGCTTAAGAGCAGGCAGTCTTGCCTTGTTTTGCGTCATAGACCCCTTATACAGTCTAATGAAGCCTGGGAAACCTCTTCTCAGAATCATGTTTTTTAAATGCATGAAATAAAATATATAGGATTACAAAGGAAACCAGTCATATTTGGAAAAGTTACCAAAATATTAAGAAAAAGGGTTCAGAGACCCCAGATTAAGAACTCCTGGTTTAGGTGAAGAAACCGATTCTTTAAGTGACCAGTTTCATGCCTCATTTATGAGGACTTAAACACCAAGGTGATGTTATAAGATTGTAAATACTGTATAGGTTCCTGGGGGAAGAGAAAGTTTCTGTGAGTGTCTATGAGTTTCCACATGAGTCTCTTCCTGTATTCTCTATTATGTGTACTAAATTTGTCCAGTGTCCTATGCCTTGTCAGCTTGGTGCTTGTAAGTAAAATGTGGACACCTGTTGTTCAGTCATGTCTGACTCTTCGTGACCCTAATGAGGTTTTCTTGGCAGAGGTACTAGAGTGGTTTTCCATTTCCTTCTCCAGCTCATTTTACAGATGAGGAACTAAGGCAAACAAGGCAAAGTGACTTGCCCAGGGTCACACAGCTACAAAGTGTCTGAGGCCAGATTTGAACTCATGAGGATGAGTCTTACTGATTCCAAACCCAGCATTCTATCTATTGTGCCACCTAGCTGCTCTATGGACACCTAGATGAGAGCTAGAAATGAATGAAATTCTGATTTTCCTCTTGGTTGGTAAGAACCAAATACAATGATTACTTAGAAGTCCCTAAATCTTCACTTGGGTGGGTGTGAATCCAAGGCTTTCAATTATGGGCTACCAGTTATATCTGGGGATCATACTGCCAGGCTCTTGCCTGCCCTAGAGTTTGCATGAATGTATATGTAAGGGATTGGTAATGCACCTCTAGTGAAGGCATCCCATCCTAGACCTCTAAAATACCAACACAGCCTACACTGTAGAATAACAACAACACTATTTCTTTAAAACAGGCCAGGCAAGCTCTCAGGACATAACCAAATTTGCTATGAGCTCTTCTCTACCATTGGGGCGGCTAGGTGGTGCAGTAGATAGAGCACCAGGCCTGGAATCAGGAAGACTCATCTTCCTGAGTTTAAAACTGGCCTCAGACATCTCCCAGTTGTGTGACTTTGGGCAAGTCACTTCACCCAGTTTGCCTCAGTTTCTTCATCTGTAAAATGAGCTGGAGAAGGAAATGACAAACCACTCCAGGATCTTTGCTAAGAAAACCCCAAATGGGGTTGCAGAGAGTCAGATACCACTGAAACAACAACAACCTCTCTATCATGACAGGCCATAGTTGAACCATGGGGATTCTCAATGTTCTGTCACCTCTATGTCTCACTTTGCCACAACCTAGATATTTCAGGTAACTTCTACAGTTGATTCACATTTAAGGCATTCTGTTCTATACCTGCTAGCAAACCAATGTTACCATTAAGTTAAGAAACACAAGCCATCACAATCATAGACACATGGCATGTGTGATGACCGACCTTGATAAGCTGGACTCTTCTCAGCAGCACACAGCTATAAGACAACTCTATAAGTCTCAGGATGGAAGGAGATATCTACATTCAGAGAAAGATCCAGAAAGAACAGGGTTTAAATGGAGACTGAAGCAATCTACACCCTCTCGTTCTTTTCCATGTTTGGTTTTGTTTCCTCTTTCCCATTGTTCACTCCAGTGGTTACAACCCTTCTACACAACCAGACTGATTTCCAATGTGAAAGTGTTTGCAGATCCTATACCTGATTGCACGCCACCATGGGGGGGGGGGGAGGAGAAGGAGGGGAGAAAACTTGAAACTCAAGGAATTGTGGAACTGAATCTGGTAAACTAAAAGCAAATAAACAAATCAATTAAGAAAAAAAAAGAAACACAAGCCATTTATGCAGGACAGAAATTAACTGTAAAACAATAGAAAAACACCAGAGCTCACATTCTGGCGAGTACACGCTCATTCTACTTCTGCAGGAGTAACTGAAGTCTCAAACCCCTACAAAAACTCACAAATCCAATATGGGGAGCCTTGACTCTATTTGGTGGAGGAGGGCTGTGTTGAGGGGCCATATTTGAATCCCTGCTCTGACCTCCAGCCAGCCTCTGCAGCTTACCATGGCCACATAACTAGGATGTCTCATCCGGGGGAAGTATATAATTGGAAATAAAGGTAATAGGAAAACAAAATATGTCCAAAAAACACCTTTGAATAAATATATTTTAAAATTGTGTCACCACCATCATCAATTGTTTCTGGGTGTGCCTGCTTTTCTTGTCTCTCTTCTTGGCCGTCATTTCTATCTTTTCAGATAGCATATCGGATCTCGGGGTGTTAGGAGTCCAAAATGTGGTGGCTACGTTGTCAGCGATTTTGAGAAAAGTTTGTTACAAAAATGCTGATAGCTTTATTGCATTTTTTTATCTGTTGATTCTGCTCCTATGTTCATCATAAACACTCTTGGGACAATCTGACTTAGTTGGATTTCAAATCAACTTTTCTGCACATTCTTTTTCTCGTGCATCCCTCTTTCCTCACTCATTCTCCTCTGTGACATTTGGCAAATAAATTTTATTTTCTAAATTGTTTTTTTTTTCTCCTAGGCTGCCACATGTCTCCATCAAAGTAGCTTCTGGGCTCTTTTAATTTCATCATTGTGATGATTACTTTACAATGATTGAACTTCTATAGGAAACAGCACATGTTAATTTCTTTTCCTTTACCTATTTCCCATTTTTGACCATGGCTTTCAGGTAATCCAATAATTTTTAAATGGTCTCTCCTGGATCTATATTCCAGGTCAGTGGTTTTTTCAATGAGATATTTCACACTGCCTTCTATTTCTTCATTTGTTTGGATCTGTTTG
>CM053582.1:36931141-36947385 GCA_028627135.1 Pseudochirops cupreus | reverse complement strand
TCTCTTTGGGATATAATCCCAACAGTGGCATTGCTGGGTCAAAGGGTATGCAATTATTTATAGCCCTTTGGGCATAGTTCCAGATTGCTCTCCAGAATGGTTGTATCAATTCACAACTTTTTTCCACATCCTCTCCAGCATTTGTCATTTTCCTGTTTTGTCATCTTAGCCAATCTGACTGGTGAGATGTGGTACCTCAAAGTTGTTTTGATTTGCATTTCTCCAATCAATAGTGATTTAGAGCATTTTTCCAAGCATATTGTATTTTCAATACTACATACTGAGGTCAATGGATTTGGAGCCCAAAGACTTGGGTTTGAAACCTGGATCTGCCACTTGCTACCTAGATAATCTCAGGATACTACTTGATGTCTCTGGGCCTTCATTTCCTCAATCATAAAATAAGAGAACTGGACTAGCTGACCTCCGAGAGCCCTTCAAGCTTGAAATCTTACCAAACCATAATTATGTTGCACATTAGCAGGTCTGAAAAAAAATTGCTGTAGGTTCTCATAAGGGACCAAGTTGTTTTTTTTAAAATAATTTTCCTCTTTAATGCAATTTTTCATAAACAGTTGCTCAAATAAAGGAAATTGGTCTTTGCAGTCTAAATATGATTGCTGTATATTTTAGAAAGTTTGTGGGGAGAGTAATCCATTAGTGTTGTGCTTCATCAATTTGAATAAAGTGATTTCTTATCTTCCTTTACTCATATAAAGTTTATTAAAGGCTTTTAATCAGTGAGAGACTGAAAAATTTATAATACCCACATAGACAGTAATGATACTAAATGCGTATGGCTTAAATATATCAACCAACTCATATAATTTCCAATTTATTTTTAATCAAAACTTTATTCAAGAAACCATAGTTCTTCTAAGATTATACTTCCTTCATTTCTCATCCATTTTAGTATCCTAGGGAAAATTTCATTCCCGTATCAGGAATGCACATTAGCCTAGACTATGACTATCTACTGCCCATGATGTGCTCTCTATATAATGAGTTAGTAACCTGCCTTCAATCAACCAATGTTCCACTTGAAAACCAGAAAATGCTGACATCATCATGATGACAGTGCTTCCTTGTCCCTCTTCCTTGGTTATCATCAGGTAAGTAGATTTTTCATTTCCTAGACTTTCATTCATTCAACAAACATTTACTGAACACCTACTGTATGTACAGCCCCATGCAAGGAACTGGGAGGGATAAGAAGAAACTAGGAGGTACAGGGGTTGCATCTCTGGGCCTAGCATCAGGAAGATCTGAGTTCAAATCTAGCTTCAGATACTTACTAGCTGTGTGACGTTGGGGAAGTCACTAAACACTTATCTGCCTCAGTTTCCTCATCTATAAGTGAGGATAATAACAGCATCTACCTCTCAAGGTTGTTGTGAGTATCAAATGAGATACCATTGATAAAAGTACTTTCTAGCTGGGGCAGTGAAAATACCATGTTGCCCACCGAAGCTGGCAGGCAACACAGTACTATTTGTCAGCTCTGACCTCAATTCCTATTGTAAAATATAGGAAATCAGAAAGGTCCTAAAAGAAGCTAAAGGAGGAGCTCAAATCTCCTGATAATTTTTTATTATTAGGTTTCCATGGGGATTTTTTGGGAGAGAATTTTGTATACCAGGTGTTTGCCTAGTCTGGTCCTATTGGGGGAGCAGTAGGTGGTAAAATACCGCAAGATGAGAAAGGCAACGGCAAAGGCCAGAGGAGAAATGCACATTGTTATCAGCTGATGATACTTCTGAAAGTCCTGAGATTTCTTGAATTAATCAGTCAAGTTCCTCTATGTGGTTTTATTTCCATGGGTTCTTGGCAGCTCTCAAAAATGGCTGAATTATTCATTTGGTTGTAATAAGAATAATTTGGGGCAGCTAGATGGTACAGTGGATTGAGTGCTGGGCCTGAAGGCAAGAAGACTCATCTTTTTGAGTTCAAATCTGGCCTCAGACACTTACTAGCTGTGTGACCCTGGGCAAGTCACTTTACCCTGCTTACCTCAGTTTCCTCATCTGTAAAATGAGCTGGAGAAGGAAATGGCAAACCACTCCAGTACTTCTACCAAGAAAACCCCCAATGGGGTCATGAAGAATCTAACATGTCTGAAAAATTATTGAATGAGAATAATTCACGTTTACATCATGCCTTATAGTTTACAAAGATCTTTCCTCACAATAACCCTGAAAAATAAGTAATACATATAGCATGATTCCCATTTTTCAGATGTAGAAAGTAAGGTTTTGGGAAATTCCAAGACCGAGCTAATAAATTGATCACCTAGAACTTGAAACAAGGTCTGACTCCTAGTCAAGGGGATCTCACCAGTCCATTATGCTGCTTCTCATGGATGTCATTCTGGACAACCACAGGAACAGCATGAGAACAACCCTCTGGACAGGATTTTCTGTCTCTGTGCCTTCATTTCATCATCTCCTCTGGACCTCATTGATTTTTTTCCCTACTACCCCGCTACACCACACAATTTCTCCCTCTGCCATAAAACTAGGTGATGTTACTTATGGCAGCTTTCTAAATCATTTTGGAATATACTTGATAGGAAAGAACATGAAAAAAATGAAAGTCTCTTGAATACATTTTGAACCTTTTGATCAAATGAAGCTGAACACAGACTTCAGTTGCATCAGCTGAGGAGCCCTCACCTTTCACTATTATCTCAGTGCATACCTTCCATTAGGGCCTGGACATCCTTCAGTATGGGGGTATGTGACTCAATTCAATTTAGCAAACATTTGGTAAGAGTCTATTGTGTTAGGGTCTGGAGATCAAATATAGAAGAAGATACAATCCCTAGCCTCAAGTGGCTCTAACAGGGAAAGCAGGGGACTCGGAGAGATACGCAAATAACTCTAATCCAAGTTATTCTGTATGCACATAGATGTCCAGGCAGAGTGCATGAAGGGAAGTAGAAAACAAACAGGCTAGAAAGCCAGGCTAGAGACAAATTATGGAAAGCTTGGACCACCAGGCTTGAAAGACCTTGTATGGGGCAGCTAGGTGGCGCAGTGAACAGAGCACCGGCCCTGGAGTCAGGAGGACCTGAGTCCAAATGTGGCCTCAGACACTTGACACACTTACTAGCCATGTGACCTTGGGCAAGTCACTTAACCCCAATTGCCCTACCCTCCCCCCTCCAAAAAAGGCAAAAATAAAAGAGCTCATATTAGGAGTATTATTCACATTAAGAATATTATTCTGCCAGTGATGGCCCAGAAGGGCCAGAGAAAGAAGACCTGGAGGGTGGGGAGTAGTCCTTAGGGGTCTGTGTTAAACAAAAGAAACAAACAACTATCTAAATAAGTCAGTCATTTTGTGGGTAAAACATTGTTATCTAAGACTTTGCAATCACGGAACATATTCAGCATTATATTATCTGCGTTTTGCTAAGTTTGTTGTTCAGAATCTTAGAGACAAATTTGCCAGGTTTTTGGATAGTAAATGTATTTCATTTTGTTCAGGGAAACATTCCATCGTGTTCCCTAGAATAGAAACTACTCAAAGGGAGTAAATAAAATATTCACTCTTTGAGTACAATTTATTTAGTAAGTTATTGCTTCAGTGCCCAGTAAAACCTCACTGTACAGGGCCTGCTGTGTGTGTTGTCAGCTTCTTGTGAGTAAATGAGGGTTGTCTGAAGTGATTAAAGATCCTTGGAAAGTTTGTTCTCTGAAACAGATTAAGCATGTTCTCCATGAGGCCCAACTCATGAACTGCCTCCTCCATGCACCCTTCCTTATTGCCCCCAGCCTGGCCAGCCAAATGGGATCTCTCCCTCACCCAGTTTCTTCTCAGGCCCTTGTCTGCACTGATGGCATTCTGCGTTGCCCTGACCATATTGTCTTGTATTATAAGTATGTGTATAATAAGTAATGTCATCCCACTGTTAGAATGCAGAGGGAATGATTTGTATTTTGAGTTATCTTTTTATTCCTAAAGCATCACCTTGTACATAGTAGGTGCTTAATAATTGCTTATAATTTTGCTTATTTGGTTAATCAGCACAGCAAATAATGTTTTCATAAAAAGTGCAAAGGTATTAATACCTCAGACATGGCCCCTTTCTCCACAAAGTTCAGGGTGACATTTCTAAAATTGTGATGACTTAAATCTTCATTTGCCTATCAGAAGAAAGGAAATGAAAAAAGCAGATGCCCCAAACTGAAGGCCTGATGGCTCCTGGGAGTCCCAGGTACTGTGGCATAAGTGTTGCCAGAGAAGCCTGGCTCATTCCACTTGCAAAGTGGGTTGCATTTGGAGCCTGCCAACCCTCTCAGTGTTTAAGGTTGTTTCAGGGGGGTCATAGGAAGGGTAATGGTATTTAGAAGCTTTTTATGAGATAAATGGACATATAGTTTCTTGCGTCTAATAGGTAAAGTGCTATATCACACTATCTATAACTTTATTATAACCCCTTGCAATGACAAGGGAAAAAAGCTGCAGAGTGCACTTGGATTCCCACTAAGTTGTACAGTGAGAGGCTAAGTGCTTAGGGTGGGAAGCACCTATACCCGCTGGGAGTCTACAGGTTTGGCTTGGAGGCCTGGTTCCAACACCAGCTGTGTGGCCCTGAGCGAGTTCTCTCCCCTCTCTGATGCTCCATATCCTCTGCTCTAAACTGAAGAGGATAATATTTACACCACCTACTGCCCACAGTGTTTGGGGAAACTGCTTTGGAAACCTTCAAAAGCTAGAGAAATGGGAGCTATTACTCTAAGTGCACAGGTATGACTTTTGGAAGAAATGTATTTGGCCTAAAAGCAAGGAGCATCATAGAGACTTTTTGGTACATATATTACAATGACAGCAGAGCTTAAGGTGAAATAATCTTCTGGGTTGAGTTGGAATGTGGGTAGGGGAAGAGTCATTTTATTTTACTTCTGGACAGGTGAAAAACCACCTAGAATAGATGGTGTGATATGTGTGTATGTATACATATATATATATACATATACATATATGTATATATATATATATATACACACACACACGTGAGTACATATACTTATGTATACACAAGTCTATGCATATATGTGTACATATATGTATACATGCATATATGTATATGTGCGTATATGTATATATGTATGTGGGGAGAGAGAGAGAATTAAGTGATACAGTGGATAGAGCACCAGGCCTGGAGTCAGAAAGACTTGAGTTCAAATCTGATCTCAGACTAGTCGTATGACCCTGGACAAGTCACGTCACCATTTGCCTCAGTTTCCTCATCTGTCAAATGATCTGGAAAAGGAAATGGCAAAAAAACTCCAGCATCTTTGCCAAGAAGGCCCAAAATGGGGTCAGGAAGAATTGGACATGACTGAAATGACTAAACAACAACAAAACTTATATACGTACATATGGATATATATGTATATATGCACATGTACATGCATAAAGAAAATATATAAATATGGAGATTATATATATGGTTTTTTAATGCTAGATTTTTTTAGTCCCCCCAGAGGCCCTTATAAACCATCTTTTGGTAGCCATGTCAGAGACCAACTACTGCTCTGGACGTGCCATGGGTCTGACTGTGTGCAGCCATCCTCCCAAGAGAACGAGGGATTGTGTATGTGATTCTCCAGTGTCCATGCCAAGAGGCTCATGTTCTTACAAGCACAGTAATTCTAGCATCAAAGGTAGTACATCATTTACTCTTTCTCTGGCCCAAAGTCACAGAGAGTTTTCTCAGAGATAAATCATGTCGCCTACCCCCTTGTATTTTATAAGTGAGATCCGGTTCATGGATCCCATTGTTAGAAGGCAAAATAGGAGCTGCTCTTTGCCTTTTCACTCCCAGCCCGCTGTTCTCTCCTTCCCACCTTCATCATTAACTCTCCAAAATGCCCAACTATTAGATCTGTTCACAGAAGGAACTCTAAAAAATAAAGATGAGTCAAAGGGAAACGGAGAAAAGCCAGTGAAACAAATGCATTGATGGCCTCCTGGTGGTTTCTCCTAAGTAAATATTTGTAGACATGCAGATGTGCCCCCCCTTTATGTGGAAGGTAGAGTAGAACAAGGCCCTGGAGTAGGACCGATGCAGAGGGCAACCCTTCTAGGCCTGAGTAGATGATATTTGGGAGTTACTCTGAAAAAGTAATTACCTTAAGCCCCTTTAGTGGGGAGCCTTTCTATACTAAGCCAAGCCAGTTATTAGACAGAGAATCCATCACTGGGCTCAGACTTCCCAGCTCTGTGGAACCTGTCAGAGCTTGGGCTCCAGGGGCCTGGCTTGTTGAGAGCCCAGTATCACCTCTATACCCCAATCAGACCTAAAAAAATGTGGGAGTTTATTTTTTCCTGTAGAATCTTGCTAAGCACTTCTATTTCATAATCCCTTCCCAAAATTCTATAGGAAATGAGCTGATCTCACTTACACAGTGCTTAGATGGAGATGGAGTTGGTTAAACAGTCATTGGCTTTTCACCTTTTCACCTCTACGTATGACAGACCCAGATGAGATTGATTGAACCTGAGAAACCTAAAGTGGAAGGAGAGGTGCCTTTGGAGGCAGGAGATTGAGGTCTGAATCCTGGCTCTTTAACTGTGTGAACTTGGGAAAGTCAGTTGACCTTTTTGAGCCTCTGCTTCCCCTTCTGTCAAATAAGGTGGCTGAACTAAATTTTCTTACCTGGCTCTGATGATCTGTGATTTAAAGAAGGAGCATCTGATAGTAAGAGTAGTGGAAGCTAGAGTGGCTGGCTGCAGAATCTCCTTTTTGGTAGATTTTTTTGCCTTTTTTTTTTTTTTGAGGGGAGAGGGCAGGGCAATTGGGGTTAAGTGACTTGCCCAAGGTCCCACGGCTAGTAAGTGTTGTGTCGGAGGCCAGATTTGAACTCAGGTCCTCCAGACTCCAGGGCCGGTACTCTATTTACTGTGCCACCTAGCCACTCCCTTTTTGGTAGATTTTTTAATGAAAAAGGTACTTATCTTTCATGACTGGTTGATTTTATATTCAAGATAAGAATAAGGAGTCTGACTACATGACTTAAAAATCCCTTCTAACTCTTGAACTGAAGTCAGAAGACCCTATCTCTAAGCTCTCTCTAATGTAACATACTACTCTAAACAGAGTATAACAACTGGAAGTATAACAAACTGGAAGAAGGAAGACCGGCTCTTCATTTCTTCTGGAAAGATCTATTTGAAAATAACTTTAAAGACCACATGGCTGGGGAAGTCAGAGAGCCTCATTCCAATCTCCATTTCTCAAGTTTGTGTGATATAGGGCAAGTCACTAATTTCCCCACGGCTCAGTATTCTCAACCTCAGAGCATGAGTGATAGCTCCCACTGGTCATCCGTCAACATGCAGAGACCCCAAGATCAAATCCATGTAAATATCAGGAGGAAAAAACAACCCTACATAGAAATGTATAAGAAAGTTACATCATTGTGAGTGGCCAAAATAAAAACCATAATCATGTATGCCCTTTCACTTGGGTTTGACATACTTGAATGTTACTTTAAAGGAAAAAAAATCTTCCCTAGCATGATTAATATTTGATTTTTTGCTTTAAACCTCAGTGGGGTTTAGATTTGGCCCATAAATAATGCTTTCTAAATTGTCCCCTTGAGAATTTGGTTGTTGAGAATTTACAAAAATTAAGGGTCAGTCTCTTGCCAAACCACTCACTTAATGCACACATTTTATTATAATGACTGAGAAATGCCAGATTGAAATGGACCAACTGATTTATGGCCTATCCTTACATTTTCATTAATGCAAGATTTTCAAAAACTTATCCTTTGGCATGAAATTTTCCATTCCCATATTTACCACATATACAATTTGGGAGGGAATAGTTTCAAAAAATGCTGACTTTCTTCATTATCAATTTATTAAATGGAATTACAGAAATATGGACTGAATAGAAAACTGATTCCAAAAAGACTTTACAAGTTTTAAGGGCTGTGAAAATGACATCTCACTCTTTCTTTGAAAGTAACATCCACCAAACTTTAATCCAGGGATTCTTAACCTTTTTTTATGGCGTGGACCCTGCCAGCAGTTTATTAAAACCTATGTATGTAGTCCTCAGTATAATGTTTTTAAATGCACAAAATAAAAGAATAAGGTTGCAAAAGAAACCACTTATATTGAAACACTTTCATCAA
This sequence comes from Pseudochirops cupreus, assembly GCA_028627135.1. Lineage (NCBI taxonomy): Eukaryota > Metazoa > Chordata > Mammalia > Diprotodontia > Pseudocheiridae > Pseudochirops > Pseudochirops cupreus. The sequence goes on along the minus strand of CM053582.1, from coordinate 36,939,232 downwards.
AATGATTTTTAAAAAAAGTTCCCGGCCCCTTGAAATCTATGCATAGACCCCTATGGACCCTTGATTAAGGCCCCATGCCTTAGAAATAATAATTCTTTTTACAATGAAAAAGAATGTTAGTTCCTTGTTAAGATTAGGCCTTTTTGGTCTATAACTCCAATGATTCCAAAGATGACTTAGAAAAGAGAATTTTTTTTTAAGAAGACATGTGTTATTTTCATTAGGATCCTCCCTCAGTGACCCCCTTTTAAAAATAAGAAATGACCCTTAAAAAAAAAGAAACAACCCTTCAAAATTTTGTAGGAGTGTCTCTTCATTTTACCCTATTGTAAGTGTGCTGTCTTCTGTCTGCCTAAAGGTACTCTATTCTCTGAGCCATCCATCTCAAAGCCAGCCGCTCAATAGAATAGGAGGTAGTTAGGAATCTCTGGGGAATCCCTGGACAATGTTAAAGTGAATAAGAAACTCCGCTGACAAATCTCCCACTCTGGAGTGGCTGTCTCTGTTGTCTCTAAAGCCTAGAAAGCAATTGCGCCAAGAAGGCCAGTTTCTCAACACGCTGAAGTTACAGAAGTTTTCACTGGCTTCAGATGGAGTTGGCATGGAACCACTTAAGCAAAGCTGTCCTGCGGCTTTGGGGCATGGGATTGGCTACTGTTATTTTTGCCCCCAAAGGATTTAGAGAATGCTACATTTAGCATTTTGAATAAGACAAGAGGGAGAGGGAGAGGGAGAGGAAGAGGAAGAGGAAGAGGGCAAGGGAGAGGGAAAAGGAGAGGGAGAGGGAGAGAGAGAGAGAGAGAGAGAGAGAGAGAGAGAAGGAGAGAGAGAGAGAGCTGGCCCAGTCATCTTTCCTAGCACACATATAATGCTAGTTCTAAGTCAATGGACCTCTTCTAAAATACCATTTTAAAGAAACTAAATCTAGGTTTTAGTTTGTTTACTATGCCTGTAGTTTGATATTTTGATGGTTCTCCCCCACATCCTGCTCTGATACTTCATCCTAGTAGGAAGGTGATCTTGAGTTCTCCTGCAGAGCTAGAAAGGCTTTAAGCACCAGCCCAATGGTAGTTCAAGTTCAAATAAGCTTTGGATGACTGTGTGCTAATGAATGTTGTCTCAATAGAAACTAAATTGTAAAGGTAAAGTTGTAACCAAAAACAGGGTGAAAGGGGTGCTATGTGACCCAAGGTAAAAGCAGATGAATATGCCCTTGGGTCCTGGGAAGGCCCTGGATGCATCTACCTTGGAGGCTCTCCGGACACCCCCAGTCTTGTGCTTGCATACTCCCTCTTCTCCTTTGGATGGTCCTCTAAGACCTGCCCAACTAAAGGAATCCACCCCAAGCATAGTTTTATCTGGCTCTGCCCTTATAGTAAGAGCCTGTGACTCACATCAATGAAATTGCTCATTTTCAGTCACCTTTCATTTGATGCCTTCTGTCTCCAAACCTTTTTGGGGAGCAGGAAAGGGCTAACACCAATGGCCACTGTCACCGACACCCAGAGTACATTGGAGTGGAAAGAGCCGAGTGCGCAGTCCAGAAGACCTGAACTGAGGTCTGAGCTCAACCACATACAGTGGTCTGAGCCTCTGTTTTCTCATCTACAAAATGGAAATAATGGCTACACTACCCAGTGAAGAAAGTGCTTTGTAAACTATATAAATGAAGCTCAAAACCTTCAGTGGTCTCCTGATGTCCAGTTAGGCAGCTTGGTGACAGCTGGTCCTGGAGTCGGGAAGACCTGAGTTCAAATTCAGCCTCAGATACAGGCTGTGAGATCCTGAGCAAGACACTTAACTTTTCTGTGCCTTAATTTCCCCAACTGTAAAACATGGCACCTGCCTCCCAGGGTCCTTGTGAGGATCAAATGAGATAATATTTGTAAAAAAAAATACTATAATATTTAACAATAGAATAATATTTGTAAAACATGTGGCACCTAGTCACAGTGACTGACACAGTAAACTCAGTAAATGCTTGAGGACTGAATGGCTGCTTCAGTAAGAATGAGCTTCACAGGACACCCCCAATTACATTTTCACCAAGAGGTACTTTCTGTTTTTACACACACGCGCCCACACACACACACACACACACACACACACACACACACACACACACACACACACACACACACACACACACACACACACACACACACACACACACACACACAGAATGAATGATACAATCACACACTACCTTCGAGGGGTTTATATTTTGCTTCCTAACAGAATTTGTGGCTCACTAAAGGCAAGGGATATGTTTTTAAATTTTCTATCCTTCAGGGCACCTAAAACATGCTAAGTCCACAGAAGACCCTCAATAAATACTCGATGAAAGACCCTAGTAACAATGAAGACAAAATGACCTTTTCATCAGCCAGTGTCCGAGTGGCCTTGAATGCTGCCACCAGGTGGAACTGAGTCAGTTCAACAGGCTCTGAGCCGCCGCTTCTCTTCTCCTCCCCGGGCTGTCTGTGACTGCCCTTTGGTCTCCTCACAGAGGGTGAGGAAGGGGAAAGGCCGCTCAGATGCCCCCAACACACTGGGAACCCTGCCCGAGCACAGAGGGGCCCAGACAGAAGAGGAAAGGAGAGCCAGCTCTCAGCACTCGGAATGATAGCAAGGAATGCGAAAAGTTCGAGTGGCCGCGCAACAGGTCACACATCGCCAGCAACCTTTCCCGGCTCCATCCCTCCCTCTGCCAGGTAGCCGTTAATGAGGGCCCTGGCTCCGCATCCCGCCCAGCGCTTGACGCACAGTAGGCACTTCAGTGTCGTCAGGACAGTCAGCCTGCGGGGGGCGCGGCCTCCCTCCCCAGCGGGGAGGGCCGGAGCAGGGGCCAGGGCGCCCCCACCCGGACGCTCCTGGGGGAGGGGGCGCGGGCGGGGAGGACTTAAAGGGGGAGGGGGAGGGCGGAGGAAGAGACGGCTCGAGGACGGGGAGTTGGAGTTCGAACAATCCGTACTGGCCCGAGCATGAAGCGCAAGCGAGAGGAAGGTCCCGAGGTTCAGTGGCTGCCCGAGGGCTTCTGCGAGGACGAAGCCAACCGCCCCCGGGCCGCGGCCCCGACCCGGAGCAGGAGCCGGAGCCGCAGCCGCAGCCGCAGCCGCAGCTCCAGCCCCAACCCGGGCTCCAGCCCCAGCCCCTCGGGGCACTCCGACCGGCCCCAGCTGCCCCCGAGCTCGCTCTTCAACCTGTCTCTCCTCAAGCTCCACTATGGCCTCCGGCAGGTCGAGCCCAACCTCCGGCACATCGTGCTGGTGGTGAACACCCTGCGGCGCGTCCAGTCGTCCATGGAGCTGGAGACGGAGCCCCCCGAACCGGCCCCTCCGCAGCCACCGGCCCCTGCCGCGCAGGCCACCCCGCCAGGCAGTCCGCGCTCCCGCCGCCGGGCCACCGTGAGTCAGTCCCCGGGCGCCAGCGACCCCCGCAGGGCAGCCACAGAAAAGCGCCCCTCCGCCTGAGGCTCCCGCTGGCTGGCCGGCCCCCCACGATCTCCGCGGGCCGGCCTGCCTCTGGACGTGGACGTCGCTCCCCAGCCAAGCCGTCCCGTTCCATCCCGTCCCGTCCCACCCGCCCCGGCCCGGCCCGTCCATTCCAGTCCCGCCAGCTCCAGACCCACCCCCGCTGGTCCATGAGCGGGACGACGAAGGAGATTGAGACCAGCCCCAGGGGGCCCGGGGAGGGGGGTCCTGGGGGCCAGGCCAGACCAGACCCAGCTGGCAGCTGGCTTCTGGGACCCGACGGGGAGGTCTGCCCCGGCCGAGCGGTGGGATCGGGGGGAAGCCAAGAGGCAGGCTCCTTGTCTGTCTGACCATCCCTCTCCTGTCCCGGGCCCACACGCTGGCACAGGACGTGGGCCAGGCCCCGACGGGCACCTCGGAGAAAGGAGCTGGAACGGAGGACACCCAGAGGCAGCAAAAGAAGACGACCTAAGAAGTGTGAGCTGGTGTGTGACGCCCCGCGCGACCCCCCATCCCACCCCAACACTGACCCGGACATTGACAGTCTCCTAGACGGTCTCCAGGCTTGGAGGCAATGGTCCTGACCGAGGAATCGAGGCTTTAGTGGCGGCTGCCACCATCATGACCACAGAGGGCTGGTCACCCCCCAGCTCCGGTGTTCTGATAGACCCCAGCAACTGAGGTCACCAGCCCAGGTGGCAATCTGCTGTCTGTGTTGGTAAAGGGATTATCCAAACCGACGATATCGCAGATCTTTTTCCCATTGACTTAGATGTAGAAAACCACAAATAGAGATACCTTTAAGTGTCAAAGCTTGCAAAAAATGTTTCAGGGATATAAATGGTTAAATGCTGCTGTAGATTTTTTCGTCCAAATTTGCTATTTATTTTATAGGAACCGATAAGATTTTAAATTTTGTCTCTTTGCTACTCTTCTTCAAATAGATGTAATGATAAAATATTGGTTTAAATGTTTTGTTTTTAAAACGTTAAAGGCTTTATAATAGATAAGGATATCTAATGCTCTCACGTTAAGGGGGGAAAAAAATCCTGGGCTCAGGAAAAATTGAAATTTACCCCCCCAAAAAATGTGTCCAAAAAGCTGAATTTGACATTTCCTACACCTGGTTTCAGCCTAATGAAATACCAAATGATTATAGACACTGCCCACCCAAACTCTAATGATCAAGTATTCTTTTGCTCCCCCTTTCCTTTTAAGAACAGCTGTAATAATTAGCATCCATGAGAAATGTGGCTCTCCAGATTATTTCTCCCCTATGCCAACAGTGGGACCATACTTTACTACGCCCACAATCCCTAAAGTCTGAGTAATTTTTGAAACCAGCAACAGATTAAAATCTGTTCACCATGTGCACCACCAATGTGGAATTCCCATACTCAAAATTATTCTGAGAATTGCAGCAGAAAGAAAATTTGTGTTTTCTGGTTAAGATAGCTTGGAAATGAGCAACTGGGTTTGGGAGGGATGCTGGCTCTGTGTGTTTTTTTTTATTAACAGCAGTAGGAACTGCACACCTGTGAAAATGCCCCTCTATTATTTTTAAGACAGGGGAGAATTATGAATAGTTATCCTAGTTACATTTTAAGAATTCTGACCATAAGCTATAGATCTTTCTTTTTATTGTTTAAATATCAAAGTGTTCACAGCATCTAAGCTAACTCCAAATTATATATTTTATAAATCCAATAAATAAATAAGTATTGTATTTGATTTTATGCATCGTAGTTCAAAAGAAATACATGGTTATATGGCTTTGATTTTCCATTTGAGAGAGAGAATGTGCTCCTAAGTATTAAATTTTTAAAAAAAAAATTCAGTCTTTTTGCATCTGTTCACCAGCTGAGCTCACATACATGCCCCATTGGCCTAACATCTTCAATTTGTCAAAATGTGGCTTAGTGGAAGGAACCCAGGACTTGGGGTCAGGAGATCTGGGTTCTTGCCCCAGCTCTGCTCTGTGCTAGCTGTGTGACCATGGGTAAGGCTCTTCACCTCTCCATTTCAGTTTCCTTATCTGTCAAATAGTGGGGTTCAGACTAAATAGTCTCTAATGATTCTTCTTGCTCTGACATTCGAGGGGGGGGATGAAGATGAGGGGGAACACTATGCTGTCTTCTGCTGTTAATCTGTATGTGCTAGAATCTGCTTCAGGAGACAGACAAGAATAAATTTCTAGAGCCACCATCAGAGTCTCTCCAGGTGAAGTTGGAGAAGATTTCAAATAATGAAAAATATCATGTCACAGGATCACAGCTCTGGAAGGGACCTCAGAGGCTACTGAGTCCAGTCCATCCCTGACTCAGAATTCCTTCTAAAGCAAGGGTTCTTTGCCTTTTTTTGTGTCCTGGACTCCCCTGGCAGTCTGGCAAAGCCAGAATTATGTTTATAAGTAACTGAAGGAAGTATTTGGTCAGTTTGAAGTTAGTGAAATAAAAATACAATTTTTTTTCCATCCAAGTTCACAGACCCCCTTGAAATCTATCCAAAGGACCCTTAGTGGATCCAGGGTTAAGAACCCAAGTTCTACATTATACTAGATAAGAAGACAACTGGCCTTTGCTTTGTAATCCCCCTCCCATCCCCCTCAGTGGGGGCAAACCCAAACTTCCCAGATTGGTAGGGCATTCCATTTTGGGATAGCCAAGACAAAATGTTTTAGTGATTTGGAAGTTTCTTTGCTATATGATTTCACATTTTCCCACTTACCTACTGGTATAGCAAGCCCAATCTGACTATTTCAATCAAGTCATTCTTGGTCTATACTTTAAAACCCAATAAGAAGTTTTTTTCAGAAAATAATCTGAACCCACTTGTCTAAGCATATGATTCATTGACAGACTCCAACATTATTGTTAGAAAATGCATCTAGTTACTCAGAATTTCCACAATCGTCGGCAATCCTGTGACCAGAAAATGGCCCTCTTCCATCTCAAGCCACATAAGAGTCCTATATCCATTAGATTCTAAATGTATAGCACAGAGATACTACATGATATCCCAAGGATAGAAGGACTCTCCGGACCGAGAAGGGAAAATCAGCTAACCAATCAGAGCTTTTTAAAGAGAGACGATACTAGATCATTCTTTGTCTTTCCTTTTACGGATCTATGATAAATTAATACAAATTACACTAAACTTCACCTTAACTACTTTCATCATATAATCCAAGGAGCTGTGACCATATTCATTGAAATGTAAGCTCTACTCCGAACATTAAATCTGAGAGGAAAAAAGATACATAGGCACAAACTAAACCAAAAAAATTAACAATCTTGCCTCATAACTCAAGTTTTAGATTAGCCAGATTTGGGGTTGGGGGGGAAGGATATAGCTTATTTTAGGACAAAGTTGGGCACTGAAAGAGCAGCCCAGTGCACTGGAAAGAGTCAGAGGATGGGATGCGGATGGGAATCCTGGCTCCACTACTTCTTATTACCTGTATGACTTTCAGCAAATCACCTCTCTGGGCCTCAGTGCTTCCTCTGTAAAATAAGGTTCCTTCAAGCTTTAAATCTATAATCTTTGCATTCTTTATAGCATGGAAGATGTAGGTGCTCCTATCTGTATCTTTAAAATATTTTAAAACTTTTTAAAACGTCAGCATCAAACTGTTGTTTCCAAAATGATATTACAAACAAAAAAATGCAGTTATAACATTACTATATGACAAAGTTTGTTGCTGATGGTCCAAAGAAAGCAATAAGTAGACACTGTGAGCGTATTTTCCAAAACAAAAATAAGGAGATAGGATCTGACAAAGGATATTACATTTCTAAAATTTTATTAAGAGTATACTTTACTGCCCTGAAATGGGGACTATCTCAGAAAATTCAGGACTGATGGTAGCTGAATATATATGCTGTTTCTGCATAAAGCTTTCTCACTAAACATTTGCTTTAGCAAATAAACATTTGATTTCTTTCACTGGTAGTGTTTGCCAAATGTAACAGGTTTTGGGGGTTTTTTTTCAGCTGTTGCAGCCAAAACAAACGTTTATTTTTTTATAGCACCAAAAATATCTATAAAAATTTCCCAAACATTACTTCCAATGAAAAAGTTCTGTTTGGCGGAAATGTTTGCAAAATATATTTTGGTTATTAGGACGTTGCAAACATTTTCATTATTAAAAAATTACACATTCTCACTAAAGCTTTGCGAAAACATTAGGTCTTTGCAAACGACACTTATTTATCTGCTATACACATGGTCCAAATATGCCATATAGCAATACCTTGATTAATACATATATTAGGAACAGAGCTCCTTTTAAAAACGAAGACCTAAGCAGTTGGAGATGTGGGGTGCAATAAGATACATAAATGTTTCACAAACATAAAGGACCACTACATAAATATGAAATTTATGTATATATACACATTTATACACACATTATATGTATATATACAAATACATATATATGCAAATGACTTGTATTGTCAAAGAATTTATCACCTAGCAACCAAACTCAGGGTCCCGAGCTCCTGTGCCCTCAGCTAGGGTGGTTCTTGGGCAGCAGACAAAGTCTGTTACTGAGACCATACTATTCAAAGCCAATCTCAATTAATTAACCTTTCTAGAGTTTGCAGTCTGTTGGTAT
>CM053582.1:36896982-36931041 GCA_028627135.1 Pseudochirops cupreus | reverse complement strand
AGGTTTATACTTTGCTCTGCATGATAGAAGGAATCTACCATATCACAATACCAGAAAACCATCAAAGTACTAAAGAAGTCCCATTCCACTGACTTAACAATACCTAGTTCCATGGTCAGTTTACCTCCCTGAATCTCTAGGTTCACCTGGATTATTACTCATTTTCTGGCCACCTGAGGCTATGTGTTATTACTGGCTCTCTTTTTGACTATTTGTCTTTTGTGAGGCAGCCGGGTGGTGCAACGCTAGGCCTGGAGTCAGGAAGAACTTAGGTCAAGTCAAACCTCAGATATGCACTAGTCATATGACCCTGGGCAAGTCACTTAACCTGTACCTGCCTTAATTTCCCCATTTGTCAAATGGAGATAATAATAGCTATGAGGATTAAATGAGACATTTACGAAGCACTTTACAAACCTTAAATCGCTTTGTAAATGCTTGCTAATATTATTATTAATTATTGGTCCTCTCCACTGATACCTTTTTTCAGGTAGTGTTGCCTGTGATATTTATTTTTGGTGGCTATATATGTGGGAATTTTGCCTCTATACTCCCCTCTCCCATTTCCAACTTAAATCCTTCTTGATTATATTCATACCAGCTTTTGTTTAAAAAAAAACTAACAATAGAAAGGGTAGGATGGACTAGTGGCTAGAGAGTCCACCTCAAAGCCAGGAAGACCCGGGTTCATGTCTTGCCTCTGATATGTACTGGCTATGTGAGTCTCATCAAGTGTCCCCAGGCAACTGAGACCATATAATACAAGGAAGATGCCACCCTTCACTGGGACAGGAAGTTTCCTTACCTGAAATTAGCCCAAAAAAATGAAATAGCAATGAAAATGAAATAGTGCCCATCCAGGTGAAATTCATCAACCCAGGCAAATGTATGCTTACCCATTTTGTTAAATGTACTCCATCCCTGCCCAAGAGCCTATCTTTCCTACATCCCAACCTATGGTCCCCAAATCAGAATTCAGTTTTCAGATATCATCATCTCTGGCAGATTTGAGAAGAATTCTCCTTTGAATATATTAGGACCAAGAGGTTTAGGTCTTTTTTTAAGTTTGGTAGTTCATTTATAGCTAGTTCTATTTACTTTCCTGATATTTGGCTATTTAAGATCTCTATGTAGTGTTATTAGCTTGAGCAGTTTATATTTTTAATATAATTTTTCTTTTGTATTCCCACTTTTCTTAGTATGTAACTTAGCATAGTAGATTCTGATAATTCTTTTCATTTTTTCATTTTTTGGGTTGTGATCTCACCTTGTTCATTTGCAATTTTGCCAATTTGATTTTCTGGTGCCCCCACCCCTTTGTTTTTTTGTTTTTGTTTTTTTACTCAGGATGTCTATAGCTGTCTATTTTTTCAATGAACCAGCTTCTAGTTTTATCATTTTTACATTCTTTTTAGAAATTTATCAGTTTCTCCTTTCATTTTCAGTATCTACTCTTCTGTATTTATCTTGGGTTTGTTGGTTTTCCAACTCTTAAATTTTGTTGGTTCTATTAAATTCTAGTTTGTTCATATATTTTTAGGGATATAATTTTCCCCTGAGGATTTCTTTAGCTATATCCCAGAAATGTTGTTACGATTTTAAATTATGTCTATGATTTGTTCTTTGACCCACTTATTTAGGATTTCATTTAATAATATTTATTTTTAATATCTCTGTGCCCTAATACATGGTCAATTTTTTTGTAAAGGTTCCATGTATTGCTGAGAAATATGTACAGTCTTTAGTAGTCCTATTCAGAAGATATCATAAATCTTTTCCCCTGTCACAATTTCCCGTTAGATTTTTTTTTTTTGCCTACTAGAGAGGTACATTAAAGTTTCCTACTATTACTGTACCACTCACTATATATCTTTTGCAATTTAATTAATCGAGGTTTCCTTTCGGAATTTAGATGCTATGTCGCTGGATCACATATGTTTAATATCAGTATCAGTTTGTTGTCTGCGGTTCCTTTCAACATAATATAATTTCCTTCTTTATCTTTGCTTATATTGTGAATTTTTTTTTTGCTTGGCTTGATAACATGACTGCAACTTCTGCCTAATTGGATTTACCTGCTGCATAGTAGATTTGGCTCCACCATTTCATTTCTGTTGAATGTATGTCTTTGGTTTGTAGATGTGTTTCTTGTAAGCAGCAAATTATGGGATTTTGTTTTCTTATTAAATTAATTGCTCTGTTCTGTTCATTAGATTGTTTACTCCATTCGCATTTGAAGTTATGAGATCAGGCCTACGTCTAATTTAAATTGCAAGAAGACAGAGATAATGATACTTTTCTGAATTATTTTTCTTCCTCTTCCTTTAAGACAGTAGGTTTTTTCCACTTTATTTCAGGCAATCCTATTCCCACAGGCTCCCTTCCTCCCATTCTCAAATCCCTCCCCTCCTTCCCATTTATGAACCTTTCCCCTAGTTTTAACTTATTGTTAAGTTATGATTCATTTTATAATATTAATTTGATATTATTAATAACTTGTTATTTAATTATCTTTCTCCTTTTTATTTAGTTATCTAATTCTCTCCCTCTTTTCTCTTTTGGTTAAATGGTTAATTCAAAATACCTCTTCCTCTCCCACTTCTTTTATTTGTTAGGGTTTTTTTTGTTGTTGGCTTGTTTCCTGTGCCTTTTTCTAAAAATAATTTCTTTGCCTTAGTCTCTTCATTAATTTTCTTCCCTATATGTATTATCAACTTTATTCTTTGGTTTGTGACTGTTATACTTATTTCTTCCCCCTTTTCTAAGCAATTTCTGTTACTGTCTTATAAATCATGTCCTCTTCCCCTTTTTCCTGTTGTGCCTCACTCTTAGAAATCTCAGTTCCTAGGGGAGGTAAAGAGGATAGAAGAATTGCTCCAGGCTAGAAATTTCCCTGTGTCCCAGATAGTTCAGTCCAATTCTCCCCCTTGCCCTACCCATGAGCATGAGCATTTCCTCTCCTGAGGCAGGTTGTTATCCATGGATGCACAACACTCTCACAGTATCAGAAGTGGTCTGCCTGTGCACCAGACCCCTGCAGATTAAATCCACTGGAAGGTCTCCATCCCTCACTCTTTCCCCACGGAATGGCTATTCAGTAGGACCCCCGCCCCCTCTCAGCTTTCCCTTTTCCCCCAGTTAAAATATCTCCTCTTGTTACCTCCATCAATGTCTTGTAGCCCTTCTTCTTACTAAGAGGCTACAGAAGTTATTTTTCCTTTGTTTACTGTGGACTTAATTAGGATACATCACACTGTCCTCTCTAACCTCTACCTTCCCTCTCCCATTTTATGCACCCTCCCATAGAGCAATTTTGTCCAACAAAATACAATAATTCACCTGCAGGGGGCGTTGCAGGGTTTAGTCTATGGTATTTCTGGCCCACCTGCTTCTCCATCACCACTTATATTTTTAACATTCTGCTTTCATCTTTATCTACTTTTAAAAATTTCTTAATGACCCCTTTAAAAATATTTCTTTTTTTTTTTAATCCCATAAGTGTCTTTCTAGCTTTTCTTCCCCCTTCAGTACCCTCTAGAGGAGCAGCTAGGTGGTGTTGCAGTGGATAGAATGCCAGGGTTGGAGTCTGCAGGACCTGAGTTCAAATTCAGCCTCAGACACTTCTTAGCTGTGTGATGCTGGGCAAGTCATTTCACCCTGTTTGCCTCAGTTTCCTCGGCCATAAAATGAGCTGGAGAAGGAAATGGCAAGGCTCTCCAGTATCTCTGCCAAGAAAACCCCAAATGGGGTCACCAGGAGTCAAAAACAACTGGAAAACAATCCAATTCCATCATTTTGGGGCACAGCTAGGTGGCAAAGTAGATAGAGTGCTGGGTATGGAGTCAGAAATACGAGTCTTCCTGAGTACAAATCCAGCCTCAGACACTTACTAGCTGTGTGACCCTGGGCAAGTCACTTAAACTAGTTTGCCTCAGTTTATTCATCTAGAAAATGGGCTGGAGAAGGAAATGGCAAACCACTCCAGTATCTCTACCAAGAAAACCCCAAATGGGATCACGGAGAATCAGACACAATTGAAAAGGACTGAACAACAGTTTCTAGAGATAGGGTAATTTATTTCATTTTTTGTGTTTTCCTTGGTAGTGTATTTATCTACCTTTCTTGTATTGTGTTGTTCACATCTGCCTGGTGGTGGTGGTGGTGGTGGTTGTTCGTTGCACTGCTTCCAGTGCTTCTCTTCTATGGAATATCCATTTTTTAATTAATGATTAGGCTCAGGCTTACAGGGTATGTCATTTTGGGTTGCATCTTGAACTCCTTTGCTTTTTGAAATTTATCCCATTCTCTTCTGTAGTTTCTAGCTGAAGGCACTAGGTGGTGCAGTGTAGAGAGAGCTGGACCTGGAGTTAGGAAAATGAGTTCAAATTCAGCCTTTAGACACTTACTGTGTGACCCTGGGCAAGGCGCTTAACTGTTACCTGCCTCAGTTTCCTCATTTGTAAAATGGAGATAATAAAGCATCTACTTATCAGGGTCATTGTAAGGATAAAATCAAATACATGAAAAGTGCTTTGTAAAAACCTTAAAGTACTATATATAAGCACTAGCTATAGCTAGCTATTCCTTGTTGTCGTTATTCAGTTGTCTGACTCTTCATGACCTCGTTTGGGGTTTTCTTAGCCAAGATACTGAAGGGGTTTGCAATTTCCTTCTCCAGCTCATTTTACAGATGAGTAAACTGAGGCAGACAGGGTGAAGTGACTTGCCCAGGATCACACAGTTAGTAAATGTCTGAGGCTGGATTTGAACTCAGGTCTTCCTCACTCTAGGCCTGGAGCTCTACCCACTATGCCACCGGTGGTTGCCAAATAATCCTATCTTACTTGATTTCTCTTTCTTTATATTTGAATGTCTTTCTCCTGGTCACTTGCAGTCTTGGAGTTTGAAGTTTACAGAATTCTTCTGGAAGCAACATGTGGATTCTTTCCATTGGGCTTTGTTTTCTGTATTTAGAAGTTCTGGACAGTTTTCTTGTACCATTTCTTGTTGTTTGTCATCGGAATTGTGAAATTTAACCATTTTGCTTCTAGGAGTTTGAAGAATGGTGGGATTTTTGTTTGTTTTTTCATAGGCAACCTGTATTCTTTCCATTGGTGCTTTGTTTTCTGTGTTCTGAAGTTCCAACAAGTTTCCCTGTATTATTTCTTGCATTATGAAGTTCAGGATCTTTTTATTTGTAATGTTCTTCTGGGAGGTCTACAATTTTTAAGTTGTCTCCATGCATCCTGTATTGCAGTTCAATCAATGTGCTTTGATTGCATAGAGATCATATATTCTTTAATATCATTGCTTTTTGCATCTCTTCCATATTGTCCTTTACTTCAATATATTTGAATTCACAATCTGTTGTCCTCTCACTTCTTTGGAGAAACTTGCTACTATGGATCAAAGGTTTTTCTATTCTAATCATTATTTCTCTCTTTAAGTCAGAAACACTGCCATTTCTTCTCACTCACAGCCTGATTTCCTCCCTCACCCCCTTCCGTTTACCCCTGGGATTAGACCTCCAAACTGGCTCAGCTTTTTCCCGTGTTGGGGAATTCACTTTTCACTGACCTCTGAGTCTCAGTCCCAGGTAAATTCTGAGAGGCCAAGAGTAGCCTTTGCTGGATGCCAGTCTCCTTTCCTTCAGGCCTGTCGCAACCCCAGTTCCCTCCATTCTTTAGTTCCTTGGCCAGACCAAGCCAGTATCTGCTGCTATTTGTAGGCTTGGAGGGGAGGGGGTATTCTGGACAGTCACTGCTGCCATTCAATTCCCTAACCTAGTGGCCACTCAAGGCAGAGCTGAGTCCTATCCTCTGCAGAAAGTGATCCACTCCACCTATACCTTTACCTCCTTCACATATGGCTGGAAAGAGTTGAGGTCAGCTGCTTGTTGCAACAGAAGCCTGGGTAAGAGCAGGGGTGGCATGTGCCAACAGAGACTGAAGCAGCAGGGAAATTGCTGAGTGGTTCCCAGAGCACAAGATCATGGGGAGGGTTCTGCACCATGGTGGGTGACCATGTGAGTGCATTAGGGATTAGCATTCTCAGTTGTTAATTCATAAAGCTGTTAGAGGTATAATTGCCATACCTCGGGCACATAACTCCTCTTTTGGGGGTTTCTTGAAAGTTAGTGGGACCTGGAGAAAATGTCTAGTCCTCCATCTTGTTCCAGATTTGGGAAGAGAACATCTGGTTTTCACTTCTGAAGCCTCTACCTTTAATTAACAGCAGTAATGAAAACACCAGCTGTGCCCCTAAGGTTTCTGGTTTCTTGCCCTGGACTGACTTACAATACAGTATATTAAAGATTATCCAGGAATGAAGAGTGGGAGGGTGGGGGGTGGGGGGGGAGGAAAGGAGCTTTTTCCATAACTCAAAAATTTGTCATCAGTGATAGAAATAGAAATGATTTGTGGTGAAAGCCCAGACTATGTTGTTACTATGGAACCCTGGCCTAAAGAAAGATGACTATATTTTCTAGTATTGAGAAGCATTTGATGAGCATACATTCCCCTTGCCTTATCCTAAGGGTCAGTCAGTCTAGCCTTGATCCCAGCCAGACTGTAACTGGTCAATGTTAGATTTAGAAAACAAATCAGGAAAAGGTAATTTACATAAAAAAACAATGTAGGTGGAGTTAAGTCTTTGAAAGTTCAAGAAAGAGGTGGCAATCTGGAATAAAAGAAGTACTGACCCACAGTCAGGCCTGTGTTCCACCCAACCGAGGATTTTGTCAGAAAGTACTGTCAGGGGTCGGAAGGAATAATATTTGCCATCCAGACATTCCTAAGTGCCTCACCAGATCGAGCAATCATCTATGAATTTAACTAAAACCTTCTTTACCATTCAGACTTTTAAAAATTATCTGCACGCCTCCTACCCACTACATAAAGCTGTCATTCCCATTTGTTTGTCCAGCATCCTCCGAGGTGAGCACCCTGAGCCCCAGAAGGCTGAATACGTACATGCCCGACCTCTCCATGCCCTTCATACATAATCAAGCCAGCAGGTATTTCTATTAGGTAAGTGTACTATGGTATAGATGCTGAAAGCTATATCACAGCTAGTAGATTATAATTTGCATGGGAAGAAAGAGGATGCACAGATCAAAAGTGGAAATGAAAAATCTTTACTTCAATTTTCGAGTCTGATGGGAGAGGAAGATACAAAATACATTTTTGGTCTCAAGCAGGCAGCCCAATTAACAGCATCATAGTCACAGTGGTAGGCTCAAGGCCGAAACTTCCCTCTCTCTCATAAAGTAATCTCTGCTGAAAAGGCTTCAATTATGTGGGTGGGATCACACATGTGGCTGAAGATGATTTACTGCTGTTTGCACTACTCAACCAACTTTAAATCACCACATTGTCAGCCAACTAGGATCTCAGAATATACAGACTGATCAGGACCAGACATGATCCCAAAATTAAAAAAAATTCACAGAATATAAAGAGTTGTCTTAAGGGATGCCCCCTCCTTGACAGAGGGACTGACTTGGGGTCTTATTCAGGAAGAGATATCCAATTAAAGGAATTGCCTCCTCTAACCCTGGACTATCCTCTTCTCTATAAAATAATATTAGATTTGTAAAGTGCTTAGCATGGTGCCTGGCACATAGTAGATGCTTAATAAACATTTATTCCTTCCTTCCCTTTCTTCCTCCCTGCACATGGACATTTCAAAAGGCATAGTCTCTCTGCCCCCATCAAC
Organism: Pseudochirops cupreus; assembly: GCA_028627135.1. NCBI lineage: Eukaryota > Metazoa > Chordata > Mammalia > Diprotodontia > Pseudocheiridae > Pseudochirops > Pseudochirops cupreus. The sequence goes on along the minus strand of CM053582.1, from coordinate 36,923,325 downwards.
AGAGTAATAAGTTCTTGTGTCAGTAAACTCACACAGAAAAACAATGCAGACAAATAGGACTTCTGAATAAGTGGGCTGATAAATGATGTAATGACATCAAGGTCATGTCATTACATGATCTCATAGTGCTTTGTACTTCTCTTAGTCAAATTTCTGTTATATTCAGCTTTATGTAATCTTATTATCCCTACAAGACCATAGGTTCCTTGAGGGCAGGAAGGATTTTTTTTTTATTTGCACACAGACAAGAAGAGAGTCTTCCATGTAATAAGCGCTCAGCGAACATTTATCGAATGACTAAATTGTATCTCTATTTACACAGATAAACTTCTAAGCAATATAAAATCATCCCCAAGTTTAGCCATATCAAATCGACCATCTCAGTCTGGTCTTCCCCCTGCTGCCCAGAGTAACTGTTAGTGCTCAGGAAATGGAAATTAGCTTAACATTTAAGCAATAAGTGCTTAGGAAGGGAAATCTGCAGGTGCAAAAAAAAAAAAAAAGGGAGGTGGGGTGTTATAATGTGCTCTGAAGCTGAAATAGAAATCTGCTACATTGGGTTAGTGACTTTTTCTATACTGCTAACACGGATAATCCAGAATTGGTCATCTTTGTGCTTAAAACGGTTCCTTACTAGGATTAGCATATTGAGAAGAGGGAGAATTACATAGCATAGAGACCCTGATTGAAAAAGAAATCCTGAACTACAAATGGGTATATGCAGAGACTAAATTTCTATTTGCCACAAAACCCTCTGAGTATGAAACTTAGCTTCATTTTGCTGGAAGCCTTAAATGGAATTTTTTTTTATAAAGAACAGGAGAAATCAAAAAGATTATCTTTTGAAACTTCCCGATTAGCAATATTTCATACCACAGAACATCATATACCAATTTATATCAAGTTCTGACATGAATTTGAATCCTGAGAAGCAACTGTTTGTTGTAGTATGAATTCCAACTTATATCACTGCATTCCAGACCTATTTTCACATTAACAGAATCAGAATTTATCCAGTTATTCAGTTTCTTTATCCCTATAGCCTGATGACTGCAAACAAAAACCCCATGTACTTTAAAAAAACCAGAATCAACAATATTTTTTTACATCCTATAAATGGGTGTCTTCTACTGATTCCTTTGAATCTAAACTATGGTGTTTTCCCAGTCCAAATCACCAGATAATATCTCATTATAATTTGAAGGGAGGTGTTTCAGGCAATACAGTAAAAACTCTGATCTGATATCAGAAAATAAACAAGATAAGCAGGAAGTTATCTGGGACTCCCTAGCAATGTTCTGTGTACACCCAAATGGGGTCCTTTGCAACCATCTGCTTTACCTCTCAGAGAAATAGCCCTGTTGCTTCAGCAAACCTATTAAATCATTTTCAATTATTTCAATGACTGCTAATTCTCATTTTGATAGTACTTTCAGATCTACAAAGAGTTTTTCTAACAACAACCTGGTGAGTTAGACAGGGCAACTCCAATTAGCCCACTTTTCCCAATGAGGAATCAGAGGCTCAAAGAGGCCAAGTAATGACAGTAATAGCAGTTGATGTTTATATAGTACTTGAAGGTTTACAATGCACTTCACATCCATTCTGTAATTTGGGCTTCAGAAATACCCAGTGAAATTGGCAGGGATAGTAACTGTTCTTATCTCCACTTGGCTGAGGACAAGTCTATAACTCAGAAGTTCACATTGCTGGCTGGTTTCAGAGGTGGGATTTGAACCCGGGTTCCCTAACTCCAAACCCAAAGTTGCAAGGGAGAAGTCCTAAGATCATTGATGGGTTGATGGCTCAGATTTGTCATTCCATAGGAAGAGATGTGAAAGCAAAATAAAAGTACCTGCCTTCCAATGAAGTCAGACTCGGCAACTAGAAGGACAGATTTGTATCAAATCTGGGTAAGAAGAAACCCTTAGGGACCTTTCAGCTTTTGTGCTGGGGTTTGAGTGCTGGGCCCTGAGTACCTGCGGCAGTCATTCTGGTGAAGCCTACGGACCCTTGTCAGAATCATGCTTTTAGTGCCTAAAACACACAGGAAATGAATTATATAGAAATAGTTGTCAAATACGGAAAAAAAAGTTCATGGAGCCCAGGTTAAGAAGATCTGTTTTATACCTGTAAATGACAGTTGATATACCAAGGTCAAAGAATCAAGGCAGAACAAAGTATTCTTGGCAAAAGTTACCACAAACCACCAGCCCTTGTTTCTGAAGTGCTTCCTGTAAGTGTGTACCAGTGTATGAGCAGCTTCCGATGAATCTGCTGAAATTCCTGTTTATGGCATGATAGTGCCCCACCTAGAGATGCTAAAGAAGAAATTTTACCCAAATCTCTGCTTCTGGCATGTCTATCACCTCTGTGTCTTACCTGCAATCCAATCTGGAAACCTCCTGGCAGATGTTGTCACAAAATTTCACCAGTAAGCAACCTCTGCATATTACGCTGGCATAAAATGGAAACTTTGGAGAATCGAGATTCCTGGAAGACTAAATTTCTATGCCCCAGGACAAAGGTCCAAGCTTGGGGAAAGTTCCCCCAGCTGAAGTGTTATGTTACCAAATCCATTGTGGTCCTCAGCATGACATAGATGACATTCCCCTCTTTATGCAATATGCCATCTCATTTGACTACCTGAGTAATACCAGGGCAGAAAAAGAATGGAATGATCCCGACACAGAATTCCATTTCTAATGTTTACAAAGATTCAGTTCAACTCAGCAAACATTTATTAAGTGCCTATTATTTGCAAGGCAGAAAGGCAGAAAAGGGGGCAGAGGGTACAAAGAATGACAGTTTTAGACAATCTATATATGCTAACCACATACTGCTGGAGAACTGAATCATGGACATCTTGGTATTCTCACTATAAATGAAACCAGAAGATGAAAGCAAGTTGTAGGTAGAAGGAACACTGGCTCACAGGTTTGCTCTGGAGAGACAAATATTGGAGGTTGCAGAATTGGTATTATTGTATTTCCAAAGACAAAAATAACCATCCTTTCATGGGATCTTTAGTCATCTCATACTGCAGGGCTTATGATGAGCATTTGCAAAAGGCTCTTACAACTTACCCAGCACTTTACTTTGCAGAAGATGAGAAGGAAGAGAAATTATCCCAAGAACTCAGTACAAATATCTGACTTAAGTCAACATATACTTGGTGACTTTAGTGCAAAGGTGGGCATAGTGAAGGATGGTAAAAATAGGGTAGAAAATATGACCCGAGACTAAGAAACAAAAGAGGCCAAAGGACTGTAGACTCTGCAGATATCTCACATCTCTGTCTCATGAAGATGTTTTTCAAGGCAGTTGGGATTTGCTTGGGGATAGTGAGCACTGAACAATGTCACCAAAGATAAAGCTGGATCTAACTCAGACCAAGAAAGACTGGTCAGTGATGTGAGCTGTTCTTGTTACTGATGAATTATTTTTCCATTGTGTCTGGTTTTTCTTGACCCCATTTGGGGTTTTCTTGGCAAAGATACTGGAGTGGTTTGCTACTTCCTTCTCCAGCTCCTTTTCCAGATGAGGAAACTAAGGCAAATAGGGTGAAATGACTTGCCCAGGATCACACAGCTAGTAAGTATCTGAGGCCAGATTTGAACTCAGGAAGATAAGTCTTTCTGACTCCAGGACCAGCACTCTATTCACTTTGCCACTTACCTGAGAGTCATTTCCAAATCACCTGGCTGCCCAGTCAGACTTCCAAGCAAAGTTCAAAATCAGCAGCAAATTGGAAGAAAAACTAGAGGAAAAGGAATAGTATGATTTGTCTCACTTGTGGAGAGGGTAGACATTTTTTATCAATCAAATGGAAATCATTAGAGATAAAACTGATGGGCTTGATTACAGAAAGATAAAAGGACTGCCCACAATAAAAGAGCAGTATCTTCAAAATGTTGCCTTAAAAGCTGTCCTGCAACAAGGCGTCTGCCCTGCAAGTCCATATTGGACTCCAATGGGAAGGATGACTGTTTAGTGACTTGCAGTAGCAAAGGTGACATCGAAGAGGGAGACGAATGCTCACCAAAGGTGCCTGCCACCATCATGAATAATGTCCAGTTAACGGTCCACATAGAAGAGGGATTCCCTATAGATGAGCTCTTACACATGTTCTGGTTTGTAGATGAGATTGTGCTGATTTCAACACATCCTGGGACCTTGTAGAGCCTACTAAATGAGCTCTAACATTGCTCAACAGAGTTCAGCCTAGGAATCCTCAAAGGAACCACCACAGTCCCGAAGGGTGCCTCGTTTCCAAACTCTGACATAAGGTGAGATGTACAGCCTCTAGAGCTGGTGCATCAGTACATTTATCCTGGCTAGGCACTGGAGTTAGACAATAAATTGGACCCAGGACTGAATAGGAGGAAGAGAAAAGCCTGGATCTAAATCTAAATCTAAAAGACTATACAATGCTTTAAAATACCCTAAACTCATCAGTGAAACAAAGGCCCACTTTTGAAACCCCAATATTCATATGCTTATACAATGTAGCTGTTAATCATGGAATATCATAGTCTCTGAAGAATTAAAGCTACAGCTCTCCCAAAGGCCACTGGAGAGCATATGGTGGATGTGGAGCAGCTGAAACAAATGACCCCTGATGAACCGTGCACAAGAACTACCCAAGGAGAACACGGAAAAGCAATAAGTAGCCCAGGGGAGGAGATGGGCCAGTCATGTAGTGAGAGTCAAGAGCAAGCTCACATGCTCCACTGATACACAGACAATGACAAGAGGTTTAAAGGAAGGGTTTCCACATGTTGGGTGGAAGCCAGGTGGAAAACTGATTGGACAACATGGCTAACAGTCATACGGGATGAGAAGGCATAAATGTGCTCGAATCTGCACCCTTGCAGGGAATACTCATGCAGAAGAGATCATAGCTTCGTGGAAGTATCAAGTCAATCAAACAAGCTTTTATCAAGTGTCTGTTGTGATTCACATTCTGTGCTAGGTTCTGACAACAGCAATCAGTCAACAAGTACCATTAAGCATTTACTGTGTGCCAGGCACCAGGCTACATACATGGTGCTGTGGATGCAAATGGAGGTAAAAACAATCCCTGCCCTCAAGGAGTTGCTGGTGAGATCAGGGGATACAATACTTAGCCCACAAAGGGATCTGGCTCAGATGCATCTCATTTACACATTCAAAGCTTCCAATGGGACTTCATTCTATAACTCCATCAACTGAGGTCATGGAGAACCTCCTCCCTTAAGATTTATGAACAGATACAAAAGAAACCCCATGTAGACTTAGAAAGAAAGGCTCCAGAAGTTGGGGGGACCATTTAAGGTGGGATTCCTAATCTATTTTGTGTCATGGACCCCCACCCCTTTGGCAGTCTGGTAGAGACCTTTGCAGAATCATTTTTTAAAATTCATAAAATAAAATACATAGCATTTCAAAGGAAACCAATTATATTGAGATCTGTTTAAAACAATTCCCAACTACCATGTTTAAGGGCCCCTGAGTTAAGTTCTCCTGCCGAAGAGGGGAAATGAGCTGAATCCTAAGGGAAAACAGGGATTCTCTGAGGCAGAGAGAAGTGAGGAGGGAGGACATTTCAAGCATGCCAATGCAAAGGCATGGAGAGAGGGGATGAAGTGTCATGGGAGGAACAACAAAAAAAGGCTAGGGCGGCTAGACCATGGAGGGAAGTAAGTGTTGTTGTTTATCCTTTGTTTTGGAAGAGGACCAAAGACATCAAAAGGATAATATCTTGACTTGGTCAAGAATTGGATTTAAGTGAGGCAGAGTTGCACAGAGTTCTCAACCTTGTTCTCTCTTCCAGGGGCATCAAAGTCTAGTGGCAAGACAAAAGTCAAGATGACTGGCGATGGCTAGGATGTAGTGGGTGACCTTGGTGTCTTCCATGTCTAAGCATTCCACAGCACCTGCTTCAACTGCCTTCATGGCTGCTATAACAAATTGTTCTCATCTATCCACTCCACTTGGGAAGTCTTTACATGCTTGGGGTAGACACCCCCAACTCACCCATGGATTTGATGCTGGTTGATTGCCCTCAACCTGGTATATAGACATTCTGCTGAGAAGGTTTTACCAGGGTGTGGCTGTTATGCATTGTATAGCTTCTTGGAGTTACAGGTGAGAATTGGGTGGAGATGGACACCAAAGGTGGATGAGCAGCTCTGAAAAAGGTTCAGCAAGCCCTTACACCAGAGATGCTAGTCCTCATGAACACCCCCCATACACCCCAAGAATAAGTGTAATAATCTAGAAAGGCTTGTTGTAAAGAGCTTTACCTGAAAAAAATGGAGTTGATATCTGCTCCTGGAAGTAATAGGGAGCCACTGGAATCTATTGAATAAGTGAGTAACACAGTCAGACTTAGACCATAGGAAAATCACTGGTGGCTATATGTAAAGGATGGACTGGAATAGAGGGAGGCGTGAGGCAGAGAGACCAGTTAGGAAGTTATTGGCAATTGCAGTCATCTGGGTGGGAGGTGTGGGGAGGCCTGAACTAGGGCAGTGGCTATGTGAATGGAAGAAAGGAAATGAATGGGAGACATGCTATGTCCATAGAAACGATGAGATGAGGTAGCTGACTGAATGTGGGATGAACAAGAGTGAGACATCATGGATGGCATGAGGTGGGGTAACTGGGGTGACTGGGAAGATAGTTAGCAAGTTGCCTAGTTAGTAAGTGTCTGAGGCAAGATTGGAACTCAGTTCTTCCCAACTTTAAGCCCACCATTCTATCCCACGAGCCATCTTTTGGAGGTTGCAAAGACTCAGACAGTGTCTTCAATGGAAACAGGGAAGTTTGGAAGAAGGTACCAAGGATACAAAGACAAAATGTATATTCTACTGGGGAGAAACAGTATGGACATGGGTAAGCAAACAGAAGATAGCTTGAAGTGAGAGAAAATATTAACAACTGGGGAATGAGATTGGGAAAGGTTTCTCAACCAATAAGCATTTATTTCTTAAAATACCTACATGGAGATTCAAGACAAAGTGAAACAGTCCTGGTCCTCAAGGAACTTACATTCTAATGAGGGAAGACAGACAATAGACACATACAAAATGGATATAAAGTCATTTTCAGAGGGAAGCATTAGCAGTGGGGAGGTGCAGGAAAGGCTTTGTGTAGGAGGTGGCATTTGGGCTGAGCCCTGGAGAAAATGAAGGATTCAGAGGGACAGAAGGGAAGAAAGAAAGGGCATTCCAGGCACGGGAGAGATACTTAGAGTGGCAGTGGATCTGTGCTTTCTAGGGATTCTATGCAGTGAAGGTAAAAAGGGAGGACATTCTAGCTATGGGGACGGACTGCAAAGACTTAGAGATGGGAAATGGAATATCAAATTTGGCAAGCAAATTCAGTTCAGGATAGAAATTAAGGCTAGATATATAGACTCTGGAGTCATTTGCATAGAGCTGATCATTGAACCCATTGGAAATGATGAATTCACCAAAGCAGAGAAGAGAAGAAGGCCCCACAGGAGAGTGCTGGGGGAAACTCATGCCAAAGGAGGATAGAGTACAGTGGAGGAATGGATGGTCAGCATTATCAAATACTGCAGAGAGGTCAAGAAGGGTGAGAAATGAGGAAAGACCATTAGATTTAGCAGTTCAGCTATCAATGGCAACCCTGGAGAGAGTCACTTTGGTCAAATAGAGGGTTCTAAAGCCATACTGCAAGGGGTTGAATAATGAGTGGCTCACCAAAATTACCACCAATTGGGATTCCAGAGGACTGATGAACTATGCTACCCAAAGGGCATTGATTCAGGGCACAGAGTGAGACTGAAACCTTTGGGCACAGTAATGTGGACATTTATTTTGCATGACCAAGTATATTTGTTCCTTGTTCTTTTCTTTTAAATTGGAAGTGGTGGATGGGAGAAAGAAAATGAATGCTTGTTAATTAAAATATAAAATCAAATGATAGATAAAAAAGAAGTGAATGGGAGGTGAGGAAATGATGGCAATGAGATTACAAATGAAGGTGATGAGATTAAGCAACTATTTCAAGTTTGTCTGTAGAAGAGAGGAAAGATATGATGAGAGATGAGAGGATACTAGCTTGTTGGGATGGCAGGGTCAAGGGAAAGGATTTTCTAAGGCTAGGGAAGATCTGGACATGTTTGGAGGCAGGAGAGAAGGAGCCAATATCTGGGGAGAGATTGAAGATGAGAGAGAGAGAGACAGAGAGAGACAGAGAGAGACAGAGAGAGAGACAGAGAGACAGAGAGACAGACAGAGAGAGACAGAGAGAGAGAGACAGAGAGAGAGAGAGACAGAGAAGGATCCAAGGGACAAACACCTGGAGGAGATGAGATGAGATGGCCTATTTTGCTGAGCACTTTCCCAACTGTGGCAGCCATTTATTATTATTAGCAACAATAATAACACTAATAATTGCTAACATTTCTATAGTGCACCTAACATTATCTCACTTGATCCTCCCCAAAACCCTGTGAAGTCGGTGTTGTTATTATCCCAATTTTACAGATTATAAAACTAAAACTGAGAGATCTAAACTGAACTGTCCAGTTAGCAAGTGTCTGAGGCAGGATTTGAATTCAGTTCTTCCTGACTCCAAGTCCACCATTCTATCCATTGAGCCATCTTCCATTTGGAGGTGACAAAGACTCAGACAGTCTTTGAGCTAGAAGCATCTGTCCATGGTCTCTAGCTGAATGGGCGTTACCTCAGTCAAACTGAGACTGGGAAAGACCTTAGCTTAAAAAGGTCATGGTCTCCCACTGCATCCAGGGCCATCTCCAGTCGTCCTGATCTATATCTTGCCACAGGGCCCAGATGTCTCCATAGGAGAAAGTGAGGCTGGTGGCTTGGCATAGCCCCGCCTCACTTAAATCCAATTCATTTGCAAGTCATGACATCTCCTTCAGGATGTCATGGTCCTCTTTGAGAATGAAGGACAAACAGCAACCTAGGAACACAGGTATGACCTGTACCAATGTTACGATCCCTGAGGGCCACTCCCCCATCTGAGAGCCCCCATCTCTGCCTCTTTTCTCCTTAGCCTCTTCCTATTTTCCTTCACTCTTGACTGCAATCTGTCCAAGGCACTTAGGAAAGCCAAAGGCATTACTTAGTTTCACTAGGAGGGTTAAGTCAGCGGTTTTCAACCTGCGGGTTGCGACCCCTTTGGGGGTCAAATGACCCCTTCACAGAAGTCACAGGGGTCGCCTAAGATAATTGGAAAACACATATTTCCAATGGTCTTAGGAACCGAGACACTGCTCCTCTATCCATCTCCAGGTGGGTCTGCCCACATGCAGGTACACCCACATACAAGTATTAAAGGGTTGTGGCATTAGGAAGGTTGAGAACCACTGGGTTAAGAGATAAGGGTATTGCGGATCCTGGGCCTAGAGGAAGAATCTTTACAAGATACTCTCCTGAAAGCTACCTCTAAGGAATGAACCAAGATCATCCATAGTTGAAGAACCACCTATTTGGAAAATTGGGGGGAGGGCGGGGAGGTTGGCTTTGTTGGCAAAGGTGATCTAAGAGATTCAAGTAGTGAATCTTTGATTGAATTCTGATGCTCCATGCTATTTGAACAACATCTGCTAGTCTTGTGGCTATAGCTTTTAAACACAAGTGTATTTAATCAGCTAAATGAATTGGTGAGTAAAGAGAGGAGAATTTGAAGACCTCCCATCCCTGCTATGTATGGTACAGGTATGTTAGCCCTAAAGTGGTTGGTTCACCAAGCCAGCCAGGGATGTTGGTTTTACAGAACCCTTCCAGATATATCAGGTGATGGGTGGGCCAAGTGTGGGCTGCTGGATCTATAGGTAGTCGAGCTATCTGCCCAGATTCAATGAAGGGCCCTGTCATCTACACCAATGATTGGCTGCCTCTCAACTGGGTGCCTGGACGTCTCGTTGCCCTGTGTGTCAAAGTGGAACTCCTCATGAGCCTTGCCAAGGCATCTCAAGCTGCCCAGTCCTCCCATGAAAGGGTGACGAGGCTGAGAATAATGATAACAATGGCAACAGCAGTTATGCCTCACATTTGCTTTAGGCTTTGCAAAGGAAATGAAGTAAATTTCCAGATGAGAAAGTCTGCCCTGTCAGTCCAACTTGCAAATAAACCAGAAACTTAGTTTCCCTAGAAAGCAGGTGATCTCAAAATGCACTGATTCGATCTGGGGCAACTTTGCAAAAACTCACCCAGTACAACCAGGGAATCCCAAGCTCTGTGTCCTTGGAGCAGGCAGGTCTCTGATTCCTGGTTTCCTTCCTGTGCACCCCTAGAATCCTGCAGGAAGGGAAGGAGGGAGAAAGTCAAAGAGCATCAGAGAACATACAATCTGACTCCCTTTCATCAGTCCTGAGACCAATTGCCAATCCCCATTTCCAGGGTTGAGTACACCAGCTACGGCAAAAATAGGCAAGCAACTTTGAAAGTTTTGCTGCCTGGAGAGTTGGCCTCTTCTAAGAACTGCCTCTTTGATTCTGCCCAGTTAAGTACAGAAGTACAGGGCCAGTTCTTCACTGTATGCAGCAACGACAACAACTGACATTTATAGTTTGTCGTTCAGTCGGTTTTCAGTCGTGTCTGACTCTTCGTGACCCCATTTGGGGTTTTCTTAGCAGACATCCTGGAGTGGTTCGCCATTTCCTTCTCCAACTCATTTTACAGCTGGGGAAGCTGAGGCAAACAGGGTGAAGTGACTTGCCCAGGGTCACACAGCTAGTCAGTATCTGAGGTCAGATCTGAACACGTGTCCATTATGTAGCGCTTTACAAACATCATCACGCAGAAGCTTCCCTAAATCCCCATGAGACTAATAAGATATTCAAGGTATTATTTACCTCTCACTCTACAGATGAAAAAACCAAAGGTCAGGGGAGTTTGGTGAGCTCCCCATGGCCACACATCAAGGAAATGGAGAGGCGGGATTGGCCCATTTGAGCCAAGGTCGTCATGACCCTGACCAGCCCTTTAGTCCTTGTGCCATAGTTCCTCTGGGGAGATTGCTGGGAAGAGGGGATGGATTAGACGGGGATTTGGGGGCTAGCTGCTTCTACACTCTAATAGCACTGATGCTGGTCAGTGTGAAATCGAGCACAACCTCTTGCAAGGAATCTGTAGGTTAGGCTGCACCAACAGGTGAAAGGGAGGAAGTAATTCCCTAAAGTCACCTGAAAGATTTAGGGTCCAGAGCTCCTCTCTAGATATAAATTTCTCTTCAGGTGAATAACACCCAGCTCTCCTCCTCTGGTTTGGGCAATCTCCCTTTCCTTTCATCTTTCCAGGATAACGCCAAGCTTAAAGTCAGGAATATAACCCCACTCACCATAGAAACTTCGGGTGGGGTTTACAAAATAATAAGCCAACTCTCTACTTTATTTGTGTTGCTACCTGTCTGTACAGGGTACTATGCTGGGCATGCTATGACAGCAGTTAAGTCAGATTCTGTCCCTGGCCTCTTAAGCAGAGCTTAGGTTATGTTTTGCTCCCAAACACTTTAAACACTCCATACCTTGGTCATGAAAATGTCACAGAATTCATGTCCTCTTCTTTCTTAGCAATTCGCTAAAGTGCTTAGGAGTGTGACCATTGCCATATAATGACCACTCAGGAAATATGAACTCACTAAAAGTAGAATGAAAATGGGCTATTTTGCAAACTGTTTTAAGAAATAATGGGGGAGTGAGGTGGTAAATAAAATGCCAGCAACATATAGATGCTTCCTGTGGACCATGATGGTTACACAAAGTAGTCTGCCCAAAGTGGTTATTCAGATTTCTTGGAAGAGAAAGAAATGAATTTTAATAGTGATGCTCATATATTGTGTCTTAAATAAAAGCTGTCTCCAAATGTGATATGCAATATTCTCAAGTACTCAAATCAATTAAATTTGCAATGCACATGCTTAGAAAATATCACATTTCAAAAGCCTGAAATACTGCTATGAGATTTTCCAATATGATTTTATCTAGTTTGTTTACCTGATAAACTGATGGTGAGGTAAGCTAATAATGAACTGAATGCAGAGCAAATCTAGCTACTATACTCTTAATTCAATGAATCCCCTTAAAAGGTTCACTTGAACATATTAGGCACTTTGGGGAATTGCTACAGAAGAAGATAGAGTTTCCATGACACTGAGTCCAAATCCTGGTCTTATATCACCCCAGGTGTCTCCAATCATTGCTGTTAACATTGCTTCAATGAGGAGAGAAGTTAGAAAATTATTGAAAAATTTAAGTCACTTGAATTAAACATATATGTGTGTGTATATACATATATGTTTGTATGTTATATATGTTAAGTTCTTTGTTATAAGAAGTTGATTCTCTGGGAGGAAAGAAACACAGCGGGGGGGGGGGGAAGCAGGAATCTAAGTGACAGAAATATAAAACCTGTTAAGAACAAATATGTATTATTCTGGTCTGTCTTTTTGGGTAATGGGTGAGAGGGAGGAGATAGGATGGTTGAGAAAATGAAACAAAACCAAAAAGACTTGAAAAACACAAAGAGCCAAACCCACAATGAGCCCATAAAGGAGAGGATGACAAAGAAAATAGATTTTTAAAAAGAATGACTGAAAAAAGAGTGACCAGAGCTAAGGAGAATCAGTCAGAAAAGGCTTGGGAGGAGTGTGTTTTAAAGGTGTCAAAAGTGAATCCATGGCTGTCTCAGGGAACATGAAGAACAGTTGTGCCACTAACAGATGGGAAATGAGGATACGATGAGGTTCTGACAGGGAAGATAATGAATTTTGGTTTTGATGTGCTTAGTTTTAGTTGTCAATAGAACACTTCAGAATGGATGGCCCCTACTCAAGTGAGGAATATCAGAATGAAGAGATGGTGAGGGGTCAAGGCTGAACATGCAGACATGAGAGGCATCTGCATACAGGTGGTAACTGAATTCACAGAAGCCAATAGACTCCCCAAAGGACTTACAATAGAAAGAGAAGATAAAACCTTGGGGGAGGGGAAGAAAAGGGAATAAACATTCAGTTAATGGATATACAGAGCAAGTTATAGCCAGCTAAGCCCAAACTAAAGAAGTGATTAGAGAAATACAGGGAAAGCCAGGAGGAAAGGTTGTCCTGAAGCCAAAGTTAGCAAGTTAGTACTTAAAAAAATACCAATGGAGAGGGTAGGCCAATGTGGTCAAAAGTCACAAAGGTGGTAAGAAGAATTATGGAGAGAACCTGTTAGCTTTGGCCAGTTTTAAGTCATCAATGGTCTTAGCAAGACAAATCTGAATAGCACTAGAACCGGGGAGGAAATGAGTTATGAAGAAATAATGAGAGAGAAGATGGACATTTCTTTTGGATAATTACTGAGGGAGGATGACTGGGCCCTCATTGGCCAGTCACCCCATAATATGGGCAACAAGAGTTCACCACATTCCATCTAGAACCATACACATCAACCTGCCCCATTCGATGGGGCTATTTAATGTGATTAATTTCTAAATAAAACCTGAAGAGTTCCAGACGTGTTTAAAGAACATATTTCTTTGTCAATGTTTCACTTTTGAAGAATGGATCTTACAAAGTCATTTTGAGAAGTTTCTATGACTCCCCCCCCACAAAACTACCTTTACCTGGAAAATTTCCAGCACAAGATAGAAAGCTGTCTGCCTGGAATGGCTTAGCCCCCAAACAAGATGGCCTCTAGTCACTCCTTCCAGGCCTAGAGTCCTACAAAGAAACATAATTTGCATAAAGGTGGTCCACTTATCCCAGTCCCTATTTAAGGCAAGAAAGATTTTCAAAGCCCAGTCTCCATAATGCAAGGCTTCTGTCTGGTGTTGTTCTTTATTCAACTGACAATCCAAGTCAAAAGAATGCCTAAATAGGCCCTGCTTAGTAAAGCAAAGGCAGCTGGGAGCAAATCAGACTGGCAGCTTAAAGAGCAAGAGGCCAGATAATTGCCAGCCTCCAGAGCTGCCACCAAAAAGGTACCCACCCAGACCCTGAGTGGCAGGCTCCTTCCTGCCCCAAAGCTGGGCACTTTGCCATCACAGGGGCAATAGCAATGTCCCGGACGACTGCCCATTTGAAATTTGGGGTCAATGTTGACCTGAGAAATATGATTTTGGGGTCTTAATAAATCACCTCCCTAAGACTTTCTTACTTAATAGCAAAGCCTTTCATTATTACTTAGTACCTTTTTTCCTAAGGAGTTTAAAGAATTCTGCAATTATTCCCCATAAAGAAGTTCACTGGGAGAAGTTATTAATCCTTATTTTTTAGCTAAGGAAGTAAAGTGACCTGTCTATATACACAGTGATTGTAAAATGCCATTAGGGCCCAAACCCCTTTCTCTGGAATCCAGTCTTGAACCAGACTGTCCCTATATTATACTATGCTGCCTCAACCCAAGTACAAAAGGAAAATTATCACAGGATTGCTTTGCTAAATCAAATCAAGCAAAGATTCGGGTCAGCTTTGAAAATGTACATTAATAGCATGGTGAAGGAATAACATGCAGTCAAGACTGGCAAGTCCAAGGAATATGAAGAAATCAGGAAAGATCTTTAAGAAATTATGAAAAGAAAAAAAAAGCCAAACTGGAAGAACTCAGTGCAACCCCCCCCCCCAAGTATAACCATATAAGTGGAAAAGTGAGTGAGAATGAATGGATTGGAGATATGGAGGGAGTAATGGGAAAGGTAAGCTGTTCTATGTGCTGAAATGAATTTATTTATGTCTAAATAGTTACTTCAAGAGACCACTAGTGAAAGGTAGCATCCCATTCTGGGGTAGAGGTGCCTCAGAATCAGCAGGACTAGTTCCACTTCTTAATTTCTCAGGGCCTAAAGCAGCCTTTTAAGTCTATAAGTAGCAGAGGAGTCCCTGAAGTGCACTGATGGGGGGAGTTCCCTTTGTGGAAGTTCTCTCCGCCAGTAAAATCCCAATTTGGTCCTCCTATTCTCTCCCCTCCCCCAAAGTACCAAGAAATATGAATTACTTGTAGCAATGTGAAATAGTAAGTTTATAATAAATCACTAAAAATGAATTGATTTTCTGACCCAAATACCAAGGTCACATAAGCAGATTTTTAAAAAAGAAACCATTTTAACAAAGTTTTTTAAAGAATTAGTCTGGTGTGACAGAATGAAAAAGATGGACCAAAGATGCCTTCTATTTCCTGAATGAAAGGGGATGGACCTTGTCACTTAAAATGTACTCCTTAATTACTGTTTATTCTGTTAACCCAGGACAGAGTCAATGACAGAACTCTACTAGTGACCTTGATCCTTCTGGATTAAATGGATCTCCAAATCCCCTAGTTCACACCTAACAACACTCATCTGTCATAATCACCTTCAAATAACTTTTATGGTCCACATGGGTCACACTTCACATGAAAGGTTTCAACTTTGTTCTCCGAGAACGTGCAAGAAATCCAACTCGCTGAGCATTTCCAGATTCCCTCCCCACACCGTCTGAAGTTGTTGGCCAACTCCACTTCAGTGAGACACAATGGAGGGCAACGTCTTCTAGCTTGTCCCGATTGAAACTGTTAATGCCTCTCACTTGAATTCGACTTCATTTAAAAGCTCTGCATAGTTCATGTCCTAATGGAGTGACCTAGACTTCAAGATGAGGAGAAAATCAGGTTGTTCCTAAACCAAGTACAAGGCAAACAAACTTATTAAGTGTGAATGTGTATCTGGGCAGATTTTAGAAGTGGTGCTGATGGACTGAGAGTCAGGAGAGACTCAGACTGTGATCAGAAATCTACTGAGGATTATCTTGTCAGCCTTCTACTCCTAAAGAGCAGCAGAGGTTAAATAGCAAGCTGAAGAAGATGCCACTTGGAGGTGGAGGGTTCGAGCTGACTCAGCCTACTTCTCTGGCTCATTTCCTAAAGCAACACTGTCTGCTGCTATCTCTTGTTCTCTGCTACTTCATTCATTTTATTTCTCACCATTTGTAAAAGAGGCTGCTATCGGGTCTTTGTACAATAAATACAGGGGACCAGTTCATGTGTAGGTGCACACAGTTTGTGGAGAGTAATGAAACTTTGGTTTCAAATCAAATGACTGGCACAGTACAGAGCAAGGTGACTGAGCACAGAGTAGGCAGGAGGGCAGATGACTCTGTGCGTGTGTGTGTGTGTGTGTGTGTGTGTGTACACAGGAGGGGTTTGAGTGCTACATCAATGCCCTATTCTCCTCTTCCTCTTTCTCCTCCCCAAAAGGGGGAATGTTCTGAGAGAATTCTGTATAGAACTGAAGCCAGAAGAATATTTAGTAATATTTTAGTAAATTACCCTTCAGCTTACACTTCAATTTCAAAGGCAAATGTTGGTTTAAGCAACACTTTCTACCATGAACATAGATGTTCTGTATGAATATGTCAGCTGCTCCTGGCTCCTCCCTATGAAATGCATGACTTGGGCAATCCAGATACCAGGTAAACTTATTAGTGACCACTAATTACTGCTAATCAAAGCACAGCCTATTCATTAGACAAATGGTATAATTGGCTGAAATGTAAATAGCAAAAAAAAAAAAAACCCATGAATCAATTTGTTCATTGTTCTTTTCCTGGTGGGACATGAGCTATATTTGAGTCAGAATCATACTATGGAACCCATCTCAAATGACCAAGTACAATATTACTAATAAGCATCATTGAGGAAACTGAGTACTTATGAAAGGATTGAAAAGGGCTGATAGACTCGAAAAATTAAGCTTCTGGCCAAAGAAAAGGAAAATATTACAAAGTGTCAAAACAAGCATTTCTACACCATCAACTTTTGATCAATGTGTCCAAGGTAAGAGGCTCTGATCACTAAACTAATTTATTACTGACTTAGCCCCTGAGAAACAGAGCTACCTTTCTCCACTCCTGTGAGATTATGAAATTACTATTATTTGCATGCCTACAATTTCTAAAAGACTTTAAAGCACCCTTCACACATCTACCCGTAGGTCCTTGAAATACAGTGCTTAGGGTGCTGGACTAAGATTTGGGAAGATCTGGGTTCGAGTCTGTACAAGGGCAATAGCCTCCCAAGTGTCCTTAAGGCAGCTCAAAGACTATAAACTACAGGTATGGAGTTGCTGATATGGATTAATAGAGAGAGTTTCAATACCAAAAGTTCCTCACACCAATGAAAATAATTACTCAAATACAGTACCTATTTGTTTCCAGGAAAATTCTAAAATACTGCTCTTTGCTTTCCAAGCAAGAGGAAATTTTTGAATCCCTAAGAAATCATGCCTTTTTGTACATCTTCAGTACTATGGACATGATTCTAGGACCCCAAATTTGGGGACTTTCAAAGCTGTCTAGCCCAACTTCTTCATTTTACAGATGAGAAAACTGAGGCTTGGAGAAGCAAAGGAATATGCCCAAGGTTTCACAGAGGGGGCACCAGGGCCAGGATTCCAACCCAGATCCTCTACCTTCAAACCCAATATGTTTTTCACTACACCCCCATTGGGCATGAGGGTCCTACTGGCAGAGAATTTTAACTACTTTGAGGATGGGAATCTTGCTGTTACCCGAGCCTCCTACATCCAATGGACTAAAAATCCCACGAGTGGGAAAAGACGAAAGGAGGGCAATTTTCACCACTAAGATTATATGAATGAAAGTGTTCATCCCCTATTTTCATCTATGGAACTTATGTGACCCAAAGGTAGGGCTATGTGACTCTACTAACTTGCCACATTCAAACCTTCCCAAAGAATGTTTAGAGATGTAGATTTTTGTAAAAGGTGCCTAGGAACACACTGATTTAACAGTCAAATAAACGGTTCTAGAATATCCAATATCATGCCCATCCTATGGAGATGATCTCAGTGTCCAAAGCTGGAAACAAAATCATCACATTTCAAACCGGAAGCAACCTTAAAGGTTCTCTGACCCAACTCTTTCTTTTTAAGGGGAACTGATCTGCCCCAAATCACACAGCTAGTTAACAGCACCCCACATCCCATGTTCTTTCCATTCTGAGACCATATTCCCCTAAACATTGAGATAGTACATAATCCAATTCCAGGAATATTTAGGTAAGTACCTATGCTGGTCTGAGCACTTTACTTCAATTATGGAAAGGACAAGTATTACCACTGTTAATGAGTTAAATGAGTTTGCTGTTAATGAGTTAAAAGCTATGCATTTTACCTATTCATCTTGTTAGCCAAATAAAAAGCACCTAGATCTACAATGTTCATTGCTTGCCATTTTATAGAACAATTTTATACACACACACACACACACACACACACACACACACAGAAAGAGAGAGTCCCAAAAGTCTTAGTACAGTTTTTTCGAATAATAAGCACGTGTGTGTGTGTGTGTGTGTGTGTGTGTGTGTGTGTGTGTTTCATCTATTCAGGAGGATGGCCTTAGGTAGAGATTCAACCGATTGGCCTCTGATACTCTCTCAAATCCCATTATTCTGTGAGGGTGTGACCAGCAGAACAGCTGGGTTCATGGTCTATCACCTTTTTCCCTCTTGGGCAGTTTGAAAATGACCAACTTTCCTTATGAAGTGCAATAAAGAAGCGATACCTGCCCTCAGCTTCACTTGCCATATTTCAGAGCAGAACGTTACTTACCTGCGGCTTAATAATCCCTGATACACAAACTCAGCCACAGGATCCCTGAGCGCAGTGATAAAGGGTGTGGGGAACTATATCTTATTGGACTACATTAATTGTCATTTTCTCTCCCTTGCTGCTAACTGCTTGAGGTGTTGAATCCAGAAGACAAACCTTTTTACCTTTAAGCTCTTTGCTTCCAGCTGTGAAAAATTTACAAGTGAAGTTGGTAATTTCACGTTTAACATGTATAGAGAGGAAAATTCTGTGAAAGGACAGCACGACAATACCAGCTTTCACTGGTTTGCTCACAACAGGCGAACCACATTTAAACCACATGCTACCTCTTAATCACAGCATCACCCTAGTGTGTCTTCTCTGCACAGCCCAGAAGTGGATCCACTCTCATTTTGGAAAGTACTAAACACAACACCTACCAACTGATGGCATTTAAGTAGCATCTTGTCATGAGCCTGTTGGAGTGCCCCGTTCACAAAAGCGGCATGCGTTTTTATGGGACTTTCACCTCCAGACCTCTAGAAAAAGCTGCCGCTGCTGCAAAGCAGGGGCTCCTTGTATATAGAATACATTTACATAAAAGCATTTTGGAAGCTGTAAAGTGCTATGTAAATGGGAGTTAGCATTATTATTACAACCCAACTCCATGAGGGGAGTCATTTAATAGCAATTCATTAAACTCCATTGGCTATGCAAACAGATCATCTGACCTCGTTAAATCCAAAAAGTTCTATTTCTTAAGCCCACAGACAAATCAAGCTGCCTCCAAGCCCAGAATATCTTTCACTCCTTATGTTGGCTGAGAAAGGCTGAATCTTAATGCTTCTGATTTTGATTACTCTCTGACTTCCTTCCCCCCCTCCCCCAACACACATTTACTTTGTATTTTTCAAATAAAGAGATTCTCAGAAACCACGACTTTAAAAACGTAAAACCATTTTAACGTTAGTTCCATCTCCCCATCAAAGTAGAGTAGAGGGCTTCTCCCAAATTGGTTTACTCTTAAAGACCCCAGCATATATGCCGGATTTGCATTATGAAGTTTGACCAGAGTAGATGTTCTTAGGCAGTCATGAACTAGTCACGTGCCCTCCAGTTCGATGTAAATTCAAATATTATTGAATATGTTAGCAACTCGTCATCTCAATGACTTCTCAGAAATCACCAGGGGAGTCTTTAAAAGTCATTGCCATCATACAGCTCCCAAAGGCCTGATGTTTGGGGGTTCACGGGAGTTGGCCAAACATTGAATACATCATCTGGATGGCTTTCCTGACGTTTCACCCCTACCCATCACACCAGTCCCAAACCTGTGCTAACTAATCCCATGCAACTCTGCCAATATCTTGGCCCCATACTTCAATATGGTCACTCAAAAACTTACAAAAAGGTAAACTCTGCCTTTGACAGCGCCTTCTGCTTACACCTTCAGCTTCCTCTCCTTTCTCAGGGGATTCAAGCTAAACAGATGACTATATCATAGCAGTGTCTTGGCTTGTCAAATTTCCTGGAGAGATTCAAGCTGCAGCATTGATTGGGCTCCCATGTTTCTTCTTTTTCTGCTGCTGCTGTGGTTACTTAACTAAACATGCCAGTCAGGGCTCTTGAGATGGATGCCTGCTCCCTTCCAACTTTTAAGCCACCCTTGGGGAGCTGCTACCAGACTAAGAACTGGGGAATGACTTGAGCTTGCCCAACAAGCCCTAGCTGAACCGGGTCCTTATAAGAAGGTGGAGTTTCTTAGCAAAGCCCACACAATGGGCTTGAGTGGTCACAGAGGCACACTCAAGCTGCGTTTCAAAGAGCCTTTCATTACAAGAGGAAAGCTAGCCAACAGCATCCCAGCAGATCCCCAAGAGCCCTTTCTCTTTGAGATATTCTGGGGCTCTGGCCCCGTGGCAGGCAGAACCCTGGTGAAACCCCCGTGCCTTCACCCCCTTCCCACCCGGCAGCCCCCAGCCCCAAGACAGGTTCCTTTCAGTGCGTGGCTGCCCAACGTGAGCGGGGCTACTCACCCAGCGCGCTGCGGGCGGGCGGGCACCGGTAGCTCTTAGTCTCGTGCCAGGCTCCTGCCAGGGAGGGAGGGATTCTGAGACTCCAGGCAGGGCTCCCCGTATCTTAAGGGCACATGGCAAGAGGGGAAGGAGGGCAACTGGCCCCCACTTCTCCCCCCCCACCCCGGTCCCCCTGCCCTGTCCTGCCTGCCCCACTGTCACAAAGCCCGGGCACCCCGGGGCCAGGACGAGAGGGCGCTCCTTTTTTAGAAAAATACTTAAAGAAAGAGAGGGAGAAAGAGAGGGGGGGAAGGCAAGAAATGGGCTCCCCGCTGCCCAAGTGTTTTTACTTATGAAACTCCACATTTGCGACGTAATCTGCCCGGACCGGTTGTGTAACTAACTCCCGCCCATCCTCCCTCCCTCTCTCCCTCCCTCTCTCTCCCCGCTGCGCGCTCTGCGGCCCTCCTGCGCGTGTGCCCTCCCCCTCCACCCCCAAGCCCGCGGGGAGCCCGCGCCGGCAGCACCCCAGGGGGGCTGGGAGGCTGCGGGAGCACGAGGCCACTGGCAGCCTCGGAGGCCGCCCGGGGCGCTGCGCCTGCCGGGGCCTGGTGATGGTGGCGGGAGGCTGTAGCTCCCCGGCACTTGGGAGCCGGTGGGGTGGAGTGGGGGTGGGGGTAGACGGGGGCGCCTTAGCCCTAGGGCAGCACCCGTCAGTGCGCCGAGAACCCGAGGAGATGGACCGAGGCAGCAAGCTTTGCCCTACTAGGACGCGAGGGTCGGGGCAGAGGCGCCAGTCCAGAGTTGGACGGCCCTTGGCCAGACTCCCCCCACCCCACCCTGGGGGGTAGTGGGGAAGCCGAGACCCTCACTAGTAAAGAAAGTCGAAGAGTCACTCCAGTCCTGCACCTGGCACCCGCACCGACCGACAGGCGGCTCTGGCTCAGCTGCCCAGAGCGAGCTACTGCGGGAGGTCAGGGCTGCCGTCTAGGCGGCCCGCGGGTCCCTGCCATTGAGCCTGGCCTCTAGCCGAGCCGCCGGCCGACAGACATTGAAACCTGAGTATAGCTGAGGAAGTGGGACTGGACTCTCAACACCCCGCTTCTTGTTAATTACACGCGCAAGGCAGCAGCCGGGAGGCAGCTCCTTCCAAACCTTACCATGCACTGCCTGGAAGAGTTGGGCGCTGACCATAGTTCTTAGGAGGGCAGGTGGCAGCCCGAGATCGTAGCCTGACCTCCCTGCCGCCCCCTCCAACAACCCCACCTGTGTCACCAGGGCAGGGTGAAGGGCAGACAGGTGCATCAGGTGCCCCCAAGGCTGGCCACCTGACATAGGCTGGGCCACCTGGTCCTCCATGCCAAATACTGTCCTGCTCACTGCCTAAACAAGACTTTTGCACACATTTCCATCTTCAAAACAAGCTCGTCTTGGAGGCGATTAGTCATATAATACCATGAGTCATTGATTTAACATTTTCTATTTCCTTCCTTTTTGTTCCCCCCACCCCTTCTTCTATAGGGATATCAGATTTCTTATTCACCCACTTCTTTCCATTTTCAACAATGACTGTATTTAACCTTGGTCTCCATTTTACTTCATTTTCTTTCACTCTTAAATATTAATCAGAGAGGGCACTGCAGGGTCAGAGACATGTAAGCTGTGCCAACAACAGGTCTGCTCAACTTTGAGGAATTGTGGGTAGGCCACACACTGACACCCTTATCTGCTTTTCATGCTTGATTACCATGCATTGTTTATTTTCATTGCTGTTATTGGAAGTACAATGTCTGAAAGTGTTGGCAGAAGTGTCATTTTCTAGTGAAATTAGATATATAACCTGTAGATTGGTCTATAGTCCTTACTTAGAGAGACTAAAATATGCATTGGGGTGGAGCCATAGAGATGTACAGACCTGATTCTTGATATGCTCTGGGAACTGTTCCTTCATAAGAAATTATGTTTATAAATTAAATACCCAGTGAAGACCCTCTTTAGGTTTCAGAGTGTGAACTGAGTATCCCAATAGTAAGTTATTCTTAGGAAGAAGTAATGATCCCCACAACTGGAAAGGAATATAATCAACAGACATCACAGAATCTCAGAAGGCATCACAAAGTCAACATGTCCAAAACAGAGCTCATTATCTTTCTCCCCAAACTTATTCCTCTTTTGAACTTTGCTATTTCTGTCAAGCATCCTTCTTGAACTCAGGTTCAAAACCTTGGTGTATCTTCACCTCCCCACTCTCCCTAACTTCATGTATTATATAATCTGCTCCCAAATCATTTCAATCCTTTCCCTAGAATATTTCTCGTACCTGTCTTCCTCTTCTCTCTCCTCACACAGCCACTGCTTTAGTCCAGGCCCTTATCACCTTGGACCTGGAATATTGCAAAAATCACCTAATTGGTTTCTCTGCATCTCTCCCCACTCTAGGTGATTCTTGACACAGCTACCAAAGTGATTTTCCATAACTGTAGTGACCATATCACTCCCCTACTCAATAGCACCAGTGGCTCCCTGTTGCCTCTAGGATCAAATAAAAACTCTAGTTAACATTTTTGGCCAGCTTGGTGGCACAGCAGAGAGAGTGACAGGTCTGGAGCCAGGAAGACTCATCTTCCTGAATTCAAATCTGACCCCAGACACTTACTAAGGGTGTGACCCTGGGTAAGCCACTTCATCCCCTTTGCCTCAGTTTCCTCATCTGTAAAATGAGCTGGAGAAGGAAATGGCAAGCCATTCCAGTGTCTCTGCCAAGAATACCCAAATGGGGTCATGTATGGAATCATCCAAATGGGGTCAGATTATGTCTGAAATGACCAAATCAAACAAAGGAAGCCAGGGAGGTCAGTAGGTGGAGAATTTGGCATTTCGAGATCTTCATAATCTGGTTTTATTTTACCTTTCCAGTCTAATCATATCTTACTCTCTGTCCTGTACTATCTGGTCCAGCCAAACTGGCTTTCTTGCTCTTTCTCACACAGCACACTCCATCTCCCATCTCCATGTCTTCACGTGGGCCATTGCCCCATGCCTGGGATACTCTCTCTCTTCACTTGCACCTCTTCTACTACTTTGTTTCAAAAGTCATCTTGTGACATACTGCAGTGAATGAACCTTTCTTGTACGTGCCTCTCCCCTCAAAATTACCCTGGACTTGTTTTCTATGTATTCTTATATCTAAAAGTTGTCTCCCTTGCTAAAAACCTAAGTTCCTTAAAGGCAGGACCTGTGTCATTTTTGTCTCTGTATCTTGAGAGCCTGGCACAGAGCGTGGCATGGAACAGGTGCTTAACAAATGCTTATTGCTTGACTGATTGATAAGTGGATCTCAGAGGCCATCTGCTCCAACCTGTGAGTGAACAAGAATCCTGTCTAGGTCATACTGGACCAGTATGACCTAGATGGAGGGGAAAGTCATCACTTCCCGAAGCAGTTTGTCCCACTTTGGGATGGCTCGAATTGCTAGGGAGTTTTTCCTTACATCCAGTCTCTATTTTCTTCTTTACAACTTGCACCCATTACTCTTGTCTCTGCTCTGCTCCCTCCCCTCTCCTCTCTTAGTATTTAGCTGAGCTTTAGGGTCCCTTTCAGCCACAGCTTTCCATGGCTGGTGTTTAAGGATTCTTATCATGAGTTAAATGGTGAATCATCAACTATAATACTAGGGAAATTGTCGTTAAATTAGGAAGGAAAGAGTGTATCCGCGCCCACTCAGACAGCACGGAGCTGACTGATAACTCAGTTTTAATTGTGAATGCCCACATTCCTAAGAAGGCAGCAGGGAAGAGTTTTCCTCCTAAAGTGTGGCATTTGAATGATTAGACTGAGAATATAATCAACATGGGTGGTAAATATGATTAGTGAGACAAAATGAAGAGATTCTCTTTGGGAAGATCAATAGGCTAAAGAAAGACCACTGGTTTTTTTTTTGTTGTTGTTTTTATTTTTTAATTTAATGACTATTTTTAATATGTTTTCTTTTTAAATTTTGAGTTCCAAATTCTCTCCTCACCCCCTCCTCCACTCACTGAGAAGGCAAACAATAGCATATCAATTATACATGCAAAATCATGTATAACATATTTCCATATTGGCCATATTTCCAAAAAGCAAGAAAAATAAAGTGAGAAAATTGTACTTCAACTTGTGCTCCAAGTTCATCAGTTCTCTCCCTGGAGGTGGATGGCATTTTTTCATCCTGAGTCCTTTGGAATTGTCTTAGATCATTGCATTGATCAGAGTAGCCAAGTCTTTCACAGTTGATCATCATCATTACAACATGCTGTTACTGTGCACAATAATCTCTCTGTTCTTCTCACGTCACTTTGCATCAGTTCATATAGGTCTTGCCATGTTTTTCTGAAACCACCACACTCTGATTCCCACAGCACAATAGTCTTCCATCAAAATTATATGCCACAACCTGTTCTGCCATATATATAAAGACTATAAAGAAAGCTGAGCACTGCAGAACTGACTTTTTTCAAACTGTAGTGCTGGAGAAGACTTTTGAGAGTTCCTTGTATAGCAAGGAGTCAATACTTAAAAATTTAATTCAGATTATTCTTTGGAAGGACAAATACTGAAGCTGAAGCTTAAATGCTTTGTCCACATAATGAAAGAGATTCTAATGTTGGGAAAGACTGAAGGAGAAAGGGATGACAGAAGATGAGATGGAAAAAACAAACAAGAGCTTGGGCAGATTTTAGGAGAGAGTGGAAAATAGAGGGGCCTGGCATGGTTTGGGGTCAAGAAGAGTCAGACATGACTGAATGACTGAACATTTTCTTGTGTTTCTTCTTCTTTCTCTCCTTCTATCCTGTCCTTTCTCAAAAATCTATTTTGTTTCTTACCACTGCTTCACTTAATCTGTCCTCCCTTTTATTGTCTTCCCCTTTCTTTTATCCCATTCCCCTTCTATTTTCCTATTGGACAAGCTACATTTCAATACATAAATGAGTGTGTGTATTTTTTCCTTCCCTCTTTGAACAATTCTGATAAGAGTGAGATTCAAGCATTTGAATTTCCCCTCATTGTAAAAGCTCTTCCTTGTGTGCCTCTTTTATGTGAGAAAATTTTCTCCATTCTACCTCTCCCTTCCCCCTTCTCCCAGTGTGTCCCTCTTTCTTACCCCTTCACTTTTTTTTAGATCATTCCAATATATCTGACTCATACCCATGACCCCATCTATGTAAACTTCTTTTAACTGCCCTAATAATAATAAAATTCATAGAGGTTATAAGTATCATCTTTCCATACAGGAATGTAAATTGTTTAACTTCCATTTGACACTTCTAGGAATTCTTGTTGGCCTTCAGTCCAATTAGCATTTTTCTTTGAAGCTTTGTTTGTAGCTGTTTTCACATTGTTATTATCTTCTGAATTTGTGTCTTGGTCTTCCCTGCTGCAATAGCAGGTTTTTATGGTCAAATTCTTTGTTTTTGTTATTTGCTGATTTTCCCATCCCATTTCTTGACTTTGAAATTTAAGTTAAAGTTGGCCTCTGCTCATTTGGGAAGGGGAAACACTGTCTAAGTTTCAGGATTTTTCATACTGCTGGCCTTTATCTTCCCATAAATCCTCCACTGGGAATCTATCTGATGAGCTGGAATCCTTGTTTTAATACTTCAGGGCTCCCATTGCAACACTTAGGCCATCTTTATTTCTTGACTAGGCATGTTAATTCATGAAGATGTGAGGCTCTTTGGCTGTCTGGTACAAAATGCCAGACTTAGGAATTTGCCTGTTGTTGAAAAAAAAAACCC